>CM038677.1:18568947-19168947 GCA_021605205.1 Aegilops longissima | reverse complement strand
CATGCCCAAATAGAGACCAGCCCACCCGCATAGGGGCACCAACCCACCCGCGTAGGGGCACCAGCCCACCTCTAACTTTGGTTAATAAAATGTTACTTGTTTTTTACTTTGGCCTTTTTCTTGAACTAAATTTTGTGATGGTTCATTTTTTGATGCACTAAAACTAAATTTTAATTGTTTTTATGCATGTCTACGGTTCCATGAACTAAATTAGTTGCATGCTTGCATGAAGTAAATTAGTTTGCATTTCCTAGTTGCATGTCCATAGTTGGTTTGCATGGGGCTCCTAGTTGCATGTCCATGGTTTGGCCAATATTTTGAAGATGGTGTGTGTGGTGATTGGGGTGTAGCAACCCGGGCTCGTAGCAACCCATAGCAATACACAAATAATAAGCAAGAACAACCCATAGCAATCTACAAATAATAGCACGAAACACACAATATATATAGTAGCATAATGATTGCAACCCATAGTTCCACGATAGCCTTACAACTCCATGATAGCCTTACAACTTAAAATACTAATACAACTTAATAATAGTAGCATGACGATTACAACTTAAAAAAACTAATACGATAGATATATAGCAAGCTAGATAGATCGGGGGGCACCAAACGCGAGTTCTTCTTCTCCTCCTCCTCCGGGTGAACAACGCCATCTCGCTCCTCCGGGCGCTGCCCTTCACTCCTCCCCATTGTTGATGGGGTACGGGAGAGTGTGGATAACGCCGTTGTTGGGCAAGATGTTGTTGAAGTCGGTGAAGATATTATAGGTGGTGAAAGCTATGAACTCACAAACAACCTAATCCGCTCGCCCGAGGAGATGGAAGCATCAAAAGGGTTAGTGAACGTGGCGAGGAGCCCAACCACAACGCCGTTGTGGTTGACCTCCTCAATATGGTACATCCGAGGAGAGCCGCGGGGGAGGTGGCGGAAGCCGGCTGCAAGGAAGAACTCCGTTAACTCCCTTGCGCCCCTCCACCTCGAGATCACCCATACCCTAAGGGGTCTCTCTACATACACTCCGGCCGGGTAGAGCCTTTCTGGCACGGTTGGGGGGAAGCTGTAGGTGGGGGTGTTGTACTGCATGGTGGCGGGGTGGCTCGAGGGCTCGATCGGGTTTGATGGAGAAGAAGGAAGAAGGAGGGCAGAGGAGGCAGAGGATGGGGTATGATGGATGAGGAGGGAGAGGAAGACGATAGTGCTCGGCTTAAATAGCCCAAGTGCGACGTGGTTTCACCCCGTAGAAACCCTAGAATTAATGGGCGGGCGGCGTTTGGTGGCGCCCCATGAAAGTGTGTACACGAGCGTGGGAAACGGGCTGCGACGCTTCTGTGCCACCGTTCGCGGGTCAAGGGGGACGGGCTTACACACACGTCTGTGCCGTCGTGGGTCAAGGGGACACGCCTGCCCCGGGTTCTCTGCGTGTGCCGCCCATGCATGCATGCCGTAACCCATTAATTTTCCCATCTTGCTAGGGCCTGGCTAGAGGGCAACGTTCGGTCGATGGGAGACGTGACAATAATGGACGCCTTCTTTTGCCCATCTTGTAAGATGCAGCACGCCATTTGAACTGCATCGATAATCATGCCAGTATTGTGTCGTTCAAAGAGGAGCACGCCATGCACTACATGCCATGCACCTTGGATTTTTTGTTGTCTTCATCGGGGTCTGGCTGCGGCTGCATGGTGGCCGGGTGCATGCTTTGATGCGACGCTGCATCGGTGCTAATGGTAGGCATGAGACAGCTTACTGCGTCGATAGGGGTGGCGGAGCAGGGCTACGTCGAGGGCGGGCATGCATGCAACGCACGGGCGCAGTTCTGCAGGTGGGCATGTATGCTACGGGTAGGCACGGGCACACATGCAACGATGGAAAGGGCATTGCGTAGGCTTGGTCCATGCACCGCGTAAACTCGTGCCATTGGATTCAAATGAACGGTCCTGATGCCCCAACGAGAGAGGCTGATCCAAACCCCACTGATTCAACTAATCAGCGTGTCTCATGCGGATGGATGCACACTGATTCAACCAATCAGCGCCTCTCATGCGGATCGATGCACATTGTAGCTAACCCTAGCGCCTGATCTCAACCGTCCACGCACAATGATCGACGACCCGATAGTGTGCGGGGTTTTGAGAGGGTATTGAGGGTTTTTGACTGATTAGTGTTGAGCATAACTAATTCAAAAAAAATCAAAAATATATAAAACTTGCGCACATAGTCTTATTATGTCGTATAGTGACGAGAAAAAGATATAAATATGGTTTACATACATTATTATGAAAAATCCTTCACTAAATTGTCATTCCTCGCACAATGTAGTATGGAGTTCAAGCGAGAGAGTAGTGGGCACCCGGGAGTAGGTGGGGTTTTGAAAATGGAAAGTGTGAAAACCTCACCAAAACTTCATCTTGGATTGACTAAGAAAGATCTTAACTTACTTTTCTCATTTTCATGCTTTAAACTTGTTTTATATATAATTTTCTATTAAACCTTGTTTTTTCAAAAAGAAAAGAAAATATTAGAAAATTAATTCAATAAATAGTGAGACTTTAGGTTTACACTATATAGGTAGAATAGATGTGTAGAAAAATTATTTGGCTGGTTTAGACAAGGTGCCAAAAAAACTTGCTTAAATATGAGGCCGTTTACCCTACCTTTGGAGGTCATTTGAAACACACTTTTCATGGCTATGAGTTCAACTTACCAAAAGGGCTCGGATTGATCAGCAAGCAAACATATTTCAGTTGAGGCACTTTAGATAGCATTAAAACATCAATACCCCATCCGTAATTCAAATTTGAGCCACAATTTGAATCCACATTTGAATTTAAAACATGACACAAATATTATCTATTATTTTATTTGGCTGGTTTAGACAAGGTACCAACAAACAAGTTCGAATAGAAATACGGGGATACATAGTGACTACCAGTACGCACCAAGTTATAAATATTATTACATGACACATATTTTCAAACTGTTCTCTGTTCTACCTCTTCCTACCACGTCGTGTGCCCTTCTTCGCCTTAGCACTTCTTGTTTTTGGTTCTACTACACACACAAGTTCAATGATCATCTTGATTTTCTTCACTGGTCTTTAACACCTCGCCAACACCCTTGAGATCAGTGTCTTTAGTCTGAATGTTGACAGCAGTTTCAGTTTCTTCGGTGTGTACCTCAACATGGGTTTCTTCAGTCTGAACCTCGACACGCTCAGGTTCAGTTTCAACCTCGAGAGCAGTTTCTTCAGTCTGAATGTTGACTGCAATTTCAGTTTCTTCGGTGTGCACCTCCACATCAGTTTCTTCAGTCTGAATGTTGACTGCAGCAGGATTTTCTTCAGTCTGCTCAGGCTCAGGCACACTTCTCGTCTTTCTACAGCCATTGACTCTTGCTTTTTTGTTGGCCAACACTATTCAAGAACAAGGGGTTGACTTGCTCACTTCCTCCTGGCCATTGGAAATTGTTATAGATATAGTAATTGGAAAAAGGCACCAAATCAAAACACAGACAAATAAACAAGAACATACTTTGGCTTATCGGGAGTGTAACGGCATTTGACAGATCCCACTCTGTGCCCAAGTTCTTGGCACAACTTGCATCTGTTTTTGTTACCTTTTTGGGCCCTTTTTGGCTTTCCATCTTTCTTTCCCTTCTTACTACTCCCACCTTTCTCAAACCATGTCTTGAATCTACTCTGTTTAGGCCTGCCAGCCTTTCTTTTCGTCAAGGGGGACACATGGAAAATTCAATCTCCACTTCAGGCCACAGAGACTGATCTGTAAGTGCTGGAATTGGAGTAGCATATGCAGCTTTGAATCTTGCTACCGAATAATATTCATGCAAATATGGGTGCATGTTTATCTTCGGTTGGAATGCTAAGAAAAGAATGGCATGCTCACATGGTTTACCAGTGTGTTGCCACTCGAGGCAAGTGCAATCATGCAATTCAGTGTTAACAACATGTCTCCTTCCTGTTTTGTTATCTCTAACTTCAGCACCCCAAGATGAAGATTTTTCAACAAACAAATGTGAAAGACATCTGCTCCTATTGACCACCTGTTGTACCACTGCTGGAAGCTTATCACCTTGCAGACAATCACCTATCCTTCTTCTCAAATCCCACATCTGCATGAGCATGATCCTGATTTGGTCAACCATGTCATGCACAGGCAAATCTTTTAACTCCTTCACCTTGTCGTTGAAACTCTCTGCCAAATTGTTGTTGATGTGGTCACACTTGATTGCAGTGTTGAATGCTGACATGTACCATAACAAAGAATGATAGGTGTTCATCCATGGACCAAACTCATTGCATGATGCCATTATCTTATCAAGATGATATTTATGTGTCTGTCTAGTGTAAGATCTTGCTGCTGGCCACATGCGCCCAAATTCTTCTCCTCTAAATTTTTTGATCAAATTCATCCACAAATGACAGAAGCACTCCCTCTGCTCAGCATGTGGGAAAACATTTTTCACTGAATTTTCCAGCCCCTTACATGCATCTGTGTGTATAGCCAAAGGTGACACGGCCCTAGGCATCTTTTCAATGGATCATGAACCGTGTCCATGAAGCCTCTGCTTCGATGAAACAAGCCAACAACAATAGGAAACATCCAGTTGTGTCCATCTAGAGCATTGCATGCTGCCAACTGACCATTCCACTTGCCTGTCAAAAATGATGAGTCTATGCTCAAATATGGACGGCACCCTGCTTTGAAGCCATCGATGCAAGGCTTCAAAGCCATAAAAACTCGGAGAACTTGATTTCACCTTTGGCTGATACCTTAGTATCTATCTCCACAACACTGCCAGGTGACCTCTTTTCCACCTCTGCTTTGAAGTTGTAAAGCATCCTAAATGTATTTTCCCAATCACCATATAAATTTTTCGTTGCCCTTTGTTTTGCCTTCCACACTGTGGTATATTTCGGTTTAATGGGGTACATCTTTTCCAAGTCTACTTTGAGTTTCTTGGTAGTAGTGTTTGGTGTTTTGGCTAAAATTGGGGTGATCTTTTCTGCAACCCAAAGTTGTGATGTCATGGTTGATACTCTCTATGAACTTGTAATACACGTATGTTGATTGGGGATTTGATTAACCCTGACAGTACTTCCATCAGGTTGCAGTCTAGCAGATATGTACCACTCGCAAGGCTTGACACTACCATCAAATCCTCTGCACCTCGCATAAAACTTCTTTCTATCAGTCCAAACAGTCTTGGCATCAAACTCATGTTTCACTGCATAAGTCTTGAAACACATCCTAAACTCCTTCATGCTTGGGAACAACTTGCCTACTTCAATGACAGGGTTTTCTTTGTCATACGCATGCAGCATCTCATCATCATGAGCATCGTCTACTTCATCTGCAGCTTGTTCCATCAACTGTCCATCTACATCTTCATCAGCATTAGCAGGCAAACTAGATTCTCCCCTCTCCTGCTTATCTCTGTCATCGACTGGAATGCCAAAAAGTTTGGCCATCTCAATGTCAGGCGTTGGTGCAATGACCAAATCAGTAGGCTCATCTAATTCAACTACATTCCAATCAATAGTTGTTGTAGTTTCAGTTTCAGTTCCAGTCACCTATCCCTCTTCGGCTATTACTGTAAGTTCAGTACACATGGGAATGAATGGCCTCTGTGTAGCCCAATCATCATCTACCATCTGCGCAGCCAATTGTGATTGCACATATCCAACCTTCAAAAAAATATTTAGATCAACGAGCTCAGCAAAAAAATTATCCCGTTTGCTTGTCCAGCCGTTTTGCCGATCGATTTCTTCAACAATTTGTTCACCATCTTCTATTCTCACATACTCTCCTTTCCAATCATCAAACCGCAACAGTGATACTTCTTGCTCTGACCCCGAACAATATTCTCCCCAATTTTTTCCACCCATTTCTTCACTGCCTTCTCTCCCATGTTCTGTAGAACTTGTGGATCAATCTTTGTAAACTCAACCTCCCATTTAACAATTGTGTCTCTCTCAATGTTCTGAATGCTACCATCGACTAATTTTGCCTTTGATGGAAAGAAATGGACCGTCAATTCGAAGGTCCGAGCGGCAGCATCCCCTCTGTCAGTGGCGGACAGTGTGAGCCCTTGAGAAAGAGCAGACGAGGCCCTAATTGCATGCAAAATTGGATCGGAGAGAGGCGCATTACCTATTGGAAGTTGAATCTGGTGGCTCCATCTCAGTATGCCCACGGGCTCCCCTCACAACCTATCGATTCAACAAGCGAAAACAGAGGAAACGAGCTGAGATCTACGGGCCCGAGAGAGGAACGGGAGGGCGACTAGGGTTCTCACTCACCATTTTCTGAGGACGAAAGCTCCCCCGCTGTTGAGAACGAGGGCTCCACCGCCGCCACCGAGAACGCAAGATCCGCCGCCACCGGAGAAGAAGGGGGGGGGGGCAAAGTGGCGGGTCCGGCACGGTCGGGCGGCAGGGCACGGTCAGCTGTTTTGAGGAGCAATTAAGTTAGACCCACATGTACTAACATAAACGGGCTTGGTTGACGACCAATTTAACCACATTTAACACCCCATGTGGCCCTGGGCTATTTACACGCTCAAATGTGTCGCATCACAGCCATTCATTCCAACAACGTCGCACCCTTTCCAATTAACGTCAAATACATCGCACAGGAGCTATTGGCCCAGCCGGGTCAAGACACACATCATCATCACCGGACCGGCAGGTACCGCAACTTCGAGGGAAGGCAGGGTCGTGGCATCTCGGGAGGAGGCCGAATTATGGGGCGAGGAGGTGATGCATAGCTCATGGGAAAGGGATCTGCCTTCGCCACCATCCTGTATGCGGCGGCGGCTTTGCCGACAGGCCTCGGTGGCGGCACAACGATGATTGGAGGAGGAGGGACAATCCTATGTCGATGGTGAGGTTTCCCCTTATAGCTAGAGGAGCGCGGCGGGGGGGGGTGCTTCTTGTCTGCCCTACTCCGACCAGGTGCTAAAGAGGTCGATAGTTTGTTAAGCCCTCATCATGTTTAGCTTATAGTGGTAATTGGAGGCACTGAAATGGCCACAGACGTATGGATGTTCAACATCATGACAAAGATTGCATGTTCGTCATGAATTCTATAATCAGATCTTGAAATACTATTTATTTTCAATAATTCTTTATGACAATTGTCTATACTAAAATTCATTAGAATTTGAAACATTTCTTACTAAAGATTGGTATGTTAGGTACATTTGGTTTCAATCCAAGTTAACCCTACCAATCATTTGGCTAGAAAAAATATCTTGGTAAAGCTTTTGATTCCCCATGATTTCGCTTAACTGGCTAAAAGTTGAACTAGAGTTGACATAAGGATTGATGAGACTCTGATCACTAGCCCCGAGAGAAACCGTAGCCACGAGCTCCCAACCACCGCCATCCATCCTTCTCCCAGGTGGAGCCTGAGGTTTCGTCTAGGAAGCCCTCGTAGCCACCAAGGACAATGGCGCCTATGTTCCTTTTCCGAAATCCCATCCTTGGTTGAGGGGAGCCAAGTTTGGTCGTTTTCTGGCCGGCACAAGTAGTGGGCCAACCGTTTGATGGTATGATAAGTCTCAAACACATTTATAATTCTTGAGTAAAGTGCACTGTAGGTCCTTGAACTATTCCAGGGATGTCACATAGGTCCTCAAACTATGAAAATCGTCATTCAGATCCTCAAAGTGCAGTAACTGTGTCATTCAGGTCCAAAATCTCCCTGACAGGCTCTAACTGGCCAGCTGGCACGTAAACAGTAACCGTAACAGTGCGCGACAAACAGTCCTGAATTCTTGTGCGTGATGAACAGTACACGACAAAGAATAAATATAAAAAAATATCAAAAAACTGAGATCCTCTGTCATCGAAGAGACCCTGGCGCATGAACAGTAAAAATGGTCATTAATTCAAAAAAAGTTCGCGAACGAAGAATTTGGAAAAATATTTGTGACTTTAATAAAATGTTCACGAAAGATGAATTTGGAAAAAATATTCGCGACTTTAAAAAAAGTTCGCGAACGATGAATTTGGGAAAAATTATTCACGACTTTAAAGAAATGTTCGCGAACGATGAATTTGGGAAAAATATTCGCGACTTTAAAAAATATTCGTGAGTATAAAAAAAGTTCGCGACCTATGAATTTGGAAAAAATATTCATGACTTTAAAAAAATGTTCGCGAACGATAAATTTGGAAAAAAATATTCGTGACTTTAATAAAATGTTCGTGAACCATGAATTTGGAAAAAAATATTTGCGACTTTAATATAAAGTTCACTAACATCTTTTAAAGTCATGAATTTTTCTGGTTCGCAAATATTTTTTTCCATACCCACGAACAATATTTGTGGTTCGCGAACATATTTTCAAATTTATTGTTTGTGAAATTTTTTAAAGTCGTGAATATTTTTCCCATATTCGCGAACATTTTTTTGAATTAATGAACATTTTTACTATTCACACACCAGGGGTATCTTCGATGCCAAAGATTTTCAGATTTTTTGTTCATATTTTTTTATTTTTCGCACTGTTCACCATGCCAGCTGGCCATTTAGAGGGGGTTAGTGAGATTTTGGACCTGGATGACACACTTACTATATTTCGAGGACCTAAATGACGATTTTCATAGTTTGAGGACCTATATGACACCCCTAAAATAGTTTAAGGACCTACAGTTCACTTCACTCATAATTCTTTATTGTTTGATGCCATGTTTATATAATTTTGACATAGTTTATACAACTGCACTGTACTTCACCCAGATGATAGTACATCAAGTTGAGCAATCAAATGTTTTGACACCTTAATTTAAAACCTTCTAGGGAAGCAACCCGGATCTAGTGGGAATGGAGGCGGGCGGCGTGTCGGCGCTCGCTGGGACACGAGGTCCTGGTGGTCTGCGGCGGGGCTCGGCAGCTGGCTGAACACGGTTGCGTCTGTCCGTGGAGGCTGGTTCACGCGGCGATAGTGGGGCCGTGCATGGTTGGCCATTGGTTGGGGTGTTGCTGCAGTGCATGGACTTGTTCCAGCATATGCAGTGGATGTGTGCGGCCCTAGTCGCACTTGGGCCGGCCTTTGCTAGATGGCTTCTTGGTCTCCCCTCGTCGGCTGGTGGTACCTCGGCCGGTGACAGTGATCCAGGTCTTGGTCAGCCTAGCAGCGGTGGTTGCAGACTGTGATGGTGCAGCGACCTCTTGTGGCTCTACAGCGGTGGTGGACATTAAAAGATCGTCGGGGAGTTCATCTCTCTAGATCCGACGGTTAACGTCGACACTGAGATGCAAACTATGGATGGCGGCTTGATGTAGAAGAATGATTGGTAGCGCAACATTGCATCTAGTAGCTGGGATCGTGGAAAACTGCCGGCGACAATACATTTGTGACATTGATGGTGGTACTTCTTGAGTACCCGGTATTGATCTTCAGGGTGAAAGCACGAACCTACAGTCTAGCAATGGCGATGGTTATAGGTCATTACCTTGTTGAAGGCATTGCTAAGATTGCTTAGACTGTATTTTAGGTGACAATGTAGATTATGGCCTTGACTGGCTGCATCCGATGACAGACGTTCATTGAGCGTCCCTCCCTTCTAGAAGGTCTTGTTGTTGAAGATCCTCGTCGTCGAGATGGTGTCTTGAGATGGTTGGTGCAGATATGGTCGTAACTTTAGATTGCCGATATGGTGCGGAGATGGTAGGAGTAAAGATTGTTTTATCTTTATTTCTTTTTCTCACTCAGGCATATATTTTGTATTATATGGTTTTGCTATTTGCTAGTGTGTTTTTTGTGTGTGTTGGTGTTGGCTCTGTGCATCGTATCTTTGGAGAGGCTGGGTGTGTGTTCATCGTGTTTTTATTCTCTTGATACTTCATTTTAAGCTAATCAAATTATCATTATTCAAAAAAATATAACCTTTTAAAATCTAACTCTTCATTTTTTTTTAGTTTTTCTTGGGGGAAAACTCGATGTTTACATGAATTGCTCGTCAAACAAAGTTGGAGCTCAGCTTCATGCCCTAGGGAATTAAGCAAATCAACATTTCAAATAGTTAGCTACATTCACGGGCCATGTGAAGAAAAACTTCGTCCGGAGCTTTCTTGCAGCTGGACTCTTAGATATTTTTTTTTTTATAAAGAACGAGTTTATTATCTCAAATGTAGCGTTAAGTGGATATAAAATATTATAAGTAACATCCGAGCTCTGCATAATTAGGACACACATAGCCAAACATCAAAAGTCTGACAATAGAAAATGTAACAAAACTGATAAATCGATCATTGTAGACTCCTATAGAGCCACACTATGCCTACGTTGAAAGCGGAAGTGGATCGATCCTGAGGTGGTGCCATCCATGTTCGAAAAAAAAACTCCGTAGCTGTCTACTCCAACCACGTACATACCGCCTTACATAGCGGTTGGTCTCCGGTCGTTGTAGCGTAGACCATGCATGAAGCGAGTGTGTACAACAGAAAATAACCTGCAAAGGAGGAGCATTTTTTCATTAAAAATCAAATCATTCCTACATAGCTGAAGCGACCAAAGTAAGGCATACGCTCCCGCCCTTATTAGCGTTTTGAAACTATTTGAAATACCGTCCAACCAATGGTCAAATATATTTGCAACACTTGCTGGACTAGCAGATAGAAATTCTTTTTTTTTTTGAATCGTTGATTGATTTTTGAGGTGGCTACCTGCTTTTTCCAAGCGGTCGCAGATAGAAATTCTCAAAACATACGTTTTTATAGTGTTCTTTCAATGGGCTCGCTGCGCGCGCAAAAGAGAGAAATACAGTATTTCAAAATCAAAAGGAGAAAGGAAATCTGTAAATTGTTACTTTAGGAAAGTTTCTATTACTCGTACAGCATGCTCCGACCTGTCTCTGCTTCGATCGGTTTTCCTTGCGCGTGACACATTACTCCTAGTCTCTGGCTAATCATCCATAGAAGGTTGATAGGCCGTGCGATGGGCATCTAACGGTTGAGGGCAAAACAATTTTCACGAGAAATTAATTCACACGTCATGTGGTGTGCTAGCTGTTCGTACCACATTTCCTTCTCCGCGTATTGGCCGCCATTGCTCCTTTCCATTTCTGCATGGCCGCCACCGTATAAGTTGATCCCATCCACCCCGGCCATCTCCAAGCCGCCAGCCCTAAGCCCTAGGCGCCACCAACCATGGGACTGGTTCAGAAGCCCCCTGTAGCCGCCGCCGCCTCCACCATGGAACCAGGGATTGACATTCCCAGCGACGACGCCAGCGGCCATGAAAGGTCCGTAAATTAATTGGATGTTCTTGCTTGTGGATCTCTTTACTTGTTGCCTTGTTGGTATAATATCGGCTGATTTCAGTATGTTAGATCTCATCTAGTGAATATGTTGTATGCATGCTTGTTTAGATCTCATCCGCTGAATCGATTTGCAGTATTATCCCAGCGGCCATGAAATGTCCGTGAATTAGATGTTGGATCGATTTTCTGGTTGCCTTGTTGATATAATTCGGCTGATTCCAATTCATTAGATCTCATCTCATCTCGTGAATATTTATGCATATTTTGTTTCAAATTAAGTTAAGCGTAGATCCACTGAATCTCCTTTGCAGTATCATCCCCATGACTGAAGAGGCGAACTGGGACGACCTCCCGCACGACCTCGTACGCAAGGTGGCGGAGATCTTGCTGCGCTGCGACGTGACGGACTTCGTCCGCCTGAGAACCGTCAAGCCGTGGAGGGACGCAGTCACGGCCCCGAATCTCATGGGCATGAATCCGCGCTTCTTCCCACGGCACTGGAGGATGCTCGTCCAAGCCCAAGGTGAGCACGCCTGGTTCGTGAACGTCCTCACCGGCGCCTTCATCCGGGTCAAGATCCCTCGACACTACGGGCAGGTCCTTGCCTGCACCGAGGGCTGTCTGCTCTTCGCCTCACCCTCAGGCTGGGTCATGCAGAAGCTGCGCCTGTGCAACCCTGTGACCAGAGCCGTCGCCAGCCTACCCAATCTCCACACCACACTTATTTCACAAGACCTCAAGGCCGCAGGAATCATCTACGACATCGACGGCGGAGCTCCCACGCCCACCGTGGTGCTTCTCGTGGCGGCGTCTTCTGCTGACATGGTCCTCTACGCCAAGCCCGGCGACTCCATGTGGCAGTGGCAGTTCTTCTTCGCCCAAGACGAGGGGGACGGCGCCGAGCTTCCGATGTTGGACGGCGATGGCAGCCTGTCCCTGGGTGGCAGCTTCTACGTCCCCACCCGCTCAGGCGACGTCCTCAAGTTGGAGCTCCAGCCGCAGCCTCACTTCGTGTACGCGGCCACGCAGCAGGAGGCAACAGGTCAGGTTAGTCACTTACACCTGAACCTGAGGTCCTACCTGGTGCCGTCTGTCGACGCAGGGATGCTGCTGGTTGTTCGTAGGTTCGAGAGCCATGCTGGCTACCTAGCCGTGTGCAATGCAGTGTTCCAGGTGAACCTCACAGAGGGCACCCTTACCCGACTGCAGGACCATAAGGACATCAGCAGTCGGAGCATATTTCTCCGGTCGTTGACGCTAGGCACGCACTGAGAGTGTCCTAGTTATACTAGATCTCGGGGAAAAGTTTGCTCACATGATGAGAGATTTTGTATGTTTATTTCGATTTTGGCGAATGTATGGCTATCGTCTGCTACTGAACAATTTGCTCTCAGTTGTTATTAATTCCAGTTTGATCGTGTAAACCTTTTAGTTTATTTATCAATTTCTTGAGATCCATTTCTTCCTGGAACATGTATAACAGAACCTTCGTGAATGTACCACAACAACTGAGTATGAGTGTTTGACACGAAGATTTCAGTTGGATGGACTATTCTATTTCCACTCTTAACGTAGCTAATGCCTCATCCATGTTATGTTTTCAGGAATGCAATCCATGTTATCTAGGTATAAATTTATAATATATGTAGAACTATATAAATCCACTGCTTTTTAGTTCAGGATTTGTACTTAATCCTTATGATTTATCCACGCGTGTGCAATGTCCCGTTTAAATGCGTAGGATTCACCGTTCGTCTGAGCTTAGTTATGTATTCCTCTGCACTTCCTTTCTTACGAGAAATTTTATTTTATCCAACTTCACATAATATTTTCTATCATTTCCATACGATTGTTCAGTCAAATGGCCATAATATGTTTGATTTAAGATAGAATTTACATTTTGATAAATGGGCAATTTAGTCTTATATTTTCTGTTAGAATCAGCATGACCCTTGCATAATTATCTACTCCCTCCGTTCCTAAATATTTGTCTTTCTAGACATTCAAATGGACTACAACATACGGATGTATGTAGACATATTTTAGAGTGTAGATTCACTCATTTTGCTTCGTATGTAGTCACTTGTCGAAATCTGTAGAAAGAAAAATATTTGGGAACGGAGGGAGTAATATGTCTGCTCAAACATTTACAACGGATATTATTAATCATATGTACTGTTTCTTATAAAAATTCATTTGTCCCGTGGAGCTTCTTTAGTCCCGGTTCATAAGCCAACCGGGACTAAAGGTTTTGGGCATTAATCCCGTTTGTTTTATCCCGGTTCCAGAACAGGGACTAATGGCCTTCTCGAACCAGAACTAAAGGCATGTTTTCTACTAATGCATTTATACTGTTTCTTATAAACAACCATTTGTATGATTTACAGTCCATATGAATTGATTTCGTTTGGACTTCATTTCATACGATAATTTCATTGGATCAAACTCCCGAGAATATTTTCTACAATCGTATGATTTAGTCAAATGTCTGTATAATTTTGGACTAGCATTGCAGATAAACAGTGCCGAGTAGTCTGGCATAAAAGTTGTACGTACAATCTTGGCTTTTATCTGAAGTTGCATGCACACAAGGTTTATCTGTACACAGATTACGGGTATGATATAAGATTCTGTCAGCGCATCCGTTTCACATTTCGCTGGCTGTACCGAAGGAGACCATTTTACGTAATGAAGCATACGACAAAAAAGTAGACAAGATGAAAGTAAAAGTAATGTACATGTCTAGAAAATTTAAATTATCCGTATGTGATCAACGTGCACGAGCACTGCTATCTTACCAATGCTTCTTCTTTGGATTATTCAGCTACTAAGAACTTTTTTGGATTATACAGGAAACCAGACCATCTTCGATGAAGATACATGGTTTCAAGAGGGAACATGTGTCAGGTTTGAAGGCAATGCGACCACTACTTCACTATTGGCCTTGATTTTTTTTTTCTACACACAAGATACTCCATTACATGATTCATGTCAAAATTGGGCGCTTTTCGGAATCCGTTTGCTATATTAAGCGAATCAGTACATTTCCAGATATTTAGTGAAAATGGTACGAAATTATAATATTAATACATGAAAAGAAATTATAAATCCTATTCGTGTTTAGCCCTTATCGAAAAATATAAGAGAAGAAACAGAAGAAAAAAGAAAAAAGAAAAATAAAAAAAAAATGTTTGCTGAATGCTTTTTTGTTTTGCACTCGGCTTATCCCATTATAAGCCGATTATCATTTTCCATATACCCGGCTTACAGATGTTGTATTCTGATTGGTCAGCATAGTGCTCCCACAGATCACGCGTTATGGCCGTTAGATTTATTTAGACTCAAAGGCTATGAGTGCCTTACCCTTACCCCTCTCTCTCTCTCTCTCTCTCTCTCTCTCTCTTCTATTTTCCTCTCTCCCTTATGTCGTCACCTTCTCCTCTTCCTTCCTCCTCCTATCCTCCTCTTTCCTTCCTCCTTTTTCTCCGGAGTAGCGGTAGCACACCAGAGCAAGGACCCTCGAGGCTACGCACCAATCAAGCCGACCACACTGCCACCTATGTGACAAGAGACGACACCCAACCACCCAACACTGGTTTTCAGAGCCATCGCTCGAACGTCCACACTGACTGCGCACCAACCAAGTCTATGACTCTGTTGCCCTAGCAACCAACACTAGCACCATCACGCCGGAGATCTATAGAGCTGCCGCTCCGACTTCCACACAGGCCTCGAAGCTGTTAACCATCCTAGTCGATGAAATTGCAGCCCAAGGGACTAAATCGAAGCACATGATACTTCGGTATTTGCCGCTTCGACTTTCACACCGCCCCCAAGACCGCACCAATTCCTAGCTGATGATGAAGCTAACAAAGCTGCAGGATTCATCACCAACTGACGATAGGTTGGACCTCCAAGCCATCGCCCCCAAGGGGATGATGCGAGGATCGCCAATGAGGCATGTTTCGACCAAGGCGAAAGCTTGGGTTTTCACTAGGAAAGCACGAGACCGATATGACAAGGGAAGGTGGAGGGACTCCACGTCAACACCAACATGGCTGGCATTGACTGAGGTCGAGCTAGGTTTTCAAGCAGAGCACACCAAAATCATCATCGCCACAACCTATCCGGCCAAACTGCCATTGGCAGTGATCAAACACGCTCATCATGTCAACACCACCCACATAGCTAGCAACACCATCATGACCCCTCACGCCACCATTGTAGCGACGCTATCACCTCCAAGTGCGGACCACCGTGCCTCCATCCTCCAACCTCACTACTACAGAAGATCTCACAACCCACACTTGCACTCATTCGACCGCACACCACGGCGCCACCACCCAGCCCATCACCTTCTCACCCAAGTCGCCAACCGCACACATCTGCTAGCCCGGCCGAGCAGGGACACACTGCACCCACCAACGAGCCGGTCTGAAGCCGTTGATTCAAATCCGAGTAGCCCAACTCCTCCAGCGTGTAAACCGTGGTCACCGTCGGACAAGGATAGCGCGCCGCCACCCAGGGTCGACCACACATGCGCAGGCCGTGACCTTGCATGAATCGAGGCACACCGGTCAGATCCGCTATCGAAGGAAGAGCCTGCACACACTGCGCCCACACTATTAGGAAAAAGCCTAGTCGTAGCATAGGTTAAACGGCTAGTAGCAGCGTGGGTGCCTGCGCTACTACAACGATGCTACAGCTAACTGGTAGTAGTAGAGAGGTGCATCCCACGCTACTACTAACTATCTATAGCGCGTGTCGGACCCTCGCTGCTACAATTAATTTCCAAAACAAAAAAAAAATCTCGACCCCGTGCATGCTGTCTATGGTGTCAATGGTTCGATCCAGCGACGACAGGGGTCACCGGAGGTGCGGACGGGCAGCGACAGACCAGATCCGGCGACGGCTGTTGGAGAGGGACCGGATCCAGTGCAGAGCAAGACGACGGTGAGGTTCCTCTTCGCGGCCAAGGCAAGAGAGCTCCTGGTTGGCCATGTCGACGACCTGCGCAGGCATGGGCATGGGAGGTGAGTAAAACCGGAGGGAGATGAAGAGGGAAAAAGAGAAATAAGGGAGAAAGGAAGGAGATGGAGGGCGTCTCGGGGCTGGTCGCCGGTGGTGAGGTGCTCCGTCGTGGTGGCATGGAGGCGAGGGGGAAGACGGGCGAGCTCCTGGATGCCGGCGACGCGACGAGGCGGACTCGTTGGGCGACATGTAGGACGAGTTGTGCTTGGGTAGGACCACCATGGGAGAGCCTATGGAGAGAGAGAGAGAGAGAGGGGGGGGGGGAGTGAGGGAGAGAGGAGGGATTCGGCCAAGGATATACGGACTTCACCTACCTTGTACTTAGTAGTAGCGAGGGGTATAAACCCGCGCTACTACTATCAACGTTACTACGAAGTTGATAGTAGTAGAGCGGGTTTATACACCTCGCTACTACTATGGCATGTCCAGGGGAAGGGGGGGACACGGTGCATGAAGAGTATAAACGCGCGCTACTACTATCAACTTAGTAGTAGCGAGGGGTATAAACCCGCACTACTAATAAGTAGCAGTAGCGAGGGGTATAAACCCGCACTACTACTATCAACTTAGTAGTACGCGCGCCCACACCACCATCTCCTGCGACGCTAGCCGACCCATCGATCGGACTACTGCAGCCACCCAGCTCTCCCCATGCCGCCTTAGGGAGGGGGGGACGGAGCCGCCCCACCGCGTCGAGGGCTAGCGACAGTAGTGGAGGAGAGGTGGTGCTGGAGGGGGCCTTCCGATGGCGAGCTGAGTATATATGCCCCCGTATTGCCCAAGCGGTGTGACACGGGAAGGACCGAGGGCCTTTTCAAGAATTAACAATTATGTCATATTTCATTCAATTAAGTACTTTAAGCAGTTAGCCCATTCCGAGCCCCGTGCTTGAAGCTCGGCCGTCCGATAGAAATTCTGAAACATACGTTTTAGTGTCCTTTCAATGGACTTGCTGCCCATTAAAATGACTGAAATCATCCTAGAATTTATTTTGCGCGCGCAAGAATGTATTTTGAAATCAAAAGGGGAAAGAAAACCTATAGATTGTTTGTTTAGGAAAGTTTCTATCACTTGTACAGCATGCTAGCTCCGACCTGTCTCTCCTTCAATCTGTTTTCCTGGCGCGTGACACAATATTCCTAGTCTCAACCTAATGATTCATAGAAGCTGGACAGGCCGTAGGATGGGCATCCAATGGCTGAGGGCGCCGCAATTAATTCTCACGAGAAATTAAGTATACATTAATGTGGTGTGCGAGCTGTTCGTACCACCTCCCTGTCTCCGCGTTTTGCCCGACATTCCTCCTTTCCATTTGTACATGGCCGCCACCGCGTTTTGCCCGCCATTCCTCCTTTCCATTTCTACATGCCCACCACCGTATAAGTTAATCCAATCCATCCCAGGCCCTCTCCAATCCCCAGCCCCAAACCCTAGCCGCAGACATCGAAGGAACAAGCAGCTCCCTGTAGCCGCCGCCGTTTCCTCCATGGAACCGGCGATTGGCCGGCCAGTCTATGGCTTCATTCCCGGCGCCGACGACAGCGGCCATGGAAGGTCCGTAAATTAATTAGATGCTCTTGCTTGCGCATCTATTTTCTACTTGCCTTGTCGATAATTCGGCTGATTCCAATTCCTTAGATCTCATCTCGTGAATATGTTATATGCACGCGTGTTTGCTTTCAAATTAGATCCACTGAATCGATTTGCAGTATCATCCCAATGACCGATGAGGGGAACTGGGACGACATCCCGCACGACCTCGTATGCAAGGTGGCCGAGATCTTGCTGCGCAGCGACGTGACGGACTTGGTCCGCCTGAGAACTGTCAAGCCGTGGAGGGAGGCCGTCACGGCCCCGAAGCTGATGGGCATGAATCCGCGTTTCTTCCCACGCCACTGGAAGCTGCTGCAGATCAAAGGAGAGCAAGCCAGGTTCGTGAACGTCCTCACCCGCGCCTCCATCCGGGTCAAGATCCCTCAGGAGCACGGTCAAGTCATTGCCAGCGCCGAGGGCTGCCTGCTCTTGGCCTCGGGCACGCACAAGGTGTGCATGTTCAACCCGGTGACTGGAGCCCTCGCCGACCTGCCCACTCCCTTCTTCTGGATTAGGTAGAACTGCGTTAAGATAACAGGGGATATCAAGGCCGCAGGAATCATCTACGACGGCGAGGGTGAGGACGACGCTGTTCTCGCTCCCACGGTGGTGCTCCTCGTGGCGCTGTCTTCCATTCATATGGTCGTGAAGTACGCCAGGCCAGGCGACGCTGTGTGGCAGTGGCGATACTTCGCCCCAAACGAGGACGGCGAGCTTCCGTTGTTCGATGGCGAGGGCGGCCTCTCCCTTGGTGGCTGCTTCTACGTCCCGTCCCTAACCGGAGACGTGCTGAAGTTTGAGCTCGAGCCGCAGCCTCACTTCGTGTACGCGGCCAGGCAGGAGGCTACTCAGGCTAGTCAGTTATACTTACACGTGAGGTCCTACCTGGTGCCGTCTGTTAACGCAGGGATGCTGCTAGTGGTTCGTAGGTTCGAGAACCATGACGGTCACGCAGTAGCCGCATCCCATGTGTTCCATGTGAGCCTCATAGAGGGCACCGTTACCCTACTGCAGGACCAGAAGGACATTGGCAATCGGAGCATTTTCCACCAGACGCAGTGAAGGGAGTAATGATGGGACCCAAACGTGCTTGATTGACTATATTCATGGCTATATATAGTGTGCCTCGAATTTCTGTTGGATGCGCAATTCTATTCTGTCTCAACCTATAAAGCATAGCTTGCCCAATCCACATGTTTTTTTCTCAGCAGGAATGCAATCCATCATGTTATATATCTAGCGGCTGCGGAGATATTGATAATATATATATATGTATAACTAAATCCGTTGTTTCTTAGCCCGATTTGTAATCCTTATGATTTATCTCCTGTGTGGAATACCTGATTTGTAGAATTTGCAATCCATCTTATTTGATTCCTAAGAATTTCTTTGCACTCCACTTCACACAAGGAATTTCATGAGAACCAACTTCACAGAATATTGTCTTTCATTTTCATATCAATTATTAGTCAAACAGGGCACACAGATAAGGTTGATTTAAGTAGCAATGAGACTGTACTCCTATGCTTTTTTATCTGTTACTGTGATCTGCCAATCTCCCTATGTCTAAAACGCATCATGAGCTGTGCAAAGTTATCTAATCTGTCTTCTCAAAGATTTACATTGGATATAAAAAATCGTATGTATTTTTCTCGTAAGATACGTTAACAGTGTTTATAATAGTTAGGATTTGCAGTCCATATATATGAAATGAAGATTTCTTTTGGACTTCATTTTATACGAGAAATTTCATATTAGAACAAATTAACTCCCTATAATATTATCTATCATTATCATATGATCAGTCAAACATGCATGTGTGCACATCTGTTAGATTTAAGCTGGCAGTGCATTGTAGTAATATTTTTTATGTTCTTGAGGTATGATAATTTGCCCAATCCAAGAGAGGAAAAAAGTTCATGTGCGGCCCTTGGAAAACTCTCTATATCTAAAAAGCATGTCCTTGCAAGGTTATCTAACAAATGAATCAAAATTGTTAGCATACACTACTCCCTTAGTTTGGCTTTACTGGGCCTCCTCATATGTTGGATCATATTGTGACCATCTATGCCACTAATAAATATGAGGTATATATGCTATAAAAAGTACACTATGGGATTTGTATTCAGAAGAGGTTTCGGTATAATTTTGTGACATGTAGTTCATACGTGTTTAGTTGAATTTGTAGTCAAAATTGGACCTAAACTAAGAGGGCCTTATAAATATGGACGCGGGTAGATGTACATAGCAAGCCTTTAGAAGGTTATTCTATTACAAAAACCTTGGTCGGCATGACAATGTCAAACTAGAGCTGATACTCCATCTTTTGTAAGCGGTTGCATAAGTACTTCAAAAAAAAATCTCCACCTCAGTTTATTCAGCCCTTAGAACCAATTGGAATTGTTAAGCATCCTGGTCGGTTCCATTTGTAAAATCGACTAAAACAGTTTCCTTGTATCCCAGAGAGTGTCTCTAGTAAAAACTGGTTGTACTGCGTATTCCAAGGTTAGACTAATTTATATTTTGTAGGTAGCCACATAATCGAAATGAACATCAATTGATACGAAAATGATCTATCACAGATCAATGCATGGTTTATCACAAACCCACATTTGCATTCATCTGACTGTTACATTTCATTATATTGTTACATAGTTCATAACAAAAAAAATGTATGTATGATTTCTCAGAAGGCCCTGCGGGATTGAAATAAAAGAGTACAACCTGAATGGCTGGGTGACTACTCAGGTGACTGGTCATCGAATGTACTGACAGTGCTGGCCCATTAGGGTTTTCGTCCGGCGATGATAGCGCGTCTACATGCCTAAAGAGCAACCCACAAGAAATGAGGACACGATGGTAAGTTATTGTGGTTTGGGAATATCTCTATTCCTAAAAGAGCATGACCTTTGCAAAGTTATCTAATATGTTTGCTCGAACAATCAAATTGGAGATATATATATATATATATATATATATATATATATATATATATATATATATATATATATATATATATATATATATATATATATATATATATATATATGTAAGATCATTGGTCTAAAATCATTGTCGCCTTCTCTATTGTCCTTCTTTGGGAGAATAGTAATCAACGGTGAATTAATACTCCGAAGAGTGACTTCGCCATGATAAAAGTCCACAATTGACATTCCCACATGCTTTAATGAAAGCCCCACAAAAGATATCAATTTTCTCTTTGTTAAAAGGCTCTTCCAAGCAGTAGATCTCTTCACATCCTTGAACTATGGATAAAATCCAAGAGCATATTAGTAGGTTGAAAAGCACCTGTCCTTTCTTTGAATGCCCTCAAAAGAATTGCACCTTTAGTCTGATGATCATCTTGAATTTGTCCTTGTTTAGAGAGGACGTACATGTGATTCTCTCTATGTTTGATTGTGGGCCAAATCGCCAGCCCTTTCCTAAGCCTTCCTAATTTTCCAGTAAGAACCTCATTCGAATCAGTGGCACAAACGAATAATAATATTGAAGATGTTGGACATACGGATGACTTTTACAGTCTGAATGACATGAGGAATGTGAACATAGATAGGCCTAACCAAGATAATTGCCATTGTATCGGGATAATTTGGTTTTCTTGGCAATTATTTTCATATTGTTATATATATTTTCCGGATGTTTGGAATATGCTAGGAGTGAAGTTTAGGAGTATTCAAACATACCCATGTAGAGGAGAAGATGCATATGTTATGTGAAGCTGCTGATATGAAACTTAGGATGCGTCACAATGTGTAATTTTAAGTTAGAAGAGAAACATTCGAAATCCATATTATTAGGGCACAATTAGTATTTTGTTTGTACACTTCAAAATAGATATGTAATATTTCTTCCTTGAACAATTTTTTTCTTAATATTTCTTGCTGAAAATGCAAAGATAGAGAGAAAATTCTATACCCTCAAATCCAAATTAATTGTCGCCGATTGAGTACAATGTTAGATATAACTATAGATCCATGATGAATATGAAAACCGGCTGAACCCGGGTGTAGTTCCACCCCCATCTAGCATAATTTTCAATTTTTATTTCTTAAAAAAAACCTGAACTTTAACTTTGCAAGTCAAAAATACATTCAAACCACAATATGTCAACAAAAATTCGGAAATGTTTTCTTGCAAAATAAGTACTCAAACTGATATGGCTTATTCAGAAAAGTCTCATTTAATATATTTTCTGAGATGCACCAAAAATCATATTTTCTGCACATTGCAGTCTAAAGGTTTTGTTCAAGATCACATTCTTAAGATTATAGATTATGTTGCTTGACAGCAGCTGAAATGAGAGGTTTCTATGTAGTGAGGATAGTGAGATAGCACACAAATCTTGATTTGAAACTAGATAATACACATCGAGGGTTGTACATACACCATGTTTCTTTTTGCAAATAGTATACCGGGGTTAGAAAGTCCACTCCGAAATGAATGTCGATGAAGAAGAAATGGGGTCTTCAAGAATAGCTTGGTAGGAGCAATAGCTTCGTACGTCCGAACTAGGACTACTAGGGGTAGTAGACAATCGTTGTGGCTGCAAGGGCCTGGACTGCAATTAGCAAAAGAAAATGGCCGATTGTAATTTATCCATTGTACCATACAAATTGAGCTATTAGGTTAATGGTATTGTACTTCTCCCACTACAGTACTAATAGTACCCCAAAAACTATCTTCTGATAGTATTCAAGTTTTTATTCGTGGGATTTTGAGATGTGTTTGGAGTATTTTAAAGTACCCATGTAGAGCAGAAGATACATATCCATGCTGCTCGCTGCTTGCTGCAGATGTGTGTCTAAAGTTTAGGGTCTGTGAAGCTGTTCGCGACACATGTGGATATCAAGTTTAGGATGGTTTATAGTGTGTACCTATACGTTAGAAAAGACAGATTTGAACTCTATATTACTGGTCATAATCACTGTTATTTCCTTGTACATTTCACAATATTTTTGTAATATATTTTTTGCTCTAAATATTAAAATAGTGAGCAAATGATGGCTTTAAAATACAGTTATAGATCCATGACGAACATGAAAATATTCTACAGAGCACATGTGGCATAAAGAAACAATACTTCGTCAAATAAAGAAGAGAAAAAGATGGGTGGTTTGACCTTTTGATATCAGTCCTCTCTAACTAGGGTCGGGACTAACTCTCTCCTCAAAATTTGTGTCTTGTAGCTAATAAAGGTGGGATAGAGTCGAGAGCTGGAGGTGGAGAGGTAGACAAAACATTGATTGGAGTGAAACAACTACTCATGAACATAGAGATGTATACTATATCTCTGTAAAGTTTCATGATAAAATATGCCTTGGTGTGATCTGCACAACAAATAATGGATTTTTACAATGAATAGTGCATGTGCTAGAAGTAATGATTTTTTTCTTGCCCAGCTCACACCAAAGTGATTCTGTTGTGAATTTCTACAGAGATGTAGTGTACATCTGTAGGTTCCTGTGTATTATTTCTAGAATTATTTGAAACTTCAAAATATATTTTTCACGTGTGAACAAAAAAACAGGTGCCATGGAGCCCGTTGTCCGAAAAACCACACCTCTGTGGCGACTATATGACGCCCTTCTCAAGACAACAATGGGAAGAATAACACTGGGACACAGCTTCAACCTGGGAGAGCTGCTTCCCGCGATTGACATGTTTGTGAACACCAAACAGGAACACAACAATAGTGTACATGTTGTCGAATATGAAAAATAGTCATGTAAGTTATGTTTAATTTTAAAAGTATTTAAATTTCATAACCTGGTCACAGTATTGGACTCTAATTCCCGTGTGCATCTAGGTTCTAACACAACCATGGTTGTTGACATAAACATGAACTGCTACCCTTTATGGACCGAGGAGAGAACAGAAATTATGTCGACAATATAAGATTTCCTTCTCTTATGGGCAGGGCGGACATGCATTTCCTCAATGATAGCCTGTTAGAAAAATTCTAAGTGATCTTTAAATTATTTCTGTTGTTTCTTTATTAATATGATCAAGTTATTCGTTGTTTCTTACCATCCGCCATCATGATCAGCAGCACTTCGTTTCTTAACTCGTGTAGTCCTACATGCCTTGCGATGCACTATGTTTACTCTAGCTACTGCTTGTCCATGCCTCAACTATTCTGAAGGTTTTATGCCCATGGTCTGCCCTATTAATGCTCTCTAGCTTGCATGTGGTAGTCAATTCCAAGCAACAAAGGGGAAGTGCACATTTTCTAGCGTCTTTGATCCACAGCTGCTCGTTATGATCGTAGTACATATTTTGATATTTTTGACCAACTCCTTGGAATCAAAACTCTGTGGCACATGCATGCTCTTCATCGTCGATGACCTGAGAGAATGGATGATATATGCTTCACATTTTTCATCCGTCGAGATAAACCCTTAGAAAATCTAGTATTTTTTTTAGTGCACTGCTCTTCTTTTTTCTTCCGACATTAATTTCGTTCCTATGCTAGCACTGGCTTGTGCAGATGCCCCCATAAAGACCATCGCCAGGCTCTGGCATGCACGGTTGGGTAGATCGTGCAAGCGTGGCTAACATATAGAGGCAGCACACCTGAAAAAATATCGAGAGGGACAAGAACCTTGAGAACGACCTACGAGGTCAGGTGGCTACAACCAAATGTAGCCTACGTGGGACAAGGCTGAGAACGACCTCCTTGCTAAAGGGGTCCAACCAGAGACATTGAACTGGCCTGATCCTACAAGGCCTTGTTTCTTTGGGGTTAGGGGAACTTTGGACCTAGAAACAGGGAAATGTGTTTACACGACAGCTCAACTTGAAATACACGTCAAAAAGCTTCAGGAAGCAATCCAGGAAGTGCGGGAAGGGAGGTTCCATCCCGACAGAGAGAAGGACGAGCTATCAAAGGCCCTCGGGATCTTGAACACCCTGGACGAACACAAGGCACATCAGGCTGCGTTGCGTGGAAGTATGGGTTTCCGGACAGCAGTGCCACTTATAGAAGGCGAGGGAGAAATAAGAAAGAGGAAGCAGACCAAATGCAAATGATGGAACAAAGATTAGCGAAACCAGAGGAACTTGAGAGCCAGCGAGCTAACAGCCCACCATCTCAGCAGCACGAAGATCCTTCATTGGATACTGCCCATGAAGCTACCCCACCATCTCAGCGGAGAAGTAGCGTGGCTTGCACAGAGCTCGTTCAGCCTGGTATCACGGCTCCTCACTACCCCGTGGATGGTATCACGGAGAATCAACATTGTCAGCTAATTATGAAATGCCATAACCTAACCTTGAAGGTGGTGGTCGGCTATGTCTTACCTCATCGACCTGATGCAACTTTCCATTTCGCTTTGATTCCAGGTGGCTTTGCTATTGTCGGGGTGGATGAAATAATGAACAGCTCGGAGCTTGACTACCATATAGGTGAAGGGGATATTCGTCTGGAAAATGCCTTAAGGACTACCTATCTATGGAGAAAGGAAAACATCTTGCTTCCCAACTGGACAGTGCATCACCAGACTCAGCCAGAGGAGGCCCCTCAGCAGACTCAGCCGGAGGAGGCCCCTCAGCAGACTCCACACAGTCCAGCTCCGCTATCTCCGTTTCCTCAGTCATCTCCGGCGCGTCCGCCGTCTCCGCCGCCTCAGCGGACTCCTCCGCCTCCACTGTCTCCTCCGCATCAGCGGACTCCGCCGCCTCAGCAACAGTAGCGGAAGAGAGCCGCCGCCGCTCAGGCGGCTAGCAGTATAATAGAGAAGAAATTCAGAGCTGGTCCAAGCCTCGAGACTCCTCCCAAGTTACTATATGAGAGTATGACGAGGAAAACAAGGACATCATGGCTTTCAAAGTGAAGACCCATTTTGAATGGAAATGTCCATCTCCAAAGGAGAAAATAGATCCGGTGAAAGTGAACCGCACTCTGGATGTCCTTAAGCGACCACCACCACCTCCGCCGCTATCAAACTATGACTGCATTATTGAAAGGACATTTGATGCAGTGGAGCGGTCGGGAAGTACTACCGGTGCTAGAAGATGACGAAGTGGGAAAAAAATTCCCCAGCTCGGCAACAAGAAACACAATCCTGCCCCCTGATCAAGGTGTTTAGCGATATTGCTAATTTCTGACGAGGGTAGCAACTGGTACCATTCTTGGTGATTACTTACCCGATGATGTACAGTTTGAAATGGCTGAGGTAGTAGCGCTCTTTGAGATACGAGCACGGGAAGCCTCTGGTGAAACCCGAGCAGCTCCTGCATCTATCAATGATGATGCGAAGATTACATATCTGGTACTTGGAAACCAGCAAGGATGGGACCGACAATATCTTGCTGCGAATTAAAGATGAGCATGACTTCATTGGCGTCGACCTGATGTACGTTCAATTTGAAGAATTATTTCAGTTATACAATCAAGAGGCCCTGGACAAAACTCTCATTACATGCTATTGTATGTAAGTATTATTTCTGTAATTAAGTCTCTAGCTCAGCTCGTTCATTTGCATGTATATATAATTATCCTCACTATATTATGCAGATTGAAGATCGTCGAATGCAAAATAGGATGAATCTATGACATTGGGTTCATTAGGCCAAATACTGTAAATGAATATTTGGTACAAAAGAGACCCGGCGTTACTAGGAAAACTTGCAAAACGCGTTACTTCGACATCAAAACAAAAGGGAAATACTCTTGTGAGTGTTAATTACTTTCTTGTGCATATTCTGTTTCACTTACTTGAGGTTAAGTACTATAATTGATGAGTTCTGCATGCCCAGGTTTCACTTTATTCTGCTATCCATTAAGCTTGACGTGGGACTAGTAATTGTCTTGGATACAAGACGTAAAGAGCAAAAGGAGTGGGTGGACATGAGTGAAATGATCCAGAAGTAAGTTCAATTATTATCGCACCTTAGCCGCAACTTTGGTTCATTTCCTGATATCAATTCATCATTTTCTTTGCCGGGCAGGGTTTGAAAAAAGTTCACCAAAATGGTACCAGGTCTAGAGAAAAACGATCTGCGATTTTCACACACCAAAGTAAGTAGTACTAGCTAGTTCCGCACATCTCTCATTGATTTTAGTTTTATCAATACCATTATCATGCTTGATTATCATTTTGATTGAACTCTATTCTTGGGAAGTGCTTGTGGCAGGCACCCGGGAATCATTTATGTAGATACTACGTTTGCAAGTTCATGCGCCTCTCGACCTCTGAGCGGGGCTTATCTGAACAACAATTTAATGTCCGTAAACAATATTCACAATTTTATTTTATTACCATCAATTTCAGTAGTTGATATATGCATACCCGCATATATACATATTATTTTAGTACGTATATGCATACCTACTATGTATATATTTTTGTTAGTAGGTATATGCGTACCCGCGGATGTGTATAAATTCGTTACTAGATAGAACCTAGAATAATTTATTTGATATATACATTACACGTGTATTAGATACTCATCTTGAATTGTTAGAAAACAAAAATAGAGCGTAATAGTTCAAAAAATAATTTACTGGGTATATATACCCACGTATGTACATAATTTTGTTAGTGAGTATTAGATACCCGTATTAGATAGTTGGAGACAAAATACGTATATTAGATACCCATAGTAGTTTAGAAAAAATAAAACATTAATATGATTTATTATGTGGCAAGTCTTGCATGTCTAATAGTTAAAAATATAAATAAAATGTAAGCATGGAATGTTTTGCATGAAAAATAGTTAGGAAACAAATCAAACAATTATTGTGCAGGGAGACTTACCTAAAACAATCAAGGTGCCCGGTCACCTAGGTGTCCGAGATAATTTACCTATATATATATACATACATACATACATACATATATATATATATACTACTTTATCATTTTTAGTATGTTCATATACTATATCTAAGATACTTCAAAGCGAGTTATGTAAAAGAATTGATGTGAGCCCATGTTTTTATCATATTTGTGAAAATACATACATATTTATACGTAAAAAGAAGAATGCTAAAAATATACTACATGCTACCTAAAAATAGTATATATACTACCTAAATATTCTTACATACTACTTACTATGCATACATACACTGCGGTATGGTAGATACTACCTAAAACATACAAAATAAAATGGGTGTAACTACACCGGTAGTAGGAAAAATGGGTGTGTATATATATATATATATATATATATATATATATATATATATATATATATATATATATATATATATATATATATAGCTATTCTAAGCGTGAGTGTAGAATAGCTTATTCTACACCCTAGTAACGCTATATACAAAATCTAGTAAAACGATGTATAAAATGTAGTAATTGAAAATATTTTTTATAACCCAAGTTTGTAATTTACTATATTTTTACGAAAATTACTACATTTTACATAGTGTGTTACTATATTTTGTATGTACCGTTACTGGGGTGTAGAATAAACTATTCTACACTCACGCTTAGTTTAGCATATATATATATATATATATATATATATATATATATATATATATATATATATATATATATTTAAATTAGATCTAGCGGAAGCGAGACGAAATTCAACTAAATGATCGCATATGAGCAATTCAAGAGGAATTAGCGGGATTATTTGTTTACCACGTCATACCTAAAGACGGAGAATACCATCTGGAATTTCAATGCGATCTTGGTAGATGATGTCAGGGATCATAAGAGATGTTATATTCTATATATGCATCAACGTGTACTATATGTAGTAGCGTCGAATAGATATACGAAAACTTGTTGTTCGACCAACAAGCACGGAGAAAGGGAGGTGACTTCTCTCTATATGTTGATCATGATGATGTTGTGTAATTAATGGTTCCTTCATTGCTTACTAGCTAGAGCCGAGTCCTCTCTGTATGTAGTAGCTAGCGTCAACCAAGCACGGAGAAAGAGAGGTCACTTCACTATATATATATATATATATATATAGTAGCTAGCTAACACAATATGAAACCCCTAACCCTCCAAAACCCCTAAACTCCTGCTTTAAAAAAGAAGCCCCGGCGCCTAGCAGCTGCTGACGCGTGGATGCCTTTTAGTCCCGGTTGGTGTTACCAACTGGGACAAAAGGTCCTCCTGCCTGGGCGACCCACAGCGGCCACGTGAATCCCCTTTAGTCCCGGTTCGTAACACGACCGGGACTGAAAGTGGTGGACTATTAGTCCCGATCGTTTTGTCTCGGTTGGAGAACCGGGCCTAAAGGCCCTCTGGACCCGGGTCTGATGCCCTCTTTTCTACTGGTGGAAGAACCTTGAGAATATATGGAAGGGGCAGACATGTGAATGCCGCCGCTTGCCTGCTACGTAGGCAGCCCATCGATGCTCGCTCGATATGCGGTACGTACTCATCCATACGTCTAACGATAAGGGTCAGCGAGGTCTGAGAAGTGAGGGCCGGGATGGTAGATGTGTCAGTGGCGCCATGGGAGTCTGTCATGAGGAGGAGGGATTTTGGCTTGATACAAAATTAGAGCATCTCCAACAGAAGATGCAAATTTGGAGATGTTAAGCAAGAGATGTAAAAATTTATATCTGCAAAAAGTGCTTTTTGCATCTTCAAAAAAGGACAACTCCGACAGATGATGCAAAACGGAGATGTAAAACTGCAAATCCAATAGGTAATGTAAACTGGAGATGTAAAAATTTAGAAACTTCAGATAATAGTTTATATCAATCATAATGCAAACATAGTTCGTTCAACTACTACTTCATTTAAAACATAATTCAACATAGTTCCAACTAAAACATAATCAAACATAATTCTAATTTGAAGGACTACTACTAATTCAAACTACTACATCCATCAAACTACTACTCCAACGACTACTACTTGTTCATACTACTACAACTCGAGGATGAAACTACTCCTCCTCGGAGCTCCTTAACTGCTCCTAGAACTCGTCCTTGTCCGGGTCATTGCACCCCTCGTCCTCCTCTTCCGAGTCACCCCTGTCCGACAAGTCAGACTTGACGGACATCATCATCGAGGGGTTGGCTTCGTCCTCCTCCTTCTTCTTCTCCTCAAGGTCGCGCTTCCACCAGAACTCCTGCTCGGCCTGCACATACTCCGGATATTCACGGGAGAACCTCACCATCGCCTCCTCGTCGCTATCACCGGGACTAATGACAATGGTGAGCCTCTTCTTCGCCTTCTTTTTTGTGATCGCCTCCATGCGAATGCCCCTCGGCAGGAGCAACTCCTCATCCGCCCGAGTATCGATCTCCAGGAAGTTGAGGTGCTTCCTCGGCCTCCCGGCATGCCACACCGCCATGTTGTAGGCACGCATGGCCTCATGGACGGTGGGTAGGCTCCGAGCCAAAAGAGGTGGCCGGCGTCACCGAACTCCACCCCGAAGTTGCTAGAGGGCTTCGCCCTCACCCCGAAGAACCTTGTCTTGCTTTTCAGGGTCTTCCTCAAAGGCATGGCGACGGCAGGGCGTGGCGGTCGAATTGGGCCGCCGCTGGCGGGAGATGGAGGGGTGGCGGCGGCTGTGCTTTTGGGACTGGGCGGTGCTGCCTGGTGGCCAAATCAGGCGGCGGTGGCAGTGTGCTCTACAAGAAAAAGACACATCCGTGACATTTCGGGACGAACGAAACTTTTTTCTGTCATACATATGACACTTCTATGGCAATAATTGTGACAAAACCCGGTATCATCATAGATGTGGTGGGCTCCTACTTCTATGACAAAAAATCATGACAGAAAATGGGCTTTTTGTCCTGGGTGGGCCGGAGACGCAGCTGCATGACATTCTCTGGGCCGTTCATGACGGAAAAAACCGTGGTAGAAGCGAGGGCGAGGAAAATTTCGGGGAGTTCCCGGTTACGGTGGGCGGTCGGGGGCCGAGGGATGCGCGTTTCTCTCGTACACTTACGCGCGTGTGTGCGAGGCGTTGGCTCTAACTGAACCCGAGCGAGGCGTCGGGTTCTAACTGAACCCGAGCGATTGCACTGCAGGCTACACGTTACTGAACCCGACGATCGATCGATGGCTGTTAACTGAACCCGATCGAGCAATTCCTTCGCTACTACTGCTAACTGAAGCCGATCGATGGGATGAACAGTGAGCGTTGCGGGGGTTGGATGAACAGTGAGCGGTGGGGTGGACTCAGGACCCCGTGGCGTTGCCTTTGGATGAACATGATGACCCCGTGGAGGGCTGGATGAATAGTAGACGGTGAAGGGGTGCCCGTGGAGGGGTGGTTGAACAGTAGCCGGTGGAATAGCGCGCGATGGAGGCTGGATGAACAGGAGCGCGTGGAGGCTGGAGGAGGTCGACGGTAGCCCGTGGAGGCTGGAGGAGGTCGACGGTGGAGATGAATAATATCCCGTGGAGTCCCGTTTTGCAGTACGCCACATCCCTCCCGATGAACAGGACCCCCGTTTCGACCGTAGCGCTCCAACACAAGTCTGTTTCGTCCGTTTTGCGGTACGCCACACCCCTCCCGATCAACAGGACCCTCATTTCGACCGTAGGAGGTCCGTTTCCTCCATTTTGCGGTACGCCAGACCCCTCCCATGAATAGGATCCCGTTTTGAACGTGGCCGGTCGAACACAAGGCCGTTTCCTCCATTCGGTACGCCAGGCCACGTTCCATAGACTGTTCCGTCCAAGCCTTCCCGATGAACACGACGATGCATTCCGTTCCGACCCAGCCGGTTGGCTCTAACGCGTTCCGTTGCCTCCCGATGAACACGACACATTCCATTGCCTCCCCATGAACACGAAGCATTTCGTTGCCTCCCCATGAACACGACGACGACGCTGTTTCTCCGTTTCGACCCAGCCATTTACACGAGCCCTGGCCATACGTATGCGCGAGTAGGCGTTCGAGACCCCGCCCGTATGTATGTACGTGGCCGTATTTTCTTTCTTGCACCCTAGCCGTTGTATGTACGTGTACATGCTACATGTGCGCCTCTACTACGACACGTGTGCGCCTCAACTACGACACGTGCGCGCCTCTACATCCACCAGTATGTACGTACACGTTCGCGACCAAAATGACAACACTACGTACGCTTCGACCAGGTGGGTCCCGACTGTCAGGCACTTCCTTGCGTGCGAAAATGTAGCTGGTTGGTCCCAGCAGTCAGGGGGGCGAATCGTTTTTTTTGCCCGGATGCACTTCCTTGCGTGCGAAGATGTAGCTGGTGGGTCCCAGCAGGGGGGCGAATCATTTTTTCCGGACGCACTTCCTTGCTTGCGAAGATGTAGCTGTTGGGTCCCAGCAGTCAGGGGGAAACGTTTTTTTCGCGAAATACAGTGGCCCGTCCGGTGGGTCCTGATACGTCTTCAACGTATCTATAATTCTTGATTGCTCCATGCTACTTTATCTATTGTTTTGGACTATAATGGGCTTTATTTTCCACTTTTATATTACTTTTGGGACTAACCTATTAACCGGAGGCCCAGCCCAGAATTGTTGTTTTTTTTCCTATTTCAGTATTTCGAAGAAATGGAATATCAAACGGAGCCAAAAACCTAATTCCACCGCCGCAACTTCCTGTATCCACGAGATCCCATCTTGGGGCCTGTTCCGGAGCTCCACCGGAGGAGGCATCCACCATGGAGGGCTTCTACATCATCACCATAGCCCCTCCGATGAAGTGTGAGTAGTTTACTTTAGACCTTCGGGTCCATAGCTAGTAGCTAGATGGCTTCTTCTCTCTTTTTGGATCTCAATACAATGTTCTCCCCCTCTCTTGTGGAGATCTATTCGATGTAATCTTCTTTTTGCGGTGTGTTTGTTGAGACCGATGAATTGTGGGTTTATGATCCATCTTAGCTATGGAAAATATTTGAATCTTATCTGAATTCTTTTATGTATGATTGAGTTATCTTTGCAAGTCTCTTCGAATTATCCGTTTGGTTTGGCCAACTAGATTGGTAGTTCTTGCAATGGGAGAAGTGTTTAGCTTTGGGTTCAATCTTGCGGTGTCCTTACCGGGTGACAGAAAGGGTTGCAAGGCACGTATTTTATTTTTGCCATCGAGGATAACAAGATGGGGTATTTATCATATTGCATGAATTTATTCCTCTACATCATGTCATCTTGCTTAAGGCGTTACCCTGTTTTTAACATAATACTCTAGATGCATGCTGGATAGCGATTGATGAGTGGAGTAATAGTAGTAGATGCAGAATCATTTAGATCTACTTGTCACGGACGTGATGCCTATATACATGATCATTGCCTAGATAACCTCATAACTATGCTCATTTCTGTCAATTGCTCAACAGTAATTTGTTCACCCACCGTAGCATATCTATGCTCTTGAGAGAAGCCACTAGTGAAACCTATGGCCCCCGGGTCTATTCTCATCATATCAATCTCCGTCACTTTATTTACTTGCTTTGCTTTTACTTTTCACTTTGCATCTTTATACCAAAAATACCAAAAATATTATCTCTATCAGATCTCACTCTCGTAAGTGACCGTGAAGGGATTGACAACCCCTAATCGCGTTGGTTGCGAGTAGCTATCGTTTTGTGCAGGTACGAGGAACTTGCGCGTGGCCTCCTACTGGATTGATACCTTGGTCGGTGTTCAGCCATGGACCAAACTCATTGCATGATGCCATTATCTTATCAAGATGATATTTGTGTGTCTGTCTAGTGTAAGATCTTCCTGCTGGCCACATGCGCCCAAATTCTTCTTCTCTAATTTTTTTGATCAAATTCATCCACAAATGACAGAAGCACTCCCTCTGCTCAGCATGTGGGAAAACATTTTTCACTGAATTTTCCACCCCCTTACATGCATCTGCGTGTATAGCCAAAGGTGACACTGGCCCTAGGCATCTTTTCAACTGGATCATGAACCATGTCCATGAAGCCTCTGTTTCTGACTGAAACAAGCCAACAACAATAGGAAACATCCAGTTGTGTCCATCTAGAGCATTGCATGCTGCCAACAGACCATTCCACTTGCCTGTCAAAAATGATGAGTCTATGCTCAAATATGGACGGCACCCTGCTTTGAAGCCATCGATGCAAGGCTTCAAAGCCATAAAAAACTTGGAGAACTTGACTTCACCTTTGGCTGATACCTCAGTATCTATCTCCACAACACTGCCAGGTGACCTCTTTTCCACCTCTGCTTTGAAGTTGTAAAGCATCCTAAATGTATTTTCTCAATCACCATATAAATTTTTCATTGCCCTTTGTTTTGCCTTCCACACTGTGGTATATTTCAGTTTAATGGGGTACATCTTTTCCAAGTCTACTTTGAGTTTCTTGGTAGTAGTGTTTGGTGTTTTGGCTAAAATTGGGGTGATCTTTTCTGCAACCCAAAGTTGTGATGTCATGGTTGATACTCTCTGTGAACTTGTAATATAAGTATGTTGATTGGGGATTTGATTAACCCTGACAGTACTTCCATCAGGTTGCAGTCTAGCAGATATGTACCACTCGCAAGGCTTGACACTACCATCAAATCCTCTGCACCTCGCATAAAACTTCTTTGTATCAGTCCAAACAGTCTTGGCATCAAACTCATGTTTCACTGCATAAGTCTTGAAACACATCCTAAACTCCTTCATGCTTGAGAACAACTTGCATACTTCAATGACAGGGTTTTCTTTGTCATACACATGCAGCAGCTCATCATCATGTGCATCATCTACTTCATCTGCAGCTTGTTCCATCAACTGTCCATCTACATCTTCATCAGCATTAGCAGGCAAACTAGATTCTCCCCTCTCCTGCTTATCTCTGTCATCGACTGGAATGCAAAAAAAGTTTGGCCATCTCAATGTCAGGCATTGCTGCAATGACCAAATCAGTAGGCTCATCTAATTCAACTACATTCCAATCAATAGTTGTTGTAATTTCAGTTTCAGTTCCAGTCACCTGTCCCTCTTCGGCTATTACTATAAGTTCAGTACACATGGGAATCGATGGCCTCTGTGTAGCGCAATCATCATCTACCATCTGCGCAGCCAATTGTGATTGCACATATCCAACCTTCGAAAAAATATTCAGATCAACGAGCTCAGCAAAAAAATTAGCCCGTTTGCTTGTCCAACCGTTTTGCCGATCGATTTCTTCAACAATCTGTTCACCATCTTCTATTCTCACATACTCTCCTTTCCAATCATCAAACCGCAACAGTGATACTTCTTGCTCTCACCCCAAACAATATTCTCCCCAACTTTTTCCACCAATTTCTCCACTGCCTTCTCTCCCATGTTCTGTAGAACTTGTGGATCAATCTCTGTAAACTCAACCTCCCATTTAACAATTGTGTCTCTCTCAATGTTCTGAATGCTACCATCAACTAATTTTGCCTTTGATGGAAAGAAATTGACCGTCAATTCGAAGGTCCGAGCGGCAGCATCCCCTCTGTCAGTGGCGAACAGTGTGAGCCCATGAGAAAGAGCAGACGAGGCCCTAATTGCATGCAAAATTGGATCAGAGAGAGGCGCATTACCTATTGGAAGTTGAATCTGGCGGCTCCATCTCAGTATGCCCACGGGCTCCCCTCACAACCTATCGATTCAACAAGCGAAAACGGAGGAAACGAGCTAAGATCTACGGGCCCGAGAGAGGAACGGGAGCGAGACTAGGGTTCTCACTCACCATTTTCTGAGGACGAAGGCTCCGCCGCCGTTGAGAACGAGGGCTCCGCCGCCGCCGCCGAGAACGCAAGATCCGCCGCCACCGGAGAAGAAGGGGGGGGGGCAAAGTGGCGGGTCCGGCACGGTCAGGCGGCAGGGCACAGTCAGCTATTTTGAGGAGCAATTAAGTTGGACCCACATGTCCTAACATAAATGGGCTTGGTTGACGACCAATTTAACCACATTTAACACCCCATGTGGCCCTGGGCTATTTACACGCTCAAATGTGTCGCATCTCAGCTATTCATTCCAACAACGTCGCACCCTTTCCAATTCACACCAAATACATCGCACAGGAGCTATTGGCCCGGCCGGGTCAAGACACACATCATCATCACCGGACCGGCAGGTACCCGAACTTCGAGGGAAGGCAGAGTCGTGGCATCTCAGGAGGAGGCCGAATTGCGGGGGCGAGGAGGTGATGCATAGCTCGCGGGAAAGGGATCCGCCCCTTCGCCACCATCCCAGGGCGTGGCGCGGCTTTGCTGACAGGCCCTCGAGTGGCGGCACAACGATGATTGGAGGAGGAGGGACTATCCTATGTCAATGGTGAGGGTTTCCCCCTATCGCTAGAGGAGCGCGACGCGGGGTGCTTCTTCTCTGCCCTACTCCGACCAGGTGCTAAAGAGGTCGATAGTTTGCTAAGCCCTCATCATGTTTAGCTTATAGTGGTAATTGGAGGCACTGAAATGGCCACAGACGTATGGATGTTCAACATCATGACAAAGATTGCATGTTCGTCATGAATTCTATAATCAGATCTTGAAATACTATTTATTTTCAATAATTCTATATGACAATTGTCTATACTAAAATTCATTAGAATTGGAAACATTTCTTACTAAAGATTGGTATGTTAGGTACATTTGGTTTAAATCCAAGTTAACCCTACCAATTATTTGGCTAGAAAAACATACTGGTAAAGCTTTTGCTTGCCCATGATTTCGCCAACTGGCTAAAAGTTGAACTAGAGTTGACATAAGGATTGATGAGACTCCTGATCACTAGCCCCGAGAGAAACCGTAGCCACGAGCTCCCAACCACCGCCATCCATCCTTCTCCCAGGTGGAGCCTGAGGTTTCGTCTAGGAAGCCCTCGTAGCCACCAAGGACAATGGCGCCGATGTTCCTTTTCCGAAATCCCATCCTTGGTTGAGGGGAGCCAAGTTTGGTCGTTTTCTGGCCGGCACAAGTAGTGGGCCAACCGTTTGATGGTATGATAAGTCTCAAACGCATTTATAATTCTTTATTGTTTGATGCCATGTTTATATAATTTTGACATAGTTTATACAACTGCACTGTACTTCACCCAGATGATAGTACATCAAGTTGAGCAATCAAATGTTTTGACACCTTAATTTAAAACCTTCTAGGGAAGCAACCCGGATCTAGTGGGAATGGAGGCGGGCGGCGTGTCGGCGCTCGCTGGGACACGAGGTCCTGGTGGTCTGCGGCGTGGCTCGGCAGCTGGCTGAACACGGTTGCGTCTGTCCGTGGAGGCTGGTTCACGCGGCGATAGTGGGGCCGTGCATGGTTGGCCATTGGTTGCGGTGCTGCTGCAGTGCATGGACTTGTTCCAGCAGATGCAGTGGATGTGTGCGTCCCCCAATCGCACTTGGGCCGCCCTTTGCTAGATGACTTCTTGTGGTCTCTCCTCGTCGGCGGGTGGTACCTCGGGCGGTGACAGTGATCCAGATCTTGGTCAGCCTAGCGGCGGTGGCTGTAGACTATGATGGTGTAGCGACCTCTTGTGGCTCTACAGCGGTGGTGGACATTGAAAGATCGTCGGGGCGTTCATCTCTCTAGATCTGATGGTTAACTACGACGCTGAGATGCAAACTATGGATGGAGGCTTGACGTAGAGGAATGATTGGTAGCGCAACATTTCATGTAGTTGCTGGGATCGTGGAAAAGTGCTGGCGACAATACATTTGTGACATTGATGGTGGTACTTCTTGAGTACCCGGTATTCATCTCCAGGGTAAAAGCACGAACCTACAGTCTAGCAATGGAGATGGTTATAGGTCATTACCTTGTTGAAGGCATTGCTAAGATTGCTTAGACTATTTTTTAGGTGACAGCATAGATTATGGCTTTGACTGGTTGCATCCGATGACGATGGCCATTGAGCATCCCTCCCTTCCAGAAGGTGTTGTTGTTGAAGATCCTCGTCGTCGATATGGTGTCTTGAGATGGTTGGTGCGGATATGGTCTTAAATTTAGTTTGCCAATATGGTGCGGAGATGGTAGGAGTAAAGAATGTTTTATCTTTATTTATTTTTCTCACCCATGCATATATTTTGTATTATATGGTTTTGCTATTTGCTGGTGTGTTTTTTGTTTGTGTTGGTGTTGGCTCTGTACATCATATATCTGGAGAGGCTGGGTGTGTGGTCATCGTTTTTTTACTCTCTTAGTACTTCATTTTAAGCTAATAAAATTCTCATTATTCAAAAAATATAACCTTTTAAAATCTAACGCTTCATTTTTTTTTCTCTTGGGAAAAAACTCGATGTTTACATGAATTGCTCGTCAAGAAAAGTTGGAGCTCAGCTTCATGCCCCAGGGAATTATGCAAATCAACATCAAACAGTCAGCTACATTCAGCTTTCTTGCTGCTGGACTCTTAGATAGAAATTGTTTTTTGTGTATAAAGAACGAGTTTATTATCTCAAATGTAGCGCCAAGTGGATATAAAATATTATAAGTAACATCCTGCCTCTGCATAATTAGGACACACATAGGCAAACATCAAAAGTCTGACAATAGAAAATGCAACAAAACCGATAAATCAATCATTGTAGACTCCTATAGAGCAACACTATGCCTACGTTGAAAGCGAAAGTGGATCGATCCTGGGGTGGTGCCAGCCATGTTGGAATAAAAACCTCCGTAGCTGTCTGAAGCTCAGCTTTATGGCCCAGGGAATTAAGCAAATCAACATTGCAAACAGTTAGCTGCATTCAGGGGCCATGTGAAGAAAACCTTCGTCGAGAGCTTTCTTGCAGCAGGACTCTTAGATAAAAATTATTTTTTCTTTATAAAAAATAAGTTTATTATCTCAAATGTAGCATCAAGCGGATATAAAGTATTACAAGTAACATCCGGCCTCTGCATAATTAGGACACACATAGCCAAACATCAAAAGTCTGACAATAAAAAATGTAACAAAACCGATAAATCGATCATTGTAGACTCCTATATATAGAACGACACTATGCCTACGTCGAAAGCGGAAGTGTGTCGATCCTGAGGTGGTGCCATCCATTTTGGAAAAAAAAAACCTCCGTAGCTGTCCGAAGATCAGCTTTATGCCCCAGGGAATTAAGCAAATCAACATTTCAAACAGTTAGCTACATTCAGGGGCCAAGTGAAGAAAACCTTCGTCCGGAGCTTTCTTGCAGCAGGACTCTTAGATAGAAATTAGTTTTTCTTTATAAAGAACGAGTTTATTTTGTCAAATGTAGCGTCAAGCGGATATAAAATATTATAAGTAACATCCATCCTCTGCATAATTAGAACACACATAGCCAAACATCAAAAGTCTGGCAATAGAAAATGTAACAAAACCGATAAATCGATCATTGTAGACTCCTATAGAGCGACACTATGCCTACGTCGAAACTGGAAGTGGATCGACCTTGAGATGGTGCCATCCATGTTAAAAAAAACCCTCTGTAGTTGTCTGCTCCAACCGCGTATATACCGCCTTGCGTAGCGGTTGGTCTGTGGTCGTTGTAGCGTAAACCATGTACAAAGCGAGTGTGTACAACGGAAAATAACCTGTAAAGGAGAAACATTTTTGTCATTAAAAATCAGATCATTTCTACATAGTCTAAGCGACCAAAGTAAGGCATACGCTCCCATCCTTATTAGCGTTTTGAAACTATTTGAAATACCATCCAACAATGATCAAATATATTGGCAACACTTGCTGGACTAGCAGATAGAAATTCTTTTTTTTTTGAGTCGTCGATATTCTTTGAGGTGGCTACCCACTTTTTCCAAGGGGTCGTAGATAGAAATTCTCAAAACATACGTTTTTTATAGTGTTCTTTCAATGGGCTCGCTGCCCATTGAAATGCATCTAAAATCGTCCTAGAACTGATTTTGCGCGCGCAAAAGAGAGAAATAATGTATTCTTAAATCAATATGAGAAAGGAAACCTATAGATTTTTACTTTAGGAAAGCTTCTATCAGTGGTACAGCATGCTGCGACCTGTATCTGCTTGGATCGGTTTTCCTGGCGCGTGACAGATACTCCTAGTCTCCTGTGAATCATCAGTAGAAGCTTGGCAGGCCATAGGATGGGCATCAAACGGTTGAGGGCAAAGAAATTCTCACGAGAAATTAATTCACATCATGTGGTGTGCTAGCTGTTCGTACCACCTTCCCTTCTCCGCGTTTTGGCTCATTCCTCCTTTCCATTTCTACATGGCCGCCACCGTATAAGTTGATCCCATCCACCCCAGCCATCTCCAAGCCGCCAGCCCTAAACCCTAGGCGCCACCAATCATCTCCAAGAAGCCCCCTGTAGCCGCCGCCGCCTCCACCATGGAACCAGAGATTGACATTCCCGGCGACGAGGCCAGAGGCCATGAAAGGTCCGTAAATTAATTGGTGTTCTTGCTTGTGGATCTCTTTCTTTGTTGCCTTGTTGATATAATCTTGGCTGATTCCAGTCTGTTTGATCTCATCTAGTGAATATGTTGTATGCATGCTTGTTGATATAATTCGGCTGATTCCAATTCATTAGATCTCATCTCGAGAATATTTATGCATATTTTGTTTCAAATTAAGTTAAGCGTAGATCCACTGAATCTCCTTTGCAGTATCATCCCCATTACTGATGATGCGAACTGGGAAGATCTCCCGCACGACCTCGTACGCAAGGTGGCGGAGATCTTGCTGCGCTGCGACGTGACGGACTTCGTCCGCCTGAGAACCGTCAAGCCGTGGAGGGACGCAGTCACGGCCCCGAATCTCATGGGCATGAATCCGCGCTTCTTCCCACGGCACTGGAGGATGCTCGTCCAAGGCCAAGGTGAGCACGCCTGGTTCGTGAACGTCCTCACCGGCGCCTTCATCCGGGTCAAGATCCCTCGGCACTACGGGCAGGTCCTTGCCTGCACCGAGGGCTGTCTGCTCTTCGCCTCACCCTCAGGCTGGGTCATGCAGAAGCTGCGCCTGTGCAACCCTGTGACCAGAGCCGTCGCCAGCCTACCCAATCTCCACACAACACTTATTTCACAAGACCTCAAGGCCGCAGGAATCATCTACGACATCGACGGCGGAGCTCCCGCGCCCACCGTGGTGCTTCTCGTGGCGGCGTCTTCTGCTGACATGGTCCTCTACGCCAAGCCCGGCGACTCCATGTGGCAGTGGCAGTTCTTCTTCGCCCAGGACGAGGGGGACGGCGCCGAGCTTCCGCTGTTGGACGGCGATGGCAGCCTCTCCCTGGGCGGCAGCTTCTACGTCCCCACCCGCTCAGGCGACGTCCTGAAGTTGGAGCTCCAGCCGCAGCCTCACTTCGTGTACGCGGCCACGCAGCAGGAGGCAACAGGTCAGGTTAGTCACTTACACCTGAACCTGAGGTCCTACCTGGTGCCGTCTGTCGACGCAGGGATGCTGCTGGTTGTTCGTAGGTTCGAGAGCCATGCTGGCTACCTAGCCGTGTGCAATGCAGTGTTCCAGGTGAACCTCACAGAGGGCACCCTTACCCGACTGCAGGACCATAAGGACATCAGCAATCGGAGCATATTTCTCCGGTCGTTGACGCTAGGCACGCACTGAGAGTGTCCTAGTTATACTAGATCTCGGGGAAAAGTTTGCTCACATGATGAGAGATTTTGTATGTTTATTTCGATTTTGGCGAATGTATGGCTATCGTCTGCTACTGAACAATTTGCTCTCAGTTGTTAATTAATTCCAGTTTGATCGTGTAAACCTTTTAGTTTATTTATCAATTTCTTGAGATCCATTTCTTCCTGGAACATGTATAACAGAACCTTCGTGAATGTACCACAACAACTGAGTATGAGTGTTTGACACGAAGATTTCAGTTGGATGGACTATTCTATTTCCACTCTGAACCTAGCTACTGCCTCATCCATGTTATGTTTTCAGGAATACAGTTCATGTTATCTAGGTAGAAATTTATAATATATGTACAACTATATAAATCCACTGTCTTTTAGTACAGGATTTGTACTTAATCCTTATGATTTATCCACGCGTGTGCAATGTCCCGTTTTGTACAACTTCACATAATATTTTCTATCATTTCCATACGATCGTTCAGTCAAATGGCCATAATATGTTTGATTTAAGATAGAATTTACATTTGGATAAATGGGCAATTTAGTCTTATATTTTCTGTTAGAATCAGCATGACCCTTGCATAATTATCTAATATGTCTGCTCAAACATTTACAACAGATATTATTAATCATATGTACTGTTTCTTATAAAAATTCATTTGTCCCGTGGAGCTCCTTTAGTCCCGGTTCATAAGCCAACCGGGACTAAAGGTTTTGGGCATTAATCCCGTTAGTTTTGTCCCGGTTCCAGAACCGGGACTAATGGCCCTCTGGAACCAGAACTAAAGGCCCGTTTTCTACTAATGCATATGTACTGTTTCTTATAAACAACCATTTGTATGATTTTCAGTCCATATGAATTGATTTCGTTTGGACTTCATTTCATACGATAATTTTATTGGATCAAACTCCCGAGAATATTTTCTATCATCCTATGATTAGTCAAATGTCTGTACAATTAAATCTATTCGATTTAAGCTAGCATGGCATGGTACTCCTATTTTTTCTCTTCTTCTGATATGATGACTCGCCTAATCAAAGAAATGAAAAGCGTGCATGTGCCACCCTTAGCACACTCCCCATGTCTCAAAAGCATGACCTTGCAAACTTAAGCTAGTGGTACCACCGGGGATAGATGCCACCCACGTAGTCACCGTACCATTGAGGAGCTTCGAGATTCGCGCTGGCAAGTTTAAGCTAGTGGTTTGATGGACATACAGGAAACAAGCACTAATCACATAGGAAGGTGTCAGTAATTTTGGACTAGCATTGCAGATAAACAGTGCCGAGTAGTCTGGCATAAAAGTTGTATGTACAATCTTGGCTTTTATCTGAAGTTGCATGCACACAAGGTTTATCTGTACACAGATCACGGGTATGATATAAGATTCTGTCAGCGCATCCGTTTCACATTTCGCTGGCTGTACCGAAGGAGACCATTTTACGTAATGAAGCATACGACAAAAAAGTAGACCAGATGAAAGTAAAAGTAATGTACATGTCTAGGAAATCTAAATTCTACGCATGTGATTATTCAGCTACTAAGAACATTTTTGGATTATACAGGAAGATGAAGATACATGGTTTCAAGAGGGAACATGTGTCAGGTTTGAAGGCAATGCGACCACTACTTCACTATTGGCCTTGATATTTTTTTTCTACACACAAGATACTCCATTACATGATTCATGTCAAAATTGGGCGCTTTTCGGAATCCGTTTGCTATATTAAGCGAATCAGTACATTTCCAGATATTTAGTTAAAATGGTACGAAAATATAATATGAATACATGAAAAGAAAATATAAATCCTATTGGTGTTGATGAGTATATGTTTAGCCCTTATAGAAAAAGATAAGACAAGAAATAAAAGAAAAATGAAAAATGAAAAATGAAGAAAACATGTTTGCTGAATGCTTTTTTGTTTTGCACTCGGCTTATCCCATTATAAACCGATTATCTTTTTCCATGTACCCGGCTTACAGATGCTGCATTCTGATTGGTTAGTATAGTGATCCCACAGATCACGCGTTATGGCCGTTAGATTTGCTTAGATTCAAAGGCTACGAGTGCCTTACCCTTCTCTCTCTCTCTCTCTCTCTCTCTCTCTCTCTCTCTCTCTCTCTCTCTCTCTCTTCTATTTTCCTCTCTCCCTTATGTCCTCACCTTGTCTCCTATCCTCCTCTTTCCTTTCTCCTTTTTCTCCGGAGTAGCGGAAGCACACCAGAGCAAGGACCCCCGAGGCTACGCACCCTCAAGCCGACCAACCTGCCACCTATGTGGCAACAGACGACACCCATTCACCCAACACTGGTTTTCAGAGCCATCGCTCGAATGTCCACACTGACTGCGCACCAATCAAGTTTATGACTCTGTTGCCCTCGCAACCAACACCAGCACCATCATGCTGGAGATCTCTAGAGCCACCGCTCCGACTTCCACACAGGCCTCGAAGCTGTTAACCATCCTAGTCAATGAAATTGCAGCCCAAGGGACTAAATCCAAGCACATGGTACTTCGGGATTTGCCGCTTCTACTTCCACACCGCCCCCAAGATCGCATCCATTCCTAGCTGATGATGAAGCTAACAAAGCTGCAGGATTCATCGGCAACTGACGATAGGTTGGACCTCCAAGCCATCGCCCCCAAGGGGATGATGCGAGGATCGCCAATGACGCATGTTTCGACTAAGGCGAAAGCTTGGGTTTTCACTAGGAAAGCACGTGACCGACATGACAAGGGAAGGTGGAGGGACTCCACGACAACACCAACTTGGCTGGCATTGACTGAGGTCGAGCTAGGTTTTCACGCAGAGCTCACCAAAATCATCATCACCACAACCTATCCGGCCAAACCGCCATTGGTAGTGATCAAGCACGCTCATCATGTCAACACCACCCACATGGCTAGCAACACCATCATGACCCCTCACGCCGCCATTGTAGCGACGCTATCACCTCCAAGTGCGGACCGCCGTGCCTCCATCCTCCAACCTCACTACCTCACTACTACAGAAGATCTCACAACCCACACCTGCACTCATGTGACCATACACCACGGCGCCACCACCCAGCCCATCACCTTCTCACCCAAGTCACCAACCGCACACGGCTGCTAGCCCGGCCGAGCAGGGACACACTGCACCCAACAACGAGCCGGTCTGAAGCCGTTTATTCAAACCTGAGTAGCCCAACACCTCAAGCGCGTAAACCGTGGTCACCATCGGACGAGGATAGCGCGCCGCCACCCAGGGTCACCCACACGTGCGCACGCCGTGACCTTGCATGATTCGAGGCACACCGGTCAGATCCGCTATCGAGGGAAGAGCCCGCACATACTGCGCCCACACTATTAGGAAAAAGCCTAGTCGTAGCATGGGTTAAACGGCTAGTAGTAGCGCGGGTGCCTGGGCTACTACTACGACGCTACAACTAACTAGTAGTAGTAGAGCGGTGCATCCCATGCTATTAGTAACTATCTATAGCGCGTGTCGGACCCTCGCTGCTACAATTAATTTCCAAAACAAAAAAAAAATCTCGACCCCGTTCATGATGTCTATGGTGTCAATGGTTCGATCCAGCGACGACGGGGGTCGGCGGAGGTGCGGACGGGCAGCGATAGGCCAGATCCGGCGACGACTGTTGGAGAGGAACCGGATCCAGTGCAGAGCAAGACGACGGTGAGGTTCCTCTTCGTGGCCAAGGCAAGAGAGCTCCTAGTTGGCCATATCGACGACCTGCGCATGCATGGTCATGGGAGGTGAGTAAAACCGGAGGGAGATGGAGAGGGAAAAGAGAAATAAGGGAGAAAGGAAGGAGATGGATGGTCTCTCGGGGCTGGTCGCCGGTGGTGAGGTACTCCATCGTGGTGGCATGGAGGCGAGGGGGAAGACGGGTGAGCTCCTGGATGCCAGCGGCGTGAGGAGGCGGACTCGTTGGGCGACATGTAGGACGAGCTGTGCTTGGGTAGGACCACCATGGGAGAGCCTATGGAGAGAGAAGGGGGGGGGAGGGAGAGAGGAGGGAATCGGCCGAGGATATAGGGATTTCACCTACCTTGTACTTAGTAGTAGCGAGGGGTATAAACCTGCACTACTACTATCAACTTAGTAGTAGTGTGAGTTTATACCCCTCGCTACTACTATGGCATGTCCGGGGGGGACACGATAGATGAAGAGTATAAACCCGCGCTACTACTTTCAACTTAGGAGTAGCGAGGGGTATAAACCCGCGCTACTAGTAAGTACCCGCAGCGAGGGGTATAAACCCGCGCTACTACTATCAACTTACTAGTACGCGCGCCCACATCACCATCTCCTGCGACGCTAGCCGACCCGCCGATCGGACTACTACATCCACCCAGCTCTCCCCATGCCGCCTTGGAGAGGGGGGGGGGGGACAGGAGCCGCCCCCACCGCGTCGAGGGCTAGCGACAGTAGTGGAGGAGAGGTGGTGCTGGAGGGGGCCTTCCTGTGGCGAGCTGAGTATATATGCCCCCGAATTGCCCAAGCGATGTGACACGGGAAGGACAGAGGGCCTTTTCAAGAATTAACAATTATGGCGTATTTCATTCAATTAAGTATTTTAAGCATTTAGCCCATTCCAAGCCCCATTCTTGAAGCTCGGCCGTCCGATAGAAATTCTGAAACATACGTTTCAGTGTCCTTTCAATGGATTCACTGCCCATTAAAATGACTCAAATCATCCTAGAATTTATTTTGCGCGCGCAATAATGTATTTTGAAATCAAAAGGAGAAAGAAAACCTATAGATTGTTAGTTTAGGAAAGTTTCTATCACTTGTACAGCATGCTAGCTCCGACCTGTCTCTCCTTCAATCTGTTTTCCTGGCGCGTGACACGATATTCCTAGTCTCAACCTGATCATTCATAGAAGCTGGACATGCCGTAGGATGGGCATCCAATGGCTGAGGGCGCCGCAATTAATTCTCACGAGAAATTAAGTATACATTAATGTGGTGTGCGAGCTGTTCGTACCACCTCCCTGTCTCCGCGTTTTGCCCGACATTCCTCCTTTCCATTTGTACATGGCCGCCACCGCGTTTTGCCCGCCATTCCTCCTTTCCATTTCTACATGCCCACCACCGTATAAGTTAATCCAATCCATCCCAGGCCCTCTCCAATCCCCAGCCCCAAACCCTAGCCGCAGACATCGAAGGAACAAGCAGCTCCCTGTAGCCGCCGCCGTTTCCTCCATGGAACCGGCGATTGGCCGGCCAGTCTATGGCTTCATTCCCGGCGCCGACGACAGCGGCCATGGAAGGTCCGTAAATTAATTAGATGCTCTTGCTTGCGCATCTATTTTCTACTTGCCTTGTCGATAATTCGGCTGATTCCAATTCCTTAGATCTCATCTCGTGAATATGTTATATGCACGCGTGTTTGCTTTCAAATTAGATCCACTGAATCGATTTGCAGTATCATCCCAATGACCGATGAGGGGAACTGGGACGACATCCCGCACGACCTCGTATGCAAGGTGGCCGAGATCTTGCTGCGCAGCGACGTGACGGACTTGGTCCGCCTGAGAACTGTCAAGCCGTGGAGGGAGGCCGTCACGGCCCCGAAGCTGATGGGCATGAATCCGCGTTTCTTCCCACGCCACTGGAAGCTGCTGCAGATCAAAGGAGAGCAAGCCAGGTTCGTGAACGTCCTCACCCGCGCCTCCATCCGGGTCAAGATCCCTCAGGAGCACGGTCAAGTCATTGCCAGCGCCGAGGGCTGCCTGCTCTTGGCCTCGGGCACGCACAAGGTGTGCATGTTCAACCCGGTGACTGGAGCCCTCGCCGACCTGCCCACTCCCTTCTTCTGGATTAGGAGAACTGCGTTAAGATAACAGGGGATATCAAGGCCGCAGGAATCATCTACGACGGCGAGGGTGAGGACGACGCTGTTCTCGCTCCCACGGTGGTGCTCCTCGTGGCGCTGTCTTCCATTCATATGGTCGTGAAGTACGCCAGGCCAGGCGACGCTGTGTGGCAGTGGCGATACTTCGCCCCAAACGAGGACGGCGAGCTTCCGTTGTTCGATGGCGAGGGCGGCCTCTCCCTTGGTGGCTGCTTCTACGTCCCGTCCCTCACCGGAGACGTGCTGAAGTTTGAGCTCGAGCCGCAGCCTCACTTCGTGTACGCGGCCAGGCAGGAGGCTACTCAGGCTAGTCAGTTATACTTACACGTGAGGTCCTACCTGGTGCCGTCTGTTAACGCAGGGATGCTGCTAGTGGTTCGTAGGTTCGAGAACCATGACGGTCACGCAGTAGCCGCATCCCATGTGTTCCATGTGAGCCTCATAGAGGGCACCGTTACCCTACTGCAGGACCAGAAGGACATTGGCAATCGGAGCATTTTCCACCAGACGCAGTGAAGGGAGTAATGATGGGACCCAAACGTGCTTGATTGACTATATTCATGGCTATATATAGTGTGCCTCAATTTCTGTTGGATGCGCAATTCTATTCTGTCTCAACCTATAAAGCATAGCTTGCCCAATCCACATGTTTTTTTCTCAGCAGGAATGCAATCCATCATGTTATATATCTAGCGGCTGCGGAGATATTGATAATATATATATATGTATAACTAAATCCGTTGTTTCTTAGCCCGATTTGTAATCCTTATGATTTATCTCCTGTGTGGAATACCTGATTTGTAGAATTTGCAATCCATCTTATTTGATTCCTAAGAATTTCTTTGCACTCCACTTCACACAAGGAATTTCATGAGAACCAACTTCACAGAATATTGTCTTTCATTTTCATATCAATTATTAGTCAAACAGGGCACACAGATAAGGTTGATTTAAGTAGCAATGAGACTGTACTCCTATGCTTTTTTATCTGTTACTGTGATCTGCCAATCTCCCTATGTCTAAAACGCATCATGAGCTGTGCAAAGTTATCTAATCTGTCTTCTCGAAGATTTACATTGGATATAAAAAATTATATGTATTTTTCTCGTAAAATACGTTAACAGTGTTTATAATAGTTAGGATTTGCAGTCCATATATATGAAATGAAGATTTCTTTTGGACTTCATTTTATACGAGAAATTTCATATTAGAACAAATTAACTCCCTATAATATTATCTATCATTATCATATGATCAGTCAAACATGCATGTGTGCACATCTGTTAGATTTAAGCTAGCAGTGCATTGTAGTAATATTTTTTATGTTCTTGAGGTATGATAATTTGCCCAATCCAAGAGAGGAAAAAAGTTCATGTGCGGCCCTTGGAAAACTCTCTATATCTAAAAAGCATGTCCTTGCAAGGTTATCTAACAAATGAATCAAAATTGTTAGCATACACTACTCCCTTAGTTTGGCTTTACTGGGCCTCCTCATATGTTGGATCATATTGTGACCATCTATGCCACTAATAAATATGAGGTATATGCTATAAAAAGTACACTATGGGATTTGTATTCAGAAGAGGTTTTGGTATAATTTTGTGACATGTAGTTCATACGTGTTTAGTTGAATTTGTAGTCAAAATTGGACCCAAACTAAGAGGGCCTTATAAATATGGACGCGGGTAGATGTACATAGCAAGCCTTTAGAAGGTTATTCTATTACACAACCCTTGGTCGGCATGACAATGTCAAACTAGAGCTGATACTCCATCTTTTGTAAGCGGTTGCATAAGTACTTCAAAAAAAAAAAAATCTTCACCTCAGTTTATTCAGCCCTTAGAACCAATTGGAATCGTTAAGCATCCCAGTCGGTTCCATTTGTAAAATCGACTAAAACAGTTTCCTTGTATCCCAGAGAGTGTCTCTAGTAAAAACTGGTTGTACTGCGTATTCCAAGGTTAGACTAATTTATATTTTGTAGGTAGCCACATAATCGAAATGAACATCAATTGATACGAAAATGATCTATCACAGATCAATGCATGGTTTATCACAAACCCACATTTGCATTCATCTGACTGTTACATTTCATTATATTGTTACATAGTTCATAACAAAAAAAATGTATGTATGATTTCTCAGAAGGCCCTGCGGGATTGAAATAAAAGAGTACAACCTGAATGGCTGGGTGACTACTCAGGTGACTGGTCATCGAATGTACTGACAGTGCTGACCCATTAGGGTTTTCGTCCGGCGATGATAGCGCGTCTACATGCCTAAAGAGCAACCCACAAGAAATGAGGACACGATGGTAAGTTATTGTGGTTTGGGAATATCTCTATTCCTAAAAGAGCATGACCTTTGCAAAGTTATCTAATATGTTTGCTCGAACAATCAAATTGGAGATATATATATATATATATATATATATATATATATATATATATATATATATATATATATATATATATATATATCATATGTAAGGTCATTGGTCTAAAATCATTGTCGCCTTCTTTATTGTCCTTCTTTGGGAGAATAGTAATCAACGGCGAATTAATACTCCGAAGAGTGACTTCGCCATGATAAAAGTCCACAATTGACATTCCCACATGCTTTAATGAAAGCCCCACAAAAGATATCAATTTTCTCTTTGTTAAAAGGCTCTTCCAAGCAATAGATCTCTTCACATCCTTGAACTATGGATAAAATCCAAGAGCATATTAGTAGGTTGAAAAGCACCCGTCCTTTCTTTGAATGCCCTCAAAAGAATTGCAGCTTTAGTCTGATGATCATCTTGAATTTGTCCTTGTTTAGAGAGGACATGTGATTCTCTCTATGTTTGATTGTGGGCCAAATCGCCAGCCCTTTCCTAAGCATTCCTAATTTTCCAGTAAGAACCTCATTCGAATCAGTGGCACAAACGAATAATAATATTGAAGATGTTGGACATACGGATGACTTTTACAGTCTGAATGACATGAGGAATGTGAACATAGATAGGCCTAACCAAGATAATTGCCATTGTATCGGGATATTTTGGTTTTCCTGGCAATTATTTTCATATTGTTATATATATTTTCCGGATGTTTGGAATATGCTAGGAGTGAAGTTTAGGAGTATTCAAACATAATACCCAGGTAGAGGAGAAGATGCATATGTTATGTGAAGCTGCTGATATGAAACTTAGGATGCGTCACAATGTGTAATTTTAAGTTAGAAGAGAAACATTCGAAATCCATATTATTAGGGCACAATTAGTATTTTGTTTGTACACTTCAAAATAGATATGTAATATTTCTTCCTTGAACAATTTTTTTCTTAATATTTCTTGCTGAAAATGCAAAGATAGAGAGAATATTATATACCCTCAAATCCAAATTAATTGTCGCCGATTGAGTACAATGTTAGATATAACTATAGATCCATGATGAATATGAAAACCGGCTGAATCCGGGTGTAGTTCCACCCCCATCTAGCACAATTTTCAATTTTTATTTCTTAAAAAAAACCTGAACTTTAACTTTGCAAGTCAAAAATATATTCAAACCACAATATGTCAACAAAAATTCGGAAATGTTTTCTTGGAAAATAAGTACTCAAACTGATATGGCTTATTCAGAAAAGTCTCATTTAATATATTTTCTGAGATGCACCAAAAAATCATATTTTCTGCACATTGCAGTCTAAAGGTTTTGTTCAAGATCAAATTCTTAAGATTATAGATTATGTTGCTTGACAGCAGCTGAAATGAGAGGTTTCTATGTAGTGAGGATAGTGAGATAGCACACAAATCTTGATTTGAAACTGGATAATACACATCGAGGGTTGTACATACACCATGTTTCTTTTTGCAAATAATATACCGGGGTTAGAAAGTCCACTCCGAAATGAATGTCGATGAAGAAGAAATGGGGTCTTCAAGAATAGCTTGGTAGGAGCAATAGCTTCGTACGTCCGAACTAGGACTACTAGGGGTAGTAGACAATCGTTGTGGCTGCAAGGGCCTGGACTGCGATTAGCAAAAGAAAATGGCCGATTGTAATTTATCCATTGTACCATACAAATTGAGCTATTAGGTTAATGGTATTGTACTTCTCCCACTACAGTACTAATAGTACCCCAAAAACTATCTTCTGATAGTATTCAAGTTTTTATTCGTGGGATTTTGAGATGTGTTTGGAGTATTTTAAAGTACCCATGTAGAGCAGAAGATACATATCCATGCTGCTCGCTGCTTGCTGCAGATGTGTGTCTAAAGTTTAGGGTCTGTGAAGCTGTTCGCGACACATGTGGATATCAAGTTTAGGATGGTTTATAGTGTGTACCTATACGTTAGAAAAGACAGATTTGAACTCTATATTACTGGTCATAATCACTGTTATTTCATTGTACATTTTACAATATTTTTGTAATATATATTTTGCTGTAAATATTAAAATAGTGAGCAAATGATGGCTTTAAAATACAGTTATAGATCCATGACGAACATGAAAATATTCTACATAGCACATGTGGCATAAAGAAACAATACTTTGTCAAATAAAGAAGAGAAAAAGATGGGTGGTTTGACCTTTTGATATCAGTCATCTCTAACTAGGGTCGGTACTAACTCTCTCCTCAAAATTTGTGTCTTGTAGCTAATAAAGGTGGGATAGAGTCGAGAGCTGGAGGTGGAGAGGTAGACAAAACTTTGACTGGAGTGAAACAACTACACATGAACATAGAGATGTATACTATATCTCTGTAAAGTTTCATGATAAAATATGCCCTGGTGTGATCTGCACAAAAAATAATGGATTTTTACAATGAATAGTGCATGTGCTAGAAGTAATGATTTTTTTCTTGCCCAGCTCACACCAAAGTGATTCTGTTGTGCAGAGATGTAGTGTACATCTGTAGGTTCCTGTGTATTATTTCTAGAATTATTTGAAACTTCAAAATATATTTTTCATGTGTGAACAGTAAAACAGGTGCCATGGAGCCCGTTGTCCGAAAAACCACACCTCTGTGGCGACTATATGGCGCCCTTCTCAAGACAACAATGGGAAGAATAACACTGGGACACAGCTTAGCTTCAACCTAGGAGAGCTGCTTCCCGCGATTGACATGTTTGTGAACACCAAACAGGAACACAACAATAGTGTACATGTTGTCGAATATGAAAATAGTCATGTAAGTTATGTTTAATTTTAAAAGTATTTAAATTTCATAACCTGATCACAATATTAGACTCTAATTCCCGTGTGTATCTAGGTTCTAACACAACCATGTTGGTTGACATAAACATGAACTGCTACCCTTTATGGACCGAGGAGAGAACAGAAATCACGTCGACAATATAAGATTTCCTTCTCTTATGGGCAGGGCGGTCATGCATTTCCTCAATGATAGCCTGTTACAAAAATTCTAAGTGATCTTTAAATTATTTCTGTTGTTTCTTTATTAATATGATCAAGTTATTCGTTGTTTCTTACCATCCACCATCATGATCAGCAGCAATTCGTTTCTTAACTCGTGTAGTCCTACATGCCTTGCGATGCACTATGTTTACTCTAGCTACTGCTTGTCCGTGTCTCAACTATTCTGACGGTTTTATGCCCATGGCCTGCCCTGTTAATGCTCTCTAGCTTGCATGTGGTAGTCAATTCCAAGCAACAAAGGGGAAGTGCGGATTTTCTAGCGTCTTTGATCCACAGCTGCTCGGTATGATCATAGTACATATTTTGATATTTGTGACCAACTCCTTGGAATCAAAACTCTGTGGCACATGCATGCTCTTCATCATCGACGACCTGAGAGAATGGATGATATATGCTTCATATTTTTCATCCGTCGAGATAAACCCTTTGAAAATCTAGTATTTTTTAGTGCACTGCTCTTCTTTTTTCCTTCTGACATTAATTTCGTTCCTATGCTAGCACTGGCTTGTGGAGATGCCCCCATAAAGACCATCGCTAGGCTCTGGCATGCAAGGTTGGGTAGATCGTGCAAGCATGGCTAACATATAGAGGCAGCACACCTGAAAAAATCTCGAGAGGGAGAAGAACCTTGAGAACGACCTACGTGGTCAGGTGGCTACAACCAAATATAACTTACGTGGGACAAGGCTGAGAACGACCTGCTTGCTAAAGGGGTCCAACCAGAGACATTGAACTGGCCTGATCGGGCAAGGTCTTGTTTCTTCGAGGTTAGGGGAACTTTGGACCCAGAAACAGGGAAATGTGTTTACACGACAGCTCAACTTGAAATACACGTCAAAAAGCTTCAGGAAGCAATCCAGGAAGTGTGGGAAGGGAGGTTCCATCCCGACAGAGAGAAGGGCGAGCTATCAAAGACCCTCGGGATTTTGAACACCCTGGACGAACACAAGGCACATCAGGCTCCTTTGCGTGGAAGTATGGGTTTCTGGACAGCAGTGCCACTTATAGAAGGCGAGGGAGAAATAAGAAAGAGGAAGCAGACCAAATGCAAATGATGGAACAAAGATTAGCGAAACCAGAGGAACTTGAGAGCCAGCGAGCTAACAGTCCACCATCTCAGCAGCACGAAGATCCTTCATTGGATACTGCCCACGAAGCTACCCCTCCATCTCAGCGGAGAAGTAGCGTGGCTTGCACGGAGCTCGTTCAGCCTGGTATCACGGCTCCTCACTACCCCACGGATGGTATCACGGAGAATGAACATTGTCAGCTAATTATGAAATGCCATAACCTAACCTTGAAGGTGGCGGTCGGCTATGTCTTACCTCATCGACCTGATGAAACTTTCCATTTCGCTCTGATTCCAGGTGGCGTTGCTATTGTCGGGGTGGATGAAATAATGAACAGTTTCGAGGCGCTGGAGCTTGACTACCCTATAGGTGAAGGGGATATTTGTCTGGAAAATGCCTTAAGGACTACCTATCTATGGAGAAAGGAAAACATCTTGCTTCCCAACTGGACACCGCACCAGCAGACTCAGCTAGAGGAGGCCCCTCAGCAGACTCAGCCAGAGGAGGCCCCTCAGCAGACTCCACACAGTCCAGCTCCGCTATCTCCGTTGCCTCAGTCATCTCTGGCGCGTCCGCCGCCTCCGCCACCTCAGCGGACTCCTCCGCCTCCACTGTCTCCTCCGCATCAGCGGACTCCGCCGCCTCAGCAACAGCGCCGGAAGAGAGACGCCGCCACTCAGGCGCCTAGCAGTACAATAGGGAAGACCCATTTTGAATGGAAACGTCCATCTCCAAAGGATAAAATAGATCCGGTGAAAGTGAACATCACTCTGGATGCCCTTAAGCGACCACCACCACCTCCGCCGCTATCAAACAATGACTGCATTATTGAAAGGACATTTGATGCAGTGGAGCGGTCGGGAAGTACTAACAGTACTAGAAGATGACGAAGTGGGAATACAATTCCCCAGCTCGGCAACAAGAAACGCAATCCCGCCGCCTGCTCAAGGTGTTTAGCGATATCGCTAATTTCTGACGAGGGTAGCACCTGGTACCATTCTTGGTGATTACTTACCCGATGATGTACAATTTGAAATGGCTGTGGTAGTAGCGCTCTTTGAGATACGAGCACGGGAAGCCTCTCGTGAATCCCGAGCAGCTCCTGCATCTATCAATGATGATGCTAAGATTACATAACTGGTACTTGGAAACCTGCAAGGATGGGACCGACAATATCTTGATGCGAATTAAAGATGAGCATGACTTCATTGGTGTCGACCTGATGTACGTTCAATTTGAAGAATTATTTCAGTTATACAATCAATAGGCCCTCGACAAAACTCTCATTACATGCTATTGTATGTAAGTATTATTTCTGTAATTAAGTCTCTAGCTCAGCTCATTCATTTGCATGTACATATAATTATCCTCACTATATTATGCAGATTGAAGATCGTCGAATGCAAAATAGGATGAATCTATGACATTGGGTTCATTAGGCCAAATATTGTAAATGAATATTTGGTACAAAAGAGACCCGGCGTTACTAGGAAAACTTGCTAAACGCGTTACTTCGACATCAGAACAAAAGGGAAATACTCTTGTGAGTGTTAATTACTGTCTTGTGCATATTCTGTTTCACTTACTCGAGGTTAAGTACTATAATTGATGAGTTCTGCGTGCGCAGGTTCCACTTTATTCTGCTATCCATTAAGCTTGACGTGGGACTAGTAATTGTCTTGGATTCGAGACGTAAAGAGCAAAAGGAGTGGGCGGACATGAGCAAAATGCTCCAGAAGTAAGTTCAATCATTATCGCACCATAGCCGCAACTTTGGTTCATTTCCTGATATCAATTCATCATTTTCTTTGCTGGGCAGGGTTTGAAAAAAGTTCACCAAAATGGTACCGGGTCTAGAGAAAACCGAGCTGCGATTTTCACACACCAAAGTAAGTAGTATTAGCTAGTTCCGCACATCTCTCATTGATTTTAGTTTCATCAATACCATTATCATGCTTGATTATCATTTTGATTGAACTCTATTCTTGTGAAGTGCTTGTGGCAGGCACCCGGGAATTATTTATGTAGATACTACGTTTGCAAGTTCATGCACCTCTCGACCTCTGAGCGGGGCTTATCTGAACAACAATTTAATGTTCGTAAACAATATTCACAATTTTATTTTATTACCATCAATTGGGTTGAGTTTCATTCATATATATATATTGACCCCCTTATTTAAATTAGATCTAGCGGAAGCGAGACGAAATCCAACCAAATGATCGCATACGAGCAATTCAAGAGGAATTAGCGGGATTCTTTGTTGACCACGTCATACCTAAAGACAGAGAATACCATCAAGAATTTTAATGCGATCTTGGTAGATGATGTTAGGGATCATAAGAGACGTTATATTGTATATATGCATCAACGTGTACTATATGTAGTAGCGTCGAATAGATATACGAAAACTTGTTGCTCGACCAACAAGCACGGAGAAAGGGAGGTCACTTCTCTCTATATGTTGATAATGATGACGTTCTGTAATTAATGGTTCCTTCATTGCTTACTAGCTAGAGCTGAGTCCTCTCTATATGTAGTAGCTAGCGTCGACCAAGCACGGAGAAAGAGAGGTCATATGTAGTAGCTAGCTAACACAATGTGAAACCCCTAACCCTCCAAAACCCCTAAACTCCTGCTTTAAAAAAAGAAGCCCCGGCGCCTAGCAGCTGCTGACGCGTGGATGCCTTTTAGTCCCGGTTGGTGTTACCAACGGGGACTAAAGGTCCTCCTGCCTGGGCGACCAACAGCGGCCATGTGAAGCCCCTTTAGTCCCGGTTCGTAACACGACCGGGACTAAAAGTGGTGGACTATTAGTCCCGATCGTTTTGTCCCAGTTGGAGAACCGGGACTAAAGGCCCTCTGGACCCGGGTCTGATGCCCTCTTTTCTACTGGTGGAAGAATCTTGAGAATATATGGAAGGGGCTGACATGTGGATGCCGCCGCTTGCGTGCTAGGTAGGCACCCCATCGACGCTCGCTCGATATGCGGTACGTACTCATCCATACGTCTAACGATAAGGGCCAGCGAGGTCTGAGAAGAGAGGGCCGGGATGGTAGATGTGTCGGTGGCACCATGGGAGTCTGTCATGAGGAGGAGGGATTTTGGCTTGATACAAAATTAGAGCATCTCCAACAGAAGATGCAAATTTGGAGATGTTAAACAAGAGATGTAAAAATTTATATCTGCAAAAAGTGCTTTTTGCATCTTCAAAAAAGGCCAACTCCAACAGATGATGCAAAACGGAGATGTAAAACTGCAAATCCAATAGGTAATGTAAACTGGAGGTGTACAAATTTAGAAACTTCAAATACTAGTTCATTTCAATCATAATGCAAACATAGTTCGTTCAACTACTACTTCATTTAAAACATAATTCAACATAGTTCTAACTATAACATAATCAAACATAATTCTAATTTGAAGGACTACTACTAATTCAAACTACTACATCCATCAAACTACTACTCCAACGACTACTACTTGTTCATACTACTACAGCTCGAGGATGAAACTACTCCTCCTCGGAGCTCCTTAACCGCTCCCAGAACTCATCCTTGTTCGGGTCATCGCACCCCTCATCTTCCTCTTCCGAGTCACCCCTGTCCGACAAGTCAGACTTGATGGAGATCATCGTCAAGGGGTTGGCTTCGTCCTCCTCCTTCTTCTTCTTCTCCTCAAGGTCGCGCTTCCACCAGAACTCCTGCTCGGCCTGCACATACTCCGGATATTCATGGGAGAACCTCACCATCGCCGCCTCGTCGCTATCACCAGGACTAATGGCAATTGTGAGCCTCTTCTTCATCTTATTCTTTGTGATCGTCTCCATGCGAATGCCCCTCGGCAGGAGCAACTCCTCATCCGCCCGGGTCTCGATCTCCAGGAAGTTGAGGTGCTTCCTCGGCCTCCTGGCACGCCACACCGCCATGTTGTAGGCACGCGCGGCCACATGGACGGTTGGTAGGTTCCGAGCCAAAAGAGGTGGCCGGCGTCACCGAACTCCACCTGAAGTTGCTAGAGGGCTTCGCCCTCATGGCGAAGAACCTTGTCTTGCTTTTCAGGGTCTTCCTCGAAGGGATGGCGACGGCAGGGCGTGGCGGCCGAAATGTGGTGGTCGAATTGGGCCGCCACTGGCGGCAGATGGAGGGGTGGCGGCGGCCGTGGTTGTGGGACTAGGCGGTGTTGCCTGGTGGCCAAATCAAGCGGCGGTGGTGGTGTGCACTACAAAAAAAGACACATCCGTGACATTTTGGGCCGAACGAAACTTTTTTCTGTCATACATATGACAATTCTATGACGATAATTGTGACAAAACCCGGTATCATCATAGATGTGGTGGGCTCCTACTTCTATGACAAAAAATCATGACAGAAAATGGGCTTTTCGTCCTGGGCGGGCCGGAGACGCAGCTGCATGACATTCTTTGGGCCGTCCATGACGGAAAAAAACCGTGGTAGAAGCGAGGGCGAGGAAAATTTCGGGGAGTTCCCGGTTACGGTGGGCGGTCAGGAGCCGAGCGATGCACGTTTCTCTCGTACATGTACGCGCGTGTGTGCGGCGTTGGCTCTAATGAACCCGAGCGAGGCGTTGGGAACTAATCGAACCCGGCGATTGCCTTTGCAGGCTACGCGTGACTGAACCCGAGAGATCGATTGATGGCTGTTAACTGAAACCGATCGAGCGATTCCTTCGCTACTGCTGCTAACTGAAGCCGATCGATTGGATGAACAGTGAGTGTTGCCGGGGGATTGGATGAACAGTGAGCGGTGGGGCTGGATGCAGGACCCCATGGCGTTGCCTCTGGATGAACAGGACGACCCCGTGGAGGGCTGGATGAACAGTAGACGGTGAACGGGTGCCTGTGGAGGGGTGGTTGAACAGTAGAAGGTGGAGTAGCGCGCGGTGGAGGCTGGATGAACAGGAGCCCGTGGAGGCTGGAGGAGGTCGATGGTAGCCCGTGGAGGCTGGAGGAGGTCGACGGTGGAGATGAACAGTATCCCGTGGAGTCCCGTTTTGTTGTACGCCACACCCCTCCCGATGAACAGGACCCCGTTTCGACCGTAGCGCTCCAACACAAGTCCGTTTCGTCCGTTTTTCGGTACGCCACACCCCTCCCGATCAACATGACCCCCGTTTTAACCGTAGGAGGTCCGTTTTGCGGTACGCTAGACCCCTCCCGATGAACAGGATCCTGTTTCGAACATGGCCGGTCGAACACAAGGCCGTTTCCTCCGTTCTGCGATACGCCAGGCCTCGTTTCTGTCGCCTGTTCCGTCCAAGCCCTCCCGATGAACACTACGACGCATTCCATTCTGACCCAGCCGGTTGGCTCCCACGCGTTCCGTTGCCTCCCGATGAACACGACGCGTTCCGTTGCCTCCCCATGAGCACGACGCATTTTGTTGTCTCCCCATGAACAAGACGACGAAGTTGTTTCTCTGTTCCGACCCAGCCATGTACACGAGCCCTGGCCGTACGTATGCGAGAGTAGGCGTTCGAGACCCCGCCCGTATGTACGTACGTGGCCGTATTTTCTTTCATGCACCCTGGCCGTTGTACGTACGTGTACATGCTAAGTGCGCGCCTCTACTACGATACGTGCGCGCCTCAACTACGACACGTGCGCGCCTCTACATCCACCAGTATGTATCTACACGTTCGCGAACAGAATGACAACGCTACGTACACTTCGACCAGGTGGGTCCCGACTGTCAGGCACTTCCTTGCATGCGAAAATGTAGCTGGTGGGTCCCAGCAGTCAGGGGGGTGAATCGTTTTTTTGCCCGGACGCACTTCCTTGCGTGCGAAGATGTAGCTGGTGGGTCCAGCAGTTAGGGGGGCGAATCATTTTTTTTGCCCGGACGCTTCCATGCGTGCGAAGATGTAGCTGGTGGGTCCCAGCAGTCAGGGGGAAACATTTTTTTTGTGAAATACAGTGGCCCGTCCGGTGGGTCCCAGCTGTCAGGTGGAGGAATCATTATTTTTCGCGTAATAAGGAGGCACTTCCTTGTTGCGGCCGTGGACCCAGCTGTCAGCCTCTCCATGTATAGTCCAAGTCCGATGGAAGTCGTTCCTTGACCACGTTGACCACGCCGCACCGAGAGCACCACGGCGGTGGACGACGCCGCACCGAGAGCAAGGGGACGACGCGGAGCCAGGGAAGACGCAGCAGTGGATGCCCACGCAAAGAGGAGTACTAGGGTTCACTGGTTCTGCTGCGGTGTGAGGCTGCTGTCGCTGCAGAATAACAGGGGGTGTGGGTGAGTAGAGGGATGGCCTGGCCAGTGGTGGGAGTAGTAGGGGGTGGTGAGGCCTCTGCGGCATCACAGCTGGCCACGGGAGGCAGGAGCACACGGCACGACCGGCGCTGGTTTGGGCGGCTGGAGCAAGTAGACCAGAGGTTGAAGAAGCACTACGGCCGTTGGATGAACATCGTATGGTAACATGAGCTAGAATTGTTAATATTGACTAAGTTGACAAAGCCCTCCGTCCCCGTCAACTTGGTAGGCCCACAAGTCAGCCTCCCACTATGCTGGGTGTAAGTGCATCTAGTGCCCCTTAGTGATTTTGGTGTATTGAAGACTTATAGGTTAAGGGACTAATGTGTTTATGAGTGTACACAGGTCTATAAGTCTATGAGGAGTTTGATATTTACAGAGAAAGTCGACCCTAAAAATGAAGTTCTTCGATCAAGACTTTGACATTCGAAGACTTTACAAGACTTTGAAAGTGAAGAAATTGGTGTGACCTTGAAGACTTGGTATTCATTTGAGGAACATGAAGCGTGAAGACTTTTGTTTTCGTAGTTTCGTTTTCTCTTTCTTGAGTAATAGGAAACACCGTACTGTTAAAGGGGGTCGAGGAAATACTAAGGAAAAATTTCCATGTGATGCTCAACTCAAAATCCTACACCTACCAATCCCTTCGAGTGAAGCCTTTGGAAATCTCATATAGCTGAGTCAATTTCTTCAGTGACAGAGACGAAGTTCTTCTGGTCGCTGAGGAATTTGTTCTGACTGAGGAGTTAGGAATTCGCCAGTGCGGATTGCCTACACAGTGAGGAACATGATATCCCTGAGGAATTTGAGAGTCAAATTTCCGACCGTTGCTGTGCTGCACGCCAGCTATCCCAAAATATCTTATCCACCTAACGGTCATATCATTGAAGGGCATTTATGTCTTATCATGTCGGGCTGCTCCTAGCCTATAAATAGCCGCCCCTACAACCACTAGCTGGTTGGCTGCTCGAGAGAAACTTGACACTTGTCATTTGAGAGCAACCCATCCTCCAAGGACTTTGGCGAAAATCATCGAGTGAGGAAAACCCAAAACCAAACCCCTACAAACCCAAAGTGATTGAGCATCACCAAGAGATTGATCATGCGTGGTTCCGACGCTTGTTACCTTTGAAGACTGTGCTTCTTCCAGACGGTTAGGCGTCATGGTCTAGAGCATCCAAGAGGAATTGTGGATCGCCGAGTGACCAAGTATGTGAAGGTTTGGAAGTCGCTTGAAGACTTACCATGAGTGATTGGACGAGGTCTGTGTGACCTTAGTTCAAGGAGAATACGGTGTGGACTTGGTGTCCTGAGCTGCGTGCTCAGCGACTGGGTGTCCGGGACTGTGTGTCCTCGAGATTAAATACTCAGCCGCTCCAACCAGACGTACAACTGAGACAGCAGTTGGAACTGGTCTACCAAATCATTGTCTTCACCAACCTAATCGATTCTATTTCCTCAACCCTTTCATTTCCTCATTACTGTGTTGAGTGTTCATTCATATATGTGTTTGAAGACTTTGACTGAAGACTTTCTCAATTTCCTCAGTTCAATTTCTTCAGTCTGTTTGTCTTCATCTTGTGCTATCCTGTGTTTACGCTTTCTGTACTCTTTGATTGTCTTCATTTCATCATGATGACCATGCCCACATTCTCTTATGCTTACTTCTGAGTACTTATTCCGCTGCAAGTAGTTCTTCGCTAAGGAATTTCCTCACAGGCAAATTCCTCAGTGAAGAATTCATAAAAATCGCCTATTCACCCCCCCTCTAGTCGATATAACGCACTTTCAATTGGTATCAGAGCAAGGTACTCCCTTGTTCTGTGTGATTTTGGTTTAACCACCTGGAGTTTTAGTTATGTCGACCGCAGGTATGATCAAGGTCTCAGCTCGGTGTCCTACCTTTGATGGGACGGACTACCCCTACTGGAAGAACAAGATGCGAATGAATCTTGAGGCAATTGACAATGATCTCTGGTATGTTGTGGAAAATGGTGTTCCCTCAGTCACACCTTCTCTGAATGCTGCCGATGTGAAGAGATTAAAGCAACTCGATTCTCAAGCGAAGAATATCATATGTGGCCATCTGAGCAAAGGACAATATGGAAGAGTGAGTGCTTTCGAAACTGCTAAGCTCATCTGGGACAGGCTATCCAAAGTAAATGAAGGAGTCTCAACTCAGCGTGACTCTCGAGTTGATGTTCTTCGTAATTTCTTCAACCGCTTGAAAAGACTCGACAACAAAAATGTTCAACAAACCTTCGATCGCCTCACTGACATCTCAAACAAGCTTCAAGCGCTTGGTGCCACTGACATCACCGACCATGAGGTGGTGAAGAAATTGTTGAGATCGCTTGATTCCTCATTTGATACTCTAGCACTGATGATACAAGAGTGTGCTGACTACAAGTCACTTGATCCAGCTGATATCCTCGAGAGGCTAAATACTCATGAGTTCCAGCTTGCTGAAAAGAGAGATCTCTATGGTTCTAGCTATGGAAAATCACGTGCCCTGAAGGCCAAGGCTGTGTCTGAATCTGAGTGTGAAGACTCTGGTAGTAGCCTTGGAGATCCTGAAGAACTGAGCCAGGAGCTAGCACTACTCGTGAAGAAATTCCAGAAGTTCTCAAGACGTGGTCGCTTTGGAAAATCCTCAAGGAGCAGTGATTCCTCATTCAGTGACTATAAGAGAAGATTTTGTCACAAATGCAACAAACCTGGTCACTACATTCAAGATTGTCCTCAGTGGGAAAATGAATTAAAGAAGAAGAAATACAAGGATTACAGTTCTGATGACGCTAAGAAGAAGAAGAAGAAATCATCGAAATCTTCATCATCAAAATCCTCAAAGCCTTCTTCTCACAAGAAGAGCAGCTCCAAGAAGGCTCGGGCATTCATTGGCAGGGAAATGGACTCTGAAGCTGAATCTGAGGAAAATGAGGAAGAGGAGGCATCAGAAGAATCTGAGTCTGGTGTGGCGAGTCTAGCTCTCTCTCTTGCTTTAAATCGACAAGCCATCTTCAACTCAAAGAAAATGACCTCACCAACAAAGCTGATGAAGATAGTGATGACTATGCTCCCACCTATTGCTTCATGGCAAAGGGTGCCAAGGTACTTAACGGTGTCCTGGACTAGGGGGTACTCACCACGTCGTCTCCCGATCAGTTGGATTGGGCCGAGGATCCCCATGGCCGTATACTCATGGGCCAGTCCAGACAGTTGTCGCATACAAGGAAGATTCCACAAGACTTGGCGATCAAGACAAGGACTCCTCCCACACCGGCGTATTCGGCTAGGACTCTTGTTATCCTAGGCCTCAGGTGCATTATATAAACCAGGGCCAGGCTAGTCGACATAGATACAATATACAACAATCATACCATAGGCTAGCTTCTAGGGTTTAGCCTCTTTGATCTCGTGGTAGATCCACTCTTGTAGCACACATCATCAATATTAATCAAGCAGGATGTAGGGTTTTACCTCCATCAAGAGGGCCCGAACCTGGGTAAAACATCGTGTCCCTTGTCTCCTGTTACCATTGATCGTAAGACGCACTGCTTGGGACCCCCTACCCGAGATCCGCCGGTTTTGACATCGACATTGGTGCTTTCATTGAGAGTTCCGCTGCGTGATCGGCGAAAGGATCAATGGCTCGCCTGCAGATCAACTGCAACTTCGGCATCTTCGTCACCAGCTCGACTGGTCACCTTGGTTCGACCAAGGACTGCGCCCTACCTCCGATCGTCATGTTAGGATGAGGGCCTTCATCAAAATCAACTCCGGTCTCTATCAAGATCATGGAGGAATCATCCAGGGAGCCCGGGGGCTCAACGTCAACATTGCCCTCGGGCGACCGTACTGTTTTTCTGGACAGCGGACTTGTGTCCGCCGCCACCGCCTCCTCAAGCGTCGTTTTAACGATTGCTTCAGTGGAATTATGCGGAATTGAGTCTACAACAACCCTGGAAAATTTCGTCGAGTTCTGATGGAGGAATCTCTGGCAATCTCCGATATACCGGAGCCGCATTGAATCTGGACGAGAATCCGGACGAGTTTAGGGCGTGGTGTCCAGCTTCTAGCTCGGACTTCCTTTGAAAGATCCAACCGTTGATCGGCTGCGGAATTCCTATATCTACCACCCCTCAAAATTTCAGCTCGGTCCGACCGTCCAAACTCCGAGAACCTTCTGATTAGTGCATCACTTTTCGGATATGTTTCCTGCGCGAAAACGAATCCGACCCGAGTTCGGCTTTTTTATGAACGGGATTTCAGACATCCTTTTTTGAAGGAAGTTTTGTACGGGGTGTTGTGTTTTGTTTCCGAACACATCCCACTAACTTTAAGATCTTTTGAACATGATCTTCAACATCATGCTGGTGTCAAACCAGTCCGGCAATATTGCTCAACGGCTGCCAACCTGCGCTAGACGCGTCGTCACTTTGTTGAGCCGAGCTCAACTTTTTCGGATTATCATCTCGGCAAGCCGAACAAGAGTCCGGCATCGCGAAGGATAAATCATCACCAACATCGCCGCCCCACGGATTACACGGAGCGGGCATACCGGCATCGCCGCACGGTCGCTTTATCAAGCCGGCATCGACCACGTCACGACCTGCATCGGCAGGGTCGCACTATTGCTTCTTCAAGCTGGTGTCCATCACGCCGACCTACTTCGCCATCTCGGCGGGACCGGGGGCTTCGCCATCTCTTCATCAACCTACGCCGGACACTTCGGCGTCACTAGCCGACCAGGCAATGGGTGCGCGGATCGAGTCCCAATTTTGGGAATCACCTTCCTCCGGATTACTACAACAAATAAACCAGGTGCTATTAATCCTAGTATTTTCTGCTTGTTTGGGTTCATTTTTTCCAACGAATTATTACTCTGGTTTGTCCATCATATGTATGCAGGTCTATCAAATGATGGCCGCATTAATGACGGTTGCATGGTGGTTCGGCCAGTTTCAGACATAGTCCGCTGACGCCAGATCCGAACTCGAACCGACCTGTGAATTCAGGCCTTGCCATGCCTTTACCGCATCACGCCGCCGCCCTGCATCGACATTGACTTCGGCGCCATGCCATATTTCTCAGTTTGCATAAATTATTTATTATGCAACGATTTTTTTATTACTATCATCTCTGGTTTGCACTATATTTCGTGCACAGGAAAATGATCCAGCCGGACTATATCCTTTGACGTCACCTCGGCTGGACGGGGGGCTTCGTCCACACTTCATTACCCCATGCCAGGGACTTCGGCATCACTCTGCCGTCCTGCATTGCTATGTCACCACTTCGGAGTGCCGAGCTCTTTGCTCCGCCACCTCGGGACCGGCTTGGGGGATAGAACCTTGTCTCGCACCAAGCTCGGACCGCGTCGTCAATACCGAACACATTAACCAGCTAAGTTGCCTTCATGCTCAAAGTTTTAAATTTCTAACTTGTGTTCGGTTCGACCAAGCATTATACTTTGTTGGAAAAAAGTTGCTTGTAAACATTTTCCTTGTCCAAACTTTGTTTGCACATACTTGACGCGCTACCCGCGATCATTATACATGGGGGCTTCTTTAACAGAAGCTTATTAATACGGGCTTTATGCCCAACACATGTGTCACACTTCCGCATGTACCTTTTATTCACCATTATATGCATCGATATGACTTAAGTTTTGGCCAAGCCGGGTTGCCTGGCTCCTGTGCTTACCCCTACGTTCCCGATTGTTCGGCTAGGTGGTAAAGGGAGCACCTCTGCGATTGTTACTGCCGGGTCAGCCGGATGTGTACCTCAGACTGGGTGAAGCCGAAAGCTAGCGTTCTTAAGGGAATATTCGGTCGGTGAACTAAAAGATGATTTTTAATTATTTACCCATCTGCCCCCATATGATTTTCTGCTTTCATAGCAGCTTCGACATGCACTTTAGGGCATGCATCCCAGCGAAAGGAACACTTAACGGAACTATTATCCCTGGAAGATGTTTCTTACTACCCATGTAAAATAACATAACTAGTTGGGCACTTGTCTGATACAGCACTAATGACCCCTACGCCTTGTCTCCATGCATACCACGGTTCTTATATAATCACGAAGGTATTCGGACACACTCCGGCCTATTGGGTCCTGAGGTCGAAGCGAAAAGGTCCGCTATGACAAACGATCTACAATCCGGCTAGAAGGCATTCTACATGTCACCTTACATTATATAGTCAACTTTTACCCAAGTCACTTGGGGGCTCTTATGTTTATTTGAGCCGTTTCATACTAAGTGCTTTTCTTCTTAGTCGTTGCAAAGTTTTTATTATTTATCACTCGTTTTCTCGACACGAGTGTGCGGTCACTAGCCGAGGAGCCTAATTTCTCTCTCAAAATCGCTAGAGTTTAGTTTTCTAAACTTGCCTAATCTGTAGGCTGACCCGCTTGAAGTCTTGAGATAGGACGTGTCATGTTAAAGCACGGCAGAAGCACTTTTTTTTCTAAAGTCCAATTTTCGGATTGGCACCGAACACTTGATCTTGTTCGGACGTCATGTTTTTACTGACGTTTTTTTTGGGTTTCCAAGCTCATGGCACTTTTAAACTATTTGTGTGTTTTCAGCACAAGTCTCGCAGTGCAACGCCGGACACCTTTAGGGATTCGGCAAAAACATTCTAGGATATTGCTATATATGCATCAGTTTCGAATTGTGTCTTCGGTCAATAGTTGGGTTGCCCGGCTCCTGCGCTTGCCTCCTACGTTCCGCTTTGTTCGGCTAGGTGTGCAAAGGGAGAACCACTGCGATTGTGCTGCTAGCTCGCATGGTCAAGCACCTCAGTAGAGAAAGCCGAAAACTGACTGTCACAATAGGTGTAAACTGGTCAGCGATCCGATGACTATATTAAAATGACGGGCCATTCATAACATTGGCCGAAGTCTTTCCGGCCTGACCTCGATTGTCACCGAACACTACCGGGGGCTAGTAGCTGGCCTCCCAAACTAAATCCTCGATATTTTGCTCTTACATTGGAGGTGAGGTTTCATGATCATGCTTAGCATGACAATCCAAAGAAAGGAACCGATAGCGGGACTATTTTCTTTGGAAGACATTTCTTCTGTTAAACAGTAATATAACATATCTCTCTACATACCTTTGTTTATAAAACCGTATGGCCAGATTGCCTTGTTTGTCATAAATCTTTGCCCTCATAAAGGCTTTATAAAGTAGGACAAACACTCCTCGGCTACTGGCCGAGGAGGTTGAAGCCGATGGTCGGTCAACAAAGTTTTGTACAATGCGGATCCGAGCATTAATGACGTAAAGTACTTGGATACATAGAGTCATTACACATAATTTGTGATTTTACTATGGATATCAATCCTTAATTCGGCCACCCGTGCCCGCATTAAGGCTCGGGGGCTACTGGGCTTCGGGCTTATTATTTACAAATATTAAAGGGGCACATTGATCCCCTGATCTGGTGTTGCCACCCGACCAGTGTCTCGGGGGCTACTGCATTGCTTGTTCTATGCAGAAAATCTTAAGTGCAATACAGTTTCGAGGAGATTTTGATCCTCGGGTTGGTCGGCCGCACCCAACCTGAGTCTCGAGGACGAGCACGCCGCTTTTGTGTCCCAAGTATTCTGCTGAGTTAGGACTTGATCCTCGGGGCGATTTTATAAATCAACCTTTGAGTCTCAGCGATTCTTGGGATCAGCGGTCTTATGTCATCCTTCAGGTGCATCTCGGGTTTTAGACCGATACGCACCTTGAGGGCCACTGGCTATATATCTCGTCAGAGAATAAACTGCATCAATAAAAAACATTGGCCAAAAATCAGCCCATGACCGAGGTGCTTAACCACCTCGGAAGCAGTTCGGCATATAGCTCGGATGCAAGTGGCTGGCTCCTTAGAGGGCTTTTCCGGCATTAAGCTCGGCTAAACTCCTTCAACTTTTTTGGACCAAGATGATCTGTGACATCTTGGATGTAGTCCGGCGTTGGAGCTTGGACACAGTCCGGCGTTGGAGTTCGGACACAGTCCGGCGTTGGAGTTCGGATACATAGTCCGGCGTTAGGGCTGGGAAGCAGTCCGGCATTGGTGCTCGGCTGCAAAAGATACCTCGAATGCAGTCCGACGTTGGAGCTCGGATGCAAGAGGACGCTGCCGCCCGGGAACAACTTCAAACCCGAGGTGTGGCATAAAAATAACAAGGCATTGATAAAGGCCGGAAACTTAAAGCGGCTCCTCGGATACCCGACGTGTAAACTCGTTGAAGGCATTTCGGCGATCCTCAAGCTGGAAGATGAGAAGATTTGTTGAACCAGTTTTCAAGACCGACGACCGAAGATGAAGAGCAGTTCGGAAGAATCGAGGAGCGTTCCCAACTTGAAGACCGGTTCAGGGGGCTACTGACCGTGTCCTGGACTAGGGGGTACTCACCACGTCGTCTCCCGATCAGTTGGATTGGGCCGAGGATCCCCATGGCCGTATACTCATGGGCCAGTCCAGACAGTTGCCGCATACAAGCAAGATTCCACAAGACTTGGCGATCAAGACAAGGACTCCTCCCACACCGCCGTATTCGGCTAGGACTCTTGTTATCCTAGGCCTCAGGTGCATTATATAAACCAGGGCCAGGCTAGTCGACATAGATACAATATACAACAATCATACCATAGGCTAGCTTCTAGGGTTTAGCCTCTTTGATCTCGTGGTAGATCCACTCTTGTAGCACACATCATCAATATTAATCAAGCAGGATGTAGGGTTTTACCTCCATCAAGAGGGCCCGAACCTGGGTAAAACATCGTGTCCCTTGTCTCCTGTTACCATTGATCGTAAGACGCACTGCTTGGGACCCCCTACCCGAGATCCGCCGGTTTTGACATCGACATTGGTGCTTTCATTGAGAGTTCCGCTGCGTGATCGGCGAAAGGATCAATGGCTCGCCTGCAGATCAACTGCAACTTCGGCATCTTCGTCACCAGCTCGACTGGTCACCTTGGTTCGACCAAGGACTGCGCCCTACCTCCGATCGTCATGTTAGGATGAGGGCCTTCATCAAAATCAACTCCGATCTCTATCAAGATCATGGAGGAATCATCCAGGGAGCCCGGGGGCTCAACGTCAACATTGCCCTCGGGCGACCGTACTGTTTTTCTGGACAGCGGACTTGTGTCCGCCGCCACCGCCTCCTCAAGCGTCGTTTTAACACTTGCTTCGGTGGAATTATGCGGAATTGAGTCTACAACAACCCTGGAAAATTTTGTCGAGTTCTGATGGAGGAATCTCTGGCAATCTCCGATATACCGGAGCCGCATTGAATCTGGACGAGAATCCGGACGAGTTTAGGGCGTGGTGTCCATCTTCTAGCTCGGACTTCCTTTGAAAGATCCAACCGTTGATCGGCTGCGGAATTCCTATATCTACCACCCCTCAAAATTCCAGCTCGGTCCGACCGTCCAAACTCCGGGAACCTTCTGATTAGTGCATCACTTTTCGGATATGTTTCCTGCGCGAAAACGAATCCGACCCGAGTTCGGCTTTTTTATGAACGGGATTTCGGACATCCTTTTTTGAAGGAAGATTTGTACGGGGTATTGTGTTTTGTTTCCGAACACATCCCACTAACTTTAAGATCTTTTGAACATGATCTTCAACATCATGCTGGTGTCAAACCAGTCCGGCAATATTGCTCCACGGCTGCCGACCTGCGCTAGACGCGTTGTCACTTTGTTGAGCCGAGCTCAACTTTTTCGGATTATCATCTCGGCAAGCCGAACAAGAGTCCGGCATCGCGAAGGATAAATCATCACCAACATCGCCGCCCCACGGATTACACGGAGCGGGCATACCGGCATCGCCGCACGGTCGCTTTATCAAGCCGGCATCGACCACGTCACGACCTGTATCGGCAGGGTCGCACTATTGCTTCTTCAAGCTGGTGTCCATCACGCCGACCTACTTCGCCATCTCGGCCGGACCGGGGCTTCGCCATCTCTTCATCAACCTACTCCGGACACTTCGGCGTCACTAGCCGACCAGGCAATGGGTGCGCGGATCGAGTCCCAATTTTGGGAATCACCTTCCTCCGGATTACTACAACAAATAAACCAGGTGCTATTAATCCTAGTATTTTCTGCTTGTTTGGGTTCATTTTTTCCAACGAATTATTACTCTGGTTTGTCCATCATATGTATGCAGGTCTATCAAATGATGGCCGCATTAATGACGGTTGCATGCTGGTTCGGTCAGTTTCCGTACATAGTCCGGCGAACGCCGTATCCGGAACTCGAACCGACCTGTGAATTCAGGCCTTGCCATGCCTTTACCGCATCACGCCGCCGCCCTGCATCGACATTGACTTCGGCGCCAGGCCATATTTCTCAGTTTGCATAAATTATTTATTATGCAACGATTTTTTTATTACTATCATCTCTGGTTTGCACTATATTTCGTGCACAGGAAAATGATCCAGACGGACTATATCCTTTGACGTCACCTCGGCTGGACGGGGGGCTTCGTCAACACTTCATTACCCCATGCCAGGGACTTCGGCATCACTCTGCCGTCCTGCATTGCTATGTCACCACTTCGGAGTGCCGAGCTCTTTGCTCCGCCACCTCGGGACCGGCTTGGGGGATAGAACCTTGTCTCGCACCAAGCTCGGACCGCGTCGTCAATACCGAACACATTAACCAGCTAAGTTGCCTTCATGCTCAAAGTTTTAAATTTCTAACTTGTGTTCGGTTCGACCAAGCATTATACTTTTTTGGAAAAAAGTTGCTTGTAAAAATTTTCCTTGTCCAAACTTTGTTTGCACATACTTGACGCGCTACCATGGTCATTATACCTGGGGGCTTCTTTAACAGAAGCTTATTAATACGGGCTTTATGCCCAACACATGTGTCACACTTCCGCATGTACCTTTTATTCACCATTATATGCATCGATATGACTTAAGTTTTGGCCAAGCTGGGTTGCCTGGCTCCTGTGCTTACCCCTACGTTCCCGATTGTTCGGCTAGGTGGTAAAGGGAGCACCTCTGCGATTGTTACTGCCGGGTCAGCCGGATGTGTACCTCAGACTGGGTGAAGCCGAAAGCTAGCGTTCTTAAGGGAATATTCGGTCGGTGAACTAAAAGATGATTTTTAATTATTTACCCATCTGCCCCCAGATGATTTTCTGCTTTCATAGCAGCTTCGACATGCACTTTAGGGCATGCATCCCAACGAAAGGAACCCTTAACGGAACTATTCTCCCTGGAAGATGTTTCTTACTACCCATATAATATAACATATCTAGTTGGGCACTTGTCTGATACAGCACTAATGACCCCTACGCCTTGTCTCCATGCATACCACGGTTCTTATATAATCACGAAGGTATTCGGACACACTCGGACTATTGGGTCCCGAGGTCGGGCGAAAAGGTCCGCTATGACAAACGATCTACAATCCGCTAGAAGGCATTCTACATGTCACCTTACATTATATAGTCAACTTTTACCCAAGTCACTTGGGGGCTCTTATGTTTATTTGAGCCGTTTCATACTAAGTGCTTTTCTTCTTAGTCGTTGCAAAGTTTTTATTATTTATCACTGCTTTCTCGACACGAAAAAGCGGTCACTAGCCGAGGAGCCTAATTTCTCTCTCAAAATCGCTAGAGTTTAGTTTTCTAAACTTTCCTAATCTATAGGCTGACCCGCTTGAAGTCTTGAGATAGGATGTGTCATGTTAAAGCACCCATGTAGCACTTTTTTTCTAAAGTCCAATTTTCGGATTGGCACCAACACTTGATCTTGTTCGGACGCCATGTTTTTACCGACGTTTTTTTGGGTTTCAAGCTCATGGCACTTTTAAACTATTTGTGTGTTTTCAGCACAAGTCTCGCAGAGGCAACGCCGGACACCTTTAGGGATTCGCAAAACATTCTAGGATATTGCTATATATGCATCAGTTTGAATTGTGTCTTCGGTCAATAGTTGGGTTGCCTGCCTCCGCTTGCCTCCTACGCCCGCTTTGTTCGGCTAGGTGTGCAAAGGAGAACCACTGCGATTGTGCTTCTAGCTCGCATGGTCAAGCACCTCGAGTGGAGAAAGCCAAAACCTGATGTCACAATAGGTGTAAACTGGTCAGCGATCCGATGACTATATTAAAATGACGGGCCATTCATAACATTGGTCAAGTCTTTCCGCCTGACCTCGAGTGTCACCGAACACTACCGGGGCTAGTAATCGCCTCCCAAACTAAATCCTCGATATTTTGCTCTTACATTGAGCTGAGGTTTCATGATCATGCTTAGCATGACAATCCAAAGAAAGGAACCGATAGCGGGACTATTTTCTTTGGAAGACATTTCTTCTGTTAAACAGTAATATAACATATCTCTCCGCATACCTTTGTTTATAAAACCGTATGGCCATATTGCCTTGTTTGTCGTAAATCTTTGCCCTCATAAAGGCTTTATAAAGTAGGACAAACACTCCTCGGCTACTGGCCGAGGAGGTTGAAGTCGATGGTCGGTCAACAAAGTTTTGTACAATGCGGATCCGAGCATTAATGACGTAAAGTACTTGGATACATAGAGTCATTACACATAATTTGTGATTTTACTATGGATATCAATCCTTAATTCGGCCACCCGTGCCCGCCTTAAGGCTCGGGGGCTACTGGGCTTCGGGCTTATTATTTACAAATATTAAAGGGGCACATTGATCCCCTGATCTGGTGTTGCCACCCGACCAGTGTCTCGGGGGCTACTGCATTGCTTGTTCTATGCAGAAAATCTTTAGTGCAATACAGTTTCCGAGGAGATTTTGATCCTCAGGTTGGTCGGCCGCACCCAACCTGAGTCTCGGGGACTGAGCACGCCGCTTTTTGTGTCCCGAAGTATTCTGCTAAGCTAGGACTTGATCCTCAGGATGATTTTATAAATCAACCTGAGTCTCAGCGGTTACTGGGATCAGCGGTCTTATGTCATCCTTCAGGTGCATCTCGGGTTTTAGACCGATACGCACCTTGAGGGCCACTGGCTATATATCTCGTCAGAGAATAAACTGCATCAATAAAAAACATTGGCCAAAAATCAGCCCATGACCGAGGTGCTTAACCACCTCGGAAGCAGTTCGGCATATAGCTCGGATGCAAGTGGCTGGCTCCTTAGAGGGCTTTTCCGGCATTAAGCTCGGCTAAACTCCTTCAACTTTTTTGGACCAAGATGATCTATGACATCTTGGATGTAGTCCGGCGTTGGAGCTTGGACACAGTCCGGCGTTGGAGTTCGGACACAGTCCGGCGTTGGAGTTCGGATACATAGTCCGGCGTTAGGGCTGGGAAGCAGTCCGGCGTTGGTGCTCGGCTGCAAAAGATACCTCGAATGCAGTCCGGCGTTGGAGCTCGGATGCAAGAGGACGCTGTCGCCCGGGAACAACTTCAAACCCGAGGTGTGGCATAAAAATAACAAGGCATTGATAAAGGCCGGAAACTTAAAGGGCTCCTCGGATACCCGACGTAAACTCGTTGAAGGCATTTCGCGATCCTCAAGTCGAAGATGAGAAGATTTGTTGAACCAGTTTTCAAGACCGACGACCAAAGATGAAGAGCAGTTCGAAGAATCGAGGAGCGCCCAACTTGAAGACCGGTTCAGGGGCTATCGACGGTGTCCCGGACTAGGGGTACTCACCACGCCGCCTCCCGATCAGTTGGATTGGGCCGAGGATCCCCATGGCCAGATACTCATGGGCCAGTCCGCATAGTTGCCGATACAAGGAAGATTCCACAAAACTTGGCGATCAAGACAAGGACTCCTCCCACACCGGCGTATTCGGCTAGGACTCTTGTTATCCTAGGCCTCAGGTGCATTATATAAACCAGGGCCAGGCTAGTCGACATAGATACAATATACAACAATCATACCATAGGCTAGCTTCTAGGGTTTAGCCTCTTTGATCTCGTGGTAGATCCACTCTTGTAGCACACATCATCAATATTAATCAAGCAGGATGTAGGGTTTTACCTCCATCAAGAGGGCCCGAACCTGGGTAAAACATCGTGTCCCTTGTCTCCTGTTACCATTGATCCTAAGACGATCCGCTTGGAACCCCCTCCTCTGAATCTAGTGAAAATGAATCTGATGAAGATCTAAAGCCCAGCTACTCAAAACCCCCTAAGATTGCTGTAAAACAAAAAAGGGCTTTTGAAAAGGTTCAAAACATGCTAGATAAAAGTGATGATATGTTAGGTGAAGAAATGGATCGCACTAAAGCCCTGACTGAAAATCTTCAGAGACTTCAGTCTAAGCTTGACAGCCTTCAAAGTCATCATAACACTCTCTTATCTGATCATGAGAAACTTTCTTATGAATTTCTTCAAAGAAATCAAGATCTTGAAAAGCTAAGAGTGAGTTATGAAGATCTTTAGAAGGAGCGCGATTCATTACTTGCTCAACAAATCAGCGCTTCTCAGGAAGAATTTGTTCCTCCATGCTTAAAGTGCATTGAACGTGAATCTGCTAATTCTTCACCTGAATGTTCAAATGCTTCAACTGTTACAAATTCTTCACCTGCCTCTGCTATCACTAATTCCTCATCTGAGGACATTGCTAGTATCACTGACGATGCAGGGCTGAAGAAATTGTACATGACACACTACTAGGAAAAGGCCTACTAATGGCGCACCTAATTTGGCCATTAATGGCGCATTAGTGGTGCACCATTAGTGCCACGCCATTAGTATATTTTACTAATGGTGCACCACTGGTGCGCCATTAGTATCTGGTATACTAATGGCGGACCTCAGATGCGCCATTAGTATATACAACAGTGCGCCATTAGTATGCCTCCCAGGGGGCCATGTATACCCAGGTGCTTTGGCATACTAATGGCGCACAACAACAAGATGCGCCATTAGTAACTTCGGCATACTAATGGCGCACTGTTTAATGATGCGCCATTAGTATCCTTTGGCATACTAATGGCGCACTGTGATGTGATGCGCCATTAGTATGAATATTAGGTTTTTTTTATTTTTTATTTTTCTGTTTTTTGCACAGGTTACAAAATGTATAATTGGACAAAATATAGACAGCACACATCGACAACAGATTCATCGAATACAATAGAAGATTAGTCTCTGAATACAATTCATCATATTAGTCTCCGAATACAATTCATCATATTAGTGTCCGAATTGAAAAGACCGAACAAAGATAGAACATTATATCACAAGTCTCGAGACCGCGAGTAGCGAGTTTGTCTTCACATTACAAGTCGATATCGATCATCTAAACTACCATCACATAGAAGAGAGCTGCGGTCATCACGATGAGCATCATCACGATGAAACTCGCCTTCATCCGGTTCCTCAAACGCCCTCCCTCTCCCGCTAGATAGCGGGCGATCTAGATTCGCCTCGCCCTAGTGGTGTACCCTATGTAACTGTTACCGCTGAATCGGTGAACCTGTCTCCGACACTCCTCCCGACCATCGAGACTCCGGGAACCTTACCCTTGTACACTACATACGACGGCATCGCTATGCACTAGCCAAACGAAACGTTAGTACCAATTCACAGACAATACATAAGCAATATATAAGTATGCAACAGAACGATCGGAAGAGAAAAGCAAGACATTAATAGCATCGATTACATCTAAGTTGAACGACTCTCGAAACCAAAGAGACATACTACAAGTTCATTAAAGTTTAATTACAACATGAGCCAATCGATGTTTCAGAACTAGACACAGCATCACTACTTTCGACTCGACTCAAGGGACCGGAGCGTGGATGAAGCCACCGTCTATCGTGGGAGTCATGAAATAACGGGCGTTGTCAGCCTGCATTTGTAGCATTGTGTCGATGTCACGGTTGGACGGTTGATTTCTGAGGTAGAACTGCCCCGAGGTACGAAGGACTTCTTGATGGATTATTTCCGCAAACTCCGACTGGATGCGAAAGAATTCTTGTCTGATGTCCGCGTCCTGGATTGCCGACACGCTCGCGGCCCAATCTTTGAGTTTACTCGGTAGCAGAAGTTGATGATGGTCCCGTACGATCGCCCACATGTGATGGATGGCATAGTAGGCACCCTTCTGACCACCAGGCGGCTGCTTGACGCAGCAGAACGTCGTATTGTGGGAGAACACATGCTTGCCGTACTTACGAATAGGCCTGGTGAAGGTGCCTCCAGATTTGGCGTAGCCGGGGAGAACATCATCAAGAACCTTCTTGACATTTGTGTAGCCTACCTTCGACTGACGGTCCGGGTCGAAATACGTGGCCATGGAATATTTGGGGCTTAGGAGGATGAGCGTGCAATGTGTGTCACTACAGAAAACACGGAATGTTAAAAGAAAAACGATCGAAATCTAAGAAATCATATGTTACGGGCCGGTTGTGGGGAGGACTTACTCGGGAAAGTAAGGCACGAGGAAGTTATCCTTATCTTGGTTTGCCAAAATGACGCCTTCGAGGTAAGAACTCGCGACTTGCCGGTCCCCAGCGCTGCCCAAGATCTTGCCACGCATGTAGAAGGGGTCGACTATCACGATGTCCGGGTCTTGTCGCTAATGATCCGCATTCCATACTCAGCGAAAATAGCCGAACAAAGGTGTAGTGCAGCGGATGAAGGTTCAACATAGCGTGGATGTCATCAAACCGCAGGACGATCGACGCCTCGATGGAGTTATCCGCAAAGCCCTTGCCCTCCGCACCTTGGCCGCGAAACCGGTATGCCACATCCTTCTCTCGAGACGCCGCTTCTCCAAAGAAAGAACACCGTCATGCAGACTCCACATAGCACCGGTTGCAGCATTGAGCATATTTGTCGGTAGCATCGCCCTACCCGCCACATGAACCTCCTCGAGATATCCTCAGGTGAAGGTGGCCCGTCCTGAGCACGGATCGTACTCGGTGCCGGCTGGCCCGCACCCTTGTTAGTCTTTCTTTTGCGTGCTTCTTCTTCTCCTGTAATGGGACCGAGTTCTGCTCACAGACCGCCTTCTTGAGTGTGTTGGGGCTAATAATATTTCGCACCTCGCCTATCTGAGGCTCGGTGAAGTAGGTAGCTGGAGGCGTCTCCTGAGAGCTGAACGGCAGACGACGCCTGTTGCAACTTGGTTTCTCCGCGATACCAGCTAGATCGCGCACGTATTTTGTTGGGTTGGGTTCTTGAGAAGGAGGCCACATGAAGTCGCCACCGTACCCATGATCGGCAAAGTACTGATCGACGTTGCCAAATGTATCGTCGTTGTCGCTGCTTCGATCCCGTGCCATATGCATGTTTGGATCCAGTGGCATAGGGATGTCCGCACTTGTTGCGGCGGTCTTGCCATGGGGCCGACTTGGCACCGCACGACGGGCGGTGTTGTCTTTGGGTGGTGTCCCCGCCTCAAACGAATCTGCTCTTCGCCAAAGCAGGGCCAGCTCAGCAGGCGCCGAGGGTCATCACGTCATCATCGCCGGCCCCGACGGGTCGAATTGAGGTAACAACTCGTCGCAGCCTGGCAGCACTCAAGCAGTTGAACCCTAAACAAGTTGGGTGGCATCGGGTACCGTGGAACAAGGTGTTGCCCGTTGAACGATTTTTCCTTGGCGACATCGACCAACTAGTTGTTCACGGCGCGGGAGAGTGCACGGAACGTCGGCGCGCCTCGCGAAACATGTAGGGCGCCGTGGATGCCCAATCAAAGGCAAGGAGATGAAGTCCTCGCCGAGAGGGTCTTAATTAGTTACCGTGATGATGGTGTCGAGCTCGGCTAATGTCGAGGCACCGCCATCGGCGGGCGTGCAGTTGACGGAGGGGCCGCTTGCTGCAGAGGTGGCGGCGGCGACACCCGGTGCATTAAGCTCCCGTGCGGCGCCGGAGACACCAATGCCGCCTCCGCCGGAGACACCAATGGCCCCGCCATCGCGTTCTGCGAAGTTGCTGGCCGTGAAGCTAGAATCGGGCGCCCCTGTTGGCGCCCACAATCCACGACTCAACCCCTCGATCAAGGTAGGCACAATGGCGGTGATCGTCGCCCGAGTTGTTGTTGCACTTGCTCTTGGACAATCTCCGAATCCGCGCCACCTGTGCCTTGAGTTCTTGAACCTCGCGCGCCTGGCTTTCCGAGCTGGTCTTTTTCTCCTTTCGCCCACCAGTGTTATAGTATGACGACCATTTTGTCGACAAGCCTTTGCCGGCCACACGACCAGCTGACGCCGGCTTACCGAGCTTATCCTTGTTCTTCATTACATTCAACGCCCCTATTTAGAGTGGTGTCCCAAGGGTTGCTCTTAGTCGACCCGAGCCATCGCTTTCAATATCAAGGAAGGAATGTGAACCATTTAGAAATTTGGCTTCATTAATTAGAATGCAACCATATGGAGCTAATTACGCTGGGTGTATTCCTTACTGTAACAAGCTCAAGCGCCCTGGTCTTCGGATCCGTGGTAAGCTCCTTTGTTTTCGGTCCTTCTTGTACCGGCCCCGACAAAGTTCCTGGTCTGCTTGTCACCGTATTTGTCGAAGAGGGGCAGAAGGCCTTGCTCGGCATGGTCCGCCTCCTCCTTGTCCCATATAGGCTCCGCCACTCAGAATCGCCGGACCGAGTGTGTGTTCCCTAAGTTCAGCTCCCGCATTTCTTTCCCCACTGACTTGATTCGGAGTTTGCGGTGCTCGAGCAATTGATCTTGAAGTCGTTGTAGTCATCTTCGGTGATCGAAGGATTTTTCTCCTTGATCTTCTCAAAACTCTCACCTTTATCGATCATTCTCTTCACATTGCTTTTCCAAGTAGACAGGGCCTTGCTCATCTTCGTGAGGGCAGCATTGTTCACTTTATTCCCTTTGAGGCTTGTGTTTTCAAATTCAGTGGGGAACTTGTATCGTTCGTGCAGCTTCGTGAAGAGGAGGTTGCGCAAATTCCTCGGTCAGATGCCTCAGGTTCTCGGTGTTGATCGAGACGGTGCTCCGGAGAATGCACCCGAGCTGAAGCGAGTACCCCTTGACTATTCGTTCGGGCGCCGTTGGATTCCCGTCGGAGTCCACTTCAGTAACTTCCTCCTTGAGGGTGCGGAGCACGGTCGGGCGCCGGTCCTTCCGTTGCCTCTTCGGTTGGCTGCCATCTGTGCGTGCGCCGCCATCATCAGTGGTGGCATCCTCGGCGGCACCATCAGTGGTGGCATCAGTGGGGTCATCCTCGGCGGCACCATCAATGGTCTCAGGATCGGTGGGGAAGGCGGCGTCCTCATACAAGTGAGGTTGTTCCTCCATCTCCTGGGACAGCTCCTAGAATGCCTTGCCACCAACCCCGGCCTCATCGTTGTTGGCCATGTTTCTCTTAAATAGGAACAAAGTTTGGTCAAAAAGTTGGTTATTGTCAAGGAACAAGATCATGGTCTCATCATTTCAGTTTTTATCGACACCGAGGCACCCTAAAATCCAAGGTTGTATAATTAATGGTTTGTCGACACCCATGCATTAGTCACAAGTACCCCATATGTCCTATTTTTAGCAAAGTCATGCTAAAATTCACGGAAAATTTCAGCATGACCTTTGCTGAAAATAGGACATATGGAGTAATTCAATTTGCCGGAACGGAAGTTAATCGACATTCCAGCAAACTCAAGGGCCTCTCGGGTGGACAAGGAAAAAAAGGCCTCCATCATAACATGGAAAATACATTGGCATGTGAAGAGGTGAAACAATATATGCATCTCCAAGCAGTATCATTCAACATTTTGGACAAACCACTACAAGCAATACTGGATCAGATACAAGAAGAATGTGAGAAAATGCAGACAAATACTAACAGATTGAGGTGTTTAACTTGTGGTGCTCTCTGTGCTATTAACATTTCAAGTCAAAACCTTTTCTGGTTAGTAAGTGTTTCTTGCGCATATGTATGTAGTAAGTGTTTCTGCTCTCGGTGTTTCGTAACACATATTTTAGCTACCTAGTACCAAAGCTATTACCCAGCAGTTAATTAGCTTTTGCTTTTGCTTTTCAGTGCCAAATTCTAGCTAGTACCAGCAAATTAACATCTAGCAGCAATCATTTTCAAATATATATACAATGGACAATTTAATATTAACCTAAGGAAAATGAATAGTTAGGTTAATTACCCACCGTTAGTTATTCAGTCGATGCTTTGTTCTACACTTTGATGCAAATTAGTATATAGAAGAAGCTATTTACTAGCAGTACCATATATAAAAGACATTCAGTCTGATGCTATTTACTAGCAGTAGTAGCAGTTTTTTTTCTTCTTCATTAACTGTACTAGCAGTTTTTTTCTTCTTCATTAACTGTATTAGCTATTTACTAGCAGTACTAGCACTTGGATCATATGCTAATGCTACATTGATACATCATCATGCTGGGTAATATTAAACCCAAGCAACTTTATAATCAACCCAAGATACATCAACTACTGCACTGTCCTGCCTAATAAAAACAGTCATGCCAGCATATAGTATATAAATCTGAATTTGTGTTTACAAGAAGAGTGCCCATTGCAATGTAAACCTGAGAACACAACTCACCTCAAGTGCAAGATATAGCAGACACCTACTTCTTCAGCCAAGTGCAGTAAAAGACCGTTTGCAGAACCTGTTTAGTCAGAGTTGAACATTAGAATCCCTACTATGAGCTACTATGCTTGTAAAGGAACACTATGCTTGTAATGGATGCAGTTGAAGCAGGTTGGGTTGCTGGACTTTGCTGTGCTTGGAGAAGGTGCATTGCGTACCGAGAGCTAAATATACGAGCACATCTCGAATTTGTTCTCAGAACATGGAAATGGAAAATGCAAGTTGACATTTCATCTAGTAGTGAGCAAGCAGAAGAATAAAGGCATTGGGAAAACTAGGTGCACTGTATTTTGGGTAACATGGCCACATGTTCTCGGTTTGGCCACAATTCAAGCATTGTATTCTTGGGTCAATCTGGGTCACATGGTTTGCAATTCAACCAATTTTGGGTCAATGTGGGTAACATGGTTTGCAACTGAACCAATTTTGGGTTTGTTTGACTTTGCTGCCACAGGAGAAGGCGCATTGCATACCGAGAGGTGGTCGAGGAAGGCGAGCACGGCCACGTCGTCGCCGGTGACAATCTTCTCGGCCTCGTCGACGGCGGTGAGGTTCTGCACCGCAGGGCCCAGCTTCTTGCTGATCCAAGCGACAATGGCGTCCCTGCAGCAAAGCAAAAACAAAATTCTCAGCAGCTGCGGAGCGGGAACAGGGAGGGAATTGGGGATCTGCAGAAATTGCTCAATTGGTCCTCTCACCGGAGTAGTCCCTGGGCACGCCGTTGATGAAGAAGAGGAGGGTGGGGTAGCCCTGCACTCCGTGCGCCTGCGCCAGGTCGTGCTCCTCGGTAGCGTCGGGGCGGCGTCGAGGCAGCGTCGAGGCGGCGGGGCAGCGGCGTCGAGGCGCCGAGGCATCGAGGCGGCGCGAAGGCGCCGAGGCGCGCGGGCATCGAGGCGAGGCCGAGGCGCCGAGGCGTCAGGCCGAGGCGCCGAGGCGGCGCGGGCGTCGCCGAGGCGGCGGGCAGCGGCATCGGGAGAGGAGAGGGAAGGGATCGAGGGCGATGGCGAGGGAGAGAGAGGGGATAGGTTTGGGCCGGGGAGGAGATATGGATGGGGGCAGCACAATACTAATGGCGCACCACCCCTCGGTGCGCCATAAGTACATCCATACTAATGGCGCACCTCACCCTGGTGCGCCATTAGTATTTTTTTTATTTCTGCTCGAGCCAACAGGTTATCTTCCACCTGACCTGATCCACATCAAGTTCCCTCTAGTAGCTTGACTGGTCAGCAGCCAGTTCTCACACCAGGAGGTCCTGGGTTCGATTCCTAGGCTCCACAATTTTTTTTATGCATTTAAAATGTTGTTTGATACTTATTTGTGTTTAAATATGTTCAAACTTGTTTAAATCATAACAGTAATATTTTTTTATAAGACAGTAATAATTTTTTAAAAAATATCATCAAACAGTAATGCCGGTGGAGCGGGGGAGGGTGCGGGGGGTGCGGGGGGTCGGCGGCGGCGGTTGAGTAGGAGAGGGGTGCGGGGGGTCGGCGGCGGCGGTTGAGTAGGGGAATCGAGGGTGCGGGGGTCGGCGGCGGTGGCCGGTGGACCTGCGGGTGCTCGGTGGCGAGGGGGACCGGATCTAGCGAGATGGGATAGCGATCGAGATGGAGGGGGATCGAGATCGAGTGTCCTTGAAATTTAAAAATATTCATGATAGTTCAAAAAGTGCCCATGAAATACAATCGAGAAATGAAGGCTGCGATTTAAATACAATCGATCTTAGCTAGCTATCTGTTCACAATCTTCTTGCCCTTCTTTTTCGCAAATGGAGTTCTTCTGTGGAACGGACGTCCTTTAGGTAGGGTGGTCCTGATTATTCTTGTGGTGTATGCTGCTACTTCATCATCGCCGCCATGTTCGATCCTCGGTCGCCGATTTGTCAAGTCTTGCTCATTGGCTACTCCATCCATTCCGATGATCTTCCTTTGCCTCTCCTCACGACAACACGACCGGGCTTTGACGGGTCGGTAATGAAGAAGCATTGGTCAACTTGGGAAGCCAGTACCCATGGCTCATTTTTCATGCGGTGACGCTTATGCGCATGCGGTCTTGGATTTGGCTTCGGTATAACCATGGTGGTGAAATACCGGTCTTCTTTTAGGACACTCTTCGCCCATCCGACACGAAACATCGACCTTCTCTCAACAGAGCTCAGCTCCCAGATCTCCTCGATCCTTCCGTAGTATCTGTCCTTGTCATTACCGTGTAGGATTCCATCGTTACCCCGGAGTTCGATAACCATCGCTCTTCATGTCCTTGGCCTCGTGTAGAATGTGTAGCCGATATCGTGACGCCTCATAGGTCATCAGGTTGTGCTCGGCGCCCGTGACAAGGCGAATATGAGTTGTTCTTCCGCGGAAGAATCCTCATGTAAAGGGTACGACGAAGCTTCGCTTGAACCAACACGTGAAACATGAGTTGTGCTCTTTGATTATATCTCCGCCCGCCCTCTGCTGGCCTCGGTCATTGTACGCCTTCTTAATAAATGTTTTGTGCTCTACCACCCAAGGATCGACCACGCCTATGTGTTGTAGCGGACTAGGTTTGCTCTTTCAAAGTCGGCGAGTCGACCCTCTAAGTCGACATGCATTTCGCGACCCTCACGGTGACCCCATCCATTGAGCCTGCCGAGGTGCTGCTGACGGGCAGACCAACGGGTTCTCGATGCCTAGATAATTCGGCAGTAGGAGATGCACTCTTCGGTCGAAAAGCCCCGGCTATACTTCCTCTCGACGTGACATGTTGCGAACGATCCTTTGATGACACCATTCATCCTTTCAATGGCATCTTGCTGTGCAGGAACGCCGGCCCGAGTTGGATGATATCCTCCACTATATGGACCAGCAGATGCACCATAACGTCAAGAATGCGGGCGGAAGTACATCTCAAGCTCGCATAGTATCACAACGATCTCTTCCTGTAGCCTTCGAGTTGCCTCACGCCAATCGACTTCCGAGATGATGTCGAAAAGTTGCATAGGCCAAATAGCGCTTTCACGGACGCGCGGCCCATGATCCCCGGATTGCAACCGAAGTATCTCGCGCCATCAGACGTGATAGTCGTGAGACTTCATCCCATCGAACTTCGCTTCGCTGGGTCTAGGTATCTGCTTATCTTCCCCACAGAATCAGAAGGAAGTTTTACTCCTAGGAGGCAGGTGAAAAACTGCTCGATCTCCTCCTGACTTAGAGTGAAGCACGCGGGAGGGTAGTCATTTCCGGTCTTCTTGTCCTTTTTGCCATTACGACGACTTACTGTGTCCTGCTTCACATCATCATCATCATCATCATCATCATCATCATTAGCGTGAAGCTCCTGCCGATGCCCATTGATTTCAAGTCTGCCCTTGCTTTCGCCCATCTTTGGTCCTCTCGCATGTTGAGCAGGGTACCAAGCAGACTCGCACACGCTCTTCGTGATATGCATGACATCAAGGTTGTGAGGCACACGGTGGATCTTCCAAGACGGCAAGTCCCGTAAAACAGACCTCGCTTTCCATACCTTTAGCAGCTGCTCGGCGCCTTTCGCTTTTTTCCGGCTCTGCGCCTTTGCTACTTTCCGCAAGGGCAGTCTTTCCAATTTTCCAACAGCTTGTCTATTTCCTCGCCGCTCCTCGTACACGGGCGCTGGGTTCGGTTTCACCATCGAACAGATCCTTGCGTTTCCTCCACGGGTCATCGCCGCTGCCACCTTCGATGTCCCATGAACACGGTTTTCAAGACCCGGATCTCTATCTAGCTGGCGATACGCCAGTCATCCATGCACCTTACGATCCAGAAAATCCGTGGACTACCTGCCCTGCGAGATATCCGTGAATCGAGATAGTCGTGCACCGTCATGAGCAGTGCGGCTCTCATAGGGAAATATTCTTTCTCCGCGGCGCCCCACGATTGGCTGGAGTTTTCCACAGCGTGTCAAGCTCCTCTTTCAGCAGCCCCAGATACAGATTGATGTCGCTCCTGGTTGTTTCGCCCTTCAATTAGCATACTCATGTGAATGTACTTCCTCTTCATGCACAACCAGGGGGAAGGTTGTACATCCACACAAACACAGGCCAGGTCCTATGTGTGCTTCTCTAGCTGCCAAACGGATTGACTCCATCGGTGCTCGCGCCCAAGACGATGTTCCTTGGATCCTTCCCAAATTCTGGTCTTCGGTTCAACGCTACACCGCTCGCATCCTTAGGGTGACTCAGCATCTTGTCTTTTTATCTATCTCCGATCATTTGCTTCATCTTCTCGCTTCTTCTCTTCCCTATCCGCGTGCCAACGCAGGAGCTTTGCTACCTTAGGGTCCGCTAAATACCGCTGCAGATTTAGGAGTGATCGGAAAGTAACACACCACTTTTGGAGGAGCTTTTCCTCTTCTTGTATCGAGTGACGCCAAGACACCGGACATATGGTAGACTCCGCGTGCTCGTCCCGATAAATGATGCAATTGTTCATGCACACATGGTATTTCACGTGCGGTAAATCCAGAGGACACACGATTTTCTTCGCCTCCAAACTGGTCGGGCACTTGTTCCCTTTGAGAAGACGCTCGTGCTGAATGACATGTTCTCGCCGGCACGCGCCGGTCATTTTGTGTTTTACCTTCATCTCCGAGCCATGAGCGCTACTTTCAGCGGTATCCTCGGCTTGCATCCTTCATACAATGGAGTAACCGTGTTCAACTCAAGTTGATCCATCTTGGCTTTCTCTCGAGCGGCAGCTCTTATGTTATCCGTCCCGCTTGAGAAGCAGCTCTTGAATATGAGGGTCCTGCACCCAGCCCATCGATGGTCCAGCGTCGTCGCTCCGCCGCATCATCATCTTCATGATCATGCCCGCCATCTGCTCCGCATCTTCCTCATCATCATGTCCTGCATCTTCTACATGATGACTGTGTACAGATCACCGCCATGGTCATCTCCGGGATTCTTCGCCTTCTCGCCTACCGAGCCGCGGTGGTTGTCTTGCTGCCCTTCATTTCTTGCCCGCCCCCATGGACGACTTCATAGTCATCTTCATCACCTTGCCACCGATAGCCATCCATGAAACCACGCAAGAGCAGGTGGTCCCGCACCTGCCCGAATCCGGGTCCGCAATAAGGCTCTTCACTTGCATCTTCGACACGGACATCTTATCTCCGCCTCGCTCTTTTGAAGCATCTCGCCTTCGCAGACCTCAAAACCTATTCACGATGCCTTCGGTCATCGTATGGACTATGGTCGCCATGGGTAGAGCAAAACGATATTTTAGAACCAAGAAAAATTTGGCATGACTTTCCCTAAAATAGGACCAAAAGAATGCTTAATGCCACAATTTCGCCAAACGGAAATGAATCAACATTCCGCAAAATATTGGCAACTATCGCATTTCAAATACCGTACACCTCCAAACACAAACACATATGCAACACCACAAGCATATGCAACACCACTAACATACATAGATCTAGCAAGGCCATAAAAGTGCATGTGCACATTGTTGTAGGAGAACAACATAAATATAGCTTCCCCTTACTTACCTATCAAAACAAGGTAAATTAACCACTTAATTTGAATGAATCTATGGTGGAAATGAGGTGAAAAGAGGAGGCACCCAGACAAGGAGGAGGTGGAGAGAATGAAGTGGGAGAAAGTGAGTGTGGGTAGGAGAGGCTGTCCAAAATATCTTGTTGTTGCCCACTTACTAATGGCGCACCAACTCTAAATGCGCCATTAGTAGTCTAGGTTACTAATGGCGCACCTTCCGTGGTGCGCCATTAGTAGTTTTGCAAAAAAAAAACATACTAATGGCACTGTTCCACAGTCCGCCATTACTAGTTTAAACTAGTAATGGCGCACGGTGGAACAATGCGCCATTAGTAGTTTTACAAAAAAAGGAATAAAAAATATAATAAAAAAACAACATTAGTGGCGCACTTTCCGACAGGTGCGCCATTACTAGTAATGGCGCACTGAGTCTGGATGCGCCATTAGTATGTTTGGATAGGCGCACTAGTTCAAAAAAAATTTGATACTAATGGCGCACCTTGGGCCAGGTGCGCCATTAGTAGTTTCAACTCTTAAGGCGTATCAGAAGGTGGTGCGCCATTAGTATATACTAATGGCGCACCGCTTGTCTGATGCGCCATTAGTGTCAATCCCATCTATAGCCCTTTTTCTAGTAGTGACAGGAATGTACAAAAGCCTCAAAGGGCATCAGACTCTTTGTGATGTGCTTAAAAAGCAGATCCTCAACAGGAACCCAAGGAAAGAGGGTATTGCCTTTGAGAGGAAACTCAATGTCGATGGAACATATCGAAGCCCGAGCAGTACCCCAAAACCTCATGGGTTGCTGCAAAGGGACCTCCAGCTGATCCATCTAACTTATCTGGCTTTACATGCTAATCTCCTCATTCTTCCGATGAGTCATTTGACTCCAACTATAAACTGTTCAAAAATCAGAATGGTGAAGTATTTGCTAGATATGTTGGCACTAATGCAGAACGGTTCCCTATGAAGAAAATCTGGGTTCCCAAGAAGTGCCTTGAAAGTCTTCAGGTGAATGTCCTCATGACACCACCTATGAAGAATAGGAACCCCAGATCCAACTCTTCATATGGACCAAATTCCTCACGTGGATCAAATTCTCAAAAGGATCAAAGTCCTCATATGATTATCATCGTGCTAACAACTCTGTTTCGCCGGGTAGAGCTAAGGGCTATGAATATGTGCATTATTCTTCAAACCATAATGTTCATAAGTCCTCAAAGAATTTCTCTGCTTATTCATATGCTTACCCTAACCCCTCTTATGTGAAACGAAATGGATTGGCCTCTATGCCACCATTCTCATATGGCGCTCGCAGACTGATGAACTCTTTGCCACCTCTTCAGATGTGGGTGGTGAAGAAAAGGATCTAATCTCTTCTACAAGGTCAGGTCTCTAGACGTGCTTTAACGTCTGAAGAATTTGCTGGGGGCCTGACAAAAGTGCCTGAAAGGACGCAGGCTAATCATGAAGAAATGAACTGCCATTTCACACGTCCTCATACTGCTTATCTGTTATACTACCTGATGAAATTCATCTGATGAACTTGATATCATATTCTTCACTGATGAAGTATATGAGATCGTAAGTTGCACTAATTCATCTGCAGGATGATCAACCCAAAGCCAATGAGTGGGTCCTCGATAGTGGATGTACAAATCACATGACTGGTGACAAGAATCTATTGATGGATACTCCCTTATCACCGTCACATCAGAAACATATCATCTTTGCTGACAAAGGCAAAAGTCAGGTATTGGGTCTTGATAAGGTTGCGATCTCTAAGGAGATACACATGGACAAAGTCATGCTTGTTGAGTCCTTAGGATACAACCTCATGTCAGTCTCAATGCTTTGTGATCTTGATATGGTTGTTGTCTTTGGCAAGTATTGTTGTGTTGTGATCATGGAAGCTGACAATTCCAAAGTCTTCGAAGGCTTTAGGAGAGGAGACTTGTATAATGTTGATTTCTCTACAGGACCACAACCAGCCGTGTGTTTACTTGCAAAAGCTTCAGAAGGCTGGCTATGGCATCGACGACTTGGTCACGCAGGCATGAGGAATTTGCACACGCTTGCAAAGAAGAAGCATGTCATTGGCATTGAAAATGTCAAATTCCTCAACGATCACTTGTGTGGAGCCTATGAAGCTGGAAAAATGACCAAGGCCAAGCATCTAGCGAAGACTATCATAACCACTACTCGTCCATTCGAATTGCTTCACATGGACCTCTTTGGTCCAAATCATTACTCAGCAGTCACTAATGATGCATCTCTATATGGCTTTTTTATTGTTGATGATTACTCTCGTTACACATGGGTAAACATTGTTACTTACAAAAATGAAGTGCAGGAAGTCTTCATATGATTTTCCTCGAGGGCTTCAACCAACTTTGGTGTGAAGATCAGGCACATCAGGAGTGACAATGGAACTGAGTTCAAGAATTCCGGTCTTTATGCCTATCTTGATGAACTTGGTATTACTCATGAGTTATCTGCTCCCTATATTCCTCAGCAAAATGGCGTCGTGGAGCGCAAGAACAGAACTCTTGTTGAGATGGCTCGCACTATGCTTGATGAATACAAAACGCCTAGTATTTTTTGGATTGATGCAATTGATACCGCGTGCCACATCATCAACAGAGTATATCTTCACAAATTCTTCAAGAAGACTGCCTATGAACTCCTCACTAACAAGAAACCCAATGTGAGTTATTTCAAAGTCTTCGGTGCTAAATGTTGGATTAGAGATCCTCATCACAATTCTAAATTTGCACCGAAAGCACATGAAGGTTTTATGCTTGGTTACGGAAAGGACTCGCACACCTACAGAGTCTTCAACATCGCTCTTCACAAGATTGTTGATACTGTAGATGTGCGGTTCGATGAAACTAATGGCTCGCAAAGAGAACACCTACCTTCTGTGTTAGATGAACCAGCACCTGAGGAATCTATCAAGTTCAAGGCAACTGAGGATGTCATTCCTACTGAAGAATCGGCTGAAGAATTCATTCATGTACGCGAAGAACGTCGAGCTGATGCACCTGAGGATAATACTGAAGAAAATGGTGCTGAAGAAAATGCTGATCAAATTCCTCGATGACAACCAGCTCATCCTCGTGTTCAAAAGAAGTGCAAGTTGACAAGATCATCAATGACATTGAAGCACCAGGTCCTCTCACACGCTCAAAAGCTTCACATTTATCTAACTTTTGTGGGCATTATGCTTTTGTCTCTATCACAGAGCCCATTAAGGTAGATGAAGCATTTCTGGAGCCTGAGTGGATTCAGGCAATGCAAGAAGAATTACATCAGTTCGAGCTCAACAATGTCTGGGAATTGGTCAAACGCCCAGATCCTCGCAAGCATAATATCATTAGCACAAAGTGGATCTACCGCAACAAGAAAGATGAAAATGGCCTTGTGGTGAGGAATAAGGCACGACTTGTAGCTCAAGGCTACACACAGGTTGAAGGAATTGATTTCGATGAAACTTTTGCACCTGTTGCTAGACTTGAGGCTAGTCCCATATTACTTGCTTATGCTAACCATCATAATATCACTTTATATCAATTGGATGTGAAAAGTGCATTCCTCAATGGTAAGCTTGAGGAAGAAGTATATGTTGCTCAACCCCCAGGTTTTGAAGATCCAAAGAATCCCGACAAAGTATTCAGACTCAACAAGGCCCTCTATGGTCTCAAACAGGTTCTACCAAGTGGTATGATACATTGAAGGAATTTTTCGTGAAGAATGGCTTCACACCCGGTTCACTCGACCCTACTCTCTTTACTAAATCATATGATGGTGAACTGTTTGTATGCCAAATATATGTTGATGATATTATCTTTGGCTGTACTGACCAATGTTATATTGATGAATTTGCCTATATGATGAGTGAAGAATATCAAATGTCTATGATGGGAGAGTTGAAATTCTTCTTAGGTCTTCAAATTCGTCAACAACACAATGGCATATTCATATCTCAGGAGAAATACCTCAAAGATGTCCTGAAGAAATTTGGCATGCAAGATTGCAAAGGAGTCAAAATTCCTATGCCCACAAATGGCCATCTATGCACTGATGAAAATGGTATTGACTTCGATCACAAGGTATACCGCTCCATGATTGGTTCTCTATTGTACTTATGTGCATCTAGGCCAGATATAATGCTTAGTGTTTGCATGTGTGCCCGGTTTCAAGCTACACCGAAGGAATCACACCATAAGGCTGTGAAGCATATTCTTCGATATCTAGCTCACACACCAACACTAGGATTATGGTACCCCAAGGGATATACTTTTGATCTCATTGGATATTCTGACTCTGACTATGCTGGTGATCGTGTGGACCGCAATTCAACATCTGGTACTTGTCATTTCCTCGGACGATCTTTGGTCTGTTGGTCCTCGAAGAAACAGTAAATGCGATCACCGCTCATCATGGAAGCTGAATACATTGCTGCTGGCTTTTGTTGTGCTCAATTGCTGTGGATGAAGCAATCTCTCAAGGACTACGACATCAACGTGAAGAATGTGCCTCTCTACTGTGACAATGAGAGTGCCATCAAGATTGCTCACAACCCAGTTCAGCACTCGAAGACAAAGCACATTCAAATTCGTCATCATTTTCTTCGTGATCATGTGTTGAAGGGCGACATCTCCATCGGGCATGTGAAGACTGAAGAACAGCTAGCCGATATCTTCACAAAGCCCTTGAATGGGAAGAGATTTAGCAAGTTGCGGTGTGAGCTAAATATCTTAGAATCTTCGAATGTTCTTTGAAAAGGACACACATCCTGACACTTATGCAAAATTGATGACTTAGATGTGCAACACATGAAGAAATGTTTTTCTTCAATCAATGAAGAATAACAATCTAAGTGTGAAGAAATTAATGAAGAATTTGACTCTCAGAACCCTACGACAATTGTACGCAGTGTCTGAAATCATCATTCTTATACGGTGGGTCACGCCACCACCAAAGTTGAAAATCTTCAAATTTGAGTTTTTCCTCAGTTTTTAAAATTCTTCAGTTTTTCAAATTCTTCAACTTTGCAAAATCTTCACTGTTTCCATCGTTTTTCTTCATTGGCTATATATATATATATATATATATATATATATATATATATATATATATATATATATGGGTTTATGTCATTCCTCTATAGCATTCACTTATGGCTATTTCTTCAAGTTGCTTTTTTCTGCTAAGTGAATGTGATAGGACCCTTCCCCCTCTATGCTATACTCAAACCAATCTATTCACAAATTCTTCATGTGCGTTCTATTTGAAACTTGTTCAAAATCTTCATTGTGTCCTTGTCAGCTGAAGAAATTGCGAACAGAACTTTAAAACCGATCTTATCCAAATTTTCGGTTTTGCCGCTCAAACCGTTCCGCATCCCACGATAGATTTATCTATTCACCCACGATCTAACACAATATCCACTTTTCAGTACGTGGGTGACACATGTCAAGCGAATGAGAAGGGTCAGGGGCACGTTCGTCCCAAATCTTCGAGCGAACAGTTTTTCACCGTGGCTATATATACCCCCTCTCCCCTTCCTCACTTCCTTTACTCCGCTCGACCGCTCTCTCTCGCTCGAGCTTCTCAAACCCTAGCGCCGCCGCTACTCCATCGTCGCCGGTGAGGAGGAGCTTCACTGCCTCGACCTCGTCAGCCGTCAGACTCGCACCGACCATGAAATCTTCACTCCGCCGCCGCCGTAGCTGTCTTCCTCCGCCGAGTTAGGGCGTGAAGATCTAACCCGATTTAACTTCCCATCTGTTCTTCTCAGTTCATCGTGTTCTTCACTTCAGGTAACTAAAAGTTACTTTTATTACTCGCTTTGATTCTCAAACCCTCCTGAAAAACTTCAATGGTGTTTATTCTTCAAATCTTCACATATATGAACACCTCAAACAAAATATGCTCTTGATTCGTTTCTCTAAGCAATGATTTTTCTTCAAGATTCCTCAATTGTGTGGATCCTCGATTTATACAACTCTGGAACCTAAGGCAAAGATCGCTTAGTGAAATTCTTCAAGGCTCATCTGGTCAAATTCCTCAAACTAGTTCTTTTTGAAAAACCTTCTGAGAATGCATATGACCTCTCCAAATTCCTCGCAACTATACTCTATTCACAGGTACTCATGTCCGCTGCTGAATCACTAGGTTCTCATTAACTTAACTCATTTGTAGCGTTCCTCAAAGAAAAGTTGCATACTTCTTCAGAGAATTCGATTGTTCAAATTCCTCAGGTGAAGAATATGGTAGAAGGAAAGAAGCCACATAAAGGAGGAAAGAGGCCTGAGGTCATGACTGCGTTTGAGATTCCTGAGGACATCTATGCTGATTATGGCACACCTGATGAAGCCGATTTCGGCAAAGAAAATAAAAATCAGCGCAAGGTGCGCATTCAAAGGATTGAAAGGAGATGGGCAAGGGAATGGAGGGAGTACAGATATGTTACTCCAAAGTACATGAAGAAATTAGCTCTCAATCCTCCATGCCCAAGAGCTCCATTGGCACCTGGCCAAGAAGCTGATCCCACCAGCATCAAGCGTGGTGAGGACTTTCCTGAAGAATGGGCCAAGCGCCAAGCCAAATTGGCAAGACAAGCCAACGAGGCAGGAGGAAATTTAATGAGGACTCTGCTACTGCTGCTGCCACTGAGGCCTCTGTCAAGCCAAGAAAATCTATGGCAAAGAAGCCCGCACACTAGCCAAGTGCTTCGCCAACAGTGCCCTCACGGCCAAGTTCCTCAACTGTGCCCTCACGGCCAATTCCTCATGTTGCTCCTGCTCCTCCCAAATCCTCAGCTCCTCCCAAGTCCTCAGCAGCTCCCACAAAGTCCTCAGCAGTTTCGACAAAGTCCTCAGCACCTGTGCATCTAGCCACGTGCCAAAGGACTGCAGGCATCTCCATTACCTCTGGTGTCTCAGCAAGTTCCTCGGCTGCACCAAATTCTTCATCTGCCCCAACTCTGCTGAAGACTAAGGCCACAGCTGGACGAGGTCCTCGGCCAAGTCCCAAGAAGAAACAGGTCGCCTTCCAAGAGCCACCTGAAGATGATGAGGCTGATGATGATGAACTTGCGGAAATCATCAGAGACCGACAAGAAAGGGCCACTAGAGCCAAAGGCACACCTGTGCCACTGCTGTTGGATCCAAGAGCGATCCTAGACTACATTGATCTCTGGCACAAGGACCCAAACACTCCTATGAGTGACTTCAACCTGACATCTGGCCAAAGTCACATGCTGACTCATTTCATCCAAGAGGAGAAATGGAAATTTGATACGGCCAGAGAGATCAAGAAATCGCAGTACAGAAAAGAGAAACTGCTGAAGAAAAACATTGTCAAGATGACAACTGAAGAACTTATCAAGATGCAAGCTAAAATCAAAGCCCTCAGCGACAAATTTGGCTCCAATTATGCTGATTGGCAAGGAGCCAAAGTCAGATTCGTCAACCTGACGAAGAAGCTCACCAATGTTGCTTCCCAACACAACAAGAAATTCCTCAGGCTGGAGCCTCTGCTCAGCCGACTGAAGAACATGCCAGCACCGCTGATGAAGTTCAGGCTGCTGAAGACAATGCCAGTTCCAGGGCTGATGGTTCCATTCCAGCCGCTGAAGAAATTGTTGGAAATATGCCCTAGAGGCAATAATAAATTAGTTATTATTATATTTCCCTGTTCATGATAATCGTTTATTATCCATGCTATAATTGTATTGATAGGAAACTCAGATACATGTGTGGGTACATAGACAACACCATGTCCCTAGTAAGCCTCTAGTTGACTAGCTCGTTGATCAATAGATGGTTACAGCTTCTCGACCATGGACATTGGATGTCGTTGATAACGGATCACATCATTAGGAGAATGATGTGATGGACAAGACCCAATCCTAAGCCTAGCACAAAGATCGTAGTTCAGATGCTAAAGCTTTTCTAATGTCAAGTATCATTTCCTTAGACCATGAGATTGTGCAACTCCGGATACCGTAGGAATGCTTTGGTGTACCAAACGCCACAACGAATCGGGTGGCTATAAAGGTGCATTACAGGTATCTCGAAAGTGTCTGTTGGGTTGGCACGAATCGAGATCGGATTTGTCACTCCGTAAACGGAGAGGTATCTCTGGGCCCACTCGGTAGGACATCATCATAATGTGCACAATGTGACCAAGGGGTTGATCACGGATGATGTGTTACGGAACGAGTAAAGAGACTTGCCGTAACGAGATTGAACAAGGTATCGGGATACCGACGATCGAATCTCGGGCAGTACAATACCGCTAGACAAAGGGAATTGTATACGGATCGATTGAGTCCTTGACATCGTGGTTCATCCGATGAGATCATCGTGGAACATGTGGGAGCCAACATGGGTATCCAGATCCCGCTGTTGGTTATTGACCGAGAACGCCTCGGTCATGTCTCATGGTTCCCGAACCCGTAGGGTCTACACACTTAAGGTTCGATGACGCTAGGGTTATAAAGGAAGCTTGTATGTGGTTACAGAATGTTGTTCGAGTCCCGGATGAGATCCCGGACGTCACGAGGAGTTCGGAATGGTCCGGAGGTAAAGATTTATATATAGGAAGTCCTATTTCGCCATCGGGACAAGTTTCGGGTCATCGGTATTGTACCGGACCACCGGAAGGGTCCCGGGGTCCACCGGTGGGGCCACCTATCCCGGAGGGTCCCATGGGCTGAGATGAGAAGGATCCAGCCCAAAGTGGGCTGGGCGCCACTTCCCTAGGGCCCATGCGCCTAGGGTGAAGGGGAACCCCTAAAGGAAGATTCCCATAAGGGAAGGCACCTCCTAGGTGCCTTGGGGAAGGACTCCTCCTGGCGCCCCCCTTGGAGATTGGATCTCCTAGGGCTGGCGCACCCCCTTGGGACCCCTATATATAGTGGGGTAGGAGGGCCTCTCAAACACACCTTTTGCCTTTGGTGCAGCCCTCCTCTCTCCCAAGTTCTTCTCCTCTTCTGCGGTGCTTGGCGAAGCCTGCGGGATAGCCACGCCCTCCATCACCACCACGCTGTTGTGCTGCTGCTGGATGGAGTCTTCTCAACCTCTCCTCTCTCCTTGCTGGATCAAGGCGTGGGAGACGCCACCGGCTGTACGTGTGTTGAACGCGGAGGTGCCGTCTGCTCGCACTTGATCATCGGTGATCTGAATCACGACGAGTACGACTCCATCAACCCCGCTTCACTTGAACGCTTCCGCTTAGCGATCTACAAGGGTATGTAGATGCACTCTCCTTCCCTCGTTGCTAGTTTCTCCATAGATAGATCTTGGTGACACGAGGAAAATTTTGAATTTCTGCTACGCTCCCCAACAAAGGGCATCATGAGCTAGGTCTATTATGTAGATTCTTTGCACGAGTAGAACACAAAGTAGTTGTGGGCGTTGATTTTGTTCAATATGCTTACCGTTACTAGTCCAATCTTGTTTCGACGGTATTGTGGGATGAAGCGCCCGGACCGACCTTACACGCATTTTCGTGAGACAGGTTCCACCGACCGACATGCACTTGGTGCATAAGGTGGCTAGCGGGTGCCGCCTCTCCACTTTAGTCGGAACGGATTCGATGAAAAGGGTCCTTATGAAGGGTAAATAGCAATTGGCATATCACGCTGTGGTTTTATGAGGTAGGAAACGTTTTGCTAGAAACCCAAAGCAGCCATCAGAAACATGCAACAACAATTAGAGGACGCCTAACTTGTTTTTGCAGGGTATGCTATGTGATGTGATATGGCCAAAAGAATGTGATGAATATATGTGATGTATGAGATTGATCATGTTCTTGTAATAGGATTCACGACTTGCATGTCGATGAGTATGACAACCGGCAGGAGCCATAGGAGTTGTCTTTATTTATTGTATGACCTGCGTGTCATTGAACAACGCCATGTAATTACTTTACTTTATTGCTAACCGTAGCCATAGTAGTAGAAGTAATAGTTGGCGAGACAACTTCATGAAGACACGATGATGGAGATCATGATGATGGAGATCATGGTGTCATGCCGGTGACAATGATGATCATGGAGCCCCGAAGATGGAGATCAAAAGGAGCAATATGATATTGGCCATATCATGTCACTACTATATAATTGCATGTGATGTTTATTATGTTTATGCATCTTGTTTACTTAGAACGACGGTAGTAAATAAGATGATCCTTACACAAATTTCAAGAAGTGTTCTCCCTAATCTGCACCGCTGCTACAGTTCGTCGCTTCTAAGCACCACGTGTTAATCGGTGTGATGGATTCTTACGTTCACATACAACGGTGTAAGCAAGATTTACACACGCAGAAACACTTAGGGTTAACTTGACGAGCCTAGCATGTGAAGACATGGCCTCGAACACGGAGACCGAAAGGTCGAGCATGAGTCGTATAGTAGATACGATCAACATGAAGATGTTCACCGATGATGACTAGTCCGTCTCACGTGTTGATCGGACACGGCCTAGTTGATTCGGATCATGTAATCACTTAGATAACCAGAGGGATGTTTATCTGAGTGGGAGTTCATAAGATGAACTTAATTATCTTGAACATAGTCAAAAGACCTTTTGCAAATTATGTCGAAAGCTCGCGCTTTAGTTCCACTGTTTAGATATGTTCCTAGAGAAAATATAGTTGAAAGTTGAAAGTAGCGATTATGCGGACAGTAGAAAGCTTATGTCCTTAATGCACCGCTCAGTGTGCTGAACCCCAAACGCCGCTTGTGGATGTTGCGAACATCGGACATACACGCTTTGATAACTACGTGATAGTTCAGTTAAACGGTTTAGAGTTGAGGCACCAAAGACGTTTTGAAACGTCATGAACATATAAGATGTTTCGAGGGCTGAAATCGGGATTTCAGGCTCGTGCTCACGTCAAGAGGTATGAGACCTCCGACGATTTTCTTAGCCTGCAAACTAAGGGAGAAAGCTCAATCAATGAGCTTGTGCTCAGATTGTCTGAGTGCAACAATCACTTGAATCGAGTGGGAGTTGATCTTCCAGGAGAGATAGTGATGTTTCTCCAAAGTCATTGCCACCAAGCTGCTAGAGCTTCGTGATGAACTATAACAAATCAGGGATAGATATGATGATCCTTGAGGTATTCGCGTTGTTTGACATCGCGAAAGTAGAAATCAAAAAGGAGCATCAATTGTTGATGGTTGGTGAAACCACTAGTTTCAAGAAGGGCAAGGGCAATAAGGGATACTTCACGAAATGGCAAATCAGCTGCTGCTCCAGTGAAGAAACCCGAGGTTGAACCCAAACCCGAAACTAAGTGTTTATGAGATAAGGGAACAGCCATCGGAGTAGAATTACCCTAGATACTTGGTAGATAAGAAGGCAGGCAAGGTCGATAGAAGTATATTTGATATACATTATGTTAATGTGTACTTTACTAGTACTCCTAGTAGCACCAGGGTATTAGATACCGGTTCGGTTGCTAAGTGTTAGTAACTCGAAATAAAAGGCTACGGAATAAACGGAGACTAGCTAAAGGTGAGCTGACGATATGTGTTGGAAGTGTTTCCAAGTTTGATGTGATCAAACATCGCACGCTCCCTCCACCATCAAGATTAGTATTAAACTTGAATAATTGTCATTTGGTGTTTGCGTTGAGCATAGACATGATTGGATTATGTCTATCGCAATACGGTTATTCATTTAAGGAGAATAATGGTTACTCTATTTATTTGAATAATACCTTCGATGGTCTTGCATCTAAAAAAAATTGGTTTATTGAATCTCGATCGTAGTGATACACATTTTCATGCCAAATGTATAAGATAGTAATGATAGTACCACTTACTTGGGGCACTGCCATGTAAGTCATATTGGTGTAAAACGCATGAAGAAGCTCCATGTTGATGGATCTTTGGACTCACTCGTTTTTGAAAAGTTTGAGACATGCAAACCATGTCTATTGGTGCATACGCATGAAGAAACTCCATACAGATGGATCGTTTAGACTCACTAGATTTTGAATCACTTGAGATATGCAAATCATACCACATGGACAAGATGACTGAAAAGCCTCGGTTTCAGTAAGATGGAACAAGATAGCAACTTGTTGGAAGTAACACATTTTGATGTGTGCAGTCCAATGAGTGCTGAGGCATGCAGTGAATATCGTTATGTTCTTACTTCACGAATGATTTAAGTAGATACTGAGTGTATTTACTTGATGAAACACAAGTCTGAAATATTGAATGGTTCAAGTAATTTTAGAGTGAAGTTTAAGATCTTCGTGACAAGAGGATAGAATGTCTATGATATGATCATAGAGATGAATATCTGAGTTACGAGTTTTGGCACACAATTAAGACATTGTGCAAATTGTTTCACAATTAATACCGCCTGGAACACCATAGTGTGATGGTGTGTCCGAACATCATAGTTGCACTCTATTGGATATGGTGCGTACCATGATATCTCTTATCGAATTACCACTATCGTTCATAGGTTAGGCATTAGAGACAACCGCACTCACTTTAATAGGGCACCACGTAATTCCGTTGAGATGACACCGTATGAATTATGGTTTAGAGAAACCTAAGCTGTCATTTCTTAAAAGTTTGGGGCTGCGACGCTTATGTGGAAAAGTTTCAGGTTGATGAGCTCGAACCCAAAGCGGATAAAATGCATCTTCATAGGACACCCAAAATAGTTGGGTATACCTCCTAATTCAGATCCGAAGGCAATAGGGATTGTTTCTTGAATCGGGTCCTTTCTCGAGGAAAAGTTCGTCTCGAAAAGTTGAGTGGGAGGATGGTAGAGACTTGATGAGGTTATTGAACCATCACTTCAACTAGTGTGTAGCAAGGCACGGAAGTTGTTCCGTGGCACCTACACCAATTGAAGTAGAAGCTATGATAGTGATCATGAAGTTTTGGATCAAGTCACTACTGCACTCGTGAGGGTGACAAGGATGCGTACTACTTCTGAGTGGTACAGTAATCCTGTCTTGAAGGTCATGTTGCTAGACAACAATGAACCTACGAGCTATGGAGAAGCGACGGTGGGCCCAAATTCCGACAAATGGTTAGAAACCATGAAATCTGAGATAGGATCCATGTATCAAAACAAAGCATGGACTTTGGTGGACTTGCCCGATGATCGGCAAGCCATTGAGATGAATGGATCTTTAAGAAGAAGACGGACGTGGACGGTAATATCACCGTCTATGAAGCTCGACTTGTGGCGAAGAGTTTTTCACAAGTTCAAGGAGTTGACTACAATGAGATTCTCTCATTCGTAGCGATGCTTAAGTCTGTCGGAATCATGTTAGCATAAGCTGCATTTATGAAATCTGGCAGATGGATGTCAAAACAAGTTTCCTTACCAGTTTTCGTGAGGAAAGGTTGTATGTGATACAATCAGAAAGTTTTGTCGATCCTAAGGATGCTAAAAGGTGTGCTGGCTCCAGCGATCCTTCCAAGGACTGGAGTAAGCATCTCGGAGTTGGAATGTGCGCTTTGATGTGATGATCAAAGATTTTGGGTTTATACAAAGTTTATGAGAAACTTGTATTTCCAAAGAAGTGAGTGGGAGCACTATAGAATTTCTGATGGGTATATGTTGTTGACATATTGATGATCAGAAATGATGTAGAATTTCTGGAAAGCATATAGGGTTATTTGAAAGATTTTTTTTCAATAGAAAACCTGGATTAAGCTACTTGAACATTGAGCATCAAGATCTATAAGGATAGATAAAAAACGCTTGATGGTACTTTCAAATGAGCACATACCTTGACATGATCTTGAAGGTGTTCAAGATGGATCAGTCAAAGAAGGAGTTCTTGGCTGAGTTGTAAGGTATGAAGTTAAGACTTAAAGCTCGACCACGGCAGAAAAGAGAGAAAGGACGAAGGTCGTCCCCTATGCTTCAGACATAGGCTCTATAGTATGCTATGCTGTGTACCGCATCGAAGTGTGCCTTGCCATGAGTCACTATAGGGTACAAGAATGATCCAGAATGGATCATTGGACAGCGGTCAAAATTGTCCTTGGAGTAAATAAGGACATGTTTTCGATTATGGAGGTGATAAAGAGTTCGGCGTAAGGGTTACGCCGATGCAAGCTTTAACACCTATCCGAATGACTCTAAGTAGAAAACAGGATACGATAGTGGAACAACCATTTGGAATAGCTCCAAGTGGGCGTGGAAGCAGCATTTATAATATGACCTAGAAATTTGTAAAGCACACGGATCTGAAAGGTTCAGACCCGCTGACTAAAACCCGCTGACTAAAACCTCTCTCACAAGCAAAACATGATCAAACCTCAAAACTCATTGAGTCTTAATCACATGATGATGTGAACTAGTTTACAGACACTAGTAAACTCTTTGGATGTTGGTCACATGGCGATGTGACCTATCAGCGTTAATCACATGACGATGTGAACTAGATTATTGACTCTAGTGCAAGTGGGAGACTGTTGGAAATATGCCCTAGAGGCAATAATAAATTAGTTATTATTATATTTCCCTGTTCATGATAATCGTTTATTATCCATGCTATAATTGTATTGATAGGAAACTCAGATACATGTGTGGGTACATAGACAACACCATGTACCTAGTAAGCCTCTAGTTGACTAGCTCGTTGATCAATAGATGGTTACGGTTTCCGACCATGGACATTGGATGTCGTTGATAACGGATCACATCATTAGGAGAATGATGTGATGGACAAGACCCAATCCTAAGCCTAGCACAAAGATCGTAGTTCGTATGCTAAAGCTTTTCTAATGTCAAGTATCATTTCCTTAGACCATGAGATTGTGCAACTCCGGATACCGTAGGAATGCTTTGGGTGTACCAAACGTCACAACGAATCGGGTGGCTATAAAGGTGCATTACGGTATCTCCGAAAGTGTCTCATTGGGTTGGCACGAATCGAGATCGATTTGTCACTCCGTAAACGGAGAGGTATCTCTGGGCCCACTCGGTAGGACATCATCATAATGTGCACAATGTGACCAAGGGGTTGATCACGGGATGATGTGTTACGGAACGAGTAAAGAGACTTGCCGGTAACGAGATTGAACAAGGTATCGGGATACCGACGATCGAATCTCGGGCAAGTACAATACCGCTAGACAAAGGGAATTGTATACGGGATCGATTGAGTCCTTGACATCGTGGTTCATCCGATGAGATCATCGTGGAACATGTGGGAGCCAACATGGGTATCCAGATCCCGCTGTTGGTTATTGACCGGAGAACGTCTCGGTCATGTTCAGATGGTTCCCGAACCCGTAGGGTCTACACACTTAAGGTTCGATGACGCTAGGGTTATAAAGGAAGCTTGTATGTGGTTACAGAATGTTGTTCGGAGTCCCGGATGAGATCCCGGACGTCGCGAGGAGTTCCGGAATGGTCCGGAGGTAAAGATTTATATATAGGAAGTCCTATTTCGGCCATCGGGACAAGTTTCGGGTCATCGGTATTGTACCGGACCACGGAAGGGTCCCGGGGGTCCACCGGGTGGGGCCACCTATCCCGGAGGGTCCCATGGGCTGAGATGAGAAGGGATCCAGCCCAAAGTGGGCTGGGGCGCCACTTCCCCTAGGGCCCATGCGCCTAGGGTGAAGGGGAAACCCTAAAGGAAGATTCCCATAAGGGAAGGCACCTCCTAGGTGCCTTGGGGAAGGACTCCTCCGGCCGCCGCCCCTTAGAGATTGGATCTCCTAGGGCTGGCGCACCCCCCTTGGGACCCCTATATAGTGGGGTAGGAGGGCCTCTCAAACACACCTTTTGCCTTTGGTGCAGCCCTCCCTCTCTCAGTTCTTCTCCTCTTCTGCGGTGCTTGGCGAAGCCTGCTTGGGATAGCCACGCCCTCCATCACCACCACGCTGTTGTGCTGCTGCTGGATGGAGTCTTCCTCAACCTCTCCCTCTCTCCTTGCTGGATCAAGGCGGGGAGACGCCACCGGCTGTACGTGTGTTGAACGCGGAGGTGCCGTGCGTTCGGCACTTGATCATCGGTGATCTGAATCACGACGAGTACGACTCCATCAACCCCGTTCACTTGAACGCTTCCGCTTAGCGATCTACAAGGGTATGTAGATGCACTCTCCTTCCCTCGTTGCTAGTTTCTCCATAGATAGATCTTGGTGACACGTAGGAAAATTTTGAATTTCTGCTACGTTCCCCAACAGAAATTGCCAGGGAATCCACTAGTGGTGCGCCTGAAGAAACTGAAGAAGTCAGGGCAACTGCATCAGTTGCGCCTGAGGAAATTCAACCAAATTCCTCAGCTCCTCCTGCGCCTACACCAACTCTAATCCTTCCATCTGCATCAGATGTGAAGAAAACCAAGGCTGCAGAACAAGCTGCAGTGAAGAAAAGGAAAGCATCTGCTGCTTCAAATTCTTCAGCCCCGAAGAAGATGAAGATAATGACCAGCTCATTTGACAATCCCATTGATGCTGTTCCAACTTCCTCCATGCCATCAAAGGACCTTGTTCCTTTTGGTGAAGATTATGAGATCCCAAGTGGATCTGATGAAGAATATCACTCTGCTGCTTCGTCAGAGCAGATTGATGAAGAAACTGAAGTGGAAGCTATCCCTTTAACCCCAATCATTTCCACGCCTATGCCTCAGTTCACAGCTGAAGAGGCCAGTGTTGAGGAAATTGAAGAAGATGTGGATATTGGCAGCACAACGCCAGTAATGAACGATGACTTTTGGGAAAGTCAGCATCCAAATTCTCCACTCTTCACCCCAATCCAACAGATTCCTCACCCCCTGCTCCAACAGTTCAAATGGGCTCAAGAAACTCATCCCACTTCATCTGTACATGAAGAAATTCCAGCCACTAGCGCTGATGAACCTGCTACTGATGATCCTCAGACTGCACATGTAGAGGAACCATAAATTCCTCAGCCTGAAGAACCTGAGATTGCGATTCCAGAGGTCGTGATGCAACTCACTGACACTCTACTGCTAAAGCCAAAGAATCCATTCTCAACGAAGCAAAACTTCAAGGCTGAAGACTTCTTTGGCGAGCACGTTTTCTTCACAGATTACAACCCATATGACTCTGCTCGCATAAGGAAGAGGCGTTTCTGGACTGCCAGTCAAGCCAACTTCTATTCCTCTATGCTCTTCAACAAAGACAAAGTCTTCGATCATGCACATATTCCTCATGTGGACATGGAATCTCTGCCAGGCTTCGAGCCAGTCCTCAGTGTTCTTTATGATGCAGGACTTCTTAATTTCTGCACTGACATCTGTGATTGGAATGAAGAACTCATTCTTCAATTCTATGCGACGCTGCACATCACCGGAGACGCTGATGAGGTGAACTCATGGGTGTTAGACTGGATGTCTGAATACACTCACTACAAGGCACTAGCAACTGAATTGCTTCGTGCCCTACCACTCAGTCCTCCCCTTGATGGTGCTCGTTGTATCTACAACGAACCTGAGCTTTCAAATCACTACATGCAAGTGCTGATGAAGCCTTTGAAGCCAGGACTGGCACCTCGAACCAAATTCCTCGTCAAGGAATTACTATATGTGCCTCGGACTGTCTATCGGATTCTGACAAAGACAATGAGTCCTATCAAAGGCCACGACTCAAATGATGAAGAAGTCGTTGGCATCATGAAGAATATGCTTTTCAATATAATTCATGGCGTTCCCGTAAACTTCCATGATTTCTTCACGAGGAATCTGGCAAACATTGCGATGTCACCTTTTGAGCTGAAGCCTTATGCACCTTGGATTATGAGATTCATCAGGACAAGGTCTTCCCTCAATTACAAGGCTGATACTCTGAACCACTGCAGCTACTTGCCCCCGATTGAAGTCCTCAAATGGACATTTTCCTCAGCTGATGACAAGGGCAAGGCAGCTGATGTAATAGATGAAGGCACTCGTCCATTGGATGCTCAATTTCGCAAAGCTGCATCCTACTCCACCAATGATGACTCTACCACACATGAATCTGCCGCCAATACCTCAGCCAAGCAAAATCCTCAAGCCACAGCACCCAGGGTGATGACTGATCGTGAGTTACTCCTCAGTCTTCATCAGAAGGTTGATCGCAATCATAGATGGGTCAAGCGTCAGTTTGGTTCAATTCTTCACAACATGACCTCTACACACAATGCAGTGAAGAAAAACCAATACTACCTCCATGAAACCTTCAACCGCACCTGGGCTGTTCTTTCTAATGTCTACAGCGCGGAAGAACTGAAGACAATGGGTCTCAAGGAAGACTTTGACTGGTCTGCACCTCCACCGAAGAAATACAAGAAGGTCAAAGTTCCTTCCTTGGTGGCCAGCTCCTATTCTTCATCGCGAGACACTGATGAAAATGAAGACTTGGACGACACTGCGGCAGGCCCTACTACGACAACCGACCCCAACAACGCTGGCGCTCCTTCATCAACTTGAAATTCTTCAGGGGCGTTAGTCCTCAGTTTCGATCCTTTCGGTCATTCGATGACAAAGGGGGAGAAATGTGAATTAGTCTTCAAGCGGGTCTATTATATGGGCAATTTTTGTTAATTTACAACTCTCGTTCTTCTGAAACTTTTATTGGATCGAGTTGTAATCTTAAACCCGATGGTGCTCTGATACTTTTGATGGACTGTGCTCTGATACTCTTGATGCGTTATTTTGCATGCCTGTTCCTCATTAATGTTATTGTACACATGCTGAATTTCATCAAGCACCATATTTCATCATGCATTTCAAATTCTTCATATTATATGTCAAATGCGTGTATGAATTACAAGATATAGGGGGCGATCTCCATGATTCAACTCTTCAAATGTGCATTGCCTCAAAAGCAAATTCCTCACTATGCACATCTTCAGGGGGAGTTCTTCTATATCTTGCAATCAAATTCCACAATATCAGTATTTACACTTCATATGTTTATCCCCGTTGAAAAATTAACCTATATTGTCATCAATCACCAAAAAGGGGGAGATTGTAAGTGCATCTAGTGCCCCTTAGTGATTTTGGTGTATTGAAGACTTATAGGTTAAGGGACTAATGTGTTTATGAGTGTACACAGGTATATAAGTCTATGAGGACTTTGATATTTACAGAGAAAGTCGACCCCTAAAAATGAAGTTCTTCGACTGAAGACTTTGACATTCTGAAGACTTTCTGGAGACTTTGAAAGTGAAGAAATTGGTGTGACCTTGAAGACTTGGTATTCATTTGAGGAACATGAAGCGTGAAGACTTTTGTTTTCGTAGTTTTGTTTTCTCTTTCTTGAGTCATAGGAAACACCGTCTTTGTTAAAGGGGTCGAGGAAATACTAAGGAAAAATTTCCATGTGATGCTCAACTCAAAATCCTACACCTACCAATCCCTTGAGTGAAGCCTTTGGAAATCTCATACAGCTCAGTCAATTTCTTCAAAGGATGAGACGAAATTCTTCCGGTCACGAGGAATTTGTTCTGACCGAGGAGTTAGGAATTCGCCATCTGGATTGCCTACACAAAGAGGAACATGATAGCCATGAGGAATTTGAGAGTCAAATTTCCGACCGTTCTTGTCTTCTTGGCGCCACCTGTCCCAAAATATCTTATCCACCTAACGGTCATATCATTGAAGGGCATTTATGTCTTATCATGTCGGGCTGCTCCCTAGGCTATAAATAGCTGCCCCCTACAACCACTAGCTGGTTGACTGCTCCGAGAGAAACTTGACACTTGTGATTTGAGAGCAACCCATCCTCCGAGGACTTTGAGCGAAAATCATCGAGTGAGGAAAAACCCAAAAACCAAACCACTACAAACCCAAAGTGATTGAGCATCACTGAAGAGATTGATCCTGCGTGGATCCGACGCTTGTTACCTTTGAAGACTGTGCTTCTTCCAGACGGTTAGGCGTCATGGTCTATAGCATCCAAGAGGAATTGTGGATCGCCGAGTGACCAAGTCTGTGAAGGTTTGGAAGTCGCCTGAAGACTTACCACGAGTGATTGGACGAGGTCTGTGTGACCTTAGTTCAAGGAGAATACGGTGAGGACTTGGTGTCCTGAGGTGCGTGCTCAGCGGCTGGGTGTCCGGGACTGTGTGTCCTCGAGTTAAAATACTCAGCCGCTCCAACCAGATGTACAACTGAGACAATAGTTGGAACTGGTCTACCAAATCATTGTCTTCACCAACCGGTTCTATTTCCTCAACCCTTTCATTTCCTCATTACTGTGTTGAGTGTTCATTCATATTTGTGTTTGAAGACTTTGACTGAAGACTTTCTCAATTTCCTCGGTTCAATATCTTCAGTCTGTTTGTCTTCATCTTGTGCTATCTTGTGTTTACGCTTTCTGTACTCTTTGATTGTCTTCATTTCATCATGATGACCATGCCCGCATTCTATTATGCTTACTTCTGAGTACTTATTCCGCTGCAAGTAGTTCTTCGCTAAGGAATTTCCTCACAGGCAAATTCCTCGGTGAAGAATTCATAAAAATCGCCTATTCACCCCCCCCCCCTCTAGTCTATATAATGCACTTTCAATTGGTATCGGAGCAAGGTACTCCCTTGTTTTGTGTGATTTTGGTTTAACCACCTGGAGTTTTAGTTATGTCGACCGCAGGTATGATCAAGGTCTCAGCTGGGTGTCCTACCTTTGATGGGTTCCAGCTCCCGTCTAGTCGATATAAATCGCCTTTTCACCCCACTCTAGTCGATATAACGCACTTTCACTGGGTTCCAGCTGGCAGGGGGAGTATTCATTTCCTTGCGTGTGAAGATAACTCTTGGATCCGACCTGTCAGCGGGGGGCACGTTTTTCGCAAAATACAGAGGCCCTTCCGGTGGGTCCCAGATGTCAGGTGGAGGAATCATTATTTTGCGCGTAATAAGGAGGCATTTCCTTGTGTGCGGCCGTGGACCCAGCTGTCAGCCTCTCCACGCACAGTCTACTTCCGATGGAACTTGCTATCTTGATGAAACTTTGCATTGTAATATGTATATGGATGGAACAATGTGTATGGATGGAACTTGCTTATGTATGAACAATGTGCATGGATGAAACTGATGTGATATGTGATATGTGATATGAAACTTATGTGCTGGATATGTGATATGGAAATATATCTATATATGTCATATATATTTGCTGTGAAAATTGTTGGATTAAAAAAACAGAAAAAAGAGATAATATGCAGGCTCTTTGCCGTCTGCCACCGACGGCAAAGGGCTCTTTGCCATCAGCAGCGGACGGCAAAGAGGCCACATGGCAGACAACTGTGCTTCCTGGGAGGCTGACCAATTTTGTCAGTTTTGCCTAAAGTTTTTGTTGGCAAAGGCTTTGCCGTCCGCAGCGGACGACAAAGAGAAAAAAACTTTGCCTACAGCGGCGGACGGCAAAGGCCTGCCGTGTAGTGACGTCGGCTGACATCATTCGGCAGACAACAAAGGCCTTCCGAAGTTTGCCGTCAGCGGCGGACGGCAAAGGCCTGCCGTTAACCACCTAACGGAGTAACAGCGCATTTATTGCCGTCTGCATTCTTAGCCGTCCGCTGCTGATGGCAAAGGCCCCTTTGCCGTCAGCCGCCCGAAGCAGACGGCAACGTAGCTCTTAGCCGTCCCCTACTTTGTCGTCCCCTTTTGTCGTCCGCCATCAATGCCTTTGCCGTCCGCCGTGGCAGATGGCAAAGTAGCTGATTCCTGTAGTGATTACGGCAGTTCCACTTATCCTAACCCTCCTCCCAAATCCATGGCGTCCCAAATCTCCACGATCGGCGGTGAGTACAAGGTTAGAACCATCACCGGCGATGAGTGTGACGTCATCTGCACCCGTTCTTCCGCGACGGTGAAAGGATGCCTTTCTCGCTTCAGGCGCATGTTCAAAGTCTCAGATGATGAGTGGGTCGCTGGGCTAGATGTTGAGTACACCACAGTCCTGGGACGAGAGAAGGATCTAAAGGACGAAGAGAGGAAGAAGCCTGTCGTGATCCAGGTTTGCGTGCATGACTTATGCTTGGTCTACCACATATGCCATGCCGACGTTGAATGCCTGAATTTGAAGGACTTCCTCGAGAGCAACCTAGTCAAATTCGTTACTGTAGACTTTGGTAACGACAAAGAAGTCCTGGGTCGGATAGGCCTCGTTTTAGGCAACACCTTCGACCTCCAGAAGAATCGGCTGGTGTCCTCTCGTCAGCCTTCAATGCTGACCCTGGCAGGAGCCATGGTTCATCCTTCGTACGGTAAACTGGAGAAACCTCCACAAAAATTTCATTGTTATGCATGGCAGCGGAATGTACTAGATATAGACCACATCCACTACGCTTCAATGGATGGCTACCTTTGTTTCAATATCTACAAGGGTTGGATGAAGAGCAACAGCCAAGTGTGCGTTTCAAGCAAAGAAGTATCGGCCAAGAGGAAGAGGGACAAGGACGAAGTCGAGGACGTGGACGAGGACTCCGAGTAAGGTGGCAGTGTCGTTGCTCATGGAGGTTCTAATCTAGTGTCTACCGGAATAGTTGCAAAGTTTAATTTCAGGTGTGCTTAATTTAATTTGAGGGGTGTGTTGTGTTGAGACCCCAGCAGAACTATGTTATGTTTTAGTTGGTATAGTACCACCACTCGTTTCTTCACATTATATACGTAACATACTAGTATTTCTTACATTTCATCTTTTAGTTGGTATAGTACCACCACTCGTTTCTTCACATTATATACGTAAAATATATATAGCCAACATCATATAGAGAGCAGTTTAGTTGTCAAAGAATTTTAGGGTGCTTAGTTTTGTCAAAGAATTCCAGGATGCTTAGTTTTATTTGAGGGGTGGGTTGTGCTAGACACCATTATTGTGACTAGCCTTTTTAATAGTACTATATGCATGTTTTGGCGATGAGCGCTCTCTATATGTACCACCTTTTTTTTAATTTCAAGTTTTGCTCCATGGCGCAATCCATCGATACTACTACTGTACAGAAGTATACATTTTTTAAAAGGCTAGTGGGCGGGGCAGTCTAGCTTGGTCGGTTTCACGAGAGGCGAGCGCCTTTGTGATTTGACGGCTCATTACTGTTGGAAGGCGGGGCCTTGTAATTTGACTGCTCGTATAAATGCGCCGACGACCTGAGGAGGAGCAAAGAACCGTGCGGTATACTCAAGTTTTCCACTGGAGTAGTACTGCGACGGAGGAGCACGAAACACAGCAGCCCAGTGCAATATGGCGATAAAAATGATCTAATTTGCTAGTCATCTTATTGTTAGCATTGTTCTATTCATTCCCTAAAAAAACATTGTTCTATTCATGCCTCGTGTCACATCCCTAGTTCTGGTCTGCTCTGGGTTAGCTAGTCTTGTGTTGCATCATGTTTAAATTTCTCTTAAACCTGAAATGTGGAGCAACAAACCCCAGCACCCCCCCCCCCTTGAAAATACCAGGTTCAACTGAAAACCATTTCAATGAACCCAGAATGCCATTCACAAAAGTTCATCATTTTTGAATTGGTCTAGAACCTCTCCCAAAAATGGTGCACATTTTCCTAGGCCGTTCTGGATTTTTGAATTAAATCATTACTTATTTGCATTTGGTCATTTAAATACTATAAAATATTTTAAATGCTCAAATAATCCCAAACTTAAATGTTTACTGTAGGATATATTTCCAGCAGTGGTCATGAGCAGTTGCATGATTTTTGGGATTGATTTAGTATTTTTAGAAAAGCCACAAAGATTACAGAGTAATAGAAAAACTTAAATAAAAGAGAGGGAGAGAGAGAAAGGAACTAACCTGGCAGCAGCCCACCTGCCTGTGCGGCCCAGCACCGCAACAGACCGGCCCAGCCCACCACCGCCATCGTCCTCCTGGCGCCAGTCGGCCAGGCGTGTGGCCGACGCGAGCGCGGGCAGAGCGCCACGCCACCAGCTCGCCTGCCTGCCTCCCTTGCCAGCGCGATATCGTGTTGCTTCTCCTCGGTGCCTCCCTGACCCCTCTGGCCTATCTACTCCTCCTCTCCCCTCCTCTGCTCCCTCCCCGCAGCGCAGCCGAGCGCGCTCGTCGCCGCCGCTCGCTGCTGCCACGGCCACCGTCACCGCCTCGCCTCACCATCGTGTCCTAGAGCTCCGTCGTGGTCTGATTCATCCAGAAGACCCAGCCACGAGTGTTCGCACGCTCTGCACTGCCTCCACCAAGCTCCGCCCCGACCGCCGTCGCCGGAGATCCACTCTGCCGCCCCGTTCGCTCCGGTCCTCCTTCGAGCATGCCGTTTGCACCGCTGAAACCGCCTTGAGCTTCTCCCTCGAACCACCCTCTCCGTTTTCTCGTTTGCACGCCGTAGCCACCACGCCACTCGCACCCGTACGCGCCGCCGCCTACGCTCACCGCCGACCTGATCCCGGCGACCAAATGGTCCGGCCGTCGTGCCTAACACGCTCGCCGCCTCGCATAGTTTCTGTAAGTGCTAACCGCGCATCGCCTAGGCCACCGCAGCCGCGTTCCCGCGCATGCCCGAACGCCGGCCGCCGCTGCCGAGCTCGTAGCCGTCGTCTCCGGCCACCCCAGCTCCCGCCGTCTGCTCCATCAGCTGTGCGCGAGCAGCAGCTCTTCGTAGAGCCTCCCCACGCCCAAAACCATCGCCTGTGGGCGATTTCCGAAGCCCTCCGCCGTCTCTGTCGTCGCCGGCGACGAGCCGTGGACCAGGTCCGGCGGGTTTGACCCCGCTGACCAGGGTTTGACTCCCCGCGTGTGTCACTGACGCGTGGGCCACCCGCCTGACACTTTTTGTTAGTATTAGTTTAACACTAATTAACCTAGGTTAGTTAGCTAATTAGTCGCTGACTTGTGGGCCCCGACCCCACAAACAGTTTAGTTAGAATCTTATATCTTATATTTACTAATTGAAAGCACCATACGAAGCACCACGTTAATCCTTGGAATTAATAAATTACAGCCGTTTGATTAACATATGATGTTTCTGTAGCCCTTAGATGAAAACTTGAAACGTGATCTCCTATCCCATGTACACAAGTTAAACGTGCTCTCCTATCCCATCGCGTACACAAGTCGTCCTGCCCTTGGTCTCTCCTTTTCTTACAGCGTTGGTCAATCTATCTTTCCCTCAACAACAACAAAACCCGAGGAAAAAAACTGACCTTCAATCCCGAAACAAATATATGCATCATCACCTAGACCTACGCTAAGGGTCCTCCCTTCTCTCTACGTTTCCTCAGAAAAGTAAATCTGAGCATGTCTCCGCCTAAATTTGGAGGCACCTGTTCCGATTCAATCAGGCATTGCATGGTGGAGAAAGCCCCTTGCAGCAATGGCCGAAGTTCAGATCATCCAGGTCAGATTTGCACAGCCCTAGAGTTGGCTGGAACCTGATACTTTGCTCCAAAACAAGCTTTCATTGATCTCAAGTATGCAACGTAATTTGGTCTTTTCCTCTGATCCATGTGCTGATTCAATCCAGAAAAGTTGAGATCATGTATGCTTTATGGGACAATGGAATTGAGATTTAGGAGGATTGGTCATCCAGACATTGATTAAGTCTAATCATCGTCATCATCATCTCTATCTCTCTCTCTCTCAAGTAAAGAAGAAAAAGGAAAGATGGCGGGTCTGCGCGAGGATGGCGAAAAGGTCCGTTAGCAATTGTATTCTGGCAAGAAAACGCATGCTCATGTACGTATACAGCAGCATCTGGATTGATTAGAGATTGATAATTTTCTACGCTGCACAACACACGTGAGGGCGTAGCTTTTTTTTGCATGGTGTGAGAGTGTATCTACGTGGACTGGAGGTACGGGCTTCATGCAGGTACTGGTGGTATACGGGCTAAACAACACATGCGTACCTGGGTGCAAACGAACTTCCCATCCATGCCCGCATTTATGATTAAATATCTGAACCATGTGTCCGTATGGTGGCCTCAAACGCCATTACCAGAAGCCAAGAAGCTACTGGTGCTTCTGTTCTGGGACATACAGTAGATGAAATACGTACTCAAAGTGAAAACCTTGAACCGGACTTTATTATAGCCTTGATATCTCATTTGAGTAAATTATTGCCTCACTTCTTAATATAGCTGTCTAAACAATCTTATTATAGCCTTGATATCTCATTTGAGTAAATTATTGACTAACTTCTTAATATAGTTGTCTAAACAATCTGGTCATCTTTCCTTATTTTCTGTTTGCAAGATATAACTGTTAAATTGCTCATGAGTTTTTTTGGTTCTTGCATGTTCTCAGCAAGCCTGGAGTGGATACGCCATTGCTCCATGGGTACTGTGCGTCGTCTATCCAATTCCCACCATCGCAGCAAGGCTTAGGTGGAGACATTCCAGCATCGTGTGTAATGTTCAGTATGTTTGCTAGCAGCACCAAAAGTCCGGGTTCTCTACCATTTACACTGTAGCAGCCTCAACCGCTATGGCAGATGTAATGGAAACAACGGATGGTATCTGCATAATTGATAGTAAGCACCAACATGGCCTCCCTTTGGTAATATGCAATTCTCCCTCTAATCGACATTTTTAATTCCCACTTCCCGTCACAAACTGTTCATATTTGAAATTCAATAAGTTCTAATTAATAGTAGGTTACACTCAGATATCCTTTATGTCCAAGCAATCTTATCTGATGGCAAGTATTTTTCATGTGAAGACCGATGAGTTAAGAGGCATGAAGTTGCAGGTTTGTCCGTATACTTGCTGATCGCATTGTTGTTATAGTGGCTAAGTTGTGTGATTTTATCATATTATAACTTCTTGCTCTAACAATCGACATCACGAGATGCCTCTCTAATGACATAATGCAAGGTGATTTTTTCTTGTGCTCCTCCTTTCAGAATGTTTAATTGTGATCTTCCAATTCATATGCATGTATGTATAGAAGTTTCTGGAAACCGAAAACTATTATTATTTTGGATTGTAAATTCCACGGTACTGCAATTTGTATAAAGAAGTTTATGTCTACATAATCTTATTTTTGTGGCGTTATGGACAGTTAGAATAAGATCTTGGACAAAGTCCATCTCAGAGAAAAATCTATAAACATTTTATGGGTATCAAATGTTTGTGATTTAAGCTATAAAAGTAAGAGGGAGCTATTTATGCGATCTTTTACTCCATTGTTAAGATAACACATGTTAAGAATCTTTTACTTATAATGATAAAGTTGTGTTGGGATCGATTATCTAAATTGATCTCATCTGAACCTAATAAGCTATACCTTACAAAACGACGATAACTCTTTACTACTACTTGCTTCGCACAAGAAAAATATATTTAGTAAGTAAATCATATTCGGCTGTGGCTTTTACTGAAGTAGTTGCTCCATGTATTTTCTAAAGCCGATCTGTTGCGTTTTGATAATGTTCAGGTGTAAAACTTTCATTATTGGATTAAAGTAGCTTCATACCTTCATCTTTTCTCTGCTATATTTAAAGGCTCAATCTTTCACTGCATCTTGAAACAGGATTTTCCAGCATAAAGAATAAAATTAATCTATTTTTTTGTAGTATTTATGCCGATATTCATCTATCTGAGGTGTCATATGCAGGACCGAATTAGGCAATTTTAGATGGCACTCATGAATTGAATGTTCGGTATGTATTAAAACTACACCCTGAATGTATCATACCATCTCTGCATTTATATTGGGACTTAAATTGTTTTAACTAGACTAGAAGTACCATGTAGTACTAACAGCTACCCTCAAAAGTAGAGGTTACAACTTTTACTCACTTCTTTTAAGTATCACTTCGTTTCTACGTCATCAGCATGTAGCAGATTGTAGTATCATGTGATTATTTGTAATACTTAGCACCAAAATATTCATTTATACAGTTAGCACACATTAATTTTTCCCTAAAAATGATTTTGTGCACAATAATAATATATAATTTATTGCATTACGAGGTTTGATTAGAGAGTACATCTCACAATGAATATTGTACAATTTATTTTATTGTTCAGTTTGGTTGTAGTGCTTTTATTTTGGCGTGACTCATAGTAGACACGGGCTTCGTGGCTTTCTTTGTAGCAAAACAAATTTCACATATTTGTTCTTTTATGTGTTTAGTTGGAATGTCCCGGACATTCTAAAGATATGTAATTGTTGTGAAAGGTTTTGATAAATGATTAACTATTTCTCATCCGACATAGGAATACTTAGTTCTTAGTCAGCAGTAATAGTCATCGGATGAAGATCTTCTCATCCCAGCACACTTAAAATAAATCACAGTGTCTCGATTGGATCTCTTACCATCGTCTTCGGAATTGTTAAGTAGCCAAATAAATCTTCGTCTTCCAAATCATCAAAATCCTATAAATGAAAATATTAATACTAGCCCGTGCGGAGCGACGGGTTGATGACTAGTTAACTTAAGGCTAATTAACTTGGTTAATTAGTTGTGCCACTGACCAGTGGGACCCACTGGTCAGGTTTGACCTGGACGACCCCGCTGACCTGTTGATGTCACAGTGGTGTCGTGCTGACGCAATAACTCTTTTCTGGAATTTCAATAAGTCTTAAATGATTTATTTATTTCAGGAAATATCCAAAACTTTGAAAAATCATATAAATTCAACCGTAGCTCAGAATGAAATAATTTATATATGAAAAATTATCAGAAATATTATCATATTGTGCATTGCATTGATTGTGTTTACTCTCTGTTTGCCAGTGATTGTCCCCTCTTCGTAGGCGTATCCCGATGATGAGTTCGATGACACCGATGAAGATCTATACTATCTTCAGAAGTGCCAAGCAAGATAAACCCCCTTTTTCATTCCGATACAATCCCACTCTCTCGCTCCTGCTCTCTTTTACTGCATTAGGACAACAACGATTCAACTGTTACATGTTGCGGTAGTTGAACCCCTTTCCTCTGCATGACCTGTCATTGCCCCAGTAAATAGATGAAACCCACTAGCATGAGTAGCAGTTGTTTGAGCCCTGATGTGCCTACTCATTCATGCTTGTTTGTCATGCCTGCTACTGCTTAGAGTTGAGTTAGGTCTGATTCATCGGGGATGAATTGGAGGTGTGTGAACATGTCCTACTGTGTGTGGTCTAAATGTGTGAACACGATTTGGTAAAGGTAGCGGTGAGAGGCCATGTAGGAGTACATGGTGGGTTGTCTCTTTGAAGCCGTCCTCAGGAAATGAGTTCTGTGTTTGTGATCCATGAACAGTTACTACCACACATTGGGCTTCGGGCACTCCAAGCTCTCTCGACTTATTAATCAACTCAATCTCTGTCAAGGGAGTTGCAACTAGTTTCTGGTGTTTGTAGGTTGTGTTAGTAGTCTACCAAGTGGCACCCGATACAGGTGGGCTTGGGACAGACTAGGCACCATGGCACTGTGTACCAAGTGTAGATCCACCCGTCGAGGTGGGCTTGGGAACCCTGCACACATCGTTTGGGGCCATGAGCGACACCCCGGCCGGATCTCCTTGCGGATGGAACCCGAATAGGCGATAAACCTGAACGAGAGACTTGTGTGGTAGTCAGGTCGTGGCCGACACCCTCGCCAGGCTTCTGCTTGAAGATTGCCGAGATACATGACGTGTACATGGCGGTAAGTGGCAAGAGCGTGTGTGAAGAAGTACACCCCTGCAGGGTTAATATGATCTATTCGAATAGCCGCGTCCGCGGTAAAGGACCTCTGGGTTGCCTATACAGTTCATAGACAAGTAATATTGGATACTCTAAAATGCGCAAGATAAGCATGAATGCTATGGATGGCGTTCTCGTAGGGAGACGGGAGCGGATCTATAGTGGTGTATTGATATGGTGAATATGTGGAATCGTGTGCGCCACCTCAAAAGAGTTACTTGCAATCGTAGTTCAGGATAGCCATCGAGTCAAAGCTGGCTTGTTGTAGTCAAACCCCACCAACCCTTTGTTGATAATGATGCATATGTAGTTAGATCTAATGTAAGTCTTGCTGGCTAAATTTGTACTCACGTTTGCTTAATTTATGTTTTTTCAGAGAGACTTCAGCCTCGCTAGTAGTTCCGTGTGGACTTCGACGTCTAGCTTGTTACGTCAGCTACGAGCTTGTGCGTCGGCAGGATCTGGTAGATAGTCAGGCTTCTCAGCCCTTTTCATTTGTAGATGTCTGTACTCAGACATGTTAAGCTTCCGCTTGTGCTTTGACTTGTATGCTCTGAATGTTGGGTCATGAGACCCATGATTGTAATATATTGCTCCTCGGAGCATATTGAATAAAATACTTGAGTGGTAGAGTCATGTTGTGATGCCATGTTGTATTTGCACATATCGAGCATATTGTGTGTATGTTATTGAAATGCTTGGTATGTGTGGGATCTGACAACCTAGTTGTTTATCCTTGGTAGCCTCTCTTACCGGGAAATGTCTCCTAGTGCTTCCACTGAGCCATGGTAGCTTGCTACTGCTCCGGAACACATAGGCTGGCCGACATGTGTCCTGCTTCGTTCCTGTGTCTGTCCCTTCGGGGAAATGTCACCTGGTGTCTACCTGAGTCCTGTTAGCCTGCTACAGCCCAGATTCTCTGGAGTCCTGCTAGCCCAGCTGCTACAGCCCGGATTCACTCGCTGTTGACCGACACGTTTGTTGTTGGGTCATGTATGCCACTTTGGGTTCATGACTAGTCATGTCAGCCCGGGTTCTTTGTCATATGGATGCTAGCGACACTATCATATACGTGAGCCAAAAGGCGCAAACGGTCCCGGGCCTGGTAAGGCGACAACCGTGGGAATACCATGCGTGAGGCCGCAAACTTATATGAGATGTTACATGCTAGATCGGTGTGACATTGGATCGAGGTCCTGACAGCTTTGGTATCAGAGCCTGACTGCCTGTAGGATTACCAAGCCAAACTGGTCGAAGTTGAGTCTAGAAATGCTTTAGTTATATAAGGGAATTGATTGTGGGATGGAACGTAAGGCTCTTTTTACTCCTTATACCTTATGCCTTCTGATCCGAGCCATCTTATCTTTCCTACGGGGCTAAGAACTAGGCTTTCTCTTCCTTTTATCAGGATCATGTCTTACTAATCCGTAGACCTATAGGATTGGTGGTTCTAAACTTGAGTTCAGCTCCTACTATCTTATGTATGTTCATAGTTGATCTTAGAACCTTGATATTATGATGATCAAGTGGTTATGCCACCATTTTTGGCATGTCTCAAATCTTTTCGAGCATTTACAGCCGTTATGTTGTCCGAGTCACCCCAGGATTTTAAATAGTCTGATGCATTTGCAAATCCCTTCCTCCATTTCCCGATGTCCCTTTGGGCCAGATTAACCATACTAATCAGTGAGTTGAGGTACTCTATTGCCTCGACGTATATGTTGGAGCTATTATTACTATCCTAGGTGTCTAGAGTATCACCTAGTAATCTAGCCATGTTTTGTGTTTCCGGTGTGATGATTCTGGCCTTTATTCTCGAAAGCATCCCGTGATGCCACTTAGTAGTAGGTATTCTACTCTTGGGTTTCTGAACCCAAGATTTCCCTACTTACTTCATGTTGATAGCATTTGATAGTTCCTTTAGGATATTAGCAACCTTTGCGATAGTCCTCAAGGTCCGTGGTATTTCCTTCTTCCAATACCATGAACTATTTATCACAGAAGTTCCTCATTGAACCGAAAGATCACAACCAGAGTGCTCTCGATGAGATCACGATTCTACGCTATAACTCTGCCAGTTCTACCTTCTCCGCATGGGTTATCCGGAAGAAATATGTTGAACTCGTTCGACATGCTAATCCATGCATCCACAACTCCGAAAATCATATGTTCCTTTGAGTTGTCCCTCTTTAGTTGTTTTCTGGCCCTCGTCTATCAATTAATAGTCAAGAGTATGCATGCATTCATTCATCGATGCCTTTTACTCTTGTGGTCCGTCAAATCATTCTATTCTAGAATGACTAGGAGAAATAAACTACAGAACCCCATCCACATCCAGGATTGGGTCAAAGCAGCTGTAATCCGCAAATCAAAATGCCAATCCAGCTTTTGGTCTGTTCTACCCTGAAGTATTACCCACTTTATGTCAAGAATGTCATGGAAATTGCACACATCCTATGAACTCTTGATAAAGTGATACCTCTTGCCATCGTTATTCATTCCTCTGTCCCCGTGTTGTTGCAACCGGAATGCCGACAAGTAAATCGTGATGTGTGAAATCTATACTCCTAGCAACTCTATTGCTTGGTAGTTAAATGGACAATAATTTCATTCTTAGCCGGTTGGTTTTCGAATCATCACCTAAGGTTGATCGTGCTACATTGTCTTTATTTTTGGTGCACTCTTCGGTCAATGAGTTAGGATTGTGTCAATCCCTCGCTCTTTTGATCATATCGTCTTGCCCTGAAAAGCAAGATTGTTCTCGAGCTTAGTAGCATATTGGTGGTTCGTGATTTTTCGAATATCTTCTCGGAAGTATTACCAGGTTGTCACTTGACCGCTATGTTGAGTTCGTGATCATGTTGGTTTTCCTCAAAACCACCCATTCTCCAAGATTCGGTGTCGGGTACTCCTGAGCTAGTTGGTTGAGCTAAACAACAACTTGGAGAGTTGGAAGATGGAAGCTTGTCTTACTTAGTTCATCACTAGGGGATATTCTTGTGTGTGTGTGTGTGTTGAAGAGAGATGATATCTTCATCGATTGTTCCTCGTGATCGGTTGTTGAATCTATCATCTTGTCCAAACCTTGATTTGAGTGTGGGCTATCGTCAAATCAAGTTAGTACCAACGATATTTGTAATGTTGTCTTACTCGTGGTTGTTCCTCGAGCATACACCATTACATCTTTTGGTCTGTCCAATACTATCACATTGTTCACATAATGGTGGAAGTCCAGTGATATGGAAATTCCGATGAGTTGCTGTTGAGCCCATCAGCGGCATTTTGTCTCCACCATGATTTGTGTTGAACATCCAGCTGGTGTTGGAAACTTGTGTAAGAATTTTCTTCATGCCCCATTCACGAAGTATATGCATGGATGGAAGAAGTGACTTCCTCTAATTCATGTGCATTTGATGCAAGTTGCCGCCGTGAATTCGATAAAGTCAATGTTGCTTCCCTGGAATCATCCCAAGTTAGTCACACATGTGCAAAGTATACTATGGTTTGGTAGATTAATTACCTCCACTCCATATGTATTCCGTAGCACACCAAGCCACTAATTGATTTGTTCAAGGATAATAAGTTCTACGTGCTCATGTTTTGGAGATTACTACCGTAGTTCATTTCCCGAGAATCTTGCAACGTTATCTCGTCGATTTGTGTTGCAAACTTTCATTTTTCTTTCTAGACTCGATGAGTCTGGAATACCCTGACACCAACCAGATCTGAATCTCAGGCAGATATCATGGTTGGAACAATTCCCAAGAACTACTCCCTCCGTTCCTTGATATAAGGTGTACAGATTTTTGAGAAAAAGTCCAAAATATAAGGTGTATTGCGTTGTACCACTCATTTGGATAATTTTTAAGGGATTTGATTACATTTCCTTATATAGAGCAAGCTCCTCTATTTTATCATGTCAATTAGTCAGGTGTAATCTCTCCCAAAACTTGTGAAATTTTCCCTCCACGTGTGTTCTTTAATTTCCGTGCCAAAAACTATACACCCTATATTTAGGAACGGAGGGAGTATTATATTGGTCTCTATGTAATCGGTAACGTGGATGTCGTGGCCAACACACCTAGCTGGAAGGCCTATTATTGTAGTATCTTGGTTGAAGAAGTTGGTCACCTCCCCATAAGGATCTCGCAGGATCTGCCTCTGTAGTTATTCCTTATGGATTTTTGTGTTCCCGAAGTGCGACCTTTTACTTGATGTTCTAGATATCAAACCATATTTATGAATGGATTACGCTAGCACATCAAGGAGAATATTAGAAGCAGAGTGCTAAATGTCTCTCGGTCAATCATCAAGATTTTGTTTCCTTGGCCTCGCTAAGGTGAAATCTGAGAAGGTGTTATCTTCCTTGCATCTGCATCCTCCCCCAATATCCATCATGGTGGAATGTTGAGTTGCCAGGATCCTTGCCATGGATGTTGGTAAAACCCTTGATGAATATGGAAATGCTCAACTCCTTGAGACCACGCGCAAGCAAAATCACCCCTTTCGTTGTCTTCAACAAGGTAATCCACATCATCCATTCTAATCTGAGTATGCCATTCCTTCGAACTCCTTCGAGCGATCAATTGTGAATTTTCCCTAGGCTGGTATAGAGAATTTCAATGATCTCTGTATCAAAAGTAATTCTTTTTGCCACTTAAGGGAATAATTCTACGAGTCACCTCCCCTAAGGTGCCCCGTTATGGTATCATGGCAACTCAATTCCTCGCTACATTGACAACCGTTCACCATCTCCTCAAGCGTGGAATTGTTGCCTACCAAATTGAACCCCCGTCATCTGTTCTTCCATCCCTCCCGAAGTGTGTTTGAACATCTCAGCTCAAGAGGTGTTCTATGCCTCATCTCGTGAGTTGATCGTTAGTTGCTCGATCCTTGAGAAGATTGATTCTTCTAGAGTTTTCATTTCCTCTCGTGGTCATGTTGAATGGAGTTCTCAAAGCAAGATGTCAAGATCAAGATGATGCAATGAATCAAACATTTTCGAGAAGAGCAATTGGATCATGAAGATTGTGTTAGTTTGTGCTCCTCTTTGACCTCTTACCTCACGTCTTGAATCTCGGGACGAGATTCTTGTTTAGTGGGGGTGAGTTGTCACAACCCTAGTTCTGGTCTCCTCTGGGTTAGCTAGTCTTGTGTTGCATCATGTTTAAATTTCTCTTAAACCTGAAATGGGGAGCAACAAACCCCAGCACCCCCCCCCCCTGAAAATACCAGGTTCAACTGAAAAACATTTCAATGAACCCAGAATGCCCTTTACAAAAGTTCATCATTTTTGAAATGGTCTAGAACCTCTCCCAAAAATGGTGCACATTTTCCTAGGCCATTCTGGATTTTTGAATTTAATCATTACATATTTGCATTTGGGCATTTAAATACTATAAAATATTTTAAATGCTCAAATAATCCCAAACTGAATTGTTTGCTGTAGGATATATTTCCAACAGTGGTCATGAGCAGTTGCATGATTTTTGGGATTGATTTAGTATTTTTAGAATGCCACAAAGATTACAGAGTAATAGAAAAACTTAAATAAAAGAGAGAGAGAGAATGGAACTAACCTGGGAGCAGCCCATTGATGTCTACTACGCAACCTTCTTCTTGTAGACGTTGTTGGGCCTGCAAGTGCACAGGTTTGTAGGACAGTAGCAAATTTCCCTCAAGTGGATGACCTAAGGTTTATCAATTCGTGGGAGGCATAGGATGAAGATGGCCACCGGTGAGCGTTCCCCTCTCCGGCAGGGTGCTGGAACAGGGTTCCGATTGGTTTTTGGTGGCTCTGGAGGTTTTGCGGCGGCGGAACTCCCGATCTAATCTCTGTTCTGGAAGTTTTACGATACGTAGGTATATATGGGTGCAGGGGGTACGTCGGTGGAGCTACGGGGGCCCCACGAGGCAGGGGGCGCGCCCTAGGGGGGGCGCGCCCCACCCTCATGAGCACCTCCCGTATCTCCTGACGTAGAGTCCAAGTCTATCCGGTGGCTTTCCTTCCAAAAATAACTTCTCCAGTTGATTTCGTTCCGTTTTGACTCCGTTTGATATTCCTTTTCTTCGAAATACTGAAATAGGCATAAAACAGCAAATCTGGGCTGGGCCTCCGGTTAATAGGTCAACTACATGATCATGCTAAGCAATATGATAATGATGAATGTGTCATGAAGAACGGTATGGTGGAAAGTTGCATGGCAATATATCTCGGAATGGCTATGGAAATGCCATAATAGGTAGGTATGGTGGCTGTTTTGAGGAAGATATAAGGAGGTTTATGTGTGAAAGAGCGTATCATATCATGGGGTTTGGATGCACCGGCGAAGTTTGCACCAACTATGAATGTGACACTAGTAGGAAAAAGGGTCAAATGTGAAGCACAATAGTGCCGGTTTGAATTTCAGCTGCCACTAATGTGTACACTAGTGCCGGTTCGTGGCGGCGATCAATAGCACCGGTTCGTGGCGAACCTTTAGTACCGGTTCATGCCACGAACCGGTACTAAAAAGGCTGTGTCAGCTCATGGTCAGGCTATGGCCCCACCATCACCATTTAGTGCGGTTCGTACCACGAACCGGTACTAATGAGGTTATGGCAAGCTGTTTTAGTCCCACCTCGGTCCCCTAACAAGCCTTTTACCACCTTAAATATGTTATTTCTCAAACTATCACAAGCACTTGGTCTTCATAGAACTCTATGTGTAGAATTTAGGTCGCAATATGAGTCTTCATCCGTTTATAAATCGTTGATGACTCATATTGACAATTCAGATTGTACACACAAAGATCATTGATGATCAAAGTATTTTGATGTTATAAGATCATATTGACAATTTAGATCTGTAAAGAAATATAAGATCATGATCTAAATGCTCTTATATTTTTTATGCTAAGTATGCACCATTCAAAGCGACGCCATCAACTTTCAATCGTGTATGCCTTCATTTGCTATTTTCATGCATTTAATGATTTGTTTTGAGAACTAAATGACCTGGAAATTGAAAAGCACTAAAATGAACTCTGAAAAAGTTGAAACTTGGCATGGTATCATCATTTTACCCACATATCATGTTCAAAAAATAGAGAGGGTTACAAAAACTTGATGCACTTCGTTTACAAACTGGACAATCTCTTTCGAAGTATTCGGGTTTATGACGAAATTAAACTCATCTGTTACAAAGGCATTTCATTTTTTTAAACTTATTACAAGTCCAGACTTTTTGTGCATTCAGTATGCACCATTCAACTGCTAGGCGGGAGGCTCTTAAGTACCGGTTCCAACTGCTAGGCGGGAGGAGCTCTTTAGTACCGGTTCCAACTGCTAGACGGGAGGAGCTCTTTAGTACCGGTTCGTGGCGAACCTTTAGCACCGGTTCGTGCCACGAACTGGTACTAATGAGGTTGTGTCAGGTAAGGCTGGGGCCCCACGAGCACCTTTAGTACCGGTTCATGGATGAACCAGACGTAAGCTGTTTTTTAGTCCCACCTCGCGAAGTGAGAGGGACTAGGAGCGGTTTATAAGCCCTGAGTGCAGAGATGATGAAGAAGAGGCTCAATGCTCACGTTGCTTAGCTTCAAGCCTTCAGAAATACGGTAGACTGCACGGAGCTATGCGCAGTGCAGTTTACACTATTCCGAAAGGCTTGAAGCAAATTAACGAGCATTGCACCTCTTTTTTTATTTTTAAAAACTTATTACAACTCCGGACTTCTTCTGTTATGGCAAAAACTAGTTGCACGTCGACATTTCTTTTTTTTAAGTTATAACTCCAGACTTTGACCATCAAGTTTTGCAGAAAAGAAAAAATAGCAGAAAAGAAGAAAAACTATAGCTGAAAAGAAAAAAACTATATAAAAAAACTACTCAGAAATAAATAGAAGAAAATAAATGACCGTGAAATTATATTTGCTATTTTTCAATCATTTACAAAATGACCGTGAAACTGAAAATCACTACAAAATGAACTCTGAAAATGTTGAATTTTGGCAAACTAGATGAAAAACTACTCACAAATAAATAGAAGAAAATAAATATAACACAAAAGAAAAAACTATACAAAAAACTACGCCGAAATAAATAGAAGAAAATAAAGCAGAAAAGAAAAAAACTATAAAAAAGGAAAAAACAATACAAAAAACTACGCAGAAATAAATAGAAGAAAATAAAGCAGAAAAGAAAAAAACTATAAAAAATTGGGGCGCTGCCCTGTGGGCCTGATAGGCCACAGGTGTGTAATTACAGGCCTTAAAGGCCCAGCAGACTCACAGGGCAGCGCGCAGAGTTTAGGCCCACAAGCCTGCTCTATAGAGGAGTTCGAAGGGGTAGCCGCGGCTGGGTTTATAAACCAGTGCGGCTGCCCTCGCCAGCAGTGGGACTAAACTTTGGGTGAGGCAGCGCTGAGGCCTTTAGTACCGGTTGGTGGCTCCAACCGGTACTAAAGACCACCCTTTAGTACCGGTTGGAGGCACCAACCGGTACTAAAGGCCTACTCTTCCCGCCTCTTGGCCTGGCCAAAATTGGCCTTTAGTACCGGTTGGTGGCTCCAACCGGTACTAAAGGACTCTCCTATATATACAACACTTACGAAAATTTCAGTTACATCTCCCCACTTCTTCGCGTCTCGCTCCAACCTCTCGCGACGCCGCGCCGCTCAAGTCCCGTCGTCGCTGCCGCCGCCGACCTGCGTCGCCTGTCGTCCGCCCGTCGCCCCGCCGCCATCGCCCGCCATCATCGTCGCCCGTGGTCCGCCCCAGACGTACTCTCTCGCTCGCAGACGGCGCCCACACTGGCACCCGCCCAGACGACGCCGCCGCCCCACCCAGACGCTGGCGCCCCGCTTTCAGACGTCTGGCGGGCGACGTCTGACGAGGTCACAGACTGCAGTGTACGTATACGTACACAGACACACACATATATACACACATACACACACATATATACACACACATACACACACACACATACACACACACACATACAAATACATACACACACACATACACACACACATTTTTTACTTATTTTATGTTTTCTGTTTTTTAGAAAATTTAATTAGATATTAATTAGTTAGGTATGTGAGATTTGAACAAGTTGAATAATTAATATAACTAGTTTATTTTTAGTAAGAAAATTGTCGAACTAGTTTATTTAGGTATTTGAGATTTGAACTAGTTGAATAATTAATATAACTAGTTTATTTTTAGTAAGAAAATTGTCGAACTAGTTTATTTAGGTATTTGAGATTTGAACTAGTTGAATAATTAATATAACTAGTTTATTTTTAGTAAGAAAATTGTCGATCTGATATTTGATGATCTAATTAAAATATTATTTGTTAATGAGTTTTTCTGTTTATTTAATGTTTTTATATATTTTGAGTTTACATAAATGTTAGATTAATGTCGAATGTTAGATGAATATAGTTAGATATATATTTGAATTGGCTAGATATTAATTAATGTTAGATAGTAATAAGTGTTTAATGTTTCACCTATATGAACATATAGGAAATGTCATCTGACGACGAAAAAGATTTCATTATGTGCGAACACTGTGAAGACCAGCGCGGCCTGTGCGACAGAAATTAACTTGTTGATGGTAGGCGCTTCAGCATCAAGCTGAATGAGACATTCGAAGTGGATACAGTAAGTCACAACGACAATTATTATTTGAATGCAAAACTTATGCTTCATTTGCTTCAACTTATAATTTTAAAGCATGACTTATGCTTCATTTGTTTCAACTTATAATTTTAAATTTTCACTATTCTGCTAGCGCATCCCCTGCCATGCAAGAATTTTTGTCTTGGATAAGATAGGTTTTAGTGCTATAGATGATATGGAGGTAAAGAGAGTTTACTTGAAGACGGAGCATGGGTATACTTTCAACGTCAAATTATATAATGGAGACACATACACCCAATTTGAATGCAAAACTTGGCAAGCACTATGCAAGGCTTATGCATTTGAGCCTGATATGGTTATCACCTTTGATATTCGTCCGGAAGATGATATTGAAGGTAATATAGACATCTGGGTCGATGTGCAAACGCCTCCAGTTCTACCATTATGTGAGTTTTTCTCAACCATGCATGCATATGTTTATGTCTTTGATACAATTTATTCAAAAATAGTTGACAACTAATTTGTATTGTCAGCTTATTTCGGTTCAAGCAAACATGTCCGGCGCTTGGTAGACAGGACCTACTACTGCCCCGGGGCTCAACTAAACTGCGAGGAGATAAGTCATTATGTTTCATGGCTTGAGGATCTTAATACTGTCAAGACAAATTTTTTTCCTGAACTTAGAAATGTTAGTACTCAAAACGTGCGACCAATGGTGATCGTATTGAACTACGGTCACATCAATAATCGAAAGATGGTAAGATTTTAACTATTTGTCCTTAATTAGTGCATCTTTGCATACATTATTTTTGAAGCTAAACTTTCATTGCTTAGTATATTAATTACTATACGATGTTCTTTCATCACAGGGACTTTTGATGACAGTTGTGCCTCAGTGGATCGAGACAAAAGGTCGCATGTCAATGGTTAGCTTACGACCAAGATTTCCTACATTACACATGAGTGCATTCAGGATTTATGAAAGCGAAGAATGCTTAATAGTGAAAGATTGGAGCAAAATTGTAAACGATCACAGAGAAGTACTAGGGGGCATCAAGGAGAAGCGCAACCCAAGATTAGGAGACAGATTCATCTGCATGCTCCAGTATGATGAATCAGGAGAGCTATACATGTTCTATGCTATTCTACCTGAGAGGGAGCAACAGGAGTAGCTAGTTCATGCTCTTAATTAATTAGTACTTGTCCTCTCTCATGCATGTCCGTATTGTCCTGAACTTCGATGTTGGTGATGATTATGTTGAACTCGATGATATCATTGCTTCTGTTACAAAGTGAACTTGATGATTATGTTGGTGATTAGATAGCTAGCGGTAATGACTATGATGATTAAATAGTGGTAACTAATGACGACTATGATGATTTTTAGCTAGCTAAAGTTTATTTATTTATTAATATGCGATGATGATGATGACCACTACAACTCACTATAACGTAAAACAATCCTAAATTAAATTGATAACACAAATTTAATTGAAAAATAAAAAATAAAACAAAAACCCACAAACATTTAGTACCGGTTGGTGTTACCAACCGGTACTAAAGGGCTCCCTGCCCCCGGAGCTGCCTCGTGCCACGTGGTTGGCCTTTAGCACCGGTTCGTGCTGAACCGGTACTAAAGGGGGGGGGCCTTTAGTGACCACACTTTAGTGCCGGTTGTGGAATCGGCACTAAAGGTCCTTACGAACCGGTGCTATTGCCCGGTTCTGCACTAGTGTGAGAAAGGGCAATGCACGGTACCGAAGAGGCTAGCAATGATGGAAGGGTAAGAGTGCGTATAATCCATGGACTCAACATTAGTCATTAAGAACTCACATACTTATTGCAAAAATCTACAAGCCAACAAAAACCAAAGCACTACGCGCATGCTCCTAGGGGGATAGATTGGTAGGAAAAGACCATCGCTCGTCCCCGACCGCCACTCATAAGGAGGACAATCAAATAACACCTCATGTTTCAAATTTGTTACAAAACATTTACCATATGTGCATGCTACGGAACTTTTAAACTTCAACACAAGCATTTCTCAAATTCACAACTACTCAACTAGCACGACTTTGATATTATCACCTCCATATCTCAAAACAATCATCAAGCATCAAACTTCTCTTAGTATCCAACACATTCATAAGAATTCTTACAAATCTTTTATGCTTAGCATATTAGGATTATTTAAGCAAATTACCATGTTATTTAAGACTCTCAAAAATAATCTAAGTGAAGCATGAGAGATCATATATTTCTTCAAAATAAAACTACCATCATTGTGCTAAAAGATATAAGTGAAGAACTAGAGCAAATGGCAAACTACTCCGAAAGATATAAGTGAAGATCAATGAGTAGTCGAATAATTATACAACTATGTGAAGACTCTCCCATTTAATAATTTCAGATCTTGGTATTTTATTCAAACAGCAAGCAAAGCTAAAGAAAATAACACTTCAAGGATAGCACAAATCATGTGAAGAAGCAAAAACTTAGGTTCAACCGATACTAACCGATAATTGAAGAAGAAAGGTGGGATGCCTACCGGGGCATCCCCAAGCTTAGATGCTTGAGAATTCTTGAAATATTATCTTGGGGTGCCTTGGGCATACCCAAGCTTGAGCTTTTGTGTCTCCTTAATTCCTCTCATATCACGGTTTCCTAAATCTCAAAAGCTTCATCCACACCAAACTCAACAAGAACTCGTGAGATAAGTTAGTATAAACCAATGCAAAAACCTTATCATACTATATTGTAGCAAATCACTAAAATTATAATTCAACATTGCACTCTAAATGCCTCTGCATATTTAGAACTCCCATCATCAAATGGAATCATTAAATAATCAAAAATATGCAAACAATGCAAACATAACAGCAATCTTCCTAAACAGGACAGTCTGTAAAGATTGCAAGATTCATCATACTTCCCTAACTCTAAAAATTATGAACTAAAATTACCACTGTAATAAATTATTAAGAGCTCAATATGCAAAAAGATTCAACATTATACCACTCTCTGACTTTTCTAGGGAATTTTTGTAACAGCGGTAAACTTTCTGTTTTCAAACAGCAACATGTATACTAGCAAAATAAGCATGGCAAAGGCTATCCTTGAATTTTTTATTGAAACTAAAGATGCAAAACATTAATATAAATAAAAGAAAGCAAATACTAAAAAAAATAAAATGACACTCCAAGCAAAACACATATCATCTGGTGAATAAAAAAATAGCTCCAAGTAAAGTTAACGATGGACGAAGACGAAAGAGGGGATGCCTTCCGGGGCATCCCCAAGCTTAGGCTCTTGGTTGTCCTTGAATATTACCTTGGGGTGCCTTGGGCATCCCCAAGATTGGGCTCTTGCCACTCCTTATTCCACAGTCCATCGCATCTTTACCCAAAACTTGACAACTTCACAACACAAAACTTAACAGAAAACTCGTAAGCTCCGTTAGCGAAAGAAAACAAAAAACCACTTCAAGGTACTATAATGAACTCATTATTTATTTCTGTTGGTGTTAAACCTACTGTATTCCAACTTCTATATGATTTATAAACTATTTTACTAGCCATAGAGTCATCAAAATAAGCAAACAACACAATGAAAATAGAATCTGTCAAAAACAGAATAGTCTGTAGTAATCTGTAACTAACGCAAACTTATGGAAATCCAAAAATTCTAAAATAAATTTTTGGACCTGAGGAATTTGTCTAGTAATAATATTCAAAAAGAATCAACTAAATATCACTCTCCAGTAAGAAGTTCTAGCTAATCTCGTGAGCGCTAAAGTTTCTGTTTTTACAGCATGATCATAAAGACTTCACCCAAGTCTACCCAAAGGTTCTACTTGGCACAAACACTAATTAAAACATAAAACCACATCTAAAAAGAATCTAGATGGATTATTTATTCCTAAAAAGAACCGAAAAGTAAGAAACTAAAATAAAATTGGGTTTCCTCCCAACAAGCGCTATCGTTTAACGCCCCTATCTAGGCATTATGATTTCAATGATGCTCAACATAAAAGATAAGAATTGAAACATAAAGAGAGCATCATGAAGAATATGACTTGCACATTTAAGTCTAACCCACTTCCTATGCATAGGGATTTTTTGAGCAAACAACTCATGGGAACAATAATCAACTTCCACAGGAAGGTAAAACAAGCATAACTTCAAAACTTTAAGCACATAGAGAGGAAACTTGATATTATTGCAATTCCTACAAGCATATATTCCTCCCTCATAATAATTTTCAGTAGCATCATTAATGAATTCAACAATATAACCAGCACCTAAAGCATTATTTTCATGATCTACAAGCATAGAAAATTTACTACTCTCCACATAAGCAAAATTCTTCTCATGAATAATAGTGGGAGCAAACTCAACAAAATAACTATCATGTGATTGAAAATTAAGATCAAGATGACAAGTTTCATGGTTATCATTATTATTTAAAGCATACGTGTCATCACAATAATCATCATAGATAGGAGGCATTGCTTTCATCATAGTACTTTTGCTCATCAAAGCTTGGGGGACAAAAAATATCATCTTCATCAAACATAGCTTCCCCAAGCTTGTGGCTTTGCATATCATTAGCATCATGGATATTCAAGGAATTCATACTAACAACATTGCAATCATGCTCATCATTCACATATTTAGTGCCAAACATTTTAATGTGTTCTTCTTCTAACACTTTGGCAAAAATTTCCTTTCCATCATACTCATGAAAGATATCAAAAAGATGAAGCGTATGAGGTAAACTCAATTCCATTTTTTTGGTAGTTTTCTTTTATAAACTATACTAGTGCTAAAACAAGAAACAAAAAGATTCGGTTGCAAGATCTAAAGATATACCTTCAAGCACTAACCTCCCCGGCAACGGCGCCAGAAAAGAGCTTGATGTCTACTACGCAACCTTCTTCTTGTAGACGTTGTTGGGCCTGCAAGTGCACAGGTTTTTAGGACAGTAGCAAATTTCCCTCAAGTGGATGACATAAGGTTTATCAATCCGTGGGAGGCGTAGGACGAAGATGGCCACCGGTGAGGGTTCCCCCCTCCGGCAGGGTGCCGGAACAGGGTCCCGATTGGTTTTTGGTGGCTCTGGAGGTTTTGCGGCGGCGGAACTCCCGATCTAATCTCTGTTCTGGAAGTTTTACGATACGTAGGTATATATGGGTGCAGGGGGTACGTCGGTGGAGCTACGGGGGCCCCACGAGGCAGGGGGCGCGCCCTAGGGGGGTGGGCGCGCCCCCCACCCTCGTGAGCACCTCCCGTATCTCCTGACGTAGAGTCCAAGTCTATCCGGTGGCTTTCCTTCCAAAAATAACTTCTCCCGTTGATTTCGTTCCGTTATGACTCCATTTGATATTCCTTTTCTTCGAAATACTGAAATAGGCATAAAACGACAAATCTGGGTTGGGCCTCCGGTTAATAGGTTAGTACCAAAAATAATATAAAAGTGGATAATAAAGCCCAGTATTGCCCAACACAGTAAATAATATAGCATGGAGCAATAAAAAATTATAGACACGTTGGAGACGTATCACCCACCTGCCTGTGCGGCCCAGGACCGCAACAGACCGGCCCAGCCCACCACCGCCGTCGTCCTCCTGGCGCCCGTCGGCCAGGCGTGTGGACGACGCGCGCGCGCGGGCGGAGCGCCACGCCACTAGCTCGCCTGCCTGCCTCCCTTGCCAGTGCGACGTCGTGTTGCTTCTCCTCGGCGCCTCCCTGACCCCTCTGGCCTATCCAATCCTCCTCTCCCCTCCTCTGCTCCCTCCCCGCAGCACACCCGAGCATGCTCGTCACCGCCGCTTGCTGCTGCCACGGCCACCGTCACCGCCTCGCCTCACCATCGTGTCCCAGAGCTCCGACGTGGTCTGATTCATCCAGAAGACCCAGCCACGAGCGTTCGCACGCTCTGCACATCCTCCACCGAGCTCCTCCCCGACCGCCGTCGCCGGAGATCCACTCTGCCGCCCCGTTCGCTCCGGTCCTCCTTCGAGCTCGCCGTCTGCACAAATGAAACCGTCGTGAGCTTCTCCCTCGAACCACCCTCTCCGTTTTCTCGTTTGCACGCCGTAGCCGCCATGCCACTTGCATCCGTACGCGCCGCTGTCGTGCCTAACACGCTCGCCGCCTCGCGTAGTTTCTGTAAGTGCTAACCGCGCATCACCTAGGCCACCGCAGCCGCGTTCCCGCGCATGCCCGAATGCCGGCCGCCGCTGCCGAGCTCGTAGCCATCGTCTCCGGCCATCCCAGCTCCCGGCGTCTGCTCCATCAGCTATGCGCGAGCAGCAGCTCTTCGTAGAGCCTCCCCGCGCCCAAAACCATCACGTGTGGGCTATTTCCGAAGCCCTCCGCCGTCTCTGTCGTCGCCAGCGACAAGCCGTGGACCAGGTCCGGCGGGTTTGACCCCGCTGACCAGGGTTTGACCTCCCCCCTTGTGTCACTGACGCGTGGGCCACCCCCTATTACTTTTAGTTAGTATTAGTTTAACACTAATTAACCTAGGTTAGTTGGCTAATTAGTCGCTGACTAGTGGGCCCTGGCCCCACAAACAGTTTAGTTAGAATCTTATATCTTATATTTACTAATTGGAAGCACCATACGAGACACCACGTTAATCCTAGAAAGTATGTAATTTCATCCGTTCGATTAATATATAATTTGTTTGTAGCCATTGGATGAAACAGGAGAAGTGTTCCGCTTGATCTCTCCCTTCTACGCTTGAAAAGAAAAGAAAAAATATGCAGGAGACGTGCTCCCCTTGGTCTCCTCCTAGATTACCTATTAATCCTAAAAAACTACCTAGGAGATTGCATCGGCCCAAAATTCCATAAGTGTTACACTACGGAACGTGAATGTTACCCTAAAAAATACGTGAATGTAAGATTGGCCAACAAACTTTGTTTTTTTTTTAAGAAACATAGCGATGAAGTTACCCATGCATCGCTAACACAACTAGGCACGTATGTACGTATGTGAACTATTTTTTCTAATAAAAAAAACACCACACACACACAATCACAGCAATTGTTTCAAAAAAAAAACAATGCATATATGCATGTACTATACAAATGATGCATGTACTTATATCGCACATCCATATATACTCCCAAATCTGTATTTGTCACGTAATAAAAAAATCCTAAAATATTTTTTATAAAATCTAATTGATATTCTGTGCAGCTGCATCAGAAATCCGTTAGTTTCAAAAGTGAGGGCATGCAGATTAATTTTCATATTTAATATATTTATGGATAACTGCACGACAATGGAGAGCGCATAGTTAATTAAAAAAATGTAAAATATTAGTAGAGAAAGAAAAATCATTTTTATTAGTCCTATGGATGAATCATTTGGGATCAAGGCTCAATTTCCAACAGTGAACAAATACACTTTCAAAATCATATAGGTGGACATGTAGTAGTTTGCGGGAACTTTTAAAATAGAGAAGGGTGAGCTTCTAGAAATTTACAGGCCCATTTAAAAAAATAAAAAAAATCTAATTTTAATGTTGAAATTTGAAAATATAAGGATGGCCTCTATAAAAAAATCTTCAAGAAGTTCTATGATTTTTCATACATTTGAATGTACAAGATAAGCTTGAACGGAGCCATCTCTCATAACAAGCAATGCAGCTCAGCGGCATGTTGAAGTGATGACGGCTTCAGTGGTGGTGGCGCCGATGATTTACATAGGTTTATATGTGTGTGCATCTACGTGAGACGAGAGAGGAGGAGGAGCCCATATATATAGAGAGAGGAGCCTCTGCAAACAGAGCTGAGAGTGGCCGACGTAAACTAACTCCTCTAAGAATGGTGATAGCTCACCTATGTTTTTTGGAATATTTTAATCACACGTACTGGGCGAATGCATGTAGTAATTGTGCCATCAAATAATAATGTTAAAAGTAGATGAGATATGTATAATAATAATGTTAAATAGAAAGTAGATGAGTAATTACAAAGATCAGGAGCCATCAAATATATAATGGTGTCATCAATTTTTATTGTGCCACAATGCTTAATACAAATTTTTCAAAAATATAAGATGATACACGATGCTCTGAGCATACTAGGAAGTATGGAATATAAAAAGTTATAAACTAGGAAAGTAAGTAGTAAATGATATTTGTAAATATGTTGTACCTTTGTTTCTATAAGATTCAAGCACAATACTTATATAAATTTAATACAATGTTATTTTTTTACAAATTGCTAGACCGTGCTGGAGCACGGGTTGATGACTAGTTAACTTAAGGCTAATTAACTTGGTTAATTAGTTGTGCCACTGACCTGTGGGACCCACTTGTCAGGTTTGACTTGGACGACCCCGCTGACATGCTGACGTCACAGTGGTGTCGTGCTGACGCAATAACTCTTTTCTGGAATTTAAATAAGTCTTAAATGATTTATTTATTTCAGAAAATATCCAAAATTTTGAAAAATCATAGAAATTCAACCGTAGCTCAAAATGAAATATTTTATGTATGAAAAATCATCAGAAAAATTTAATCTATCCATCTGTACTAGTTTCATGCATGACAACCCAACCTAAACCTGCTATATGGATGAAAACACATAAAGGGCATTTAAAATGCTTAAGTTTGGAGTTGCATTTGAATCCTTGATTCAAATGAGCTCCATTGAACTTGTTGCTATTTGCATTAGCACAAACAACATCACATATACATGTCATGTTCATGCATCATATTGTGCATTGCATTGATTGTGTTTACTCTCTGTTCACCGGTTTTTGTCCCCTTTCGCTTGGCGTATCCCGATGATGAGTTCGATGACACCGATGAAGATCTATACTATCTTCAGAAGTGCCAGGCAAGCAAAACCCCCTTGTTCATTCCGATACAATCCCACTCTCTCGCTCCTGCTCTCTTTTACTGCATTAGGACAACAACGATTCAACTGTTACATGCTGCGGTAGTTGAACCCCTTTCCTCTGCATGACCTGACGTTGCCATAGTAAATAGATGAAACCCACTAGCATGAGTAGCAGTTGTTTGAGCCCTGATGTGCCTACTCAGTCATGCTTGTTTGTCATGCCTGCTACTGATTAGAGTTGAGTCAGGTCTGATTCATCGGGGATGAATTGGAGGTGTGTGAACATGTCCTACTGTGTGTGGTCTAAATGTGTGAACACGATTCGGTAAAGGTAGCGGTGAGAGGCCATGTAGGAGTACTGGTGGGTTGTCTAATTGAAGCCGTCCTCAGGAACTGAGTTCTGTGTTTGTGATCCATGAACAGTTACTACCACACATCGGGCTCCGGGCACTCCAAGCTCTCTCGACTTATTAATCAACTCGATCTCTGTACAAGAGTTGCAACTAGTTTCTGGTATTTGTAGGTTGTGTTAGTAGTCTACCAAGTGGCACCCGGTACAGGTGGGCTTGGGACAGACTAGGCACCATGGCACGGTGTACCAAGCGTAGATCCACCCGTCGAGGTGGGCTTGGGAACCCTGAACATAGTTTGGGGCCATGAACAACACCCCGGCCGGATCTCCTTGCGGATGGAACCCGAATAGGCGATAAACTTGGACGAGAGACTTGTGTGGTTAGTCAGGTCATGGCCGACACCCTCACCAGGCTTCCGCTTGAAGGTTGCCGAGATACATGACGTGTACATGGCGGTAAGTGGCGAGAGCGTGTGCGAAGAAGTACACCCCTGCAGGGTTAATATGATCTATTCGAATAGCCGCGTCCGCGGTAAAGGACCTCTGGGTTGCCTATACAGTTCATAGACAAGTGAAATTGGATACTCTAAAATGTGCAAGATAAGCGTGAGTGCCATGGATGGCGTTCTCGTAGGGAGATGGGAGCGGATCCATAGTGGTGTATTGATATGGTGAATATGTGGACTCGTGTGCGCCACCTCAAAAGAGTTACTTGCAGTCGTAGTTCAAGATAGCCACCGAGTCAAAGCTGGCTTGCTGCAGTCAAACCCCACCAACCCTTTGTTGATAATGATGCATATGTAGTTAGATCTAATGTAAGTCTTGCTAGGTACATTTGTACTCACGTTTGCTTAATTTATGTTTTTGCAGAGAGACTTCGGTCTCGCTAGTAGTTCCGCGTGGACTTTGACGTTTAGCTTGTTACCTCAGCTACAATCTTGTGCCTCGGCAGGATCTGGTAGATAGTCAGGCTTCTCAGCCCTTTTCATTTGTAGATGTCTGTACTCAGACATGTTAAGCTTCCGCTTGTGCTTTGACTTGTATGCTCTGAATATTGGGTCATGAGACCCATGATTGTAATATATCGCTCCTCGGAGCCTATTGAATAAAATACTTGAGTCGTAGAGTCATGTTGTGATGCCATATTGTATTTGCACATATCGAGCATATTGTGTGTATGTTATTGAAATGCTTTGGTATGTGTGGGATCTGACAACCTAGTTGTTTATCCTTGGTAGCCTCTCTTACCGGGAAATGTCTCCTAGTGCTTCCACTGAGCCATGGTAGCTTGCTACTGCTCCGGAACACTTAGGTTGGCCGGCATGTGTCCTTCTTCGTTCCTGTGTCTGTCCCTTCAGGGAAATGTCACGCGGTGTCTACCGGAGTCCTGTTAGCCTGCTACAGCCCAGATTCTCTGGAGTCCTGCTAGCCCAGCTGCTACAGCCCGGATTCACTCACTGTTGACCGACACGTTCGTTGTTGGGTCATGTACGCATGTCCCTGTAAGTTAGCACCACTTTGGGTTCACGACTAGTCATGTCTGCCCGGGTTCTTTGTCATATGGATGCTAGCGACACTATCATATACGTGAGCCAAAAGGCGCAAACGGTCCCGGGCCTGGTAAGGCGACAACCGTGGGAAAACCTTGCGTGAGGCCGCAAAGTGATATGAGGTGTTACATGCTAGATCGGTGTGACATTGGATCGGGGTCCTGACACCTCACAAGGAACGTGACACATGCGGTGAAACACCCAAAGCAAAAGATGAAACACAGGATAAAAAGAAGAAGGAAGATTATCACCCCAAATGATCTAATTCGCCGCGGAGTCGTAACTACTTCTTCATCGCCTCCATAACCTCCATCTCCTTGCGCGTCTCCTCCGCCGTCTTCTTCATTCTGTCCATGACGCGGGATTTCTCGACGTGAGCTGTCATCATTTGTTCCACGGCCTCATTACGTACCTTGACAGCAGCCGGGTGCTCGATGCGGAGCTTCGCCAACTCCTCCTTCTATTCCATGACAAGGGCCTGCAGCATCTTCATCGAGGAACTACTATTCTCATGCAGCTTCTTCCAGCCGGCGTTCTTCTCCTTCAACAGGTCAATCTCGTGGCAGACCTTCGCCTTGTCCTCCTGAAGTCGCAGATCTCCTTCTTCTTCGAGGCAATGCTCTTCTTCAGCAGCATCACCAAGCCGGCGGTCAACTCCCCCTGCTTATTGAGCTCAGCGGGCTTGTCGTCGAGGCTCTCCTTCAGCAACTCCATCAAGCCTTGGATGAACTCCTTCTGCTTATTGAGGTGCTTATTGAGCTGATCAGGCATGCCATCGAGGGATAACGACTCCAGCACCGCCGGCTCGGCATGTTTGCCTCCGTGGCTAGGGCGCTCCTGGGAGCCATCGCCTACCCATGAGAGATCTTTTGAGGTCTCTGCGTGGCGGCGAGCCCTCTCTTTTTTTCCGCAGCGTTGGTTGCCGCTCCCTTGTTACGAGTAGTTCTCGACCTAGAGCTCTGCTTACCGTCCATGGCAATGACGGACGAAGAAGAAGCACTTATGAGGAGGAAAGTTAGAGTAATTTTCGGTTAGGTAGTTCCCCTTTTTATAACCTAAGTACTAGCACTAGTACTAGTACCTGCATAGTGGGAACACGTTCAGGTTTGGTACGTACTAGTAGGTGTGAGCCGGCTTTCGAATGTGATGGAACAAGGTAAAGATTAATTGATGGTTTTGGTTTCGAGGCCCGAAACGGCTCCCGATGAGTTTAGCGGAACATAAATTTCAAGTAGACTACACTGCTCAAATGCGTAAATATTATGTTACAGTCAAAACTTGGCACAAAATACGAAGGAGACCAATGGAAGTACTACTAGCAACCCATGATTTAACTACTCGCATGCGCGCAGTGGAGTAATAATGTCTTTCTTCCGCCCTCACATCCACTCAATTTGCATGCGTTGTATTAATTGACCATCAATGAAGTGAACGACTTTACACGCGTCAAATTATCACATGGGGTGGATCTTGGACAAAATTGCGTCCGCCCGTGTACCCGCGTGTGCGTGTGAGGGAATGAGTGCGTGTGTGGCGTGCGTGCACATCTTCGCTTCGTGCATGTACCGCCAGTATGTCTCAGGGAGGACGAGTACATTCTTCTGGAACCAGCAACACGTCACTGTGATCAATCCATGCAAAGAGGTCGCGACAACGCCTCCATATGTGCCACATGGCTTCATGAACTGTAAGAGAGACACTGTGTAGCGTGCCATTGGAATTCTAATTTACGTGTTTTGCACATACTCGAAGTACTAGTAAGGTACACGTGCATTGCACGCATCAGATTTTGCAACCAAATTATGAATAAATACCGCACTATAGCATGTAAGCTCTGAGTCATATATGCCTGATGTAGACCTTTGTTTAATTCTTATAGTTCATCTCATTCAAAATCAATTAGTTTTTATAAAAAAGCTAGGGCCTCTTGGATTCGTAGGATTTTCAAAACGCGGGAATAGGAAAAACGTGGGATTATAGTGGAATGTCTCCTTGAATCCTACAGGATTGTACGAGTGTTTGATTGTGCATAAAAAAACGCAGAATTCTTTCAAAGAGGTTTGAGTGGATGGGATGTTTCATATGAAATCTAGTGCAAATGAATCATTGGGAAAAATTCCTATGGTTTACAATCCTACGAATCAAACAACCAAGATAGGAAAATTTCCTAATGATTAGAATCCTCCAAAATTCCTTTGAGAATCCTTTGAATCAAAGAAACCCTTAATATATTTTATGATTCATGGAATTGTGCGTTGTCAAGCATAAAGTAAAAACAAATAATGGCAATTCAACTAGAAAAAAGTTTGGGCAGTTATGATACGGAAGATTCTGGAACAAAAGAGAACCACTGTTGTTTTGAGGTTTGTGCATTATGCTTAAGTTCAACCATGGAGTCTGCTAGATTGTAAATGTGGCAAAATCCAGTGGGGGGCTAGAAGATGTTGCGAGGGGCCGAGTGGAGGGAGACTATGAAGGAATGCACAAGTGCGAGATCGATATTTAGAGAGAGGGGGTGAGAACATGCGTTGTTGCACGCAGTGGCGGAGCCATGAAAAATAAATGAGCTAGGGGGCCAAGCATTACCAATCCTTTATGAGGAGGGTCAATTCATGAACTTAAACCATTTTTAGCAGCAATTGTCTAATGATCACATTCATATTAGCCTTGATATATAGTGATGTTAGGGGGGGGGGGGGCAGGGCCCTTACTGCCCCCTGTCTTCGCCATTGTGCACGCGTCTGAGAGATGAAGCGGAAGGCATGGATGATGAGAGGGGGACGTTGGATATATAATTAATGTGGATGTATTAGCTATATACGTTAATCCTATATAGAGAGGTATAGATTGATCGATGTGGACGTGGGAAAGAGGGTGAGACCTCACTGGATATATCGATTGATCGGTTTGTGTGGAAAACCATGAAAGACCTAGCTATATACACACATACATAGAGGAACATCGATCGTTACGCATGCACGCGTGAGAGATAAAGAATGCCCGATATGATGGAGAGGGGGATGTGTGTGGGTGTGTGCCTTCATGGGAGACCGACCTGAAGAAAAAGATTGCATGTGTGCGATGGATAATGCCGACTGGTAGTGTGTGTGAATGCATGCACGAGAGAAAGTTAGTGGTACAATTATAAAGAGAAGAGGACTGTGTGGGTGTAAAAGACTAGGTGAGGTCATAATCAATGTAAAGTTGAATTCAAATATTTGAATAAGAGATCCTGATGTTTGAAACCCATGCATGCATGAATATAACGGAGATCTGCGCGGTGTGGTTTGGAAACGAGCATGTTGTAATGTATACACATTGAACAAGGTCAGACTGATTTGAATTTGAGATACCGATGGCAGACATCATTTGGCCACGTCGCATCCGTGCATGAACACACTACTCTGGAGATGATGGGCGGCTTTCGCATCACATATCTATATCTATACCCCTATATATATATTATATTTTATATTTTTTTATATTGTGTGCAGGTAACTTTAACTTTGAAAGATGGTCGTTGGGTGAGGGGAATCCGTGATGGTACAAAGATGGAAAATTTGAGCACTACTGGCCGTTTGATAGGAAGATGGAAAATCATCTATATTCCATGGTGTACAAAGATGGAAAATCATCTATATTCCACCAGATTTCGCCACATGTATAATCTAGAAGACTCCATGGTTGAACATAAGCATAATGCACAAACATAAAACACAAGCACTTCTTACTTGTTCTAGAATCTTCCGTATCAGAATTGCCCAAATGTTTTTCTACATGATTTTCCATTATTTGTTTTTACTTAATGTCTTAAAACGCACAATTCCATTAATCTTAAAATAGATTAGCTTTCTTATAAAACGTAGATGATTTTGAATGAAATGAACTATAAGAATTAAATTAACATCTACATCATGCATATATGACTTAAAGCTTACATGCTATAATGTGGTATTTATTCATAATTTGGTTGCCAAATCTCATGCATGCAATGCACGTGTACCTTACTCTAGTCTAAATGGTGTTTGTGTGTGTGTTGTGCATGTTGAGGTGCAAATTGTCTTTTTTTGTACACGTTAAGCTTGTTCTTCCGAAATTTCAAGCCGCGCCTTATTATGCCGAAAATTCAAGATAGCGTCTCTGTCTATCATGCTGCGAAACTCTCGCCTCTTCAACTCGCGCCTTGTTAGCCCGAAATATTTAAGATATATCTTTGTCTCGTTGTTCGACAACTCCTCCATCTCAACCCGCGCCTTGCTATTCGAAATTACAACGCGAAAAACTCCCACCTCCTGTGAAATCCCGACACGCGAAATGCCCGTGGTACCCCTGAACCAAAAGAACCGCTTCAAATCGGTGGGGGTACTTTCGTAACTTACCCCACATTTCGGACAAGTGCGTCCCTAAGCCATGGGTCCCCACTGCCATCACATACGCACCACCCATTCGTACACCGAGGCCACGAAAACCCGCGACGAAACCCCACACCCTGCTCCGTCCGCCACCCAGCCGAAGCCTCTTCCCCGACGACGTCGTCCACAGCAACACCTTGATGTCCCTCATCCACCGTACCAGATGAGGATCCATCGTCGATCTCGTCGTCCCGCCAGTTCAGCCACCCCGTCCTCCACATCCAAGGAGCTGCCCCGATGTTCCCCTCGTCTTTCGCGCCACCTCCATTCCCACACCGCCGTCTTCAACTGCACTACCGGAAGAGCATCATCATCACCGTTTCCTCGGATGAAGCTGTGGCCTAATCGGCGCCACCAAAGAGGTTGTACACTAATTGCCGCATTTTCTTCTTGATTCGATCTCATGGTGCTGCCGGCGCTCGGTCCCGAGCCGACACGGCGCGGCTCCATCCACGGCGGTGTCGCCCGCCACTTCCTCCATGGCATCGCTCCCTCGGCGGCGACGTCCACATCAGTAGGAGCTGCTGCTGCTTTAGCTCTCGCTCGCGCTGCTGCTCTGCTCTTGCTCTCGGTCCCCTGCCTGGTCTGCTCTTGCTATTGCTCTTGCTCGTGCTGCTGCTCTCGCTCTTGCTCTTGCTTGCGATGCTGCTCCGATTTAGCTACACTTCAGTCGACTGAATCAACTTTTGGGTCAGTCAATTTTCAGGGGGGGGGGGGGCTCGCCGGCGTGAAGGAAGAACCAGCCGCAGCGGGGAGGGGGCTCGCCGGAGAGGTACCCCACTATCTATCTTAGGGTTAATGGTGGGGTCGGCGGTCGCCGGTGGTGGCGGGGCATTGGCGGGGCTGTGGCGTGGGGACCACTAGAGAAAAATCTCAGCATGGGGGGCCTAGAGGGATGGCCGGGCGGCGGCGGACCGGTGGTGGGGAGTGTTTTCGGGGCGGGCGGGGTGGCGCACCGCCCGCCGCGGGCGGCGCGGGGCTGCTGTTTGGTCGGTGGTGGTTGGCGGCTCAGGGGGGTGGAGGTTGAAGATGAACCGCAGGCCCTTGATTTCGTATCCAACGGCTACAAAATCGACTGACCAGAGATGAAAAATTCAGTCGACCGACGTGTAGCCTCACCTTGCTAGTGCGTTCAGTTTCGACAGCAAAATTCAGTTTCGACAGCAAAATTCAGTTTCGACAGTTAAGTTCAGTTTCGACAGTTAAGTTCAGTTTCGACAGTTAAATTCAGTTTCGACAGTTAAGTTCAGAGATGAGCGGCTGATGTATTTTACATCTAGCACTTTGTGGTTATGTATTTTGCATCATGTATTGGAGATGCTATTAGAATTCCACTCAGGTTAACGTTGTTCATTGTCTGTCTTGTCCTGCTTCAGCCTCAGCGTCGTACAACTCACCGGAGCTGCTCCAACGACGAAACCCTCCATCACCGTGGAGCAGTACCTCGGGCTCCATCTCCATACGCATAAGATCTTGTTCCCCTCCTCCGACAGCCAAGTCAGCCGGAGCATCCTCACCGGCCAACCCAATCACGTTGAGATCGACATGGCTTCACCAAAGATGTTGTACACATGTTACATCTCTTTTTTACTCTACATGTTATATATATTGTCCACTGAGCACTCGTAGTAATGGGAAATACGATTATTTTATCCTACTATATGACAAGCAGTGAGGTACCAGGCAACTTAGCTATCCGTGATGGACTCTCTTGAACGCCATCATTATTTATCTCTGCGCATTTGAGCTGTGCATTTGTCGATGGGCCTGGGAGTTGAGCTAGTATGGCAGTGGCCTAGATCCAAAGTAATAGAAGTAGCACAAAAACATTTTTTAGTGTGTGATTTTCCTTGCTCAAGCCTGCCTACTAGAATCACCAGTGCTTTAAAGCAAAAGTGAATGAAAAACATAGGAATTGGAAAGTTTTCTATGGTTCTACTTTTCATGAATTTGGTGCAAAGGAATGGAGCAAAGGAAAACTATAGGATTTGTTCCTTTAGTGTCTCCTTGAAAGAAAAACCGTAGGAATTCTAATTTCCACTTCTCCTCCTTTTCATATTCCTATTCGTCAAGCACAATACTAAGAGATAGTAGCATAATAGCATTATAACCGTACATTTTCTTGTGGTTTGACTTGATCTCACCATGCTTTTTTGCATCCTGTGATCTTCCAATTGTTGTGAATCAAACACCCAGGTTGGCAGAAATCCTGTGTTTTTAAATTCTCTGTTTTGCACGTGCATTCCTATCCTATTCCTGTCTATTTCCTATCCCTGCATTGTTAGAATCCTCAAATTCAAACAAGCCCTTACTCAATGTGACGCCCGGGTAATCAAGCTACAGTAACCCCTTGGTAATGATGTCACGTCACCACGATTACTGTTGCTAATCTCGTGTTAGTTTAGAACTGATCCAAATTCAAATTTAAGATCAAGTTGAATAGTTAAAATTTTCAAAAGTGAAAACTAAAATGTTGTAGATGTGCTAGATAAATCATGGGTAATAATGGTGGACAAACCTAAATTTAATAACATGTTTAAGTGTCAAAATAATTAAAACTATGGGTTAAATAATAAAATAAAAGCCTTTTGAATTTTATAAAATATTAAACTATTTTAATTGGGATGAGAATTAATGTGGCAGTAGTTTATTTAAAAGCACCAAGTTAGGTGTTAGTGATAATTTTTATAAAAATAAAATAAAAGAAAACTAGAAGTAAAATAATGAAAGGAAAATAAAGAAAAGAAACAAACACAAAACATAGAAATAAGAAAGACCCCCTCGGGCCTCGGCCCAGCTGGTTGCAGCCGGCCGGCCCAGCCGGTCACACCCCCCGGTCGGCCTACAAGGCCCCCCTCGCTCCCCACCCCAAACCCTAAAAATCCCCCCCGATCCCCTCGCTCCCTCCGATCCGATCTGGATCGGGGCGCTTCGCTGTCGCTCATGACCTCATGGCGACGCCCTTCCCTGCCGGTGCCTCGCCGTCTCGACCACGTCTCCCGGCCGCTCCCCGCGCCCCCGTCCCCGGCGCTGCCCCACACCGTCACCGCACTGCGCCTCCGTCCCGCAGCTTCTTCACTGCCCTCGCGCCGCGCCTGCAGCACCACCAGCCGGTGCCGTCATCGCCACACCCCGCCGAAGCTCGCCACCACCCCTCGTGCCGCGGCATCCTCCTCGTCGCCCCGTGCTGACGCCGTCGCCAACCACCGCCACCTCACCGACGCCACCCGCCTCCTCAACCCCCTCTTGCGTGGATCCGGTCGGGGGCAATCGATGCCCCTGACGCCATGTGCTGATGCCGGATCACCCCCGCCGGAGCCATCCCGCCACCCGCCGTCGTCGGCGCCGCCTCCCCGTCTACGTCGCTCGTCCCCATCCTCCTCCTCGCCGGACACCATCGAGCCACGCCGCCCTCTTCCCTACAACGAACGTGAGAACGCCTCGTGCTCCCTCTCTGCCCTCCTGTGGTGGCCGAGCCCCGCTCCTACCGCTGGCCGCTTCGCCCTGCTGCTGCCGCCTTCCGTCGCCGCCTCATCCGCTCACAAGGCGTGTGCGGGCGCTCACCATCGGCTCGTTACGCCAAGAATCGCACCACACGGGCGCCGAGCGCCAGTAGCCCGCGCCGCTTTGGCTCCTTCAGGCACTGACTGCTGGGGCCCAGCCCGCCTTTAGAACAAAAAAGAAGAAAAAAAATAAAATAATAAAATTAGTAAAATAATTAATTAATTAGCTTAATCATCTAGTTTAGTTAACTAAATCTGTTAGACTAGCCTAATGAGTCTATGACAGGGGACCCACTTCTGCTGACCACCAAACGTTGATCGGTCAATCGGGACCACTGACCCACATGTCACCCTCTGGTACACTTATGTGTACACAGATCTGGGTGCACCTAGCATTTACTCATTATTTTTGAATTAATTAAATTACAAAATATCATTAAAACTTTAGAAAATCATAGAAAATAATCCGTAACTCAGATGAAAATGTTTTCTACATGAAAGTTGCTCAGAATGACGAGACGAATCCGAATATGCAACCCGTTCGTCAGCCACACGTCCCTAGCATAATGAACCTGCAACATTTCACCTCCGGTTCATTTATCCAAAAACGTGAAACACCGGGGATACTTTTCCGGATGTTTTCCCCCTTCATCGGTATCACCTCCTACCGTGTTAGGGCACTCCTAGCACAGTTACTGGACATGTCATGCATCGTTATGCATCTGTTTGCATTGTATTCATTGTTTCTTCCCCCTCTTCTCTTCAGTAGACTACGAGACTGACGTCACTGCTGGTGCCCCGATCGACTACGTTGTTGACGACCCCTACTTGCCAGAGCAACCAGGCAAGCCCCCCTTGATCACCAGATATCGCCTATTCTTCTCCATACTGATTGCATTAGAGTAGTGTAGCATGTTACTGCTTCCGTTATTCCTATCCTGACGCATAGCCTGTCCTTGCTACTACTGTTGTTACCTTTACCTGCAATCCTACTTGCTTAGTATAGGATGCTAGTATTTCCATCTGTGGCCCTACATTCTTGTCCGTTTGCTGTGCAATACTATCGGGCCGTGATCAATCGGGAGGTGATCACGGGTATATACTTATACTTATACATGATACATGTGGTGACTAAAGTCGGGTCGGCTTGTGGAGCACCCGCGAGTGATTCACGGATTGGGGGATGAAAGGACCTTTGTCCCGACGGCCCTCTGGATGGATCTTTGTGGCGGAGCGACAGGCAGGTTGAGACCGCTTAGGAGAGAGGTGGGCCTGGCCTGCTCGGCGTCATGGATACTTAACACGCTTAACGAAGTTCTTGGTATTTGATCCGAGTCCGCCATTTGGTCTATACGCACTAACCAACTACGTGGGAAACATATGGGCACTCGACGTCGTGGTATCACCGGCACTTCGTGACGCCAATGATCGAGCGGCGCTACCGGATTGGAACGTAAGCCTGCTCTTGTATTAAGGGGCTAGTTCGCTCCGGCGCTGTCATGACGCGCAGGTGTGCTAAGGCGATGGGCCCAGCACTGTGGCGCTTAGGTTTGGACCGCGTGCTGGCCTCTCTGTTGTGCCTAGGTGGGGTTGCGGCGTGTTGATCTTCCGCGGCGGGCATGACCCGTAAAAGTGTGTCCGCCAAATGGGATCAAGCGTGTTGGGTTATGTGGTGCACCCCTGCAGGGAAGTTAATCTATTCGTATAGCCGTCATCTTTGGTAACAGGACGACTTGGAGTTGTACCTTGACCTTATGACAACTAGAACCGGATACTTAATAAAACACACCCTTCCAAGTGCCAGATACAACCCGGTGGTCGCTCTCTCTCAGGGTTACGAGGAGGGAATCGCCGGGTAGGATTATGCTATGCGATGCTACTTGGAGGACTTCAGTCTGCTCTCTACATGTTGCAAGACGGAGGCTGCCAGAAGTGTAGTCTTCGACAGGATTAGATATCCCATTCTTATTCTGGCATTCTGCAGTTCAGTCCACTGATATGGCCCTTTACACATATATCCATGCATATGTAGTGTAGCTCCTTGCTTGCGAGTACTTTGGATGAGTACTCATGGTTGCCTTGTTCCCCCTTTTTCCCCTATCTCTACTCGATTGCTGCGACTGCACGATGGGGCCCAGGAGCGACGCCACCGTCGATGACGACTACTACACCTGGGCGCCTACTACTACGCAGCCCGCCCGGACGACGACCAGGAGTAGTTAGGAGGATCCTGCAGGAGGCCTGCGCCTCTTTTGATCTGTATCCCGCTTTGTGCTAGCCTTCTTAAGGCAAACTTGTTTAACTTATGTCTGTACTCAGATATTGTTGCTTCCGCTGACTCGTCCATGATCGAGCACTTGTATTCGAGCCCTCGAGGCCCCTGGCTTGTATTATGATGCTTGTATGACTTATTTATGTTTTAGAGTTGTGTTGTGATATCTTCCCGTGAGTCCCTGATCTTGATCGTACACATTTGTGTGTATGATTAGTGTACGATTGAATCGGCGGCGTCACACTCAATTACTTCTGTTACAGATATGTGTCAAAGAAAACCTTGTGTGGTTTGTCCTGCTCCTGCGGCGCTGTGTTCCACCCCAGCTCAGCTGCTCCAACGATGGAAGGGTTCACCACAGTAGGGATCCGCTCTCCGGAGTGTTTTTCGCCGCCTCAAATCTTCTTCCCCGCCACCGGCAGCCACGACAACTGCATTATCATCATCAACTGATCAGATGACCTTGAGGACTACACGGGTCCGCAAGAGAGGTCGCACTCTTCTGTGTCTGCTTACGTTATGCGTCGCTTAATATGATGACATGCTACATTGTCGTCGTTTTCACCTATTAGACCCCGAGTCAGGTCCAAACTAATGCTGAAACTTGAGTTTTTAAATGGTTGTGGGGTACATATTGGGGCAGCAATCAGTACTATTTGTCTACTATCTGGTTAATCTTCGGTGTCTACTGTGAGTTTCATGTTGGGTGCAAAGAAACATTAAAGGAGCCATTATCTGTATTTTTTAACTAAAGCTATTATCTACCTGCTATCTTTGGTTTTGGGTCTATCCACAGTTTGCTACCATCACTTTGGATTTGTGCATGCACTTCTTACATAATCTCACTATGTTTTATTCCTATGCATGCCAGTTATTATACACAATGGAACTGATCATGTAGAGCAAAAGAGACGAGCCTTGCATGGCAATAAAATTTCATGCAGACGTCGTTCCATGGTGGGCGCAAAGGCAGCCCCCCTCTACCCATTTCGGATCGTAATCAAGAGGAAGATAACTTTTCTGAGGGGGATTCAGACGGAGAAGACCACTCCTATTTACCCCATGAGGTCTTCGCTCTAACTTGGCATGCTGATGTTGGTAATATCATGCATATGGTGCCTTGCATTGCTTACTGTATACATTAAAGGTGTCATCTGCTTAGTTTATACATGCTTTGTGTCAATGCCATATGTTTAGTTTCTTTATCGTATATGTGAATCATGCAATGCCATCTTGTTTAGCCAGGCATCATATATGTGAATTTTGCAATGCCACCCTGGTTAGCCAGTCATCTTATATGTGAATTATATCATGCCATCATTTTTTTATTACATGTTAAATTTGTCAACAATTTTAGTACATTCAATTACTCTTCCTGTGCATCAGCCATTCGGCACGGTCATGGAAAAATCTAGAGTGGAAACAAGGTCTTCAGAGTAGACAATGCTATCTGACGAAGCGCATGTCTTGCTGGTTACCGATAGCTCCTCAGAGGAGGATTCAGAGACAGATGATCAGTCATATCCCCCCCCCCCTGAGGTGCATGCCCTAAATTGGTAGGGTTATGTTGCTCATATCGTGCGTATGGTATCTTGCATTGCTATGTCATTTGCTTAGTTTAGACATGCTTTGTGTGAATGCCACCTGTTTAGTGTTTAATTACCATATATGTGAATTATGCAATGCCATCTTGTTGCAAGACATTATACATGTGAATTATGCAATGTTATCGTGTTGCAAGGCATTATTTATGTGAATTATGCAATGCCATGCTGTTTAGACAAGCGTCATATATGTGAATTATATCATGCCGTCCTTTTTTTATATTTCTCATTGCTATTGTCGACAATGTTTGTATATTCAACTGCTCTTCCTGTGCATCAGCCATTTGAATTGGTGATGGAGAAATCGGGTGTGAAAACAAGGTCTTCAGAGTAGACAATGCTACCTGCTGAAGCAGATATCTTGCTGGTTACAGATAGCTCTTCAGAGGAGGATTCAGAGGCAGATGACCAATCCTATCATCCCCCTGAGGTGTATGCTCAAACTTGGCAGGGTTATATTACTCATATAATGCATATGTTGTATTGCAATGCTTAGTTTTTACATCATATACACAATATTGAATACCATCTCCTTAGTTGACACATTATATATGTGATTGCCCTCTGCTCACTTCCTTAGTATATAAATCATATATTTGAATTATGTCATGCCATGATGTTTACATAGACAGCATGTATCTGAATTATGGCATGCCAACCCATTTTCTAAAGACATAATATAGTTATATCATCTCATCCTATTTACATAGTCATCATATTTTAAATTATGTCATTCTATCCGTGAATTATATCATGCTATCATGCTTCCGTCGACGTCATGTTTGTGATTTATGGCATGCCAACCACTTTAATAGACACATCATATAGTTATATCATGTCATCCTGTTTACATAGTCATCATATTTTGAAGTATGTCATTTTATCCTGTTTAGTTAGCCATCATATATGTGAAATTGTGTCATGCTATCTTGTTTAATTAGCCATCATATATGTGAAATTATGTCCTGCTATTTTGTTTGCTTAGACAACATAAATGTGAATTATTTCAAGCCCTGTTTTCTTCCCTACTATCCATTGCACCTGTTTATCTTACAATATCTGTACATTCAATTATTTTTCTTGTTTATCAGCCATTTCAATTGGAGGGAGTGATGGCAGTATCTGTGGGAGTAAAAACACGGTCTTCAGAAAAGATCGTGCTACCTGTCGATGCAGATAGAACCACGGTTGTACTTGCCCAAGAACCAACCCCACCACACATAACCCACACTCATGCAGATTGTACCCCTACCCAGTTGGACAGAGAACCAGCTACACCCCTTCTAACCCTAACCCCAGCAGATAGACACCCAGTTCCTGTTGACACAGTGTCGTCTCGACAACAGAGCACCCAAACACGAGCAGTTAGTAAGGCAACTGCAGTGCCCAAATCAAGAGGACCACCACTCCGAACCCGAAGTCAACGCTTAAAGCAGAAGAAGAATTGTTCTTAGGTCAGGTTCCGTAGCTATGGTTCATACTACTTTGCTCTTGCATCACTGTATTTACTGATACCAACTAATTTCAAATTTGAAGGATGCAATTGAAATTCCAATGGCGCAACGGGTATGTTTTAAACCTGTTTCTTCAACATGTTTGGCTGTTTGCTGTTGTAACTTGCTCTATGTTGATTTCAGTTTCAATTGAATAAACAGTTATGTTCTCATGCCATGCACATTACAAGTGTTGTAATTGTTGTGTAGTTTCCCACACTTATATTCTGTCTATACTGTTTTGTCTTAAATAGATATGATTCGAACTGTATCTATCTTGATTTGACAACATAAACTAGACTGATATAGACCATACAGTGACCATACTACATAGATATATGTTTGTTTCATGTTGTTATCCTGTCCACCTTACTACTGAACTGGTTTACCAAAATGAGTTTCATATACTACATTGTAAACCTGAGATGTGTTTGTTTGTTTCTCTTTTAGAACGCGGATAAAATATTGGAGAAGAGTACCCCGTTATGCAATGGTAAAGGAAGTAATGCAGATAAGGTTCAAGATAGTGAGACATCCCTGTTGGTCTCCAAGAAAGCTGATAAAAACTATATTGAAGACACTGAGACAACCCCAAAGTCTTGTCTTGATGTAGTGTTCGAGTTACTGGCTACCACTGCTGGCACCAGCTCTTCAAACTCGTTGCCTGAATCAGTTCGGCTTCTTGAGTCTCAACTTCAAGTTGAAAGACATCGATCAGATGTTATGCGACAGGAAGGCGAAGGACTGAGGAAGTCCCTGCAGAATTCAGATGCATACTTTCTGGTGCAACAGCAAGTGCTGGAGGACTTAAGTGCCAAACAAGAGAAAGTTAATAAGCTTGCTAAGCATCTTGCTAGCATTATGGGTACCCAGGATATTGTTTCTTGAGCTCTTCTGAAGTGGTTTCAGTTCTGGACATGTTTTGTTGCGGCGTTTATATGCTGCTGTGTTCCCTATATTTGCACCGGTGGCGAACTTTGATGCCCAGTGGATGTAATATGTGTAATAGTCGTAATAGCCTAGCGTAAGTTGCTTGCTTATTTATTTCCTTATTGTCTTGTTTATTTCTTTGCTTGTAGTCAGTGCAGTTATTTTTCCGCGATTTGCTAGTGGCCGCAATAACCTATTTTTTAAAACTAGGCCACAATAACCATGGACTACATATTTACTGTAGTTACCATTTCACTCCTACGGGCCGTAGAAACAATGGGCCTTCTACTTGTCGTAGACACAATGGGCCTTCTACGGGTTGTATCATCAATGGGCCTTGTACGGGCCATATGATCGGTTGGCCAAACATGGGCCAATAACAGACCGCATTATGGCCGTAAACAGGCTAGAGTTGGAATCGTCTGTTCATGGGACGACCATAACGGGCCGTCGTTAATCGGTCGTATTTGATGACGCTATGAAAACGGCCCAACGTATTAACGGGCCACAAAACAGGCCGACTGTAACCTCGGGCTGAATTTAGCCCATAACAGAAAATGACAGTAACGGGCCGTAAGTAAACGAATGCTGGAAATGAGCCCAAGAGTAAATGGGCTCTGAGAAGGCCGAAAGATAACATGGGCTGGAAACGGCCCAACGGAATAACGGGTCGTTAATGGGTATAAAGTGATACACTGTTCATTACGGGCCAGTTTCACCATGGGCCGTTAATGGGAATAAAGTGATAAATTGTTCACTGCGGGCTAGTTTCATCACGGGCCGTTAATGGGTCAAGAGTTATAAAGGGCATCATATGGGCTGAAAGACGTCATGGGCCATACATGGGCCAGAAGTGAAAACGGGCTGGATTCATATTGGATGGCCCAGATGACGCTACTAGGCTTAATTCGGATAGGGCGTAACGGGCCTTGGCTTAGCGGGCTATAAATGGGCTATATGCAAACATGCCGTTAACAAGCTTTCCATGGGCCGGCCCGCCACCTTTTGACCAATTCAAACGGGTCGGCCTTTTCACAGGAATAGGCCTCTATTGGGCCGTGCCACGTGTCGATGTATCATAGGCGCCTTCTGTCCAATGAGTGGATGACATCTGTCCCAACGATGAGCCGACACGTGTTTCTTCCAGCCAATGATGATTTTACACGTGAAAAATCCCCATTGGTCGGGGCTGTTAACGGGTTATCGGATCCAAAACCCGACCCGATAGCTTAACGGCGTTCCGTTACGGTGGATGCCACGTGTCAGTTACCCTTGACGAAAGCATTTCTGTGACGCGCGATTTATCGTCATGGAAGTGGACACTTCCGTGATGATAATTTTGGTAATGTCATGGAATACTTCTACGACAGCACAGGTATGACTATCTTGATTCTGTCATAAAATCGTCATGTATTTACATGCATGACAAAAAACACGACCTACTGTGACAAACACGTATCATCACGGAAGTGTATTTTATTTTGTAGTGGTGGGTGGCGGCGTGGCGGGTGGAAATGCGGCCGATTCGCAGCGTGTGGGCGGGACGGCGGTGTGGTGATGGCTGGGTGGAGGCTTGGCTGCCGGGTGGTGGCTGCGGTGATGGCGGACACGGCAATGGTGACGATTCGGGCAGCGGCGGCGGTGGCAGAGGAAAAATTGCCCGATTCATGGCGGGTGGCAGCCGAAACGCGCTGGAACCAGCGGCGGGTGGTGGAGAGGCCGAATCTGGGCGGGCGAGCGGCGGCGGCAGTGCGGCCGAGCGACAGGAGGAAGACGAAGTGGGTAGGGAAAGGAAGTGAAACCGTGGTTGGCGGTTGGCGTGCGACCAACCGTTTTACATCTTCTATGGGTGGAGATTAGAGTTTGCACCACGAGGTGTTGTCATTTACATCCCGGGGAGGCGGAGATGTAAATTTTTTTAATCTACACCATCATTTGGACATGTATTTTTGGCCCTCGGACATGCAAAAGTTTGATATTTTTGCATCTACATCTTCTATTCTAGATGCTCTCAAGGAATAACTCTCCCACTGAATCAGTTGATGAGTTGATCAGAGGTTTACATATAAGGAGTAACAGACTCTTGTACCAACGCACACACTACATTACAACAGTATATGTACAACTCAATATATTGCTCCTTCTCTTTCCAGGTTGAGCCCCTCACCCGAACCAAAGACATAAAATGGAAGCTAATGGCTTCAGAGTTGGAGGCTTGGAGCCTTTTCATCATCGCCGCTGCGTGCAGGGTGATCAACGTCATGTTCTTGTCCAGGATTTGCGATGCTTGTGGCCGCCCAGCATCGAGCATATGCGACACGGTCGAACTGCTCATGTGGAAGCCGGCAACTGGCGACTGTGTACAGATCCCACATGACACGCCCATCTGCCACCGGTTTTCTTGGATGAGACTTGGATCGTCGTTTCATTCAAGGGAAGAAAAGAGGACGAGCTACCATGTATTGTGGCTGTGGAAACAGGCATGGCAGAGCGCATCAGACTGAATCTACCTGAAAGGAGAGGAACGTGGTTATAGTCCTTTTTTAGGAAACGTGGTGATGTCTTGTTTCTTGTGAGATCTGCATGGAATCTTGTAATTAACGTTGTTCAACTCCTAAAACATTGTTCGTTTTGGAGATTTTATTTGTTGAATTAGGGCAATTTCTAACCTATCCCTTATAACCGGTTAGAAGAGTAAAATTTTGATCTTGCTCCTCTAACTGCCACCTCTCCCCAAACTTCTCCCTAAATTTACTCCAGCATATGGCGGTTGAGTAAAAGGTGTGCCTCTCCCTCGCGTCGCCCCCCCCCCCCCCCCCCCCCCCTCCCTACACTTTTGCCGGAGGGACTCCCGGCGACCCCCCATCGGCCCTGCCGCTACCTCGTTGCCTCCCGCGCCCTTGGCCGCCCTTCTGCCTGACGTCGAGAACGTTGGGCCCTCGTCGCCATCGTCGGAATCCGGTGAACTACCGCCGCCGTCGCCATTGTGGAACCCGGCCACCGGCGACTCTGTGCAGTGCAGCTCCCACATGGCACGCCCATCTGCAGCATCAATTGCGTTAGCTACCACCGTTTTCTCTTGGATGAGACTTGTATAATGGTCTTATTCGAGGCAAGAAAAGAGGAGGAGCTACCGTGTATTGTGGCTGTGGAAACAGGCATGGCAAGAGCGCATCAGATTGATTCTACCTGAAAGGAGAGGAATCGTGGTAATGGCCATTTTTTAGGAAATGTGGTGATGCCTTGTTTCTTGTGAGATATGCCTAGACTCTTATAATTAACGCTGTTCATTTTCTTGTGAGATCTCAACTCCTATAACCTTGTTTGTTTAGGAGATATTTTTTTTGAGTTGGTGTTTAGGAGAATATTGATTGGTTTTTTCTGATGTTAATTATGGGCCGATTAGGTCTGATCTACGTCCAGATCAGATATTTTTGGGCCTCAGGGATAACGTAAATCGGAGGGCTAAGGTAGATCAATTACATAGATCGAATGATAAAGAATGGTTAAGATATTTTGAAGAACGTGGATTAACGTGGAGCTCCGAGGGTAGAGTTGTTCAACCTAGCTCCAGGCCTAGAGTTGGAGGAGTCCAGAGCTGGAGAGCTACCAAACATTCCCTTAGCAATGCTCCTCTAGAGGCCCTGCTCCTTTTCGGCCATTTTTAGCTGCATGCATCAATATGTGGGGCAAATTTTACCATGGTTCCTCTTAACTGCTCTTTTTACTTGAGAGGTAAGAGCATATACAAAATTTAAGCTGTTAATTTCATTAACTAGTTGGTCCGAGTAACTTTTATCTTCTTATCTTCCACGTGAAAAGAGGAGATAAGAGGGACCATCATGTGGATGCTGCCAGCTGGGCACGTAAAGTTACTCGTGGCTATTCATGCACAGTCAGAAATTTCGAAATTTGTGGTGTTTGGTAAACAAACAAGTACGACCATGCAAGCAAAAGTTAACAAACACATCAGAGATTCAATCAAAAATACAAAAAGCTCACACTAGCTAGGAGTAATTGAGAGACGACATACACAAGGCACATCATTATGCCTGTGCGCTTATTTGCAGAACAGGCTTGCTAGCATGACCTGGGAAAGTAAGTAGTACGTAAATAATGTAGCATGCGCCTAGAGGTCGACGACCTTGAAGTGGTGTCGGTTCTTGACGACGATTTCGTACATGTGGGTGGAGCGGAACCGCGTAAAGTCGCGACGGTGGAGCTGCACGATGTCTCCGTTTTCGTAGTAGCGCTCCCAACCCAGAGACCCCAGCCGCCGCTCCAGCACCTCCAGCGACCGCATCGGCTCGTTCGCCGGCAGGTACACCAGCGCCTTATTGTGGCCGCCCACGCTCCGGCCCGTTGACGACCCTCCGGCCGCGCTCTGCAGCTCCATCACCCCGTCCTTGCAGAACACCCACACACACCCCGCCGCCATCGATGAAGTGTATATCGGTCTTTCTTTGCCCTGCGTGGCTAGAGAGAGTGGTACTCCTATATGGGTATATGTATATGTGCTGCGTGCGCGCTAAAATAGTTGTCGTCCCACTGAACAGTACTAATGGGCCACTGATCGTAGTAGGTGCCAATAATGCATGCGAGGACATGTACGATGGGCCTTCACGTGGAGGCAGGGGCAGCAGCAGCAGGCTGGTTATCTCTCTCCTGCTGCTGCCAGATTTTGGGTCAAATAATAAGGCAAGTCGGCGATCAATAATACAGGGTCGTACATGTTCCGTGTGCCGACGGATGTACAGGGCTGTGTTTTGATTTTCGGTTTGAGCTTTTTTTCGCCCTAGGCCGAGATGGCCGAATTTCGGCCATTTTCAAAAATTTCGGCTGAAATTTGACCAAATTTTGACTGCAATTTAACTTAAATTTGATCAAAATTTGCTAAATTTGAGCAATTTCGGCCTAAATATACTTTTCGCCCTAGGCCGAGATGGCCGAAATTCGACCGAAATCCACTTTTTTCGGCCGAAAATCAAAACACAGGTACAGGGTCGCGGTTGAGGACGACACCTCAATTGGTCGCTCCCGGCAAGGGCATGATTTCCAATTAGACTTGCACCACGTGGGGATATGGGGGATGCCAAATCAAGGTTGCTGCACGCCAAATCTGTCCCTGCGCGACGTGACTGACAGCGTGTGGCTGCCACATATATCCAAGCGTGTATTTCCAGCCAACATCTATGCTGTTCAACAACCTTCGACCGGCCAACGCGGTTTTCGTCTGCTTTTTATTCGTTTGGATCCGCAAGGCAGACGAAAATATCCGGAGCTGTCCGGCTTGCCTTAGATGCGTCCAGCAGCCAACAAATTTGAAAATTTTGAAAAGTTAATGCAAATAAAATATTTAAATATATAAGCTTAATGGATAAAACACGCCGCTCACAGTCCACTTACATTAAAACTTAATTAAAACAGTAGATAAAACTTAGAGAAATACCGCAGCCTGCAGCCCTAGGCGTCGCCGTCCTTGGCCTCCTCGGTCAGGTCAACAAATGTCGGCGCCTCCACGCAGGGGAAGGACTGCTGGTACGTCGCCAGCGCCGCATTCGAGGCCGCACTCACCTGCATGGCGCGCTCTGCGGCCTCCCGCTCGCCCGCCCCCGCATGACCCTCCCGCTCGTAGAGGGGATGCCGCTCCTCCTCCATCGTGCCTAGCCAAATGGGCGGGCACGATACGTAGGTTGGCAGCACGCCACCCACAAGTACGTCTCACGCACGAGCACGGCTGCAGGCGGGTGCAGTGGCAGTGCCTAGGGCTTAGATGCTGATGAGTGAAATGTATACATACTTTTTAGAGTATATTTTAGTGCCAAAATCCCTCATATCATATTCATCCAAGACTTATACACGTCCCCAATGCATAGTTTTCGGTATTTACCTTTTTTAACCATGTGTCATTGCATAATTTTTATTGTTATTTAGTTTTTGTTAGGTTTTCTTTGTTTTCAGGTCTTTGTAGGTCCGTTGACACATCCATGGACTTGGGACATCAAAAGAACTAAGTTGGGGGTCAAATCGGAGAAGTTCCAAGCACCCTATTAAGTCCCTCTGGAGTACTTGATATTTTTTCATTTATAAAAGTGTCAAAATTTAAGATCCAAGGCCGAGCCAAAGAATGTCAAAATCGGAGTTCGTATGAAGAATTGGCGACCAAAACACCAAAGCACCCGAAACTTCCGGAGCGCAAGACGGGGTCTGGTACGAGCGGTCATACCTAACTGTGATAGCTTCTTAAATGTGCCATAACTACTACGATTTTTCTCCAATTTCATCACCATTTTTACAGGGTTCTTAGCAACCAAGGCTTCTATTTGGTGTGGATTTGGCTGCCCTTGAACCTTTGTATGAAGTGGAGGAAGACACATCAACAAAGGGCACCCTATGAGGCCTCCTATATGAAGTCCTCCAACCCTAGCCATGCCACATTATTCGTCTTTCATCGTCCACAAGCTCCATATCCTGCCGCCACACCTCCATAGCAGCAAACTCCACCATAAAACAGGGTCAAGACAAGGAAGGGAGGAGGAAGGAGGCGCTTCCCACGTCCGGTGTCGGTCGGAGGGCGACCGCACTCTTCTTTACCGTCAGCATGACTCTCTCCATCTTGATCTTCGTGTTAGCTTGTAATTTGTTCCTAACCTCTATGTATTCCACCACCATGTTTGAGTAATTTATTTAGTCTTGGGGAATAAGGTGACCTCTAGTTTCTACTAGTACCTATTGTCTTTAAATGATTATGTTAGTAGCCTTATTTAAGTTTGGTGAAGTCGACCATATGACATATGACAATTTTGGATGGAATGTTATTACTGTTGGCGACCCGGCTGGTTGAGGAGTGAGGTTAATGACAGAGCCTACCCCCCTTTCTTCCCGAATCGTTGCAACATGGGATAAACGGAGATCGCTTTTAGCTTGCGTCTACAAGGAACTTTCCCTTTAATCACCAATTGAAAACCGGAGTGGAGAAGAACCATCGTGGCGATGTGATACGAGAGGCAAGTATGAAGTGGAACATGTGAAGTGGCTTAGTATTCATAGAACATACGAGTAGTGACCACTCGGAACACCTCGAGAATGCCCTACTACTCAAGCGCCAGCTCTTAATTGTATGTGTTGTTTTATTTACGTTTTACCTCCGCATAGTTGTTTAGATAAAATCAACTTTGTTATCATTTTTTCTAACAAATGGCGAATAGACTATTTCTAGAGAACACACTTGGTGTGAACGTAGCCACGTAAGTGTAGATGCGTGGTTGGTAGTTGCCTGTGCAATTGCTCAATGTGGGATCGACATACTCTACTTACCGTGAATTGTAATAGCCATGTGCCCTTGCAGGTCAACAAGCTTTTCTGGCGACATTGCCGAGGACCAAAAGATCTATGTTATGACCTTCCCGCTCACACATAGTTTATTATGTTAGTTGTTACTTATCTTTCAGTTTTTTCCTTCAATCAAAACGAAAAAAATGCTAAACATGCCTTCTGAGATGACTATCCATGAACATATGGAAATAGCGATGAAGGAAAAGAGATACAAGAGTCTCCAGTTTTTGGTTGTTGATCAAGCAAAATTGAAGAGGTTGATTGAATTGGTAAAAAGATACTCATCCCTTATATTTCATTCATATCTCGCATCATGCGTAGAGTGTAGATCCAAAGAGAACCTATGATATCAATACAAGTATGGAGGTCCTACAATTTGAACTTCTTGCAGGTGTCGATAAGGTTCTACATTACATAAAGGAGATGCTATCCTTGATACAAATTGCATTGAGTTGCAACCTATCCATACTTTTTTCTAGATAATTTTTGTGATAATGCATTAGTTGTCAATGAACAAGAACACATTTCATCCATCTTGCAAGCAGAAAAATTCTTGCAGTGCTCACGGGAAGATAAAGGAAAGGATGCAAAACGATGAAGAGTGGCTGCAAGAATTGGTAAGATATCATGAATTAAATATTTATGGAATTAACATGCAGCAAAATAATGGGGATCACAAAGAACAATAGAACTTCGACGAGCAAGTGTGCTTAGAAGAAAAGGAAAGCATCGAGGAAGAAGAAGAGAAGGAGCAAATTCACCCATGCCCACCTCCCACTTCTATGTTCTATGTTGTTTCTTTGGTTGTCGGACGTGCTATGATGTGGAGCCACTAACTTGTACTCCAAAAATCATATCCTTTATTAATGAATGAGGCAAGTCTTTTCCCTTTGTTTCAAAAAAATAACCACTGCAAATGTTAAATAAATGTGCATTTATGTTATGTTCTTGGTATCAAGTTGCTTGCAGAAGTTGTCAGTCTGTGTAATACCTTGACTTTCAGTGCACAAATACATATGACGAGGTGGCAGCACACCACAACAGTAGTAAGATAAATGCCACCTAGAAAATCATACGGTATGTGTTATCCTTAAGTGCATGGAAATTGTCTGCAGGATTGAAGTTGGTCAAGCTCGAACGAAGGATGAATTGCTTGAGTAGATGTATGATTTTGTGAATGCTAGAAATTATTATTGTCAAGGGCATCTTTCCGATGATAAAAAAACACAAGATGATATGCATGAATAGGTGAGCTCCCAAGAAGAATGCATCAAGGAAGAAGAGGAGAACCAATGGTTTGACCACCTTCTCACAACTACTACTTTTGTTTGTAATTTTGTGCAATTATTTGAAACACGCACTGATGAACATATGGCTTCTTTGAATATGTGGGAATTGACAAAATTATTGGATAAATGTGCATTTATGTTATGTTTCTCATATCCAATTTCTTGCAGAAATTGTAATGGTGAAACCCATCTTGAATTACAGTGTGCAGATGCTCGTGACGAGATCAATGCATCTTACAACAAGGGTTGTGACTTGTGAGATAGATGACACTGAGGAAATATTACATTATGTTTTATGAACAAGTGTCTGGATGTTACTTAATGAAATTAAACGGGTTCAAGCCAACAATGAGAGTGCCATGCTTACAAATATGTAGCGTGCAGTGACCATACCATGAGAATAAATTATTGTGGAAATTACCTTTGCAATTATGATGTGTTGCAAGAAAGGGGGTTAACAATAAAAAGAATGACTTTGTACTCCCCATTTATGCAAACTCTTTGAGATGCCAAAACCAAAGTATGATAATGCGAGCTCGATTAAACTTGATGCGAATGAACAGGCCATATGTGTATGTGCTGCGTGCATGAGGTGATTGAGGTTGTGCGTCTAGCACCATTGGGGGCGTGTGAAGGTATGTGTGGTGGAACTGTTTTTGTGGATCTGCATGGACCTCGTCGTTGTTCATCTATGTTCGTGTGTCTTCAGGTTCCGATCTATGCAACTCTTCATTGCTGTTCTGGTGCGCCGATCCTATCGGGTCTTAGCACGATAACTTCCTAGCTGTATACTACAAGAAGGTTTGCCCGGCTCCGGTGAGAGAGGGGCGATGACGGCGACGCGTCTTCGGCTCGCTTCAGTGCTTGTATTCATTGCCAGGTGGTCTATGAATTCATTTGTAATTTTTATTATGCATGGTTTTCGTTGTACTAACATAATTGAAGGTGAATATATTGAAAGTATTTTTAGAAAGTAGGTGTCCGCACTAAAATAGTCGGTGCTCGTTGTTGTCGCCGCACTGAACAGTAGGGGCCAATTATGCGAGGACACCTACATGGGCCTTCAGGGGCAGCCAGATTTTGGCGCCAATAATAAGGAAATAGCGTTCCGTGTACCGACGAATGTACAGGATCACGGTCCAGGGTGCTGTAGGCACGTGAAGGCAATTTGGCCACTCCGAGCAAGGGCATGATTTCCAATTGACGTATGCAGCACGTGGGGATATGCGCATGCCAAACCGGGATTGCTGTATGCCAAATCTGTCCCTGCGCGACGTGACACAGCGTGTATGCCCAGTGCACGTTATTGGCTGGTCAGCAATGCATATCATACATCAATATTAATATTATGCATATGTCCAGTCCACATCTGGGCTGGTCACCCTGAGGAATATTGTAGTATTACGCATATGTTTTTTCAAAAAAATCACGAATACGCAAAGCTTGCGTATCTTTTCTTTGATAAAGAAAAGAGAATGAGTACAATAGAGGATATAACACATGACATGAACGCAAAGAGGCATAATCATATAACCCGGAGCAGAGAGACAAGAGGTGCTCAGCCCGAACATGGGAAATGACACAACTTTACCCACAATCCTAAACAGAGAGGCAGGCCGAATAAGCACGACGTCGAACATTTCAAAACCCAACACCGGGGAAACCGCAAGAGCGAACAAGATAGCGCCTTCAAGAAGGGATGCGACGTCGTGACACCGCCGCCATCCGATCCGAAGAACCAGACCTAGGGTTTCCCCCAATGCTCGAAGAGGGGCACGGATAAAGGCCATGGGAAGGGAAACGACACTCACGAGTGTCGCCCCTGCCAGCATCGGCAAGCCGAACATGGATTTTTCCTGGCCTTAGTCCAAGCAATCCCATAGCCGCCAGATCAGGATCCAAAGATGAGAAAGACAATCGGCAGGTCGACCACCATCCCAGCACGGAGGTGGTGGGGCTGCACCTGCTGCCAAAAGAACACGAGCTTTGGAAACGACATGTCGTGGGTGTCGACAGGGTCGGGAAGGCAGCGTGGTAGAAAGCCGGCATGGAGGGTGGGATGGTGACCGGCACCGCCGACGAGCTGGAGCTGGAAGGGAGCGTAGCTCCCAGCTGCCAAAGGCGGAGCCGCCAGAACACCGGCAAACCGAAGATGCTAGAAGGGGACCCAGCGACCGGAGCGTCAGCGCTGAAATCATGCAGGTAGGGACGCCGGCAGGCCATGGACGCCTGAGAACGCGAGTCTGTGGCCGCTGGGACCCGTCGCGAAGCTTCAGCCCGCTGCCCAAAACAACACCTTAACCACACACGGGCAGAGGTCGCCACCGTAACTAGAAGCAGACGCCGTCAGAGATGAAGGGTGGTATGCAACACGGGGCAAGACCGAGCTTTGGCCAGCCTATGACCTTCACACGAGCCCTCGCACGCCCAAGCGAACAGCAGCAAGAAGGAAGCTGCACCAGCAGGGGGAAAGAGGCGGACGGGGGAAGGTGCACGACAGGCACCTAGAATTGTTAGATGGACCCGAGACACACCTTATATTTTAAAATTGTTAGATGGACCCAAGACACACCTTATATTTTAACAGATCTGAAAAGTACAAACGCAAGGTAAAGCCGTTATTCTTTTTTTTTGCTAAACAGAAGTTAAAACCACCTCATGTTGTCAAGACGAAGAAATGTTCGAAGTCTACAGACCTGTTCGCGTCTTCTTGAGACCGAATCCGTTGTTGAATGACGGCCAAAGTAGGAGGAACACGTGTTTTATGTCGCGGAAAAACAAAACAGAGAAAATCTTAACATGCTCTCTTCTTTTTACATGTGAGGTAAGTACGTAAGAGTTAACCAGACCACTAATTAATAAGATCAACGGCTCAGCTAATATATATATATATATATATATATATATATATATATATATATATATATATATATATATATATATATATATATATAGTGATGCTATTCATCACCCAGGATGCAGAATAACTTATTCTTCATCCGAGGTAATCTTACGATTATTTCATAATTAAATTACGTTTGGGATTCAAATAGTTACATTTCTATTCATTCACTACGTAATATTTGACATAAGAAAATAAAATATAGGTCATAAGACAAGAAAATTTGCAGTTTATGTGTATTTTACACTATGCTTTTACGTTTGTAATTTTACATAACATAAAATATTTTTTACGACGATGATATATTTTCTTACGGTCTCTTTTTATGTCGAAAATCAGACAAAACTTACGAAACGTAAAATTACGGTGCATTGATGGTAAAATAGAGGGGGTGAAGAATAACTATTCCTCACCCTGAGTGACGAATAGACGAATCCCTATATATATATATACTCTTACTCCTCATGTAAAAAGAGGAGGTAAGAAGCATGTTAAAACTGCTCGAGCAAGAAGTCGTGCCGCCGATGAAAACATGCTTCCCACCTTGACTGTTCATCTCTACTACTAGAAAAAATGGATGAATTTCTCCATAAAAGAGAGAGAAAACATGTATGATGTGATATTAAGCTAAGAAGAAGAAAAACAGATCTGCTGAACCTACTCATCCTACGCACGCAAACAGTCTGAATCATCCGTCTATTAGCCTGCGTGCACGGCTACACCGCACATGGCGTGTCGCCGCACTAGTGATTTGCACGGCGATGGCGACGGCGACGGCGAACGGCAGCAGCAGCTTTCACCGCGAACAGTTCCATCAGGCAACAGTGCAGTGCAGTGCCCCTACCTGCCTTGGCTTGGTTTGCAGTTGGGCCGCAGGAGGAGCCAGATGCAGATGGCATGCCTGCCTGCCAAGTTGCCTGCCCCATTTCGGCTGCATGCATCCCCTCCCTACCAAGTGGCGACGTCTCCACCGGAGCCAGATCCAACTCGCAGCCCCATTCACAAAATTCGGCCGTTGAATAGTTGACCCCACCTGTACATTTTGATTTCGGGGGCACTAAGGGAATGACGCCGCCTAGCCGCCCCCATCCTCAGGCGAGGCGCGGCGACACTGGCCGGCCCGCCGATGGCGGCGGTGGGGCGAGGCGATGGCGGCGGAGAGGTTGTCGGCGGTGGGGGGTGTCCTGCGGGAGGGGAAGGACGAAACAGCCCCGGCGCCGCCATCCCTAGGCGCGACGCGGCTTCGCCGGCCGGCCGTCCGGCGGCGGCGATGCAGGGGGGCACTGGCGGAGGAAGGCTACCAGCGGCGATGAAGGTTTCCCTCGTGTCACTTGTTGCGGGCGACGCGGGGGCAGGGGTTGTGTGGACTACCAGCTTCCACGGCCCTTCTCATCTAGCGTTCCTCCGTTATATTTCTCCGCAAAAATCATGCATACAGTACTGATGTATCATACTACGTTCATGACACATAATATTATATGTTGGTATGTTAGGTTACCTTATTTGTTGTTTTTGTATGGCTCATAGTAGAATCTCATTTGTTAAGATATGTACAGTATCATGACATGATACAAGTACCATCTAGCTTGTACTCCAGGTGCTTGTACTCCATGACGTCTCCACCATTTGGGCAGGTGGTCTTTTTGAACAAAAATTCTATATCAATGGACAAAAAGTGGCCCAGATATACGAGAGTTGTAGCAAAACTCCATGGTAAACATCTTTTTGTGGGGGTGATGGAATTAATTCTCGGGCAGCACATGCACCTGCATATCATTGGTTTTTTTTTTTATATGAAGGCAATTTTTTTGCCTCATCCCATTAATTAAGAAGAGGGAACATAATATGGTTGGTACATGGCCACAAAGGCCAGAAATGTAGAAAGGTATTACTCTCCTGGCATAAAATTACCCAAATTTTTCGCCCTTGCGAGTACCCAGAGTTTCGCCTCCCCCCTAATCGACCCAACCATATGGGTGGGCAGGGAGGCTTTTTTACACTCTCGCATTCCTCTCGTTTTATATTGTCCAGCATACTAGCATCTTCAAAGAAGTCAACGCCTTCTGGTTCGCTCCTACCAGCCCAGCACAGCCATTCCACCACAAAGCCACCGAAGGAAAATCAAGCCAGTCGCTAGACTGAGATTGCATCCCAAGCCAGTCGATGATCACGTTCCAAATACTGATAGAGTAGTGGCATTAGAAGATAATTAAGATGTGCACCGTTTCCGGTGCTCTCTTACATAATTGGCAAAGACCACAATTTGGCCACCCCCTCTGCGTTAATACGTCGGCCATCCACACTCTATCATGCAGGATGAGCCATGACAAGATGGTTTTTTATTTATGCTTATTTGGAACACACTATTGGAATTGGCAACTTCGCCAAGTCCATGAGCACTTGGCAATGACCGAAACCAACTCGGCGAAGTGTTTGCCATATTCATTTTATCAGGACACTCTGCAAGCGAGGGGATTTTGGCACGCAGGTGTGCGGAGATGCAGATTGTGGGCCGCCGATCTATGCCAAGATTTGCACATCTATCTCGGTATTTCTTATATTCAGCTTCGTATAACAGTTCATATAAATATGTATTAACATGGTAAAGGTAAAGTATTATACTTATTTCTGTGGGACGACCGTTATAGGAGGTATTATTTGGTGAACAGTTCCTATTAAAAGTCTCTACTAAAAGGTTATACCCGTCACAGATGCATTCCGTGTGTGCTTCTTTTAGCCTCTATGTTGTTCAAACACCCTCTGCTTATCTTCTTAGAAATCTTGAATTCTATCAGCACTGCTGTAGACAAAAACTGATTCCATAAGTTTATCTGACAGAGGTTAGTCGATGTTGTATCTTGGATCTTCTTCGAATGTTTTTCTTAGGAAAAATTGTGTTGCCTAATAAACTGCATGTTCTTCAAAATGTTAGTTCCGGACAGTGGAACTTAAGCGATTAATTTAATTAAGGAAACTAAAACTTACAACACATAGCACATGTATTGTCTTATACGCTTAGAATAATTCGGATCACATAGTTACTAAATACTTGTACAATGAAGTCTTGAATATGGGTTATTATATCGAGAATAATGATACATGTACTTAGATATGTATGTAAAAGGATATTTAAGTTCCATTAGCTATAGAAAATAGTGTTGGATATGTATAATGCAAGCACGGTATGTCGTGTGTTCTTCAAATAGTTGATCGCATGAAATGTTGTTTTAACTAATCAAGAATCTGTATTTTACGTCACTTTGTAGATTGAAAGACATGACCTTTCACTAGTAGAAAAAGGGCCTATTGTCCCGGTTGGTAAGGGCCTTTAGTCCCGGTTGGTGAACCGGGACTAAAGGGTCGGTACTAATGCCTCCCCCCTTTAGTCCCGGTTCAATCCAGAACCGGGACTAAAGGCCCGGCCACGTGGAGCTCCACCTTGAGTCCCGGTTGGTAACACCAACCGGGACTAATGGAAATTTTATGATTTTTTTTTTGAATTTTTTTTAAATAATTTTTTATTTTCAAATTTCTAAATTATTTTAACCCCTAATCTCTAATCAGCACCCCTCATCACTTCTCAATTTATCCTCTTCACTAATCACCCTCATCATTCCAAATCACCTAACTTCCCGAACGGTCACCCATCCTCCCACTCCCCCAGTCTGAGCACGCTTAACTTCCGGGTCTATTCTCCCTCGTTTCCAAGTCTGCACTTGTTGTTTTCCTGACAATAGTAAGATGTCAATCCTATTAACCCTCAGGAATTTTGCTTGAGCATGAATTGACACATTTCACTGTTTGAGTTTCAAACTATTGTTTTGAAAAACAATAATTATTTAGAAAACAATAGTTATTTTGAATAATTAGTTTGACCATGGTTTGACCATAGTTTGACCACAGTTTGACCACAGTTTGACCAGATTTGACCAAAATTCAAAATAACTGAACAAATTATTTAGTAACACTAATATTCTAGAATAATTAGTTTGACCATGGTTTGACCATGTTTTGACCATAGTTTGACCACAGTTTGACCAGATTTGACCAAAATTCAAAATAACTGAACAAATCATTTAGTAACACTAATATTCTAGAATAATTAGTTTGACCATGGTTTGACCATTGTTTGACGACAGTTTGAAATTTTTTCGATTTTTTCCACTCTAGATATTAAAAGCCCCGTAACTTTTTTTCTGTTAGGTTTTTGAGGATTTTGAAAATGTTTAACAGGGTTCCCCTGATTAAATTTGGATGTAACTTTTTGAGTAGATGATTTTTCATATAAAAAAAATTTCATCCGAGTTAGTATGCAAAAGTTATGCCCATATTTACAAATTCCAGAGAGATTTTGCAAATAAAGTCAAAATTCACATTTGCAAATTTTCCCAACAACTAGACCACATATCACATGCGAAACTTATTTTCTTTTATTTTTTTGACATTTCCATCATTTTCTTTTATTTTTTTTAAAATTGAAAAGGCGATCAGGGGAGTAGAGTTTGAAAATGGGACCTTTAGTACCGGTTCGTGGCACGAACCGGGACTAAAGGTCTCAACCCCATTAGTCCCGGTTCGTGCCTCAAACCGGGACTAAAGGTCTAATCTTTAGTCCCGGTTTGAGGCACGAACCGGGACTAATGGGCATCGCACCCTTTAGTCCCGGTTTGAGGCACAAACCGGGACTAAAGGGCACAGGTGAACCGGGACTAATGCCTTAGCCGCACGAACCGGGATAAATGCTCACATTAGTCCCGGTTCGTGATTGAACCGGGACTAATGTGAAATTTGGCCCGGAACCATAGCCCTGTTTTCTACTAGTGTTTGTATGTTATATGAGGAACATCATTGTCACCCGCAAAAAAACCTGAGGAGCATCATTGAGAAGAAGCCAGCCAATTTTTTTTAATGAAAACTCCAAAAGGAAATGGTTCCAGAGAAATCGCACATAGTTTGATATATTGGTCATATTTCATCTAAAGAATCACTAAAGAACAATGTGGATATCAAAATACCTGAAGCTGCTTGAAAGAACATGCAGTTTTGCTTACCCTCATCAACTGCTAAACACAACAATTCAAACTGAGGCATGATAAAAGAATTCATGAATGGAATATGAAGAAGGATGATATAATTAGAGAAGATATTTACTTTATAGACATAGTGTTCTTATTGTTAAAGAAAACTTGCATGTGTTGCACCCAAAGAGGTATGATCCATGTTTGCATGAACGGTCAAACAAAGTGACAGGGATTAGCAAAATAAATGAAGTATGTATTATACTTCCCTTTCACCATTATTGTTCATTGATATGTATCTTACTTCGTTGTCTTGGATAATGAAAATCAGCCAAGTATTTTGCAGCAAGTTTCTATTGTCAGTGATAATGTTGCAAGATCAGAAGGTAATATTTGTTCAAACACTTGTTGATTTTAGTCTTTTCCCATAATTTTGATTCATTATTTTCTCGATATACATATGAAGGTTCTACTTGTAATGATGCAACTGGTTTTATGAGAAAATTTATGGACAAAATGCAACCAAATATCGAGGGAACGATTGAAGGGGAAAGTATACGATAAGGGTGAAAGATGGTAAGAGTCTTCTAGGATATAATTATTACTTACTCTATTAACAATTATATTATCTTATGTAATTCTTGAATTTCATGTCTAAATGCTGATACATCAGTTTCTAAGTATGATCCAAGTAAAAATCTAAGTATCGAAATTGGTCAGGATGATGTTGGCAATTCTGACACATGAAGTGTGTCAACTATGGACCAAAATGTTTACCATTTTGGTTTAGACTTTGTATAAGAAACTTAACCGACATTACAAGGAAATTGAAATCACTCGAGCACATCATGTTGATTTTGGTGATTCATCTGACTGTGAGATTATGCAGAGACAAGTTAATGATGTTCAACTCAAATGTAATATAATGTTTGATAGTATGAGGTCAAACCTGCCAACTAAATTACAATGAGAATCTCTCGAGGAATCAATTGTTGCAGAGAAAGATTAATTTTACAGGAAAGTTAATATATATTTTCATTATATCATAATATTAAAGTGAATGTTATCTATCATTGTTCTTACAACTTATGGATAAAACATTATGAACTAAGGTATCTGGAACTTTATGGAACTGATATAGAATGGCAACTAGTTTTCCCAAACACGATGAATCATGAGGTATACACCTCATATATTCGAAGGATATCTCAAATGGATAGCAAACATTATACATGGACAGATCTGGATTGCACAAGGATCTTCATTGAACCAGAATTTGCTGCAACTATTCTTTTTAAAATATATATGTATTTGTCAAAAATATTTATATCAAACTTATATTTGAAAGAATATGTAGACTTTGGCTTTTGCTAAGATTGATGTAACGAAGGTGAAGTCAATAGAAAATGTGTTTATTGGAAAGAACGTGGACTATGATATTACATCTGCAGAAATGGCATTTCCTTTGATATGTTCCATTCATATGAAATGTTGGTTTAACCTATTAAATTGTAATGAATATTTCTCGTTTTGCAAAATAATTTCAGTTCATAAATGGTGTACTGATGCACCAGGGTAGCATATGAAGGAGAATGTGATTAACATTTTAGATCCACAATGTCTAAATGGTACTGCATCATACATTAAAGAAAAGCATGAAACATGTGCTAATACATTACACGGCGCATTTTTTGACTGTATTGAGAAGTTCTTTAGTACTTGCAGTTTCTTTCATCATCGTGGATGCTAAAAGAAGTTTCATCAGCCAACTCATGCACCCTTGTAGAGATACATTCTGTTATTTATGTTTATCTGCAAAAGTGATCTATTGCTTCTAAATTGAGTTCTAATAACGACAAATATAGGGAAGATTTAGGAATTGCATCTCTGATGATAGCAATGTAATTTGATGGTATTGAAGTAAAATACAAACTAAACAACGGTAGTTACCATGTTAATCTTTCTTTTGGGTTTGTTTATCATCTCTATTGCTACATACATAATTGCACTTTTTTCTTGTAGTTTACAATTCCTATTTAACGAGCACTAATGTTATGGCATTTGATGAAACTTAACCGCAATAAAGGAATGTTCCCTTTGCATCTTCAACTAATGATGGATAAATTGTAGATCAATGGGTTATGTATAAATAAAACATTTAATATTCGTAATACAAATGTTGGTGTTGCGTGTTTACACATATCATTATGTATTGGAAGTTTAAAGTATATGTAATGGTTGTATCTTACAATGATAGTGGCCATTATAGTTGAATTGTAATTAAGTAGCAATGTCTTTGAACAATTGACGAATTTATTGATCTTGTCCTAATCATATCAATGAGCGTTAATTAATTGAATGCGTTTTACAGGTGTTAAGTTAATAATATGATATTGAGTAGTAATTATTAGTAAATATTAAAAATATTGTAGGATGACAAACTATTGAATCAGTACAAATTCTTCAATATCATGTGTACAACTTATATATTTATCGGAAGATCGGTCAATGAAATAATTGTTGATTGAACTACAATTTTCATACAAAAGATGTGAAAACATAAGATAGCCATATAATTGAAAGAAACAAACATGTACTAAATCACACATTTGAATCTGCATTGCTGCAACCATTTAAATCTTTAGTAACATATCTCACTATCCCTACTACATTGCACATGCATTTCATTATTTGCATGTAGGCAAGGCTTTAGCTCCTCTAGATTATTCTGAAGTGTTCTAAAATCTTCTAGAAATTTTTTGGACCATCTGGTGTATTTTCTAGGCGTTCCAGAGCTTTTCCGGTTCCCTGGTTTTACTCAATTTTCTTCCAAAACCTCCGGTTTTCTTTGGAACACTTCTGGTTCTCTCTTGAAACAATTTCCTTTATCTCTGAAACTTTTCCACTGATATTCTCTAATACTCCTAGCTTAGTTACTACTCAATTGATCAAAAGTATCTTCGGTGTGTGACCCTACACGTTAGTAAAATATAGGCATGAATAAAACTTCCTTTTGTTCAATGATCAACAGCGCAATCGTGGACATCCATGTTGACCCTATACTCACGTCAATGCATGATATTCAAGTGAACCATTGGTTATCATATGCTATTCCTTTTGCTTTGTTATACTTTACCAAATCCGAGGTGAGATAACTCGGTATCCTCTTGAGTTATTCTCATGCTCACTATACCAGTTTCCTTGTTCCCAATTTCGTTTTCTTCTTTCCTGTTGTCATGTTCTGGCATCCCTAAGAACAAGTCATTGTGTCTGGCCATACGATGAAGGATGATGTCACACCGAGAGAGCCCTAAGAATGTCTCTCCATCGTCGGAGGAGAAAATCCCAGTGTCGAGCTATCTATCGGGTGGAGATCATGTTGCTCGACTCGAGCAACGAGTACGCCCACAGGCTGCCCATCGTGGTACGCATCACCGAGAAGGGGTGGTTTGAGGGCGCCTACGCCATGCTGCTCAACGACTCGCCTGGGTACTTGGCCTCGCGCCATCGCATTCCTGATTGGTACTAGCATTGCGGACGCCTAGAGCGCGGTCAATTATTAAACAACAACTACTTAGTTAACACACATCATCATGCTCTAACCAACTAGTTTTGTCCCTCAGCGCCAAATAATAGCGTTTCCGTATACAATGCCCGCTGGAGTCAGCGAGTGAAAAGTAAACGGACCGGCCCATCTAGCTCCACCCCTTTTATCAGTTTTGTGAAGCTTCCGGAAACTTTTGGCTAGGTTTTTCAATTCTTGTTTTACTTATGATGGGTTTCCGATCGAACTTTTTGTTTAGTTTCTTCATAGGTCTCTTATCAAACTTGACCTTTAGTTTTTTATTCTCTTTTCTTTTTCCTTCGTCATTTCTTTTACTATTTGCTTTTTCATTTTAAATTCATCAACATATTTCTAATTCAAGACTTTACAGAAATCATGAACCTTTCAAAATCCATGAATGTATTAGCATTTTCTCAAATTAATGAACATTTTTCAAATCATGATTTGTTAAAATCTGCAATATTTGAAGTGAAAATTTATTCAAATCCTTGAACATTTTTCTAATTCACGCTTTTTCCATATTTGTGAACAATTTTAGAATATTTTAACCCTTTTTCATATTCACAATGTATATTATAAAAATCATAAAATGTATATTATGAACTGTTTAAAAAAATCCATAAACTGTTTAAATCTGCCAACATTTTTCAAATCCATGTATATTATGAAGTTCATGAACATTTTTAAAACTTGATTTCTTTCCAAATTCATGAACTTTTTAAAGATCATAAAATGTTTTCATATTCATAATTTTATAAAATTCGTGATTACTTTTTAAAATTTCTAAGCATTTTTAAGCACTTGAACACTCTTACAATTCATCGTCCCGGTGCAGAAGTAGCGCTGGCTCTCCAATGTTTTTTTTTTCATTTTCGATTTATTACACTCAGTTAGATTTCTAATGAGGAAAAATTTATTCTTTAAATTTTGAAAAAATGTTCATCACAGTTTCGAATGTGTGTAAAATCGAAAAATAAAAATCGTGTAATACAAAAATGTACATGCGTCTCAAAAAAATGAGTGCAACATTTAAGAAAAAAAAATTTGTACCATTCAAGCAATGAGTGTATTTTTTAATTGTTGCCATAATTCAAAATTTGGTTTTGTACTATTAGTAAATTAAATTTAGAAAATTATCGCAGGATTCAATGTTTATACAATGTAAAAAATCACGCATTTCAGAAATATGTTAATGGTAAAAATAGTACAATATTAAAAATGTTTGTGCCATTAAAATAACTTCAGCATATTTGATAAATGTTTAACATGTATTCGAGAAGAGTTGAAACATGTGTTTTTGAAAAATGTGCATCATGTATGAAAGATGTTCAATATATATCAAAAATGTGTTGCTCATCTATAAGAAAAATGTACAGTATGCATTAAAATAGGTACACATGTGTTCCAAAAATAAAAAATAAAACACCTAAAGGAAGCCTGTGAAAACCGAAGAAAGAAACATGCAAACCGAATAAACAAGAAAAAGAAACAATTAAGTTGAAACAGAAAAAAGAAAAAACCTATGAAAAACTTATGAAAACAGTGAAAATTGGTCAGAAAAAATACGTAGAAAAAAAACTCATGCCATGGTAGCTACTCCCTCCGTCCGAAAATACTTGTCATCAAAATAAACGAAAATAGATGTATCTAAAATTAAAATACATCTAGATACATCCATTTTAATGATAAGTATTTCCGGACGGAGGGAGTACAATACTGGATCGACCCACTAGCCTCGCACGATTGGCAAGGCTACCACAGCTCTCGTATTAGGCAAGAAATAGCCCCGGCGGGACCTCTCTCTCCATCCTCTGACATGGTTCTCATTGCTTAAAGTACAACTCAGACTTACTAATTAGGCTTTATTATTGCTAGAATTAGCTGAAAAGGAGACGTGATTGAATATTCCTTGCTCTTCCTTCTTTGTCGTGTCTCATCCTGAACTAAGGTTGTACGTTTGCGAGTGAGTAGTAGCAAAAATGGCAGAAGAAAACGCAAGTAAAAAATAAAGAAAGGAAAAAATTAGACTAGTTGCGCGCATGTCAAGACGCTTGTGATTGCACATAGGGTGCGCCCCCATGCAGTTGCAAGTGAATGTATGAAAATATTCCTGATTAAAAAAATGGCCTCATATTCAAAAAAAATGTTCACAAATTCCATAAATATTTCAAGATTTAATAAATTTTCAAGAATTTGGAAAAATGTTAGCGAATCTGATAAAATGTGCAACATCAGTTTAACACTAATAGCAATATCATATGGGCTATATGTAGTATCATACAGCACAGTTTAAGAACACACTTAAGTTTAACAACAGTCTTATGTTTAACACTTAAACATAATAGTAATAAAATCATACAACATATTCCATGAAGTGTTATACTATAAGTGCAGCATGCCTACAAACTCAGGATCAACACCAGGAACTATTGTGAAGGGGGCAGACGAACCACACATAGGTGCCACCGTCATCATGTTCGCCAAGAAACATCAAGAGCGTCTCCCCAGCTTGCAACATTTATTCTGTTGCAAGGTCTCTCCAACGAGGGCACCCCAAATAGGTTTGGTGTGCCTTGTTGCTGACCACAAATATGAGCTCCTCATCCATGCCACGTTCACCTTCTGCGGGAAGTGAGCCCTTACCCAAAAAGGGATGTACTGAGCAAATTTAAAAGAAACAACAATTAGACATTGTTGGGTATATATATGTATACTAGTTTTTGACAGTGTAAAAGTTTTAAAAAATCCTGAAAAAAGTAGCGAAACAACACACATATAATTAAAAAACAAAACTTTATGTGTCCTGAACAAAAAAAAAAACAAGTAGTTCAGTATATATTTATGTCGCAGTGAGCTGAGATGCTTGTTTGTTTTGCCGTGGACACATAAATACATATTTTCACAATCACTCTGTTGGATCATCTTATTACATTAGATATATAGATGCCCCATTATTATTTTCATATTTTTTATAACTTTTAAACCGTTAAAAACTTAGCGAGTCTGAACAAGTTCTCTGGCAAACGATGTATATGTGTACGTATGAGCTATTGTGTTTCTCTCTAGAGGTGGCAATTAGGGCCACCCATTTTTGTTGGGATCTGGACCCAACAACTTTCGTTTTTTCCATTTATTTCATTTCATGTGATTGATAGGTATTTCTTCTTATAGATGAATTAGGACCACAGTACCCTCGTTATAGCCCAGTAGGCTCAGTGGTAGGCTGCCAAAGCTGCAGCGATGTAGCCCTCGGCCCGCGTCCGACACTCCTTGGCCCATGAACAGTTCCAACTTGCTGACGGTGCCTAGCCTAGAAAAGGTCCATGCCCTTTTTAGAGTAAAATGCATTGGTGGTCATTGAGCTTGTGCCGGTAGCTCACATTAGTCATTATACTTAAGAATATGGTCAATACAGTCACTAAATATGACACACTGTTCCACCATATTGCTTCGTATTTTTCCTAGTTAACCGGTCAAAAACAAAATTGCACACCAGCCGGAATTGAGCAAAGAACCTCACTTCAGCTGCCGCCGTAGGCTAGCCAGTTGAGCACACACTTTGTCCTGTCCAGGGACTTGCACCGTATTATATACATCACACTACACGCACACTGCAGCAATCTTGACGGACGTCTACGGGCCAGTTTTTTTGGCAATTCTTTCAAAATTGACTCCCCCTAGCTTCTCCTAGAATTGCCACTTGATATTCTTTTACAATTTCTAGCTAATTAGACCTTAACTAGTTAGGAATTGTAAAAAAAGATGGAGTGGCAATTTTGAAAAAAGCTAGGGAGGCGGTCAATTCTGAAAAAGTTGCCCAAAAGAACTGGCCCTACGTCTACGTCCGCACGTCCCGACGAACCGGCCTCTCGGCAGCGACGCGCTCATGTGCCACTCTCGTCGCCAGTTGAGCATACGTACGGACAATGGTATGCAGTGGACGCAAATGATCGATCTCTCAATCTCATGTCCATAGTGGAAACTTTTGGATAGGTTTTTTATTCTTCCTTTATTTTTCTGATTCGTTTCGGATCGAACTTCTTGGTTTTTTATAGGTTTCTTATCAAACTTTTCGTTTAGTATTTGCTTTCCCTTTTCCTTTTTGCCTTTACACTTTAAATTCGTCAACATATTTATAAATTCAAGAATTTTCGGAAATCTTGAACCTTTTGAAATCCTACATTTTTTCAAATTAATGAACATTTTTTAAATCATGATTTATTTTCAAATTTGCGTACCTTTTCAAATCCATGAACACTTTTCAAATCAACACACCTTTTCCATATTCGTGAATAGTTTTTCAAATGTGTGAACTATATTTTCATATTCATGATATTTTTAAAATCCACAAACTTTTAAATGTGCAAACATTTTCAAATCCATGTATATTATGAAGTTCAACAACATTTTTTAAGACTTGATTTATTTTCAAATTCATGAACTGTTTAAAAATCACAAAGTGCTTTCAAATTCATGTGTTTTTAAATTTGTGATCATTTTTAAGAATTTCTAAGTTTCTGAAGCAATTGAACATTTTACAATTCATGATTTTCTTATTTAATGAAATTTCTCAAAATATAAAAAATCGGCGGGCTGTATTTTGCTAAACTAGCAGCACGACACAGCCGAAAAATCCAGGGCGCGGCCGTTGTGTCGCATGCCACCATCAGATGCCATCACAGCGCCATGACATCTCTCAGCTAAGCTGCATGTCCGTCCCGCCCTGATCTTGCTTGGTAGAACCTCGGAGGAGCCCCTCCACATCGTCTTGAGGCATCCTCTATGTTGTACTCCCTCCGTTCGGAATTACTTGTCGCAAAAATGGATGTATCTAGACATATTTTAGTTCTAGATACATCCATTTCCAAGACAAGTAATTCCGAACGGAGGGAGTATTTCTCAACCAAGACAGTCTCCCGACACACTGCAATTGTAATTCAGATATCAAGCATGGGAAATTACATGGAAAATAGCAGACACTCTGTTGTAGATCACGCCTTACTCTATAGAGTAAAAAAGGTTAACAGCGGCAGAAAACATTTTGTCACTATAGTAGATCACGCCTTACTCTATAGTACTTGCATGTTTTCGTTTTACATCAAAGGGCCACATGGTATATTCTTTGGCACTATATAGTAAATAGAGGTGTTCTCACAAGAGAAAAATCTCCCTGGTCCTCATCATTTCCTCTTTCACCAGTGACCTCTTCAAGGGACCTCTTTTTGGTTTCTGGTAAGATGAGCGTGAACACCAAGCCAATTATGTTGCAACCAACTAGCACGAAGAGAATAATTGAGAGACCTTTATTTGCATATAGGAACCAAAGCACACCAGTGATAGCACCACCCTTCCCACCAGCACCGGCTATGCCGTGGCATGTTGACCGCATACGTGCTGGGAAGATCTCTGCTGGAAGGATGAAAGTGGTCGTGTTGGGGCCGAAGTCGGTGAAGAACATTATTGCCGAGTAAATGACAATGAAGTAGATGTTCCCATAGCGAGAATCCCATATCGTTTTCGATAACACTTGTGGAATAGCAAGCCCGAGCATGAAGACACTCATCATAATGAATCCTACAATTTGCATCTTGATTCGACCAATTCTGTCCATGAACTTAATTGCAAAGAAGAAGCCCGGCAACGTGCCAATGACGGTAATGAGAGCTTGGGTTCTTGCTATCTTGTATGTTTGCTCAAGCGGGCTCATTGTGCTTGCGTCTTTGATGTATTGAACTTCGGTAAAGATATTCTTCATGAACAGGTTGAGCAGGTAAAATGACATGTCAAGCATAAACCAACAGATCATGGTGCTAAGGAGGTGGAGGCCATGTCGATGGAGGAACTCCATGGTGAAGAAACCAAACTCATGCTCTCTGTTGAACACATCAGCCTCTTCTTTTTCAGCCACGATGTCGATGTTAAGGACCAAGGCCATGTCTGAAGAAGCTTTCTTGATATCCTTAGCTATGAGCGCCGTAAAGCGTGCCGTCTCGGGCATCCTCATGCGCCAATAATAAGTCAGGATAGCAGGGATGGCGCCTACCATGAGAATAATACGCCACACATAGTCAGCGTGCCAGTGAGGGTGATGGTCATATCCTGGTGCATGCCTGAATGACTGTGAGACGATTATGGCAACTACTCCAGCAGCAAGATTTCCTAGACCCTGCAATTACAAGACAACAGACAAATAAAAATATAATCAAGGGGTGTTTTTTGCAAAATGGAGATTGATTGATTCACACAACCAAAAATTAAGACACAGTCGTGTTGCATGGTTGCACCTGCATGGCGAATACAGCGGCAATGAATGCGCCACGAGTCTTCTTATTTGCGTACTCCGCCATGATCGTAGCAGAGAGTGGATAGTCGCCACCGATACCAAAGCCAAGCCAAAAACGAAAAAAACAGAGCGTGGTAATGACGCTCTTGCGCGAATGGTGGAAGGAGAGGCCGGAGGCGATGGAGCAGATGACCATGAGCTTCAGGGTGACACCATAGATGTGCCGCCGGCCCACCTTGTCGCCGAGCCATCCGAAGAAGAGCTGCCCGACCACCGTGCCGCATAGTGCAACACCGTTAACAAGCGCCGAGACGCCGACAGGAAGGGCACCGTCCTCATAGTAGATGCGGCCGAGGAGGTCGGTGACGAGGGAGATGGAGAAGAGGTCGTAGGCGTCAGTGAAGAAGCCCATGCCAGCGATGGCGATGGCAGTGAAGTGGTACACCTGCGTCGTGGCCACGTCGAGGGCATGGAGCACCTTGAGCTGCTTCCGTGCCATCAGTGCCTGTGTCGGCTGCCGCCATGGCATTTGCACTGCACCGAGGAAATGGTGAAAAAGTTGCAGGCGCTGGCATGTTTGTTGATACTGATCAAAAGCTGTATTTAAAAGCCACACTTTCTTATAGCCTCCACGCTTAGTTAGCCTATGTGCGAGTGTATGAAGGAAACTTCAAGGAGCATATTGTTGTATCGCCATGTATATGACAAATGATCGTGAACTAAGCATGATCCAGTATCTTGGTATAGCCGTCCACTGATGCGAAAAATGGTAAATCGGTTGTTACTACACGTGATTTGCATGAGGAATATACGGTGGAACATATATGACAGAGAGATGGAATTTGGAGGTAGCTTCGTGGAATCTAACAATTCCTCCGGATATGTTGTACATTATCAAAGCTGAATTAATGAATGAACAAAAGTTGAACACCATTGATCAAAGTAAACGCATGTGCTTCATGTACCATAGCTGTATACCCTATATATCCAGACTATTTTATGATTAGTTTCAAATTATTTTTCTTTTTTTCGAGAATAAGAGAAGCTCCTGGCCTATCTACATCGGTTAATATAAATCACAACCATTTTTTATTGCAACACGTCAAGTCTTAAAAATGTGAATATAAAATAAAAGGTTCATCAAATAAGGATGTGACAACCGTAACTTGAATCGAATGCTACACCTATGCAGCTCAAATCATATTGCTAAACAGCCATCCAAATATATTGAACATAACCTGTGCTATCACCTCTAATAAACTGCATCTCCGAGACCCGAAAATTCTACACCTTCAGAAGCAATTATAAAGTGCCGACTTCGTATATTTCCAATGTGTAGCCAAGAGGATAAACCTAAGGGAAATAGGAAACTCTTTTGTTAAGTTAGATTGATTCTTACTTAGAGTTTTTTTTTATCCAGGTATACTTTAATATCAGTTATTTTCACTAGTAGAAAAGGGGGCAAAGGTCCAGGCCGGGTCAGCCCATTAGTCCCGGTTCAGTCCAGAACCGGGACCCATGGGGGCATTGGACCCGGTTCGTGAGCCGAGGGGGTCGGCCGGGCCACGTAGGCCATTGGTCCTGGTTCATCTGGACCTTTGGTCCCGGTTGGTGGGACGAACCTGGCCCACCATCATTGGTCACGGTTGGTGGCTTGAACCGGGACCAAAGGCCGCCCTTTAGTCCCGGTTCATGCCACCAACCGGGACCAATGAGATGCCTATATATACCCCCTCGCGTAAGAGCAGAGCACACTGCTCTGTTTTTTCTGGCGGCCGAGGGGAGAGGGCTTGGTGGTGCTCTAGCTCACCTCCTATGCATATAAGGTGTTCGATGAAATGCCCGAGCCACACTACTTAAGCTTTCTCCTCTCCAAGCTCCATTTTCCTCAATATTTGTCTAGGTTTAGCGGTCCGTCACGCCCCGTCCCCATCTTCACCGCCGTCGATCACCCGCGTCGATCTCATCGCCGGCACCACCGTGGTGAGCCTCTTGTTCTTATCCTCTTTCTGAAAGGAAAAATATTCTTACTTATATGTTTAGATAGATACTTGTATTATTTTCTTACTTTTATTATTGCATCTTATATAGTGCGATGGTTTTGGTATCCGCCCCCGTTGGCCCTCGTCCTGTCTATGATTCGGATGTGGTATATATTTTCTTTATAACTATTGGTTCATTTATTATTTATGAAAATTATGCCGACCAACGTGACATAGATTTTATTTATCTAGGAGGTGTGAACTGGAAATTCCAACCGACCCTATTGTCGAGAGGTTAAATTTAGTTGAAGAAGAAAACAATTTCTTGAAGGCAAAAATAAAAAAAATTGAGGAGGAGAAGATGATATTGGAGTTGCATGTTGCGGATGTCGTCGATGATCAAAAGATCAAGATGGATGCAATGCGCTTGAAGATTAGAAAGATTAGAAAATATGCCATTCATACCGAGGCTTGGTATCATTATGCCATTGGATCAATTGTTACCTTGGTTGCGATTATGATCGCATTTGTTTTCGCATTGAAATGTTTTACATAGTTTCAATGTATGGTTTAATTAATTAGATGCTCTGGAGAGCTATATGTTGTTAGATGAGAACTATGTATGTACTTTGATTTTAATGTGATGATGAACTTCTATTAATTTGGTCACTTATTTATCTATTTATGATGTTCTGTAATGGTTTTTGACACACATAATTATATATAATGCACGCAGATGAACCGGCAATGGATGTACGGTGACAGACACACCTCCGAGTACATTAAGGGCGTGCATGAGTTTCTCGAAGCGGCTGAGGCAAACAAGCAGAATGGTTTTATGTGTTGTCCATGCATTAAATGTGGGAATACGATCTCTTACTCTAACCGGAAAATTCTTCACACCCACCTGCTTTACAAGGGTTTCATGCCACACTATAATGTTTGGACGAGGCACGGAGAAATAGGGGTTATGATGGAAGACGGCGAAGAAGAAGAGTACGATGACAACCACTGGCGGAGGGCTCCGGTGGGCAGGGTATGGCACCCGCCATACCTTGATTTTTGGCAAAAAAAATTTATACCTATGTATCTATCGCTTTTGACCTGGACATCGGCTCGACCGCTCGAGAGCCTCGACATACCCCACTCAGACCCACCAACGCGACACCCACCCAGACCCAAACGCGACCAAACCTAGCGCGGCGGCAGTGGCTGGCCTGGTTGCGAGGACCAGGCGGACGCGACGACGGGCAGTCGACGGCGGCAACGGGCTGGGGGCTTGGAGGGCTGCTGCACAGCGGCGGCTCCAGGCCTCCCGCGGCGCGGCAAGCGGCGGCTCCAGGCCTCCAGCGGCGGCCGCAACTGCGGCTCCGTTGACGGCTTCACCAGCGGCTCCAGCGGGCGACGGCGAGAGCCGGAGTCGGGGATTTTTCTGGTAATCCCTAGGGTGTAGGGTCCGAACTCTGAACTTTGTTTGGTGTTGGCATTTTTTCTTCAGTCAGTTCTCCATTATCTGAACCAGCGCTGTTCTGTCCAGATTGCCAGAAGATGGAAGGAAGGGGGAAGGGACTAGTAAATTCAAAGAAAAGGGGAAGAGGTAATTTCTCATTTTTCTGAAATTTTGTAGCAATTGAACAGCATCTTGAAGCCTTACAATCCAGCAGATTTTAGTGATATATTAATCTTGTCACTGCAGATTTGAAAAGGTATTTTGAAGTGATTGGTAGTGACAGCAGCTCAAAAACGAATCCAAGCACCCGCGAAAGTGTCAATGTTTCAGCAAATGTCAATCATCAAGATCAAGTGACTTCCATGGAAGTAGATCATGAAAATTTGATGCCAACCGAACAAGTGGAAGAACAAACTACAAATTATGTTGAAGCTATAGTGGAAGAGAATGTTGAAGTTCACGGGATTGAAGGTATAACTATTTTTAGTGAAGATTACATAAAGGGTGATCCAGGACTTCGCATTCCACTTGATAGTTTTGCCCCCAACATTAGAGATGATGTTAGATTTGCTTATATACGAATGGGTGCAACTCAACCAACTAGTTGCACTTTCCCCCCAAATAGAGATGGCAGATGCTTCCGGCCACAATGGTATAAGGATTTTGATTGGTTGGAATATAGTGTAACAACACATAAGGCTTATTGTTTCTGTTGCTATCTTTTTAAGCATGACCGGATAGATGATAAATTTGGGCATGATGTCTTCTCCAAATTGGGTTTTGACTGTTGGAAAAATGCGGTTGCGGCATTTCGTAAACATGTTGGTGGGCCATGTAGCATCCACAATATATCAAAAACAGCATGCGATGATTTTAAAAATCAAGGGGCAAGTGTGAAAAGTAAAGTTACAACTTACAGCCAAGGATCACTTGTCAAGTATGAAACTCGTGTGGATACATCTTTGGGCATTGTAAGTTATCTAGCATTGCAAGGTGAACCATTTCGTGGACATGATGAATCCAGTTCTTCTTTGAACACGGGGGATTTTTTAGAGTTGCTTGATTGGGTCAAAGAAAGAATTCCAGAAGTGAAGGTTGCATTTGATGAGCTATGTCCTCAAAATGCCAAAATGACTTCCGGGACAATTCAAAAAGAACTTGTCAAACATTGTGCAACTGCAGTCACCACAGTAATCAAAGAAGAGATGGGTGATTGTCTTTTCACTGTTCTTATTGATGAGTGTCATGATATATCGGTGAAAGAACAAATGGCCGTGGTTGTCAGGTATGTATTGAAGCATGTTAAGTGTCTATGTGTTTTTCCTTTTGTTATATGTAGATTGGGTTAACTAATTATCTGTCTACTTCTACAGGTATTTGAACAAAAAAGGAAAGACTGTTGAAAGATTTTTAGCTATTAAGCATGTCCCAGACACAACATCTGCCTCTTTGAAGAAGGCTTTGTTGGAGGTTTTTGCTAAACATGGTCTAGTTGTTGCAAGACTACGAGGGCAAGGATATGATGGGGCATCTAATATGAGAGGAGAATTCAATGGACTTCAGAAGTTAATTCGAGATGAGAACCCATATGCTTTCTATATCCACTGCTTTGCCCACCAACTGCAGTTGGTAGTTGTTGCTGTTTCTAGATGTTGCAAGGGTGTTGAGGATTTTTTTGAATACGCATGTGACCATGATTTCCAATCTCAGTACTTCATCTTGCAAGAGGAAGGATAAATTGCTTGACAAGCAAAAGGGAGATCTTTTGGATAAGATTGAGAGAGGTGAGATGCCCACAGGAAGAGGGAAAAATCAAGAAACATTGTTGGTCAGACCTGGAGACACAAGATGGGGATCTCATTACACAACCTTATCTCGCATTGAATCAATGTGGGATGCAGTCATAGAAGTTTTGGGCATTGTTGAGAATGATGTGCGTGTTCCATGTAGGGCAGGAGGTTTGGTTCATCAAATGGAGACCTTTAGCTTTGTGTTCATCTTGAAGATGATGCTAAAAATCCTTCGTATTACAAATGATTTATCTCTTCTATTGCAAAATAAGGATCAAAATGTTGTTCAGGTATGTGAATATGTGATGGATCATGTTAGATGTATCTAGTATGGTTGATGTATTTTGTTCATGCATCTAAAATTGTAGTTATCTCATTTCAGGCAATGTCATTGGTTACAGATGTGAGAACACGTTTGTTCAACTGGAGAAATGATGGTTGGGAGCCACTCTTGGAAGATGTCAAAGTGTTTTGCACCAAAAACGACATTCCAATACCAAGTATGGATGACATCTTTACAAAGTGGGGTAAATCAAGAAAAGGTGGACGAAACAATGTCACGGCTGATCATTTTTTTCGTTGGACACCTTCTATGCTGCTATAGACTCCATCACCACGGAGTTTGATCATCGTTTTAATGAGGTATCTTCAGAGCTGATCCAGAACTTCTCTTGTCTTGACCCAAGAAACTCGTTTTCTAGGTTCAACTTGAATAAGCTTGCTAGGCTCACAGAGATTTATCATGATGATTTCTCTGACTATGAACGTGAACATATAGAAGATAACCTTGATCTATTCATTATCCATATGAGAAGAATTGAAGACTTTATAGCTTGTCATGATATTGCAAGCCTAGCTAAAATGATGGTTGAACTTGAGAGGCATGTCATGTTTCCTACTGTTTATCGCCTCATTGAATTGGCATTGCTACTACCGGTAGCGACGGCAACTGTTGAAAGGGCCTTCTCATCAATGAAACTCATCAAGACTGAGTTGCGCAGCAAGATGACTTATGGTTGGCTTAATGACTTGATGGTTTGTAACATTGAGCGAGAGATCTTCAAAAGTATAGATCTTGGTAAAATTAAGCAAGATTTTCAGAATGAGGGTAGGGCATTGCCATTGCCTGGGTCTTCTAGACGCCATTGAAAGCTTCATTATCGGTATGTTTTAGGTAGTTTTCCTATTGAAACATGCCTAGATTTTCAGTGTACTTGGTTTTTGGTTGTAATGTGTATTGACTCTTGCGATTTGCATCAAAAGAATTCTTTCCTTAAGACTTCGCCACACCTTAATTTTTTTCCGTCCTCCGCCTCTGATGACAACTATGTGCCCCCTGAATACGGTGATGCTGCAATGGGGGAGCTGGTGAAGATCAAGAGGAACCAGACGATGTGCCCAATGATGCTGCAACGGGTGAAGCTGCTGAAGATCAAGAGGAACCAGACGATGTGCCCGATGATGATGATCTCCGCCGGGTCATTGTCGATGCAAGGACACAATGCGAAAGTCAAAAGGAGAAGCTGAAGTTCAATCGCATGTTAGAGGATCACAAAAAAGGGTTGTACCCCAATTGCGAAGATGGCAACACAAAGCTCGGTACCGTACTAGAATTGCTGCAGTGGAAGGCAGAGAATGTTGTGCCTGACAAAGGATTTGATAAGCTACTGAAAATATTGAAGAAGAAGCTTTCAAAGGATAACAAATTGCCCAACAGTACATACGCAGCAAAGAAGGTCGTATGCCCTCTAGGATTGGAGGTGCAGAAGATACATGCATGCCCTAATGACTGCATCCTCTACCGCGGTGCATACAAGGATCTGAATTCATGCCCGGTATGCGGTGCATTGCGGTATAAGATCAGACGAGATGACCCTGGTGATGTTGATGGCGAGCCCCCCAGGAAGAGGCTTCCAGCGAAGGTGATGTGGTATGCTCCTATAATACCACGGTTGAAACGTCTGTTCAGAAATAGAGAGCATGCCAAGTTGACGCGATGGCATAGTGACGACCGTAAGAAAGACGGGAAGTTGAGAGCACCCGCTGACGGGTCGCAGTGGAGAAAAATCGAGAGAAAGTACTGGGATGAGTTTGCAAAGGACCCAAGGAACGTATGGTTTGCTTTAAGCGCGGATGGCATTAATCCTTTCGGGGAGCAGATCAGCAATCACAGCACCTGGCCCGTGACTCTATGTATGTATAACCTTCCTCCTTGGATGTGCATGAAGCGGAAGTTCATTATGATGCCAGTTCTCATCCAAGGCCCTAAGCAACCCGGCAACAACATTGATGTGTACCTAAGGCCATTAGTTGAAGAAATTTTACAGCTGTGGAATGGAAACGGTGTACGTACGTGGATGAGCACAGACAGGAGGAATTTAACCTAAAGGCGTTGTTGTTCGTGACCATCAACGATTGGCCCGCTCTCAGTAACCTTTCAGGACAGACAAACAAGGGATACCACGCATGCACGCACTGTTTAGATGACACTGAAAGTATATACCTGGACAAATGTAGGAAGAATGTGTACCTGGGCCATCGTCGATTTCTTCCGACCAATCATCAATGTCGAAAGAAAGGCAAGCATTTTAAAGGCGAGGCAGATCACCGGAAGAAGCCCGCCATGCGTACCGGTGATCACGTACTTGCTATGGTCAATGATTTACACGTAATCTTTGGAAGGGTCCCGGCGGACTAGCTGTTCCAAATGACGCTGAAAAACACGCACCCAGGTGGAAGAAGAAATCTATATTTTGGGACCTACCCTACTGGAAAGACCTAGAGGTCCGTTCTTCGATCGACGTGATGCACGTGATGAAGAACCTTTGCGTGAACCTGCTAGGCTTCTTGGGCGTGTATGGGAAGACAAAAGATACACCTGAGGCACGGGAGGACCTGCAACGCTTGCACGAAAAAGACGGCATGCCTCCGAAGGACTATGAAGGTCCTGCCAGCTACGCTCTTACGGAAGAAGAGAAAGAAATCTTCTTTGAATGCCTGCCCAGTATGAAGGTCCCGACTGACTTCTCGTCGAATATAAAGGGAATAATAAATATGCCAGAGAAAAAGTTCCAGAACCTAAAGTCTCATGACTGCCACGTGATTATGACGCAACTGCTTTCGGTTGCATTGAGGGGGCTTCCACCGGAAAACGTCTGATTAGCCATTGTGAAGCTACGTGCATTCCTCAATGCAATATCTCAGAAGGTGATCGATCCATAAATCGTACCAACGCTAAGGAGTGATGTGGCGCAATGTCTTGTCAGTTTCGAGCTGGTGTTCCCACCATCCTTCTTCAATATCATGACGCACGTCCTAGTTCATCTAGTCGACGAGATTGTCATTCTAGGGCCCGTATTTCTACACAATATGTTCCCCTTTGAGAGGTTCATGGGAGCCCTAAAGAAATATGTCCGTAACCGTGCTAGGCCAGAAGGAAGCATCTCCATGGGCCATCAAACAGAGGATGTCATCGGGTTTTGTGTTGACTTCATTCCTGGCCTTAAGAAGATAGGTCTCCCTAAATCGCGGTATGAGGGGAGACTGACTGGAAAAGGCACGCTTGGAAGGGACTCAATAATATGCAGGGACGGATATTCTTGGTCTCAAGCACACTACACAGTTCTACAGAACTCTACCTTGGTGACCCCGTATGTCGATGAACACAAGAACAGTCTGTTCTCCAAACACTAAGAGCAGTGCGACGACTGGATTACATGTGAACACATCAGGACTTTTAGCAGTTGGTTGGAAACATGTCTTAGAGGTGACAAGTCTGTTTGCGATGAGCTGTACTTGTTGTCCAGGGGACCATCTTTGACTGTACTGATTTACAAAGGATACGAGATAAATCGGAATACATTTTACACGATTGACCAAGATCAAAAGAGCACCAACCAATACAGCGGTGTCCGCTTTGATGCAGCAACCGAGAGGGAAAAGGACACATATTATTGTTACATAATGGACATATGGGAACTTGACTACGGACATGATTTTAAGGTCCCTTTGTTTAAGTGCAAATGGGTCAATCTGTCAGGAGGCGGGGTACAGATAGACCAACAGTACGGAATGACAACAGTGGATCTGAAAAATCTTGGGTACACCGAAGAACCGTTCGTCCTAGCCAATGATGTGGCACATGTTATCTACGTGAAGGACATGTCTACCAGACCGAGAAAAAGAAAAGATAAGGAAGCGAATACATCATACGATGAGCCAACGCGCCACATAGTTCTTTCAGGAAAAAGGGACATCGTGGGAGTGGAGGGAAGACAGACATGTCTGAAGATTATGAAAAGTTTCATGAATTTCCTCCCTTAAAAGTCAAGGCTGACCCAAGCATCGTGATAAACGATGAAGATTATCCATGGTTACGGCGCAATAAGCAAATGACACAAGCGAAGAAAAAGTGAAGACTTTCTCCCGCAACTATTATGATGATACCATGCCAACTTTGTAACAGACGAGTATGATACCATTGTCCGTTTTGTACATGCACATGCTATGTGGGTGAAATTATGATACCATGCCAACTTCCAACTTTTTCAGAGTTCATTTGAAATGCTTTAATGTCTTATGGTTCGGCCCCCATAATACCATTAATCCCGGTTCGCTCCTTGTCAGCTATGTTCTCACCAAGAACACTCTCAAGAGGGCAGCCACATGGGCCATTGGTCCCGGTTCGTCTGGACCTTTTGGTCCCGGTTCCACGCATGAACCGGGACCAATGCGCCTCGCCCTTGGCCCATGACCATTAGTCCCGGTTTGTGCCACAAACCGGGACTAAAGGGTTGGTCCTCGTTAAGCTCGAGTTTAGTCCCACCTCGCCAACCGAAGGGCGCTCACACCGGTTTTTAAGCCCGTCCCTCTCTGCCTTGTTGAGCTCCTCTCAAAGTGAAAATAGATGCCCCTATACTGGGAATTTGACCTAAATTCATAGTGAATTTCTCTGAAATTCATAGAAATTTATTATGAATTTAGGTTGAATTTTCTCTATAGGCGCATCTATGTTCATTTTTTAGTAAAGTTAATCACAAACTTGTGATTCACACAAATCTCAAAGAATTCAAATTTTAACTATTCAAATTTGAAAACTAATGGCACTAACAGAAAGTTTATAATTTTTCTAAAACTAACGGCACTAACAGAATGTTTATAATTTTGCTGACCTAAAAGCAAAAAGAATTAAAAAATAAAGCAAAAAACAAAAGAAAAATGCAGAAAACAAAACAAAAACTGAAACAAACTAAAAATAGCAACAATAAGTATTTTGTTATAAGTAGAAACTAAATAAAATAAATAAAGCAACAAAGAAAAAAAAGTGTTTTCAAATTTGAAAACTAGTGGCACTAACAGAAAGTTTATAATTTTTCTAAAACTAAAAGCAAAAAAATTAAAAAATAAAGCAAAAACAAAAGAAAATAAATAATGCAGAAAACAAAACAAAAAACTGAAAAAATAAAATAAAAATCGCAACAATAAGTATATTGTTGTAAGTAGAAACAAAATAAAATAAATAAAGCAAGAAAGAAAACAAAAAAAGTGTTTTCAAATTTGAAAACTAATGGTACTAACAGAAAGTTTATAATTTTTCTAAAACTAAAAGCAAAAAGAATTTAAAAAATAAAGCAAAAAACAAAAGAAAATAAATAATGCAGAAAACAAAACAAAAAAAACTGGAAAAAAATAAAAATAGCAAAAATAAGTAAAGAAAACAAAAAAACAAAAAAGTGCCTCCTACTGGGCCCCCACGGTCTGAATACGACTAAAAACCCTACCATGGGCCAGGATTCAGGCCCGCAGGAGGCCCAGTAGGCCCACAGGAAGATAAGTGACTTTAGGCCCGTAAGCCAGCATTTGAGATGAGCTCGAAGTGATCAGCGCAGCAGCGCTTATAAACCACTGTCGAGCTCTCTCGGCTAGCAAGATGGGACTAAAAATCCCACCGCACCGCGCCAGTTCCAGCACAAGGCCTTTGGTCCCGGTTGGTGCCACCAACCGGGACTAAAGAATGCATTAGTGCCGGTTCGTGGCACAAACCGGGACCAATGCACCCCTTTAGTCCCGGTTGGTGGCACCAACCGGGACCAAAGGCCGCCACTTCCCGCCCTTTGGGCTGCTGAAAAGAGGCATTTGGTCCCGGTTGGTGGCACCAACCGAGACTAAAGGGTGCATTAGTCCCGATTGGTGCCACCAACCGGTACTAAAGGCTTTGCTATATATGCAGCACTTGGCAGTTTCGACCAAATCCCCCACTTCTCCCCCGACGCCCCCTGCTCCTCCTCGTCGCCGTCGCCGCCCGACGCCCCTGCTCCACCTTGCCGTCGTCGCCGCCACCGCCGCGTCGAACTCTTTCCTTCGCCGTCGCCGCCGCCGCCCCTGTGAGCACAGCCTGCTCCAGCGCCCCTCCGTCCAGCCCTGCGCCCTGTCTTCTTGACCGCCGCCACGCCTGCCTGCAGGCGGCCGCCACGCCCCCTGCCCTGCACTTTTTGTATTACGTGGGGAGGGGGTCGATATACCCCTTCCGATAACTTCAACACGAGGGGGTCGATATACCCTCCCGATAACTTCAACACGTGGGGGTCGATATACCCCTCCCGTTACTATTATTTTCCCATGTACGTATGTCGTCGTCGTCGATATAAACCCCTCCCGATAACTTCAACACGTGGGGGGGGGTCGATATACCCCCTCCCCGATAATATTATTTTTCCCATGTACGTATGTCGTCATTGTCGATATAAACCCCTCCCGATAACTTCAACACGTGGGGGGGGGTCGATATACCCCCTCCCATTAACTTCAACACGTGGGGGGGGGGGGTCGATATACCCCCTTCACGATAACATTATTTTCCCGTGTATGTATCTCGTCGTTGTCGATATTACCCCCTTGAAGCATTGTCGAGGCCACCCCAAACCCTAGAGAAGCAGCGTCGAGGCCACTAATTAATATGCTTCCTTACTGTGATTAGCTAGCTAGTTCTACGTTTGCCACTAGCTAATATATCCATCTGCCATGTTTGAATAATAATTGCCATGTTGTAAATATTTGTAGAAACTATGGACACTCCCCGAGACGAAGCACAAGAAGCGTTGTTGGGGGACATAATCACACAAGGAAGTGATGCCGTCTGCTTGTTGTTTCTCAGCGACACCGATGGTCTGTAAGGAGGGGGTGAAGAAGCAGTTGGCTATGATTATGATGGCTCCGGTGACAAAATGACGGTGCAAGAAGGAGACCGTGATGACGGCTCCGGTGACCGAACCGAGTCCGGCCAGGCATATATATATTAGTTAAGCCTGTGCTGACTAGCTAATTGATGCATTCATTGTTTTGGTATGTACACATATTAATTAACTCTCGTCTTTGTTCTTTTTTCTAGCCCTCCGGATCGAGCACAACCTCGGTAAAGAGACGAGGCCCGAAGAAAAAGTTGAGCTCGGATGAAAGGTTTGAGATCATAGCAATCGCGCGCGACGGCCAACCGATTGAACCCATCCGGACAAAGAACACATTTGTTGCTCAGTGCGGGGTTCTGGTTAGGGACAAGATCCCGATCAGCATCCACCAATGGTATAAGCCTAAGAACGAAGACCCTGAGGTATCTTATGTCAATGATATGCAGAAAAATGATCTTTGGACTGAGCTGAAGTCAAATTTCACCCTACTGCCAGAGGATGATCCGGAGAAGCCAGTTAAAGAGCAATTAATCAAGTCTTTTGCTCTTAAGAAGATGGCAGACCTATTCAGGAGGTGGAAGAAAGACCTGAATACGTTTGTCGACAAAAAAGAGACACCAGAATTCAAGGGCAAATATGAGAAGATCAGAGATCACTGGCCCGCATTTGTGGCCCACAAGACATCGGAAAAGAGTAAGAAGATGTCGGCGAAAAACAAGCAAAATGCTGCGAAGAAGAAGCTTCACCATCGCACGGGGTCAGGTGGCTACCTCAAAGCCCGGCACAAGTGGGCCAAGGCTGAGAATGATCTGGTTGATAAAGGGATCGAACCAGAGACAATGAACTGGACAGACCATTGCCGGACTTGGTTCTTCGGGGCTGGCGGAACCTTGGACCCTGTATCAGGGAAGTGCATTTGGACGGACGAGCAATTGGAAATACCAGTCAAGAGGCTTCGGCACTATATCGATGCAGCGCAGCAAGGGACGTTCCTTCCAGACAGAGAGAACGACGAGCTCACAATGGCCCTCGGGAATCCTGAGCACCCTGGACGGACACGAGGCACGCCAGGCTCCGTTCCGTGGAATGCTGGTTTTCCGGACGCAGGCGGTTACAAATGCCAGGAGAGGAGGAAAAAAGTGCAGCAGACCCAACTGCAGGCGCTGCACGCAAGGGTACAAGCGATAGAGGAACGAGAAGCAAATCGCAACAAACGAACTGCCGAAGCTTCCCGGCTACCCGTCATCTCAGCGGAGAAGCAGCGTGGCTTCCACCGAGCTGCTTAAGCGGAGCATGTCTTGACGGCTCCTGCCAGCTATCCCGTGGATGCTATCACGGAGTCTCAAAATTGCCACATTATGACGCAATGGATGAATTTGAAGGTCAAGGCGGCTGTTGGCTCTGTTTATCCTACTAAACCCGGCGCAACTTTTCACTATCGGCCGATTCCAGAAGGATATGCTAGGGTGATGGTGGATGAAGTAACGGAGGGATTTGAGGACCTCCAGCTTGACCACCCTACCGGTGAAGGGGAGACTAGGCTGGGTTCTGCTCTGAAGACTCCATGCCTATGGCGGAATGAGCTCATCAACCTTCCGAACTGGACGCCTCCGCCTCCTCCTCCTCCTCCTCCGGCGAGTCAGGGTACTCCGCCTCCTCCACCGCCTCCTCCTCCGGCGAGTGACGATCAGGGCACTCGGCCTCCTTCTCCGGCGCGTGGCGGCACTCCGCCTCCTTCTCCGCCTGCGCCGTCGCGCCCGAGCAGCCAGCAGCCTCCTCCTTCTCCGCCTCGCCAGCAAGGGCGGAAGAGACCCGCCGCCGCCCCGGCTGCTCCGCCGCGTCGTAGTCCTTCTCCTCCGCCTCGTAAGCAAGCACGAATGAAGACATCCACAGCCGCTCCGTCTTCTCCGACGTCTAGCAGTACAGCCAGAGGCGGGAGGCAATACAGATACGGTCCACCTCTCAAGCCTCCAGAGAAGTTGCCGTACGATAGGACCAAGAAGGAAAACGCGAAGATCGTGCGGACCGAAGTGAAGGACTTCTTTGAAGGGTTGAAAGCGCAGAGACATCCACCTCCGGAGGAGAAGGTAGATCCGGTGAAAGCAAAGCACACTATCGATGCCCTGAGGAAACCACCAAAGTCTCCGCCGAAAACCTACTATGAGCGCATTACTCAAAAGGCATATCAAGAAGCGTCGCGGTCGGGAACTACTATCAGTGATCAAAGGTTAAAAGAACGATGAGCAGCTGGGAAAAAAATTGCCCAGCTCGGCGAACAAGCGAATCAATCGTGCCCCCCGCTCAATGTGTCTAGCAACATCGTCGCTAATGCTCCGGGGACGGTGCCCGGTTATAGCAATCTTGCAGATTACCTGCCTGACGATGTAAATTTTGATTTCATGGAGGTGGACGAACACAGATATGAGTATGGGAAGCCTCTCGTGAAAGATGAAAAATCTCTAACAACGATGATGCGAACATTCCATAATTGGTACATGAAAACCTGCAGAGAGTCTGGGGGGGACGAATACTTTGTATCTGACAATTAAAGAGGAGCACGACCTTGTTGGAACAGATCTGTTGACTGTTCCATTTGAGGAGTTCTTCGAGTTCTTCAATCAAAAGGCCCTCGATAAATTAACGGTCTTTTGCTACTGTCTGTAAGTACTATTTCTGTCATTAAGTCTCTATATATAGCTCAGCTCTTTCATTGCATGTATTTATAATTAATTATCCTCGCTATATTATGCAGATTGAAGATCGTCGAGTGCAGAAAACAAGAAATGTATGATATTGGGTTCATTAACACAAATATCCTAGATGAAATTCAGGTTAAAAAGCACGCCGAAGAGGCCGAGGCCAACTTGCTACAATCGTTGATCAGAAATCAAAACAAAGATACCATACTCTTTCCTTACAACTTCAAGTGAGTGTTACTGTCATGTGCATATTCGGTTTCCCTTATTACTCGAGCGAGGTTATAGTAATGCAATTGATGAGTTATGCATGCGTGTGCAGCTTCCACTATGTTCTTGTGGAGATTAAGCTTGAGCGGGGACTAGTAACCGTCTTAGACTCGAGACGAAAAGATCCCGAAACCTATGCGGACATGACTAAATTGCTCAACAAGTAAGTTCAATCGATCATTATCAAACCATATCGGCAACTTTTTGTTTATTTCCTGATATCTCAAGTAATAATAATTATTTTTTTCGTCTTGCAGGGTTTGGAAACAGTTCACCGCAGAAGCTCCGGGACTGCCGAAGGAGCTGTGGTATACATACCCGAAAGTAAGTACTACTAGCTAGCTAGTTGCGCGCATCTCCCGTTGATTCTATAGCTATACTTTCATTAATGCCATTTATAATGCTTCATTATCAGTTTGGTTGACCTCCATTTCTCGTAAAGTGCTTGTGGCAGGAACAAGGGAATAATTTCTGTGGATACTACGTGTGCGAGTTCATCTACAACACGACTTTGAAAAATAAGCGGGGCTACTCTAAAAGACAATATGAAGTGCGTAAGCAATAATATTCATAATTTCATTTTATTACACCATCATTTCTGCTGAGTTTCATTCATATATATGTATTAACCCCCTTCTTCAAATTAGACGTGGCAGATGCGGAATGAACTCCTACCACAAGATCGCATAAAAGCAATTCAAGAGGAATTCGCGGGATTCTTTCTTGACCACGTCATCAATAAAACCGGAGAATACCATGTGGAAGTTGATTTCAAATGCTAGGGGATTGTAAGAGATCTTACATATTGTATATGTATGTAACCAGTAGCGTCGGATAGATAATACGAAAACTTGTTGTTCGACCAATCTCTCGGAGAAGGAGAGGTCGATCGATCACTTCTCTCGGTATGCATGACGAACTTCTGTACTTAACGGTTGCCTTCATTTTCTTACTAGCTAGCGTGTCGAGGGCCTCTCTATGTATAGTACGTAGCGTCGACCAAGCACGGATAAGAGAGGACACTTCTCTCTATTAATTAGCTAGCTAACACAATATATGAAAAACCTAATTTAACCCCCCAAAACCCCCAAACCACCCCCCTTTAAAAAAACAAAAACCACAGCCCCTGAAATGCTGACGCATGGATGCCTATTGGTCCCGGTTGGTGCCACCAACCGGGACCAAAGGCCCTCCTGCGTGGGCTCAGCGCACCGGCCACGTGGAGGCCCATCTGTCCCGGTTCTGGACTGAACCGGGACTAAAGGGCCAGGGCATTAGTAATGACCCTTTAGTCCCGGTTCAGGAACCGGGACAAAAGGCCCTTACCAACCGGGACTAATGGTGGTTTATCTACTAGTGTTTTCTCGGTTACCAGATCCATTTCTCTAATTTTGCATTGCATCACTCTACCCCCCCCCCCCCCCCTCCCCTCCTTGGTCGTTGGTCCCTAACATCCCCAAGTTTACTCAGATAGGGCATCACAGTGACTTCCCAATCGACCAAATAATACTGAAACACATGATGAAGAAAGAGGCCATGTACGCAACTACCATTTATGATCTATAGATTTTAAATTGAAAAAGTGATTTGTAAACAAATTTATAAAATCTCATATTTACACAAATATTTCACACAAAATAATTTTGAAATCTGTTTCATGCGCTATGAATTTTTTATATAGGTGACATAAAATATCCACATATGTTAATAAATAGGTTCACGTGACTTATACTTTTTTAACTAATAAAAACTGTTTCGGATGTATTTTATTAATATTCCATCATCTATGAAAAAATATGTATATCAAATGAAACATGCATGAATATTAAAAAATTATAACTCAACTTGAGAATTTTGTTTCAATAGATATAACACTTAGTAATCAAATTCTCCATTCTCCACTTAGTAAAACAGTTCTAGATCCATGAATTATGTTTGTGTATTTTCAAACTCTCCATGTAACCAAATGCAAATGTTTAACAAAAATAATGTAAAGAAACATCCAAAATTATTATCTAAATAATTTATATGGATTGGTGAATACAAAAAATATTAAATTATTGTTATTGCGAACTTAATAAGAAACTACAATAGGAAAAAGAGCAAACACAAAATAAACTGAAATGGATTAAGAGAGATGAAAAACAAAGTAACATAAATAGGAATATATACATAAAGGAAAGAAAAGAAGTTAAAAACGGAAATGGAATAGGAGCATACTGGGCAGGCATTTCACAAAGATTCTTTCGATATTGCAATGAAGCGGATGCTAGGAATCAATAGCACCAAGGCCAAAACGGGTCATATGCCATTCAAAATAAACTCACAAATACTAAGGGCATCTCCAATGCCAACCCTCAATATATCCACAACCGTCCGGACCGCACGGTCGGGACATGTTTTGCCATCCGACGTGGTCCTGCATTGGTCCGTTCGGCGGTCCGAATGCACCTTATCCCACAAACCGGAGACAAAGGTGGGGCATGGAGGTTTGCGGGTTTCCGGACCGATACCATGTCTGCGTCTGACTAAGATGGCCCACCAAAAAACCATCTCACTCGCCCGCGTGCGTTCCCGCTCGTAGCAGGTGCCCAAATTCATGCCGCTCTAAAGCAGATGGCATTGAAGTGGCTCACCCGGCCGAGGGCACCGTCTACACCGCGTCCCTGGTCTCCATGCCTATTCAATGCAGGAGAGAAGTTTACTGGATGGGACGAGACATATATCACCATGCTCATTCAATGCCCATTCCTTCATCTGCCACTATTAAATAGGCTCGTAGGCCGAGAGACCAACTCTGGCACCCATGCATTGAAGCACCAGGACTCTTGGCTTCACTCGCATCCATTATTTAAAGATGGCCACACCCTGCAACAAGCACTTATCACCCCGCGACGAGCACTTATCTGCTCCACATCTTCCTTTCGTGCACCACATCCGTCATGACTGCGAGCGGGAACGCTCTGTGGGAGAGCCTCTCAACAGAGATGAAGCATGAGGTGACCACCCATGCGCTCGCCTGGAAGAGCCGCCATACCAGGCGGATAGAGGCCGGCATGCCAGCCAGCTCTTCTGAGGTCTTCAATGTTGACCCATGATGGAGACTGGCTCTGACGACGATTGCGCCGGATCCCGCGCCAATGCATGTCTGGCTTGACGATGGAGTAGGCATAGGGCCAGATCTACAACGAGCAAACGAGGAAGCCATGGCGGCCATGGCCGCGGCGAACCACAACTTCATCGCCGAGCCGCTCTACGAGGCCGCCCGCGCTCAAGCCACCACTCGCAACGCATAGGCTGCACAGCTCGACGCGGAGGCGGAGCTAGCTGCGCAGGCGAGAACGCCGCCGGCAGTGCATCCTACGCGCTCCCAAACACTGTTTGGCTACGCCGATGGGACAATGACGGTGTCGGCCCCTCTATTTTCATCGTGGACCTCACATCCACCGTCGACGGATAGGTGCGGACTCCGCCTAGGATGAGTACGGCATGGGAGGTGGCAGGTCCTTGTGTCACAAGTGGGCCGGTCCGTCTCTCATGTTCTACTCTTCCTCGCTGGCGATATAGCATACACATGGCACTCTTCGGCGTCCTTGGTCCTTCGAGGTATGCCTCGACTCGACCATCTACCTCCTGCTCCGGCACCGGCGACTTCATTACTCCGGCGAGAGGAAGCGCCTTTGTCAGCAGAAACACCATCTTTTAACTTCGAAACTACTACTCCCTCTATTAGTATTAAACTCCAAAAAGGTCGTATATTTAGGAAGCTTCCAGCTCAATGCACACTAGTTTCCAACTTCACCTGGCTGCGCTACCGTACAACAGGAGGTGTTCTCGGTCGCAGCTGGTCTCCGTGGTCCGCAGTCACCATCGCTTGCAAGTTGCAGTCAACTACATAGGTAATATCAGTCTAACGGAACCGGAATCTGCACCAGATTCCAGAGGATATACCCTAAGACGCGTGTGACCTCAAACATGTCGCGTCAGTGTGTTACACACCCTCTAATATATTCTCCAGTTGCACCAATCATTTCATCCATGGATGAACAGAAAAATAATAATTACAAGTTGGTTCCTGCCGTCCAAGCTAGACTTCGTGGTTCGTACGTACGAAGTTCGTCCGGCCGCAGGTTCCTGCCAACTTCGTCGCTCACATATATTATAAAGATCAAGTACGTAATTTTCAGTAGATCCACAGGTTAAATAGTATTCCAGTAACATATTTTTTTTCCACAATGTCAAGAATACATTCACCATTAGTCTTTCAGTTCCATGAGTTCTTTTAGATTTTCAGTTTCATGAGTTTGCATCAGATAGCGCATGGAGATTTCGGCCGTTCCTCAAATATTTATTCCTCTAAACCTTGTGGCCATCTGGACGATGCAGCTACACATCCAACATGGTCTCGGATCTTGCAGTTAACCTTATGCTAGTGTCTTGGTGCACAATCGTATTCTAACATCTTGGCAACGCATGCAGGGCAACATATGTCCCTTAGGAAACAACCATGAACTGTCTTAGGAAAATAAACTAAGTAGTAAGACCATGAACTGTCTTAGGAAAACAAACTAATTATTAGTAGCACCAGAACACTAATAAATGAACTAAACCTTAACTGCGTGATAGCAACGTACCATTTCACATATATATATATATATATAGCAGTAGATATCTACCGGGAAGAATATCACTGCAACAACACCGAACGGCAGGAGAGTAGCAAGGAACCATGGCTCGCAACCAGCAGCTGAGGGTGCTGCAGGCACTGGACGTGGCGAGGACGCAGCTGTACCACTTCATGGCGATCGTGATCGCCGGCATGGGCTTCTTCACCGACGCCTACGACCTCTTCACCATCTCCCTTGTCGCAGACCTCATCGACCACAGGTACAACCCAGATGGCCGGAGAGGAAACTTTATCCCCGTCCTCATCAACGCCGTCTCCCTCTGCGGCACTGTGCCTGGGCAGCTCGTCTTCGGCTGGCTCGGCGACAAGATGGGCCGGAAGCGCATATACGGCATCACTCTGCTCCTCATGGTCTTCTGCTCCCTCGCCTCCGGCTTCACCTTCGGCAAGAGCACTAACAGAAGCGTCGTGATTACACTCTGCTTCTTCCGGTTCTGGCTTGGCTTCAGCATAGGCGGCGACTACCCGCTGTCGGCCACCATCATGTCTGAGTATGCTAACAAGAGGACCCGCGGTGCCTTCATGGCCGCCGTTTTCGCGATGCAAGTAAGAATCTTGTATATTTTTAGATTTATAAAGGAAGAGGAATATGGCCTCCCTGCCTGACTTGACTTACATACGTGTATATGAGTTCTAGATTCACCAAACTTTATTTGAAACTAATTCCAGGGTTTTGGAAACGTTGCGGCGGGGCTCGTTGGCACGATCACATCAGCAGCCTTCGTGAACTCATCGCCAGACAAAATTGATTATGTCTGGCGCATTGTTCTCATGTTTGGCGCCGTTCCTGCACTCCTCACCTACTACTGGCGCATGAAGATGCCAGAGACGGCACGGTACACCGCCCTCATAGCCAAGGATGCAAAGATGGCCGCGTCAGACATGTCGGCCGTCCTCAACATGCACATCGTTCCCGAAGAAGACGGCGTCAACGAGCTCGCCAGCCAGGACCAATATGGCCTCTTCTCCTCGGAGTTCCTCCGCCGTCACGGGCTCCACCTCCTCAGCACCGCAGTCTGCTGGTTCGTCCTCGACGTCACCTTCTACTCCCTCAACATGTTTATGAAGGACATCTTTACTAAAGTCAGGCTGCTTGACATTGACGATGACCTTCGTAAGGTATATTGTCAAATGGCTAGCCCACCTGTGGCGCCAGGGTATCATAAATCCGACAATCAGTTCAAGCGAACGATACGCATCACTGGAGTGCACACGGCCATCGCAGCGGCATGTACATTGCCAGGGTACTTCTTCGCGGTGGCCTTCATTGACCGCATAGGACGCGTGAAAATCCAATTGCTCGGCTTCACCATGATGACGGTCTTTCAACTTTGCCTTGCCATCCCTTATCCTAAATGGCTAGAATGCAACAGAAACAAATATGGATTCGCCGTCCTGTATGGCTTCACCTTCTTCTTCGCAAACTTTGGGCCAAACACTACGACTTTCATCCTTCCAGCAGAACTCTTCCCGGCACGGTTGCGCTCCACATGCCATGGTATATCAGGGGCGGTCGGGAAGATTGGCGCCGTCGTCGGCGTGTTTGCCTTCCACTTCTTGAGGAACCAATTCAGGGCCTTGCTGTTTGTCCTTGTTGGTTGCAATCTAGTTGGCATTATGTTCACTCTTCTATTGCCGGAAACCATGGGTAAATCTCTTGAGGAGATTACTGGAGAGACAGAAGAAGGTCAGACTCTGGATAATGAAGCTACAACGGTCAACGCAGACGACGGCATACACGTTGTGCCTGTTTAATTAACCTTGTTGATTTCATTGATCAATCTAGATGCGTCTTGTACTCAATAGGTTGCCTTGGGGATGGTACATGAAAGTGTATATTTCATCCTAATTATCTTGATTATTGTGTATAAGAATATAAATTGGAATTTGAGATTAATAACTGAAACTGGAGATCAACGATTTTCATGTCAGGGAACAACCTATGGTTTTTTTCTAGAAGTAATAGCCATAAATCTCGACACGAGATGAATCTGGAGGTGTCGGACGAGCGAACGATAATGCCCGACTGTACTGTGGATACCACCAATGTGTCGCTAACCATATCTCGAGTGTGCATAATGAGTGGGTGTATGATGCTTGCCAAAAAACCATGGTCACCAACTGCCCTACCCAAAGTCATGAAGTGTTTGAAATGCTCTTGTCGAGCAAGTATTTTGTAATGTATCGATCCTGCAGCAAATTCGGTTTTTCTAGGGTACACCAAATTCAGTTGGACAAAAGAATTACTATGCCGGTCTTTGATCGGTGATCTGTTTGTTGGAATTAATCTATGTCTGGCTAGCCCAATAGCAATTTCAGAAATTCCTAATAGATGCTAGAGGCCGACTCAGCTCATTTGTGCAAGGCGAGAGATGAAACCAAAGTTTAGTCCCACATTGCTAGTTTGGTAGGAATTGGACCTTCTTATAAGGGAGGTTGTTTCCCCACATGTCTGAGCATGAGAACAAAAGGGTCATTCACGCGCGCTTCGCCGCCGCCCGCCAAGGACGCAAACATGGCTGCAGTGGACATGTCCGCAGTCCTCAGAAGAAGACAATCTCGAATCTCGGTTGCCACGACCAGTATGGCCTCTTCTCCTCGGAGTTTCGCCAACGTCATGGGCTCCATCTCCTCGATACCACCGTCTGCTGGTTCGTCCTTGACGTCACCTTCTACTCCCTCAACCTCTGTATGAAGGACATCTTTACTACAGTCGGGCTGCTTAAAGGAAATGATGACGAAGTCTGTAAGGTTAATATTTGTCATGGGGCTAGGTATCATAAAGCCGACAATCCGTTCCAACGACCAATCGACATCACTGGAGTGCAAATGGCCATCGCAGCGGGGTGTGTCGTGGTTCTAAGACTGACAGTAGAAGGGGGGTAGGTATGGAGAGGCAAGATCTCAGCTATGGCGAAGGTGTACACACGAGATTTACGAGTTCAGGCCCTTCACGCCTACGTCAGGCAAGATCTCAGCTATGGCGAAGGTGTACACACGAGATTTACGAGTTCAGGCCCTTCACGCCTACGTCTCGGTGCCCGGAGGTGGTCGATTGGATTATGTGTGTGATATTACTGGGGGTGCGAACCCTTGTGCCAGAGGAGGAGGGTGGCTTATATAGAGTTCACCAGGACCTCTCCCGCCCTCCATTACAAGGGAGTTAATGTACATAAAGTGGTGGCGTTACTGGTAACGCCAGCCTTAAGTGATCTTAATGACCTTGAAGACTACAGAGTGAATGCGTGTCCGTTGCACGTTGAGTGACTCCTGGTCTTCGGGAGGTTGAGTGACAGTAGGTAGGGAGACTCCCGAGTGACATGATGTCGAGTGGATTGCACTCGACACCTTTGACCGGGGGTCTCATGGAGTCTCTTGACCTTCTTGCCTTCTTGGGTAGTGACCTTGGGTAGGACGTATAGGTCAGGCCTATGGCCCTACCCTAGGTCTATATCCTCATCAATAGCCCCCGAATGGATTAAGGTATGAGTGAAAAGTAGGTTGAAGTTGAATATGCTCCGAGCTTCGTGTCTTCACGAGTGTCTTCTGCAAGACTGAACGCCCGCGTCGATACTTCGGTGTCGACTCAGTCGCCTTGATCCATTCAGTGAGCTGTCGATTGAACTGGTGACCTCATGTGTCGAGTGCTGTGTTGGAGCGCGGGGGGCGCGATTGTCTGCAGTGTATCCCGGATTTCGCGGGATACGAAATTTCGGGGAAGCGTGCGGGGTGGAGAGCGCCGAAACGGGCAGGTCGGATAAGTAGCGATGCCTCAATTACCACGCCGCCTTTTTCGCCACGTACGCTGCGCGCAACTGTTGCGGGATTTGACGGGATTGCCTGGTCCCACGCGTCAGTCACTCGGAGGTGGCCCTTTATAAGGCGACGGGTCCGAGGCGCTGGCATTGTGCACGCCTGTTCCTTCTTCTTTCTCCTCTGCTTCTCCACCACGCCCAGCACCTCCGCTCTCGGCGCCGCTGCTTCCTAGCCATGGTGAAGGACAAGACGGCGGCGCTAGAGTGTGCTAAGAAGGCGACGGGGGCGGCGAAAGGCAAGAAGCAGAACCGCGGGTCGTCGTCGCGTTCGGGGCCGCCGCCGGGCTGGATCCAGGGCGATTGGATCCGGTCTTCGGTCCGGCAGGAGGATCTAGCCGAACTGGAGGAGTCCAGATTGATCGCCAAGGGAGCGGCGAGGCTGCCGAAGGGGGAGATGGAACCGCAACCTCGACCAGGTGAGTGCGTTCTGCTTGCCACCCACGTCGACCGGGATTTCTCGCTCCCTCCGCATCCTTTCTTCCGGGGATTCTTGAACTTCTTTGGCGCTCAGCTCCACCATTTTTCTCTCAACACCATCACATATTTAGTTGCATTTGTATCGATGTGCGAGAACTTCTTAGGGTGTCGACCACACTGGGGCCTTTTCAAACACATCTTCACCATTTGTTCCCAGTCGGTAAAAAAGGCAAAGTCGAGTGACTCGAAAACCCACGTCATCCAGATGTGCGGGAGTTTAGGTATCCAAAAGAGGAATAGGAGTGCCTTTCCCGCCATGACTCTCCCTGAATCTGTTAGAGGCTGGCAGTCGACCTGGTTCTACTGCCAGGACGTCGCAGCTCCAGGTCAGTCGACCGGTCTTCCCCCTTTCTCGTTTGACCGTGTTCAGACTCCTGCCCCACTGAAATTAACCGCCGATGAGACCATGGAGACGAGGATGTTGGTGGATAGAGTGGTCCAGCTCATCAACGATGGCGTTACCGGCACGGACTTGTTGGAAGTGTTCCTCAGTCGACGCATCCAGCCTCTCCAGGCCCGCGATCACCCGATGTGGTTGTATTCCGGACCGGACGACACTGCTCGGATCCATCCAGAAGAAGTACAGTCTGAAACCGTAGCTTTGTGGCCGAGGAGCATCACAGGCAATCAGGACAACCCCAGAGGATCCAGGAGAGTTGTCCCCTTCGGCGACGGAAACCCGCCCGACAAGGTATACTTTTTGTTCTGACTGTTTCCCGCTCACGCTCCGACTGTACTTGATGTTGACTGACTCTCACTCGACCAAATTTGTTCAGCAGGTATTCACTGAGATGCATTCGATGCCCAACGGTGAACAAGCTTTGGAGCAGGGCCAGGAGGGGGAGGATAGTGCGGACGAGAGTGGCGAGTGGGAGTCTCTGGGAGAAGAGGAGGAGGAGAGCGAGGAGTCAGGCGAGGAGGAAGAGGTCGACTCGTCGCCGCGCTCCGAACGTCGATCCAAACAGCAGCAAGATCCGGCTGGCGGGCACGGAAAAAGCATGGGCACGAGTGTCAATACTCAGAAGCGCACTCGGACGTCGACTTCGGAGCCGACGGAGAAGGTGGCCAAGCATCCTAAAGTTGATCCTCCCAAGGCCCGGAAGACGTTGCCGCGAATTAAGATGGATGTCCCCGTTGCTTCAGGGTGAGTATCTCGTCTGCGTTCTCATAGGTCGACTGAAGATTTTCTTGTTCTGACCAACCAATTCATGTGTCTTTCCAGTCCCACCTCTGCTGCTACTGACATGGATGTCGACAAGGCTCCAGGAGACGAGGAAGCCACCTCCCAAGCTGGTAAGTTCATTCAACCGAGTTCCATTAGTCGAGTGGGCGGTCAATTGGCAGAAAATTTGATACTTCTCTCTTTATGTAGCTCCGCAAGAGATCGTTGTGCTCCCTGACGAAGAAGAAGAAGAAGCGCCTCTACAGGAGAGGAGGAAGAAGAGTGGAGGCTCAAGCAGGAGGAGGCTTGAAATCAAAGTCCCTCAGTCAACACCGGCGCTTGAGGCAGTAGTCGAACGTTCCGAAGGGCCGGTTCGGACCGACGTCACATTCGCCACCCCTCTGACAACTGATCGTCCGTCGTGGTCGACTACACAGACACCTGATGCACCGGTGCAACTCCACTCGTCCGACCCGGTACCCACTTCGACCACTTAGAGCCATCCCTCTTTGCTACGTATCAAACTCCAGACGACTCGCCGGGCGCCGCTAGGGAAGCTCTTCGTCAGGTGAACCTTGTCATGGAGCAGGTGAAAGTGATGCATGAAGCTAGTGAGGTAGCTTACAACGCCAGCACTGCCCTTCAGACCAATGTTCAGGTCAGCAAAATTCCGACTGAACTTTTGAGTGTTGCTTTATATCTCATCGCCCAGTGGGTGTTCCTTCGTTTGGAATTTAGGAAATCCTCAACTCTGCTCGCCTCGAGCTGAGTCCCAGTAAACTGTTCGGATCAGTGGGGGCACGCCGAGTGCACCCACTGGGTGTAGTCCCCTAGACCACGGTCGACTGCTGGCAGTCGACTGAGGTCTAATAATGTATCTCTCTCTTTTTTTTGAACTCACGTTGGGTAACCCTTGCTGAGTATTGATCTGATTCAGTGGGGGCACGCTAACTGCACCTACTGGGTGTAGTCCCCGAGACTACTGCTGAATATTTGATTCTGTAGTAGTCTTAGAGTAATTTTTCTCCGTCACTGTCTCTTATTTCTGTCGACTGACATGTCTCTCTTGCTGGCTGTAGAGGTCTTGTGATCTTGGAGCTCGGCTCACCGAATTAAAGAAGAAACATATCAGCGTTGAACTTGACCTTGAACTCGCGAAGAAGAATTTCAAGACTGCTCAAGAAGAAACGGCCATCATGGGAGGTAATCATTCGGCTGTTTTGTCTGCTTTGCAGTTTGCACTCCACACTGGTTTTTCTTTCAGTCTCTTTGAACCGAGTGGTTTCACAAAAGCAGATGTGCGTAGTGAAAATTGCCAACTTCAGTCTCGTTTGAAGAGTGTTGTTTCTTTAGAGAGGATGAAGGAGGCTTTGGAGAAGAAGGACCTGGACCTTGCCGCTGCTCAGAAGGAAGCACGTGAGAAGACGAAGCTTGCGGACCAGAAGCTGGCTTCAGTCGGCAAATTGGGGGAGGAGAACACGCAGCTGAAGGCCACCATCTCGGAAGCTAATCAGGAAGTCGAGCAGCTTAGGAAGGACAAGGAGAACCTGACCACAGAAGTCGGTGGCCTCAGAGCCAAGACATACAAGCTAGAGTCTTATCTGGAACAAATTGCTTCAACACTTGTTCTGAAGCTTGAAGGTATGTTCATTCGACCAATCAATTCGTTGCCGACTAAACTTTGTTGTTATGTTGTCGACTCATCGTTTTTCACGATTGAACAGAACTGTGTCAGGACTTTGAAGCTGAAACTGGGCCGGTCGAGACGGGTCTCGACCCCATCAATTGTCCTATGAAAGATGACGTTGCAATGAATCTGTTGCGACTGGAGTCGCGCTTAGATGGTGCGGTTGCTTATCTGGCTCGGCTGAAGGCAGCTATGACCCAAGTGGACGCTGAACTTTGGCCTTGGGCAGAGCTGTCTCAGGACCTCGAGTCACTGATGACTCGACTTAACCAGATTCCAGGCCGAGTGCAAGAGTGGAAGAAATCTTCCGCTCGCTGTGGTGCCGATGTTGCCTTGTCTTTGGTCTGAGTGCACTGCAAGGAGGCTAAGGAAGACAAGCTGGCAGCTCTCAAAGTGGCGAACACTAAGAAGCACTCTTTCCAGGACTTCATGGACACCTTCCTCAAGGCAGCCACTCGCATCGCCGATAGCATCGACCTCGACAGCTTCTACGATCCGGCCAGTCCTTCTCACGAGTGATTGAAAAAACACTATGCTTCACCTTTATTTGCCTCGGAAAGCCGAGTGATTTTGTAACCGTTAATACTCCTTCGGGCCTGGTGCCCGAGCACTTTATTCTACAGTTAAGAATCTTTGGATTTATTGTCTCATATATTGCGTTTGTGTTCGAACGAAATTCGTTTTTCTTTCGGATTGTTGTCTGTTTACTTGATGCAGCTTCTGGAGAAGAATAACCAGTCGACCGATCGGACGATCCTTGAGTGGCATTGATCAGTTCATCAGCAAGGCGCTCAGCAATGATCTTGACGTTCCCGTCGACCAATTGGACGATCTTTGAGCAGCATTGATCAGCTCATCAGCAAGGCACTCAACAATGGTCTTGACGTTCCTATCAACATATTGGGCGATCCTTGAGTAGCATTGATCAGCTCATCAGCAAGGCACTCAGCAATGGTCTTGACGTTCCTGTCAACCGATTGGGCGATCCTTGAGTTGCATTGATCAGCTCATCAGCAAGGCACTCAACGATGGTCTTGACGTCCCGGTCAACCGATTGGACGATCCTTGAGCGGCATTGATCAGCTCATCAGCAAGGCACTCAGCAATGGTCTTGACTTAGGCGAGTGCTGGACTGCAGCTAAGCCTCCGAGTGTGAGGATTTCTCACCACTCGTTAGGATTTTTCAAACTTCGGCGAGCACTGGGCTGCAGCTAAGCCCCCGAGTGGGAGGATTGCTCACCACTCGGTAGGATTTTTCAAACTTAGGCGAGTACTGGACCGCAGCTAAGCCCCGAGTGGGAGGATCGCTCGCCACTCGGTAGGATTTTTCAAACTTAGGCGAGTGCTGGGCTGTAGTTAAGCCCCCGAGTGGGAGGATTGCTCGCCACTCGGTAGGATTTTTCAAACTTAGGCGAGCGCTGGGCTGCAGCTAAGCCCCCGAGTGGGAGGATTGCTCACCAATCAGTAGGATTTTTCAAACTTAGGTGAGTACTGGACTGCAACTAAGCCCCCAAGTGGAAGGGTTGCTCACCACTCGGTTGGATTTTTCAAACTTAGGCGAGCACTGGGCTGCAGCTCAGCCTCCGAGTGGAAGGGTTTCTCACCACTCGGTAGGATTTTTCAAACTTAGGCGAGCGCTGGGCTGCAGCTAAGACCCCCGATTGGGAGGCAGACTCGCCACTCGGTAGGATTTTTATCACTTGGGCGAGTACTGGACTGCAGCTAAGCCCCCGAGTGGGAGGCAGACTCACCACTCGATAGGATTTTTATCACTTAGGCGAGTACTGGACTGCAGCTAAGCCCCCGAGTGGGAGGCAGACTCACCACTCGGTAGGATTTTTATCACTTAGGCGAGTACTGGACTGCAGCTAATAAGCCCCCGAGTGGGAGGCAGACTCACCACTCGGTAGGATTTTTATCACTTAGGCGAGTACTGGACTGCAGCTAAGCCCCCGAGTGGGAGGCAGACTCACCACTCGGTTGGATTTTTATCACTTAGGCGAGCGCTGGGCTGCAGCTAAGCCCCCGAGTGGGAGGCAGACTCACCACTCGGTAGGATTTTTCAAACTTAGGCGAGCTCTGGGCTGCAGCTAAGCCCCCGAGTGGGAGGCAGACTCACCACTCGGTAGGATTTTTGAAATTTAGGTGAGCGCTGGGCTGCTGCTAAGCCCCCGAGTGGGAGGCAGACTCACCACTCGGTAGGATTTTTATCACTTAGGCGAGTACTGGACTGCAGCTAAGCCCTCGAGTGGGAGGCAGACTCACCACTCGGTAGGATTTTTATCTCTTCACCTTAGGCAAAACAGATTCATAGCTAAGGCGATACGTACAAAAGAAACAAACAACAGTCATTCGGAAGAAAGTAAAATTATGTCTTTTGATAGCCAAAATAAGAGGTATTTCTTATTACATCTCATCGGTCTAAATACTTAAGAGTAAAAAGGGCGGAGCAGATCCGCATTCCAAGTGCGCGGTTCATCTTTGTTGTGCTCGACATTGAAGAGATGGTATGCTCCGTTGTGGAGCACCTTGGTGACGACGAAAGGGCCCTCCCAAGCAGGGGCGAGCTTGTGTGGCTCCTGCTGATCCACTCGAAGAACCAAGTCTCCTTCTTGAAATGCCCGACCCCTTATGTTCCTGGCATGGAATCGACACAGGTCCTGTTGATAAATGGTCGACCGGATCAAGGCCATCTCTCTTTCTTCTTCCAGGAGGTCAACTGCATCTTGTCGAGCTTGTTCTGCTTCCTCTTCCGAGAAGAGTTCGACTCGGGGAGCATTGTGGAGCAAATCACTCGGAAGTACTGCTTCGGCTCCGTAGACTAAGAAGAATGAAGTCCGCCCGGTCGACCGATTGGGAGTTGTCCTTAGGCCCCAAAGCACTGATGGGAGGTCATCAACCCAAGCTCCTGCTGCATGCTTCAGGTCACGCATCAACCGGGGCTTCAGTCCCTTGAGAATCAATCCATTCGCTCGCTCATCTTGCCCATTCGACTGAGGATGAGCGACCGAAGCGTAATCGACCCTCGTACCTTGGGAGGCACAAAAGGCTCTGAATTCATCGGAGTCGAAGTTCGATCCGTTGTCCGTGATGATGCTGTGTGGCACACCATATCTGAGTATCAATTCTCTGATGAAACTCACGGCAGTACTTGCTTCAAGGTTTTTAATGGGCTTAGCTTCAATCCACTTGGTAAACTTGTCGACTGCTACTAGCACGTGGGTAAATCCGCTCCTGCCAGTCCTCAGGGGTCCAACCATGTCCAATCCCCAATCAGCAAAATGCCAGATGAGTGGGATAGTCTTCAGAGATGATGCAGGTTTATGGGACATGTTGGAGTAAAACTGGCAGCCTTCACACTTGTCCACTATTTCTTTTGCCATCTCATTGGCACGTGGCCAGTAAAATCCGGCTCGGTATGCTTTGGCCATGATGATCCGAGAGGACGCATGGTGATCACAGGTCCCCGAGTGAATATCATTAAGGATCGTTCGACCTTCTTCTGGCATGATGCACTTCTGGCAAACCCCAGTTACACTTTCTCTGAACAACTGACCTTTTATCACAGTAAAGGCTTTAGACCGTCGGACAATCTGTCGACCCTCTTCTTCACCCTCTGGAAGTTCTTTCCTAAGAATGTATGCAATGTACGGCGCTGTCCAGTCGGGAGTGATGACCAGAACCTCCATGACTAAGTCGACCATGGCTGGGATTTCAACTTCAGTCAGATCTGTGGCACTCTTGGACTGTGGTGATTCTTCGGTGAAAGGATCTTCCTGAACTGAAGGTGAATGAATATGTTCCAAAAACACATTTCAGGAATGGCCTCTCTCTTTGAACCTATCTTTGCCAACTCATCTGTAGCTTGATTTTTCAGTCGGGGTATACGGTGAAGCTCCAACCCTTCAAACTTCTTCTCCAGCTTTCTCACTGCATTGCAATAACCAGTCATGGCTGGACTCCTAACATCCCATTCCTTCATCACTTGATTTACCACCAAATCTGAGTCACCGTAAACCATAAGGCGACGGACGCCGAGTGAAATGGCCATACGCAACCCGTATAAAAGTGCTTCATATTCGGCTTCATTATTGGAGGAATCAAAATGAATCTGGAGAACATAACTAAGCTTGTCTCCACGGGGGGATACCAATACTACTCCAGCGCCTGAACCATTCAGCATCTTGGAGCCATCAAAGAACATAGTCCAATGCTCCGAGTGAACTTGAGTCGGAAATTGCTGCTCCATCCACTTGGCAAGGAAATCTGCAATTGCTTGGGACTTGATAGCCTTTTTTGACTCAAATTTGATATCCAAGGGAAGGAGTTCAATCGCCCATTTTGCCAAGTTGCATCTTTGTTATTCAGAATTTCAGATAGTGGTGCGTCGCTGACGACTGTAATGGAGTGATCAGAGAAATAATGCGCAACCTTCTTCATAGTCATGTATATTCCATAGACAAGCTTCTGATAATGTGGATATCGTTGCTTGGATGGAGTCAAAACTTCAGAGAGGTAATAAACTCGGCGTTGAACCTTGAAAGCTTTTCCTTCCTCTTCTCGCTCGACCGTGAGTATTGTACTGACAACTTGTCCAGTGGCTGCAATGTAAAGCAGTAAAGGCTCTTTGCTGATTGGCGCAGCGAGCATCGGTTGGGTGGAAAGCAGGGCTTTGAGCTCTGCAAACGCTGCATCAGCTTCCTCAGTCCACTCGAACTTATCAGATTTCTTCATCAGTTGGTAAAAAGGCAAGGCCTTTTCACCGAGACGATAAATGAATCGACTCAAGGCGGCCAAACAACCAGTCAGCTTCTGAACGTCATGCACTCGAACGGGGCGTTTCATTCGGAGAATGGTATCAACTTTTTTTGGATTGGCATCGATCCCTCGTTCGGGAACGAGAAAACCGAGCAACTTTCCTCCTGGAACTCCGAATGTGCATTTTGACGGGTTAAGCTTGATATTGTACCTTCTTAGGTTGGCAAAGGTTTCTGCGAGGTCAGTCAATAGGTCGGAACCGTGGCGAGACTTGACCACAATGTCATCCATGTATGCTTCCACATTCCGACTGATTTGAGTGAGCGGGCACTTCTGAATCATTCTCATGAACGTGGCTCCAGCATTTTTAAGACCAAATGGCGTGGTGACATAACAAAAGCACCCGAATGGGGTGATGAAGGCTGTTTTTATTTCGTCGGGACCATACAGTCGGATCTGATGATACCCGGAATATGCATCTAAGAAAGACAAGTGCTCACACCCCGCAGTCTAGTCAACAATCTGATCTATGCGAGGGAGAGGGAAGTGATCTTTTGGGCAGGCCCGATTGATATGCTTGAAATCAATGCACATACGAAGTGAATCATCCTTCTTAGGGACCATGACTACATTGGCTAACCACTCGGAGTGGTAGATTTCACGGATGAACTCTGCTGCCAATAGTCGAGCCACTTCTTCGCCAATTGCTTTTCTCTTCTGCACGGTAGACCGCTGAAGGTGCTCTTTGATGGGTTTTTCCTTGGGGTCGACACGCAAATGGTGCTTAGCCAGTTCTCTGGGTACACCTGGCATGTCAGAGGGTTTCCATGCGAAGATGTCCCAGTTCTCACGGAGGAACTGGATGAGCGCTTCTTCCTATTTGCTGTCGAGTGTTGTTGATATATGAGTCGGTGCAGCATTGGGATCAGTCGGGTGAATATGGATCGGCTTCGTTTCACCGGTCGACTGAAATGCAGAGTCTGTAGCAGGCTTCTTGGCTCGGAGCAAATCACTCGGATCTGCACTCTTCTGATACTCTTGGAATTCAACCGCTGCCATCTGTGCGTCGGCGTTTTTGGAACCTTTCTGGAAACATTCCTCTGCCTTCTGCCGATTGCCAGTGACTGTGATCACACCTTCGGGGCCAGGCATCTTCAGCTTGAGGTACACATAACACGGTCGAGCCATGAAATGTGCATATGCTGGCCTCCCCAGAATGGCATGATAAGCACTCTAGAAATTCGCGACTTCAAATGTCAACTTTTCTTTACGGTAATGCTTGGAATCACCGAAAACTACTCCAAGAGTGATCTAGCCGAGTGATTCTGCTCTCTTTCCAGGGGTAACACCGTGGAAGCTCATATTGCTCTCGCTAAGCTTGGACATCGGGATGCCTATCCCCTTCAAGGTTTCAGCATACAGGATATTCAGACCGCTACCACCATCCATCAGCACTTTAGTCAGTCGAGTGCCACCGACCACAGGGTCGACCACCAACGCTTGCCTCCCGAGGGTGGCTACACGAGCAGGATGGTCTGACTGGTCGAATGTGATGGCTGTATGGGACCATTTCAGGTACGTGGTCGTCGTCACCGGAGCAACCATATTCACCTCCCTATTGATAACCTTCAACCGACTCTTGCTCTCAACATCAGCAAAAATCATGAGAGTGGAATTCACCTTGGGATAACCATCATCTTCCTCCTCGTCCTCATCTTTGTCTGACTCTTTCTCCTTCTCATTGGGTTGTTTCTCTCAGAACTGCTAGATCAAGAGTTGACATTGTCGAGTGGTATGCTTCGGGTAAATCAGATTACCTTCTTCATCCTTCTTTGTGTGGATGTGACATGGCAAATCCAGCACGTCATCCCCTTAGGCTTTCCCTTAAACTTTCCTTGAGCCACTGTTGCAATCTCTCCGGGTGCCGCTGGTTCGGCCTTACGCTTCTGTTTCTGACTGGAGCCACCCCCACCGGCCTCTTGCACTACAAAAAAATACACTTCCGTGATGATACGTGTTTGTCACAGTAGGTCGCGTTTATTGTCATGCATGTACATCCATGAAAAATTTATGACAGAATCAAGATAGTCATACATGTGCTGTCGTAGAAGTGTTCCATGACATTACCAAAATTATCATCACGGAAGTGTCCACTTCCATGACGATAAATCGCGCGTCACAGGAGTGCTTTCGTCAAGGGTGACCGACACGTGGCATCCATCGTAACGGAACGCCGTTAAGCTATCGGGTCGTGTTTTGGATCCGATAACCCGTTAACAGCCCCGCCCAATGGGGATTTTCCACGTGTAAAATCATCATTGGCTGGAGGAAACACGTGTCGGCTCACCGTTGGGACAGATGTCATCCACTCATTGGATAGAAGGCGCCTATGATACGTCGACACGTGGCACGGCCCAACAGAGGCCCATTCCTCTGAAAAGGCCGGCCCATTTGACTTGGTCAAAAGGTGGCGGGCCGGCCCATGTAAAGCCTGTTAACGGGCTGTTCGCATATAGCCCATTTATAGCCCGCTAACCCAAGGCCCGTTACGCCCTATCCGAATTAGGCCCAGTACCGTCATCTGGGCCACCCAATATGATTCCAGCCCGTTTTCACTTCTGGCCCATGTATGGCCCATGACGTCTTTGGCCCCATATGAGGCCCTATGTAACTTTTTGGCCTATTAACGGCCTGTGGTGAAACTGGCCCATAATGAACAGTGTATTACTTTACACCCATTAACGGCCCGTGGTGAAACTGGCCCGTAATGAACAGTGTATCACTTTATACCCATTAAGGGCCGTTATTCCGCTTGGGCGTTTCAGCCCATGTTATCTTTCAGCCTTCTCAGAGCCCATTTATTCTTGGGCTCATTTCCAGCATTCGTTTACTTACGGCCCATTACTGTCATTTTCTGCTTATGGGCCAAATTCAACCCGTGGTTACAGTTGGCACGTTTGTGGTCCGTTAACACGTTGGGCCGTTTTCATAGCGTCATGAAATACGGCCTATTAACGATGGCCCATTATGGTCAACCCATGAACGGACGATTCCAACTCTAGCCCGTTTACGGCCATAATGCGGCCTGTTATTGGCCCATGTTTGGCCAATCGATCATACTGCCCGTATAAGGCCCATTGATGATACGGCCCGTAGAAGGCCCATTGTTTCTACGGCCCGTAGAAGGCCCATTGTTTCTACGGCCCGTAGAAGGCCCACTGTTTCTATGGCCCATAGAAGGCCCACTGTTTCTACGGCCCGTAGGAGGCCCAGTGTCACTACAGTAAATATTAGCCCATGGTTATTGTGGCCTAGTTTTAAAAAATAGGTTATTGCAGCCACTAGCAAACCGCGGAAAAAGAACTGCAATGACTACAAGCCACCAAATAAACAAGACAACAAGGAAATAAATAAGAAAGCAACTTACGCTAGGCTATCACGGCTATCGCACATATTACATCCACTGGGCATCAAAGTTCGCCACCAGTGCAAATAAACACGCCGACAAAAGAATCTTATATTTACTAATTGGAGGCACCTTTCAAGCCGTTTAATTAACCCACATCATCAATATTAATTGTAGCGTTGGATTGTAGAATTTACGGTCAGGATAGAAGGAAAAGTTACATAAAAAAGATGGCACTAAAAAGGATCTGTCACATCCATGGGCGGTGAAAAAAACAGGAGCATACACACATGAAAACTCCATGATGCGTTGCGTAATAAATATGGTGCAGTAAAAAAGGATCTACCACGTGGATGGGTAGTGAAAAAAATAGGAGCCTACACGTACATATACTCCACGATTAGATGAAAAAAGAAAAAAGAATCCACGAATAGAGACCTCCACGGATAAAAACTACACGATTGTCCAGCGGTAGTAAAAAACAAAAAAAAAACATCCACACGTGAAACTCCACGATAGATTAAAAAAGGAAAAAAATTGGGGTGGAGAAAATATCTCACGACCATCTACTAGATGGTAGGTACGCCCTCCCCAACCAGATCGCGGATAGAAAAAAAAACTGCAGATTCAGAAAATTAAACATCGCCTTATGTAGTAAATCATGTTAGTCATATTAGGCTTCCTAATACGATGTACAGTATGTACTTATTCACCATATTCACGCATGTGAACAGTTTCTGCTCTTATGTATGGCCTATGATCGCCTAGCAATGATGTATTACTAACGATAGAGTCCCTTCTCAGTATATCATGTTATGACATGAGAATACCTTGAAATCTCAGGTTCACAAATAAAGTATAAAATTGGACAAATCATACAAGGAACCTATCTATCTAGATTATCTGATGACCAAATCAAATGCATATATATACAGCGTCACTAATATCTTAGATTGCATATACATATTAATGCTAGAAGTAAAATAAATTACATAGATTCAATTTAATGAAAGGGACGAACTGTGAGGTATGTATTTGATTTATTCCACATGCAGTTGTGATTTTCTACACTTCAATGTCCATACATTTGCATCTAGCTTATAATCTGTATTTTGCTATTTTTTCATAATTATTTTTTGTCTTTTGTTAGCTTTAGCCACATTTGTAGACAAGGATCACTTGGCCTAAACTTAGCTATGTCAAAGTTAGATATGACTGAAACAAATTTAAGTATGCATGCATCTGTACATGTCCAATTAAAAGACAAAATAAATACACTAGAAAAAGGAGAAATATAGCACCATACATAGTTGTGAGAATATATCCAGTCAGTGGGATAATAATATTTAAATCAACGTGAAGGATCTATCAAAAAACGGTTTCCACTAGAACGGATAACAAGGAATTTTTTTTTTGAGAATGCATATGATTCTTTATTATCTTTCCATGGACCATTAAAAATTGGAGGCACCGACATTTCAGAAAACGAATTATCACACATTTTCATAAACACCACATACAATTTTGTGGTCTTTCAATTGTTAGCCTGTGCAGGTGCACGGGTTGACGACTAGTATACAAAACTGAGAGCACTTCAGAAGGCACTAGGCCTGGCCAGGTCGGGCCCCCAAACAGCTGAAGAAGCTGAGTAGACCTCAGTTGTGTCAACGATAGATGCATCAACACTAGATTTAAGGCATGATGGTGCGCACGGCAGTCCTCTGACATCTTCATTGCATCTTTGACTTCAAGTCAGAGCTGAGCTGAAGCAAGCCTTTCCGCTTTAAGTTGAGACTGAAGAAGTCGAACTGATTGAGGCAGCGACTGCACAGAGGTTGTCTCACACCTGCTGGTGAGTAGCTTCAACTCACTGTCTTCATCAAGGCAGGACCTTGGGGTCATCTCGCTGTCCTCAAGATGGTTTGGCTCACTATCTTCCCTAAAGTTCTGCCTGGCGTAAGAGATACGACTCTGAAAGAGAAACAAGGAGACACGTAACAGGTTTCACAATTATATAAGCAAATAAATGGATCTGTTCTGCATAAGGAACATGTTTTTACAACTACAATTTGAAACTGGTAGTTGTTGCAAACATCCAATCAGATGTAAACAGCAAAGCAAACAGCAGTGGAGGCAATGATGCCTATCCAAATCTATACTAGAACAAAGTTTGAAGGCTTGATAAGGACGAACTTACATTACATGTTAACACGGGCTGGACAAAGCCCGTCCCCATGTTGATGGAAGGATAATTCAATAAATTCCCCAAAGAAAATTCTTTATAAGCGTTGCCATTATTCTACATTTTGCAAAGAGTAAATATAGATCAAATAATATTGGAAGAAACAGAGGATAATGAAGCTCAGGTGCAGACTGATGATACATAATCAAATAGCAATTAATTAAGTACAGTGTTACAAGGCAAAAGGGAGAGAGGTACTGACAAGAGCAATGCAGAGCCCATTATTGTTTTGAGATCGTATGATCCTTTGAGCAAGGAGATTCATCTGAAATTAGTTTTCATACAAGAGAGAAGGTAAGGCACAAGCAGAAATTTAGGAGTTCAAATTTTGAATTGATATCATAGACAGTACCTAACGCTAGGCTCCCATCAGTTCTAATAGTGTTTTGGCCACTGGAGTAGGGGTAAAGTGTGGTACAGTTGGGCCTGTGTTTTCTGTGGCTGCTGATCTATCTGATTTAACCACTACGGGAAACAGGAGATTCGCCGTCAGTATTTTCTTTGCCGTCAGCATTTTATCGGGAAAGACGGCAAAGAAAGGGTTTGCCGTCATCAGCAGACGGCAAAGAAAAACTAACAGCAAAATATACTTTGCCGTCAGAGAAAAAAAACACAGACGGCAAAGCCCTCACTTTGTCGTCTACAAAAAAAAATACATACGGCAAAGATCTTTGATGTCTGGGTTTTTTATTAGAGATGGCAAATAGCTCACTTTGCCGCCTGCAAAAAGAAATATAGGTGGCAAATATCTTTGCCATATGCATTTTTAATTACAGACGGGAAAGTATGCACTTTGCCGTCTGTAATAAAAAACGCAGACGGCAAAGAAGAAGCACACCACGCGGATCGATCCCACGGATCGATGAGGTGGCGTGATCTGGTCCACCCAACGTGCACTCCCACGATGGGTAGCCCCACCCACCGATCTTTCTCTCTCTCTTATCCCAGGATTGCTCTCCCACGTGATTTGTCTGTCTCCCACATACCCCTCTTTCTCTTTCTCTCTCTCTCTCTCACGGGCAGAGTGCAGCGGCGAGAAGGAGCGGCGCGGGCGAGGAGAGAAAGTGGCACGGTGGCACGGCGTGGGCCGGCAAGCAGCGCGGCCCCCTCCCTCCAGCGCCTCCTCACTCCAGGAAGCGCGGCCTCCTCCCTGTGGCGCCTCCTCCTTCCGGCGCCTCCTCACTCCGACGAGCAGCACGGCACGGGGGGCGAGCAGCGCGGCTTCCTCACTCCGGCGAGCAGCGTGGGCGGCGCGGCCTCCTTCCTCTGGTGCCTCGTCACACCAGCGAGCAGCGCGGGCGGCACGGCGCGTGCCGGTGCGCGCGCGCGCCTCCTCACTCCGGCGAGCAGCCGCGGCGGGCGCCTTGACCTTCTCCTCGGCGCCACCTCCTTCTTCGGCGCCTCCTCCTCCGACAAGCAGCGCGCGGCACGGGCGGCGAGCAGCGCGGCTTCCTCACTCCGGTGAGCAGCGTGGGCGGCGCGGCCTCCTCCCTCTGACGCCTCCTCACGCCAGCGAGCAGCACGGGCGGCACGACGTGTCCCGGTGCGCAGCGCGGCCTCCTCACTCCGGCGAGCAGCGCGGGCGGCGCGGCGCGGCCTTCTCCCTCCGGCGCCTCCTCACTCCAGCAAGCAACGTGGCCTCCTTCCTGAGCCTCCTCACTCCGACGTGGCCTCCGTCCAGCGCGGCCTCCTCCTCTCCCTCCGTCGCGGGGCCTCCCTCTGGCAGCAGCGCTTATCTCCGGCGAGGTCGGGCGCAGCAAACAGCTTTACTCCGGCGAGTTCAGCGTGGTGAGGAGCTTGGCTGTTGGGCGCGTGCGGTCTCTGCTTTATGCGTGCGGGCGGCAAGCATCTCTGCCCCAGCGAGCTCTGCAAAAGATGCTCTAGACGTGCAGTGGACAAGACTGTTGGTCTAATTTTTTTTAATAGAAAAATGCTTTGTCGTCTGTGTTGTTTTTGCCTAATGGCAAACAAGTAGTCTGGCTGACGGCAAAACACTGACGCCGTCCGTATGGGCTGCGGGTCTGTTAGGTCGCAATTTTTGCCGTCTGGCTGGCCTCGCTAACGGCAAATACAATTGGCTGACGGCAAAGTCTTTGCCGTCATACATAAAAAATAGCAGACGGCAAAGTATTCTTTGCCGATTTATCTTTGCAGTCTGACTTTGCCGTCTACTTCCTGACGGCAAACTCTTTGCCGTCTGTATTTACGTCTTTGCCATCTGTGATCCACAGACGGCAAATTACCTGTTTCCTGTAGTGAACAAGTACCACTACCTTTTCCAAATACCTAGTTTGTACTCCTTGAGGATCTGCACTTACCCTCTTCCTTTTGGACATCTATCACGAAAGAACAACATTTGACTGGAAAAACATAGTGTGACGACACATGGAATAGGTACAGAAAATGGATAGTTATGGCATATACTCATATATGTTGCTTAAACTAAGCTGATGGTGTAACAAAGTAGAAGAAATGCAAGAGGTCAGATGCAAAATATGTGCGACCAATACAACTTTGCAAAGTTAGAGCAAGCACCTTGATGGGTGAATAAGATAGGCCATCCTCCACCATGCCAAGTTTGTTAGCCAGTGGATCATTCCGCAATATTCCTCTCGTGCGCCCATTCTCATATTCATTTTGATAATGTTCAATATCTGACATGCATGAAAACATAAAAACAAGTGAGATTTTCTTTGTAATGCAGAAGTGATTCTAATCCAATACTGCCTCCCTGTAAACCCCTTTGTGCTATCTCTGCAATTCTTTTAAAAGATGCCATGCATGCTGTAATTTGTTGTGTGCATTAATATAATGTGGCCTACTACTCAAAATATGAGAGCTCCAGAAGTGATGACACTTCGCAGATGATAGCTTCAACATATAGTAAAGAAGAACAAGTCGACCTGACCTGACAGATTCAAAATATACTAAGGGAGAACAACTCGACCTGACCAGTCGACCGCAAGAGAAGAGTATCATCTTAAAGAAGAGCAGAAGAGCAAGCAGATTGAAGATATTACAAGTGTTTCAATACAATGTCGGTTGGCCACCCATGATGAACCAGAGCGCACAGAGAAATACTATTCTTTCTGGTCTCTCCATATGTGGCTCACATGCATTTCGAAACTAAAGTAGGAACATTTAGCTAACCAATTAAACATCTCTCAGTTTTACTAATATCATATATGAATTTGTACAACTAAGCTTGTTTAGCTCGATGGTGGAGCAGTGCTATTACGACACGAACCATGTAGGCTGATTGTGGTCATCATAAAATGGGGAAAACATAAGCATGATCAGTACAGTGTTGACCGTGGCAGTGGGATGGCAGATCTGAAGCTGCAAACTGCGCAAAGGGTAGTTAGCAACCGATGTTTGCTTTGAAATAACAACTAAGATTTGATATGGACAAGAAAGTACGGTCAACAAGTGACAAAGAAATGCAATTATGCTGTCTATATATATGTCGCGACATGCATTTGGAAACTCAAGTGGGACCTTTAGCTAACCAATTAAATGTGTCGGTTAACTAATATCAGTATCATATCACAATCATATTTGAACAACTAAGCTTTCGAATTCTGAGTGTTGTGTTGTTTAGCTTGAAGGGTGGAGTAATGCTAGTACGACAGAAAGCACCTACGGAGATCATAGTAGAGTAGATAAAAGGGGAAAACCCTAAGCATCAAGAGAAAAATCAGGAAAGTGGAACTAGCTGGACCAGTGGGTGGCGCACATGCTTTTCGAAACGAATATAGGAACATTAGGTGACCAATTAAACGTTCTCTGTTTTAGTTATGTGAGCATCATATCAGATTCGTATTTGAACACATAAGCTTTGGGTTGAGGTCTTGAGGAGCAGTGCTAGCACGACACGAAGCACCTACGATGATTCTAGTGAATATAAAGGGGGGAAACCAAAAGGTTTACAAGTATAGTGCACGTGCCATGGCGGATCTGAAGGTGCAAACCGGACAAAGCTACTTCGCAACCAATGTTTGCTTTCGACTAGCCACTACGATTTGGTACGGACAAGAAAAGTACAGTAAACAAATTACGATCTATTTTCCGGGTGAGATCAATAACTTAAGCACATATGGAAGAGTACCACCTCTCTTACGATGCCGTGTAGGCCTATGCTGATACGTTGAGGGTGTTGCGGGTGTGATGGCTGTCGGCGGCGGGGAAGAAGACTTTAGACGGAAGACGGTCGGGTCGGGGGATATATCCTATTACCGTGGACGAGGCGGTCGTAGGAGCGGCAACGGCAAGGTGGACGACAGCGCCGATGAAGCGAGAGGAGGCGATGAAAGGATCCTGGTCCAGCGCCATGGACGAGAGACGTCCATCTCTTGCAGTGGACGACGGGGTAGGGGTAGCGGCTCTGGCAAGGTGGAGGATGGGGTGGCGGACGGAGGAGGCTGGCGCGAAATCTTGAGGTTGTCGTGTCACCGACGGTGTATGAATGGGGAAATGGAGGGGAGGGGGGCGATCTCAAACTTTGGGACGCGCTTCTCCGAAATAGGGGAAAGTTACGAACTTGTCCCCCGTTTAAAATAGCAGACATCTCGTCGGTTGGGGATAGGACGGTAATCTCGCATGTCCCAATTATTTGCCGGTAACTATTTCGGGCGAGGAGAGGGTGTTTTGCCGCCCACAGTTGACGCCCACGGTGTATGAACGGGGCTGACAAGTAGGGCGGTTGTGTCACGTCTGTTGGAAGTTACACATCTGCCCCTATTTAAAATATTAGCCTACATCTATTTCGGACGAGGAGAGTTTGTTTTGCCGCCCACCGTGTATGAATGGGGAAATGGAGGAAGAGACACATGTCTCTCGGACGAGCTTGAATCAAATGTGTTTTGCCGCCCACGTTTGGCGCCCACCGTGTCTGAATGGGCTCAGAGGCCGGTGTGTCACGTCTGATTGAAGTTACTAGTCTACCCCTATCGACAGTAGTGTAAATCCGGTCGATAAGGATGTCAAGTGTCAGGGGTAGACAGTAATTTCCATCTCGCAAACACTTGCTTCGGGCAGCCCACAAATTATAGTGGGTGTTTAGCCGCTTCGTTCAAAACTTGGGAGAATTAGCATTCACGTTTGCCCTGGGACCTGGCAAACTAAATTCAAATCCAGTTTGTATTCGATTACGAATATCCACAGATAATTATATGTTTTGTTACTTATTTCTTCAAAACCACCACAAAGATTTATTCCACCTTTATATATGATTATGATTTAGAAATGCCGTGATCTTCGAATTCAGTAGGTTGGATACACTCTGATTCAAACAATTATTTCATCCAATACAATATGCTCACACGAAAAACAGTTCACCTTATGTCAATCATACAAGTACTGAATATTACCTCGCCTAAAAAATTCGGATCATTACAACACATGGACAACATGGAATTTCGGACAACATAGGGAGTCTTGCAACATAATCCATTCAGAGACATGACACAACATGCAAGTACAATAATCTAATGAAAATTTCAACTAGTATCTAAAGAAGAACCGGGATTACCTTGGGCTTCAGATAGCAGAAACAGCAGGACCTCCTCCGTCTTCAAATGCAACATTCTTACTTCCTCCAATTCTTGGGTTGCTTGCATAATGCGTGCCGCTAATTCCGTAATTTCCAGCCTCAAGATAAAGATTACCTCATTCATGGCAGCCACACCATCTCTTTCTGCCTCTAGTAGAGCCTCAAGCACTATAATATATGTGCTCAGACTGCTCTCCGGCGGTGTTGCCTCTGAACTGCTACCATCTGGTAACATGGATGGCGCACTGCTTCCACAAATAGATTCTGGGGTTGTACATTGTGTCCTAGTGTGAACGGCATCCTGAAAGGTTTCCGCTGGACATAAGTAAGAGATAGTTATCGTATGATCCAGGCAGTAAGCTTACATGGTAAACGACGGACGAATTATTGCCGAGCATGGCAAACTATATTTAAATGGTTCAAAGCAGCATCAGCCGAAAATAAATTAAAATGGTAAGATGAAAGTTGAAAGGGAGTGTACAACCGCTATATTTAAGTTGCCAAGGCATCTAAGCAGTTGAAATAATCTGAGAAAGCACTTAACAGTGTGGCCTCATATAAACTACGAAGACAGTCTTGTGATGAAGTTGAGAGGAAAAGTTAAGGACTCAAATGAAATAGGCATGCATTTCTTTACGATAGTACAGCAGGCACTGCTGACATATTGGCCAACTCAGGTATAACGTAACAACAAACAAGCATTCGAATCAAGCAATACAGCAAAGCAGACAACTGAACTATTTGTAATTCGGTAGGATTACACGTTGAGGGCACAAGCCAAGAAAGCAGCCCACTCGCATTACATTTAACATGTACTAAAACACACTGGCTTACCATATGTTGCTGTGAAGCCTAGCTGCTGTTGCAATGTTCTTTGAAGATATCGTCAGCATCCCGTGGTTGCAAATCTAGTGGTTGTAGTTTATTCTGCACCATCTATTTAGGTAAAATTAATTTTAATCGCATGCACTGGTCCGAATTGATCATCAATGGTTCATCTAAAGTTATGAAAGAAGGGTGTGTGCATACACGACACTATATCTGCTTCCCTCTATTTTTATGCTTGTTCGAGGTGCCAGCACCAAAAGAACAAATATTTTGCTTGATGGGGTTGGCAGCTCCATAATTAATAGAAGCATCAAATTAGTCATGTAACTTGGGAAGATCAAGAACACACAAACAAGTAATGAATAGAGGCTCGGAGCAGTGATGTAATAGCTAGCATCAGAAAATGTAGGGTAAAACGAACAAAAAGCAGCGGAACCACATGCTAGTTTGCTGATGTGTAATTAAGCATAGAGAACATTAAGCAGTCTGATGGAACCAACAGGTGGCATCAGAACAAAACTAAAGCATATTAACTATATGTGCACTGGTATGTAATTTAACACATGTAACATGTTCACTGCCAGAAGTATGGCCCTATAGGTGCAAGCAGAATAACGCGTCTCATGAAAAACTGAATGATGCCCTGAAGAAATTCAAAGGTGCGGTTGAGTTTGGGCCGGCTGTCGCCGTCGCTGAAGATGCTCCGGTGCTATGGTTGCGGCGCCTGTCGACATACAAGAAAGCTCATCTGTGGTAAGTGAACAGTTGCATGATAAAGAGAAAAACCGAAGGAGTACAAATCGAAATAACCTGATGAGGCTGTGGCGTTGGTAAAGCAGGGCCGGTGGAGTTGAATATGGCGTCCGTGGAGCGGGTCCGGTGCAGTGGACGAAGGCTTCGGCGGGCGCGTTGTATAGTGCTTTCAGTGAGGCGGATCTGTTGCGTCGGACGAGGGCTTGTATGAAGGTCTAGCGAAGGGGCGGACGAGGGAGTCAGTGAAGGGCCTACGCTGTGGTGGAGGGCGCCGGTTAAGCAGATTCGGTGCGGTGGACCATGATGGCGGTCAAGGAGATCTGGAGCGGTGGACAAACCAGTCGCTGAAGCGGCTTCGGGGAAGTGGCAAGTTGGCAGTTGGGGGTTCCAAGGTGCGGAAGGTAGATCCGGTGGGGTGTGAGGTCCACCGCTGCGGCGGAGGACTAGATTCGGCGGCTTGCCGTGGTTGGGGGGGGGAGGGAAGGGAGGGCTCTGGGAAGAATGTTGGGGGCAAAGAGGGGAAAACAATGGAGTTACCAAAGCAGCCCTTTTCCGTTCATGTGGCAGGGGTAAAACAGGAATATTGTAGGGCTAAACTTTCGGGCGTGTGATATTTCGATGTGAGCGGGAAGTTTGAAAGATTTTGGTGCCTAAAATTATAAGTATTCTGCTCTCGTATGGCCGACTATGATATCATGGCCGATAATTTGTTTGTTTCGCACACAAAAAAATGTGCAAGTTTTGAAAATCAATGTCTCCAACTCGAAACATAGATTGTCCATTCAATTCAAATATGGATCATTGAGCTACTACAAGCAAATACCATCATACGGTCCAATTCAAATGAAATTCCAAATGTGTTTATCCTAAATATGATGACAAAAGAAAAAATGTGTATGTGTATGAATAAAGTGGATGATTATAAAGTTTGAACATGCCCGTATGTGTATATCTCTAGGTTTTATATATGAATTTGAAATCACGAAATCCCGGCTTAAAAAATGTACCTCCGTTTAAATGAATTACAAAAGCTAATGATGGAGTCGAATTCCAAAATTCCAATCTTAGGTTTGTAATTAGGGTAAATCAAGGTATATCACGCATGTTCGAAAGTATCGTTATCTCATAGTACAAACTGTGAAACAAATGGATCAACCATGAGTGCACAATATCTCAATTACGCTAAAGTCCCTCAAATATAGACACCTCACTCTTTATCTGAAGTCAACCCCCCCCACCACCACCACCACCACCACACACACACACACATAGAGAAGTCGTTCTCTCCCCCAAACACCAACACGAGCACATTAACACCCCTCTCTCTTGTAAAGTCCGGACCCCAACATAGGTCTCTAACACTTTGTCTCTCGGGCATGCACACATCTCTTCCCTCACTCTCTAGGTCTCCCGCTATCTCTCTAACACAAGCACACGCACTATGTAGAGTGTATATTTCCCATACACAAAACGTCGCCCCCAAACGTCTATCTCCCTAGTTATGTGGTTCTCGCGCACTCACCTCACACACCACCCCCACTGCAAACAAGCACACTTTGTCTCCTTGTGCACCACTCTCCTCTTTCTATCTCTCCCACATGCGGACCCGCCCCAGCTCCTTCCCTGCATACATATATGTCGTGACTCTTTCCATAGCTCCCTAATGTATAATCGTTCTTGATTTCGCACATTGTTCTCTACACCATCTATTCTAAATCTCTCATGAATTCCCTATCACACACACGATGACTCGCTTCCCTTGTGTCTTCGTTCATAGGCCAATTTTGGACAACATCAACATTGTCTCCCTATCTATACGCCATTTATGGACACAAACGACCCCTCTCGCCCCCTCTCTTCCTCTCTCTCTATCTCTCTCTCCGTCGCTAGCTCTCTCTTTCTCTCACTCTCACACCCCTCTCCCACACACACACTCGATGTCTCTTCCAAATAGTCTGCTCCCCCAGCCCGCACCCGTGCTATCCCGCTACTACACATGTCACACCATTCCCCCCTTCCCTTGTACTAGGTTTACATCATCAGTGGTCCCTCTATTCCACGTACACTCTCTCCGTCTCACACCCAAACGCGTGCACAAACACACACAAACACGCACAAACACCCATTTATCTGGATCCTCATCTCTCCCCATGTCCGCATGTGTATCTTACACACTAACTCTCTAATTATGTATATGTGTCTCCACGTTACACAACACAAAGCCCCATGTACATGTCTCTATCTATCCTCCACACACATAGACACAAAGAATGTGTTATCATTGCCTCAGTCTCTAACATATCACACACGCACACGGTCTCTCTCTCTCGCGCGAACACGCTCATCAAGGGTTTCCCCGTGAATAACTTACCGTCTATTCATCAACAGTCGTGGCAGTACGGCGAACACGAGACGTGAAAAAGAATAAATCTACACGTGCTTATACCACCTAGTATGACTATACTAGGACTAGAGCAAGCCAAAAAGCGCTCCGCCGTCACCCCCTCCTTGTCGGCGACGGGAAAATCTTTGTTTTACACAGTCGAGAAGTCATTGTGCTAAGGCCCCACATGCCGAGGCGTTGAATAGAATGTAGATGCTAGTTTACGGAAGCAAGTATCGATAGTACCGAGGTGGTGATGATGGTACGTGTGCCATCTTGCAATATAGACCGTCTGATCTATATCTGACGGATGGAAATTAAACTAAAAGATACCCGCACCCCTCTCCACATTTGCAGACAAGGCCTTCCCGTGTTCATCCCTATCTCCAACAAACCTCATTGTTGAGCAATTAAGAAAGGAAGCCTCTGGAACAAACTGGCCTGGTGGCCGCTGCCGGCATCGTCAATCCCCATGCCTCTGCTCAGTCCGACCACCAACCACCACCACACCCCACTCCTCTTCACCTTATCTCATATTTCTCGAGATATCATTAGTTTTTACACATGGGATTACTCCCGCAAGGGTCAATCACAACAAGTGTTTAATAAAAAAATGCATCTTGATGTTCCGTGCAATGCACGGATCTTGCTAGTACTCCTACACAATACTAAGTTGGTGATGCTGGTGTGTCTGCCATCCGTTGTTTCTGACCATTAGATCTACATCTAACGATTGTGAGGTAAGTTGTTGCCTTTTTCTCACCAACATCCCACTTGTCTACCAATTTGCAGAAAAACCCATAATTAGTATCTTAAAACCAACCATATCCCTCCCTGACCTCACCAAAGCAGCCCAAGGAATATATTCTAATTGAAACATATGTATATCAAAATTAGAGTGTTTTGTACCAAGTTTGTGAATAAGTATTATCCTAATTATGATTCGTTCCAACGGACATGAACATTGCTAGTATTTCCAACCATGCATTTTTTTCCTAGTATTCCATAGTTTCGAGTTTTCCATCAAGATATTAGCCACTCAGGGTTGATATTTACTTTCAATCTTGTACACATATGCACTATGTAACTAGCCTTGCTTATTGGCTTCCAAAGCTTAACTTTCACTCCTACTTACAATATGTAGAGTATTTAACAAAAAACTACCACTTTCAACCAGCCCTAGGAAGAATCTATTATACAAAAAATAGCAAAAACATACCCAAAATTTCTTAATCCAAGCCAAAAACTACTACCTAGTACTCCTACGGATTAGGTTCGTTTAAACCCATTTATGACAGGGTTGGCCCACACGTCCGTGTTGACGAGGCAGCTTAAACCAACACATTTTGTTTGACCGTTGACACGAGGGACCCACATCTGACCTTCTATCATGTTATTCCCCCTCAAATCATTATTTTCCTGAACATTACTTCAAACAGTACTGATGCGTGTTCGTCGGTAGCGCCGGTGATGAGCGAGTTGGCTGCCGCTCCGCCGGACGGGACGGACGCCACGCTGGCCTCCGCACGGGTTGGCAGGCTGGCCCGAGCGTGTGTCACGAGCGAGCAAGCCGCCGCGCTGGCCTTCGCTCCAGCCAGATGGCTGTCCTGAAGCGCGGCGTCGCGAAAGCAAGCCGCCAGCTGCCGTGCCAATCTAGCTAGCAAACCTTGCGATAAGCAGCTGGGCGGAGCTATCTTGGCTAGCTAAGCGGCGCGGCGCCGGACGGAGCTGGCATCCGGCTGCCGTAACATGGGCTCCGCACCGCGGCGGTTTTGACCTTGCCTTCGCGGCGGTGGTAGCTGCGTCCCATGGCCGAGGATGACTAGGTGGACGGGCCGGAGGTAGGAGGTCACTCGAGGATTTTTGTTGGTAAGAGCATGTACAATGGTTGATAAGGCAGTCTTATCTTAAGTCTGCCACGTATGCAAGTGGTAGTAGTTTCTTGGCATTTTAGTGGTTTCTTGCATTATTAGGGGTTTCTTGTAAGGAAATGTACGTACTACTAGCGACAAAAGGCGATTCTAGGTTGCGTTGTACTCCAATGAGTACTACTAGTGGTCACGGGAGTGTATACCTCGTTTTGTGGGTTCGATCCTGGCCGAACACACGGCGGCCTTTTTTAAAAAAATAGTACTACTACACTTTGCTGCGAGCCATATTTTACACGGGTAGTTTGAGTTTTGAAGTCGAAAGGACGTGCGGCCCCACAATCTGGGTGCACTGGACAGCCTAGCCACGTGAACGGGTTTTCCTTCCCAGCATCCCGTGGCTCGCGTGCTCGCCCTAGCCGCACCTCGCTTGCAGCTTCCTCATCAGCTAGTAGCATATTTAAACTAGCGCCTCCCAATTAAGCCCGAGGAGCCGGAAAAGCCTGGCGGGGCATTGGGAACTGTGCAATATGGCTCCGTACGTAAAGTGCTCTACTACTACTCTGTAGCTTGTGGCGTTGCACGCATGGACTTCACTCCATTATCGGCTCTACTATAAAAGAAATTCCTCTTGACGTGTTTTTTTAAACGGAGGCAAAAGCTTTGCTTCATCTCATTCATAAAGAAGGAACTAGTTCTAACAAAGTTCGACGAGATCCATTACACCTCCACAAATGGAAGCGAAAAGCCTAGTCTCGCTGTATCAAATAACTCAAATGTTCTGCCCCCGCAGTAACCGTCGCTGATAAACAGGCTGCTAGTGTGTGCGTGAGAGGAGCGGCTGAGTAGGCCAGCTACTCCTACGTGAGAGGAGCGGCTGAATATAGCACCGAGAGTACCCACTAGGCCACTACGCAGGTGTACTTCCCCTGCATTGATAGTACAGTGATGGTTCTAGAGAACAGTAGTACCCTCCACTTCCAACCGTAGCTCCTTGGCCCTGAGATTCAAGAGTTCAAAACTGGTGCACTATACTAGACTAGACTAGAAGTACAGTACATCGCACTACTAGTTGAGAAAAGTAGTACTGGTACTGCTACAGTACGAGTACGTACTCCTCCGTCACATAATGCAAGACGTTTTTTGACACTAGTTGGCGTGTACAAAAAATGGCAAAAACATACCCAAAATTTCTTAATCCACGCCAAAAACTACTACCTAGTGCCAAAAATTTCTTACTAGTGCTATTATTTACAGTATAATGCAATCCCATAACGTTCCATAATGCTAGTACTAGTCGCAAATAATAGCCTCAACCCTTCGCTGAGGAACGATCTATAGTTGGAAGGGACGAGGCCCTGCGGTTACTACGCTCTTATCTCCTCCTCGCCAGTTCCCCTCCCCCCGAAGAGAAGGCAATTCGTCGCTGCTCCCATGGATTCGCCAGGCGGTTCTCCTCCTCGTCGGGGCTGGGAGACCTTGGACAACGATCCTCTAGGAGAAATCGCACGCCGCTCCGACGTCCTCACCGCCGCAAGACTCGGTGCTTCCTGCACCAACTTTTTCAAGACGCTGCTTAAACAGGCTTGGGAAAAGGCCATGCTTGTTGGTCTTCCATGCGTCCGCGAGGAGAAGGTTCTTCTATGGGACAATCCTTCGAACAGTCCACCGCTCCTTGACCATGGTTGCACGTTGACTCCGCTAGAGTTGCCGACGTTGAGAGGTAGTCGGATTTTGTCTGATGAGCAGGTCAGTAATGGAGTTCGATCATGTAGTACTTAGTTATTCCATTTCCATCCCGTAATTTCTCCGCTGCCCACCGTCTTATATATAGGTCTGGGTCGGTGCCAACGAAGATTGGCTTGCATACCTCTGGCCGGATACCACCATCATTTTGCACAACATCCACAGCAGTGGGGCCGTTCCGGTAGACCCCTTCTCCACCATTGGGATCGGCCTTCCGGACTTGCTGGGCTTGAATACGTATGATGATGCCTACATGAGATTAAAGAAGATAGCAATTGTGGACCCGACGACAAAGCGACGCGGCTACGACGATTACTATCTCATCGCGGTGTTCGACATAAGGATTGCCATCAATGCAAGACGCATTAACGGCAGAGGCTGGCGCATGTTGGCGACGACAGATTTGTAACCCTACACGTTCGAAGACGCCGTGCGCCATCTAGGCCGCTTCTTCGCGGTGACAAGCCAGGGGAGTTGTTTCATCTGGTTGCCATCCTACGGTACGGGAGGTTACAAACGGAATGCACAAACCATCATTTGCATCCCTAACGGTACTCCATTAGTTTGCAGGGACCAGTCATCCCCCGATCAAAATAAGATCGCCGATCCTGGATGTGCATTTGCATCCGCGATTCGGTCTAACCTGGAACCTTGTAGCTGACTTTGGCATATTGGGATCAACTATCTTAGCAGTCGTTACCCATGGTACCACTGATGTGCAACATGGTCACACAATCTACCACGATCGGACGTCACCATCTACCCAGGTATTCCATTTTTTAACCCTCTCGCCTTCTCTTTCATTGTTGTACTAGTAGTATACTTAGTAGTACTAGTAGGAGTACTTTTTACCTTGGAGGACGCGTATAGCTAGCTAGGCCCTTGAAGACTTGAACCCACTAGCTGCCACCCTTTCTGTTTTTCCCTGTCTTACTATCTCATCCATGTAGCCAAGCGTGGCTATATATAATCAGCCGGTTATTTTACTTCCTCTATACTGGAGTAGTACTATTTGCTGCACAGTATTACTAACCGCCATATTTGAGCACAACATGGGTGCCGAGGAACACTCTTGGAGAGTACTCACTTTTCATCGGGGACAGCTACCCCATGGTGAAGCGGATGCCACCTTCCGTGCACGACACGGAAGGCCTGCCGTTCATGAAGCATGGTTGTGTCTTCATTGTGCACCGCCGGATGAACGACATGCTGGGACACGCTATTCATGATTTATGCCGCTTCAGTTTGGATGAGTCTCCATCGTGTGGAACCAGACTAGAAAGCTGCCACAATGATTCCCGTTGCCCACCGCTATGGATCGTGCCATCCATGAAGAACACCTGGGACTGGAACCTGGCGGAGGACATGCATGTAGTCCATCTATAACGTGTAAGTGGAGTACGGTAATTGTGAACGGTAGCGCTGTGAATATATGTAGACTAGTCGTGCACAAATTTATCACATGAATTGGAGATGAACTTGTGTGGCATACTGGCATTTGTCCTTTAGAATTTATTACTAGTAAATGCGTTATGTGTACGTGCAACTTGTGTGGTTGTTGCACGGCTCCAACACGCCTTTTTGAGAAAAAAGGTGGCACAGCTTTGGATATACGTGACGTGGCGGCATCATACAGTAGCATCGTTCGCTATAGTTGTAGTACACTCCTACTAGGACGACAACTCCTATAAAACCTTGCGCTTGGCTCTTTGCCTCTTCGGGAGGTTCAACAGTTCATACTCGTGTGAACCTTGCACTTGGCTCTTCGCCTCTTCGGAAGGTCCAACAATGATGATACTACAGTACAATATGCTTCTGGCAATCTGACACCGATTGAACTGCTGCGCGTCCACCGCGAGGGCGAGGGCGAGGGCGAGGGCGAGGGAGAGGGAGAGAGAGGGAGAGGGAGAGGGTGATGTAGTCAAAACCCTCTCCTCGTCCTGTGAACCACCGCGCGCGTGGGCGAGGGAGAGGCGTAGTAAGCAAGCTTCTCCTCGCTCGGCGAGTTGACGGGACACATCAAAGGAGTACTAGTACTAGTAGTAGTCCATATTGCATCCTTTACGATTAATATGGCTTAATTTGAAACGAGAAAAATACACTGGCGGTCAATGTCTATAACAATACGCTCTTTACGGTCACTATATATAGTTTCGCGGCGTGGCACTTTGTTGACTGGTTAAATTTTCACTTGGTTTCTGGGTCCCACCTGTCAGTTGGCAGAGCAAAGAAATTAGTTAAACAAAACTTTACGCAGGCGCGACACGAGTCCAACCCTTGCGCGCGAACCGCCCTGGCTATGTATGTGAGTGCATGCACGTGTCGTCCCTCGGTCTTCCAACAAACAGTGTACATCGGCTACAAAACAAAGAGTGTTGTACATAATGTACATCTACATTTCCAATGCATGTAGCCTTTAATGTAAATCGATATTGATTGACTAATGCACCAACTTGTGTTGTAGGTATAGGCTACATGTCTATCCTTAATTACAGCATGAAACGGCCTTTATTTAATCTTCTTATCTCAATGGTCGCATGCACACATAAGTCTGCTACTTTTGGGCGTTAATTATGCCCTTGTCAATGTGTAAATCTCTAAATGTACAGTCTTTCATGGACGTAGGGAGTAGGTTGAGCACTTGAGCGTGAGCTGTGTGTGTTGCGTCATGTGCTGTGTGCCGCATGGGTGCGTGAGTGTTGCGCACGTCCATGTGTACGTGTGAGTGTTGCATATTGCATGCATGCATGCATGCATGGGGCTTACTCCCTGCCATTGACATGTTCAAATTTCAAGCTTCCTCTGTTCCCTCCATATGATGATACTCCCTCTGTTCCCAAATAGTATGGAGTAAAAGCCTCCCTCTGTTCCCAAATACGGAGTATTTGTCTTTCTACAGATTTCAACAAGTGACTAGGTACGGAGCAAAATGAGTGAAGTGAGCGTAGAGGCATAGGGATACTGTAGAAAGGAAGTCCTCGCGATCCATTATTCCCCATCTCGGTCAGAAAACTATTCAACTAGTCTTTGTAGTGAAGTGACAATACACGCTGCAGCAGATGGGACACGTAATTAATAAGCTGAACCAGCGTGTTGTTGTTACTAAATCAGCCTTACCCAGTACTGCCATCATGTTTGCCAGTAGAGCACGCTTCCGCAAATACGCCTACGCACCTCTGTCCTCCATTAACTGACATATGGGCCCTCTTGTGGTAGACCCACATGTCATCGGTGTAACTATTTACACTCCGAAGGACGGTATATCCTGGTAGTAGTACTAGTAGAATTGAGATTTAATGCACTTTCTTCCCCGTCTTCCACTCTTCTTCCTCCTCTCTTCTTCTTCCTCCTCTCTTCCCCATCGTCGGCCGCACACCATTTACCCCCGCTCACTGCTCGCCCGCCCGCGCCATCTTCCTTGGTAGCTCGCGCGTACCATATCCCCCCGCTCACTGCTCGGCCACACGAGGAGAAGCTTCTTCGCTCGCCCGCCCGAATCCACTTCCCCGCTGGCTCGCAGGCACCGAAAACCCCAATGGCAGAACCGACTGACACGCAGAGCCGCGATTGGAATTCCCTCCCCGATGTTCTCTTGGAGCAGATCTGTAGTCGTATGGACCTACTCAGCACCGTCCGTCTGGCCGCATGCTCGGTGTCTTTGTACCGTCTACTCGTCTGCAACCGGCCGGCTCTTTTCAAGACACCCTGCTTGCTGATGCCCGATCCTCGCAGGTGGCCCAGACACCGACTTGACGATCCTATGGAGGTTGCCGTGGCGCCCCTCGACATGCTACCACTACCCGTCCACATGTCCTTCATGCGCGGCCACTACTGGGCGGGCATGAAGGCCAACTGGATCATCCTCATCCACCACACCGGTAGTCCGTGGCGTCTCGTGGATATCTACACCCAGCGAGAGATCGCCCTTCCATCGTTGGATACCGCCGACACGAGCCTCGCGGCCCACCAGACACTCCTGCCTACTACGCACGAGACGCGTCAAGCTTTTGGCTCGACCTCTGTTTGCAGAAAGTTGTAATCTGCGAAGTGCCCACACCATCAAAAGACTACATGGATTACAAGCTCATTGCCTTGTTCACCATGGGATTAGTATATACTAGTCGTCGACCCGTGCACTTGCACGGGCTAGCACTTTTAATATTACATACAACAAAGTTGTTACAAATTAGAAATGTCAGACAATAATATGAATATGTTGATATGGGTTATTGTTGTCACACATGCATGTTTATCTTTGTTAGACATAAGGTTCAACAATGTTACATTGCTTCAGATTATTTTGTTATTCGGTTGTTTGCCTCCAATTGTGTGACAACCTTATTAATATTTTCATGTGTGATGCCAAACAAAAGTTTGTAGTATATTCTCATTACTATAAGCACTATAGATTATTCTGACTTTAAGTTCTAGTCTCAGCAAACAAATTCTTAAAGAATTTCTTATATTTTTAATATGGATGTCATTTTTTATATTTTCTATCTGTATTGTATACATAGCTATATCACATAGATAAGCGTGTGTTTATTAGACCTTCGTGGCGCATGATACATCTAGATTTTCTCGTTACTCCGGTAATTTGTATCTATTTAAAGATGCTTTAATAGCTAATTTTCTCTTTTTTCTAAGACCAAAATAAAGACATGCATATGTACTATATTTGCAGATAAGTGTTAGCAATCTGGGCCTTATTCTATTACTATCATGGTTGGATCATAGTCTTCTCGGAGCATGAATCCAAGAAGAACTTATTAGAGGTTGTACTTGGTAGTTGGCCTTTTTTGTTAACATAAAATAGGGTGAACTTTGATGCTCGGGGTGGATGGAAGGAGACGTGGTGACAATAACAATGAGGAAGATCGATCGCCGCTTGGGGTCGCAGCCGATCTTGCATCATACCTCGCAGCACCTGTCTTCAGGTTCCTTTGCGGTTTGTTGTTGGCCCTGCGGGTGGGAGAGCGCACTTGATGGTGATGGCGAGTTGGGTATATCCTTCGGTTAGAGAAATCGCCACTACCGGCCACATGTAGGAGAGCAGGATTGAAGCGGAGGTGGAGTATGCGGCCATGTAGAGGAACAGAGCTAGATGTTTTTTCTTTTAAAATCGATCGACAGAAGATTTTATTTATGGAGTTTCATCGGTCATCAACTGGATTCCGTCTTTCTTTTCCTTTTATCGGTAGTGCTTTTGTAAGGACGCTATCTTTTCTATTTAAGGGACGGACCGATGTTTTTTTGACAATGTTGGACGTATCACATGACATTTTTTTGGACCGGACCATCTATGGTCGTCAAGTTTTCTTTATCGGATATAAATTTACAACTTAGTGGTTTGATTAGTAAGAAGGCTTGAAAGATCTGGCCATATACAGGAGACGTGGTTGCCTAAAAATATGTACAGGAGCCAGTGGAGACGTTTTCTCTTTTTTGGGGGAGGGATGCTTTCCTTTTTTTTAATAGGCGAGAAGATTTTCATGTAGGAGCTAGGAGCTGTTTTTCACGTAGGAGCTGTTTGTTATGTAAGGAGGCTTTTTTTTTGTTTGAGACGGAGACTATCTCCTTTTTAAAGGAAAGAATGGATACCTTTTTTTATTTCGTTTCTAAAACTGGACGTGTCAGACTATTTTTAATAGACCATAGAAGCAGAGGTTGTCTAAATAACGTACAGGAGCTGAGGGAGATATTTTCTCTTTTTCTTTAAGGAGCGATGTAGTCCCTTTCTTTGAAGCTTGTAATTTCTTTTTTAATTGCTGAAGAGTTTCACGTATCCTGCATGTCACGTATCCTGCATGTCAAAAAAATGTATCTCATGGTTTTATAGATGTTTTTTTGAACGCTCAGGGTCCTATAGACTTATTAAGGAAGGAGTCTATTCATTTTTTTGAAGGAACAGATGGATTTTTTTTTTGTTTTCAAACATTGGCCGTGTCATATCTCTTTTTTTGGACCGTGGAACTATTTGTGTTACGCAAGTTTTCTTCTTATCTCGGGCGTCGATTTTACAATCCAACGGAGTAATTAATTATGATGATGTGGATTAATTAAAAGGCTTGAATGGTGCCTCCAATTAGTAAATATAAGATGGAATCCGGTCTCCATACATGGTTATGGCTCATCATCAATCCTGTTGAGGCAACATTTCTGTCTGATGCTATAGTGCATGATGGCATCGTTTACGCGGTCGACGCACAGATTGGCTGCCTATACTGGTGGAATCTATCGTGTGTAATTGTTCTATCTCATCTCATCTTTACCTTGTCAATATGACTGCCTGTTTATTTGTTAGAAATTTAGAATGCATAGCATGTCTATAACCACATCATTGCTATGTGTTCCTCTCATTTCCTAGATTTATGTGACCACACATGTTATTGTTAGAGTTGATATGAGAACAATTGGCATCTAATGATTCTTAGAATACATATTATGAGCATAACATCATGATTGCTATATGTTACTCTCGTTTACAAGATTTTTATAACAACGCATGTTATTGCTTAGAGTTGATATGAGAACAGTAGTAGTAAGTGCTATGGTAGAATATGAGTAGGCGCTGTCATAGCTGTTTTCCTCTCATTGTTACATGATGTTTGAACCATGACATGTTGCTAGAATATGAAAGCCATTGGCTTATTTTTTTAACTTGGGGTATGATTATGACCACGGCCTTGCAATTCTCTATCTATGATATGTGTCACTGTTATAATAATCTTAATTCCACACATACTCTGAACATGATTTTTTATTTTTGTCCTTTTGGTCTCCAATTTGAATTGTTGCAGCAGACGCAAATGCGCTGGCCTTCATGATTCCAGGACCTGGAATCATACCAGCCGATGGGTGGTGGTTTATCGCTCGTTCAGCTGACGACGGTCATTTGATTCTCGTTCGCACGTACCAAATTGACCAAACCATTACATCAAACCCCATGCAGTATAATATGTGGGGCGTTCGTGAAATTGATGGCTATGGCTGCTTCGTGTTCGAGAAAGATCCCAGCTCCGTTGGGCCAGGCGTATTCAACTGGAGGCGGGTTTACAGCCTCGGCAACCACTCCTTGTTCCTCGGGCTCAATTATCCGATCATCCAACCAATCATCGATCATATCACCGGTGATGATTACTGTGCTGCGCAACTTCCATTCCCGAGGGGGGGCTGTGTTTACACATCATACCATGGGTTTCATGAATCACCATATCCAGAGATTCTTCGACACGGCTTGTTGCCAGGTAATCTTCAGTGTGTGAAAGGCATCAAGCTTCCATGCGATGGATGGCTTTTGCAAACCCGACATGCGGCGATGTGGTTCATGCCAACAGCAAATATGCACAACTTGATTCGTGTTGATATCTAGAATGAGCCATGTATTCTGCTGCTGTGGCACGACCCTCTTTTGTTGGATATTATGTATTGTTGTTACTTTGAAGCACTCCTCTGGTTTGAAGGATAGATACCTTCCTGGGATCAAGTGCATCCTAACTCACCTGCGTAGGATGTACTGATAATGATGATGGAGATGCTGTGCAGAAGCCATATATATATCAGTTAGGCTTCAAGTGCGTACTTGTTAGTTAAACCTATGTATAAATTGTGACACTAAATACGACTAGTAAGTAGTACAGTAGAAGTACTAGTATACGTCGATCAAATTATTCATCATGTTCACACATTCAATTGACGTGACAACACGCTGCGCGTGAGGTGACACAAGAATCCCGGCGGCGTGTTCGGGTATTCTGGACTTCAGATTTGGAGTACCACTTATCTGTCGAAATCTTTCATCATTCACTTAAAATAGTCGATTGATCATACATTGAGTACCATATAACTAGAATTACCGATGCAAGAAAAAAAAGGATTGGCCGGTGCTGCCGGCTGGCGTCAAGTTCGATCCCACGGATCAGGAGCTGATCGAGCACCTTGAGGCCAAAGTGAGTGCTGACAGCGTGAGATTTCAGTCTCTCATCGATTTGTTCATACCAACCATCGACAGCGAGCACAACATATGCTACACCCAACCTGAGAAACTTCCAGGTAAGACACCGATCTGCCGTCTACTTGCACAAACATATTCTTTTGTTTATAGCTCTATTTTTCTTTTTAGACGCAGACCTGGTGAAGCAACTACAAATTTGACAGTTAATAAAAAGTGAAACAAGTGACCGCAACATGCCAAAGATGTTATGAAAATGCCAACTACGTACACTAAAACCTGTATTCCACAATACTGCAGGTATCACATTGAGTGGCCTAAGGAAGCAATTCTTCCAGCGCAATTCCAGGGCGTTCAAAAGGGGCACCTGGACGCGTCGCAAGATACAGTCGGAGTGTGGCATGCACGCGATGTGGCACAAGACCGGCAATACCTTGCCGGTGATGGTCAACGGCCGGCAGACGGGCAGCAAAAAAGGTTCTGGTGCTGCACACCAACAAGAACTTCGACCAGTAGAGGACCAACTGGGTGATGCACCAGTACCACCTCGGGGACCTGGAGCAAGAGAAGGAGCGGGAACTGGTCCTCTGCAAGATTTTCTACCAGACGAACACTAGGGCCAGTAGTAAAAAGATTATAAGTTAGTTAGGTATTGGTAGTTGTACTACCTTGTCGTCCGCAAGTTGGTATTGTTGTTAACGATCTTTTGGTATGAACTTGCATTTGCTTCCAACCATCATGCCGAGGGTCGGCGTGGATATAAAGCTGAATCATTTGTTTCGAAACGAATTTTCAGGCACCTGATTTTTATTTGATGGGTAGCATAAGCACCCGCCGTTCGAATTCCCAGTTCTCCAATTTTTTCGAAACAAGTGCATGCACTTATTATCACGATAAAAAAACAATATCCAGGTTGCATCCCAGTTATCAGTCTGTACTTGCAGAATTCTCTCGTTTATTGAGCACGTATATTGTTTTTTCAGGTCGAGCAAGTTTCAACTGGGCTGCAGACTGCCCAGGGTTGGTTTTGTTTTTAACAGGCCCAGCCCATGATGACAATGGGGCACAAAGATCCAGCAGGTATCTACTGGCCTCTGGCCCGCCAGCGTTAGTTATATTTTGTCTTACAACATCTGCAGGCAGTTTTTTTACTGAATCAAACACACAGCCCAGTTCTATTTTCCTCTTGAAACGCATGTCCTACATCCGTTTTCTAATCTCTACCTATATTTTTATTAGTTCATATACACGTATAATTATATTGAAAACACATGAAATTCCCTATTCATATTTACATCCTTATTTTTGTTGTTTTTCCCACCCAGTGCTGATTTTTTTACCACTGGTTTTCCCTTAAACCAACTCAATTGTCCCACGTCTTATTTGCTCACAAAAACAAAACAATTTTTTTGGCAAATCAATAAGTTCTTAAAAAAATTATCATTTCGGGATTACAACAGTTCAGACTCCACCGAAATATGCAAAATAAGGTTGAACTTTTTGACCGTGGTCCTGGGCAAAAAATGGGTTGTAATAAATTACTTAAGAATTAGCAAATGTGCTGCAAATTATAAAAAATAGCAAATGGGCTTTATGTTGTCTGCCACAGATTTGAACGCTGACTTGTGGGCCTACCAAGTTCATGCGTACACAAGGTTTCTCAAAAAAGAAACTTAGTCAACAATCGACTCTACCAGCGTCAGACCGTTAGATGTCAATCTAACGGCAATCGTGCTTCTTCAGTCTCTGATCTTCCTGCCCCAGCCGCCCAAACCAGCGCCGTCGGAACCGCCTGCTCCCGCCTCCCGTGGCCGGCAGTGCTGCCGGGCAGGCCTCACGGCCCCATCATACTCGCATCCCTGGCCTGTCTATCCCTCTACTCACCCACACCTCCTGTTATTTTCCAGCGACGGCAGCCGAACCAGTCAACCCTCGTACTCTCCACCGCGTGGGCAGCCACTATCGTGTCTTCCCCGGCTCCGTGTCGTTCCCTTCGTAGGCCTCGCCGTCGTCCACCACCCTGGTGCTCTTGGCGCGGCGTGGTCAACGATGTCCATCCAACGGTCGTAGTGCTTCTTCAACCTCTGGTCTTCTTGCCCCAGCCGCCCAAAGCAGCGCAGCTCGTGTCGCATGCTCTTGCCTCCCGTGGCCGGCTGTGCTGCCGCGGAGGCCTCACCGTCCCCATACTACTCCCACCGCTGGCCAGGCCATCCCTCCACTCACCCACTCCCCCTGTTATTCTGCGGCGACGTCAGCTTCACACTGTAGCCGAACCAGTGAACCCTCGTGCTCCTCTCCGCGTGGGCATCCACTGTCGTGTCTTCCCCGGCTCCGCGTCGTCCCCTTCCTAGGCCTCACCGTCGTCCACCACCGTGGTGCTCTCAGCGCGGCGTTTCAATGTGGTCAACGACCGACTTCCATCGGAAGAGTACTGTACGTGGAGAGGCTGACAGTTGGGTCCACGGCAGCCGCAAGGAAGTGCATCCTTATTACGCGCAAAATAATTATTCCTCCACCTGACAGCAGGGACCCACCGGACGGGCCACCAGTATTTCGCGGAAAAAATGTTTCCCCCCTGACTGTTGGGACCCATCGGACGGGCCACCATATTTCGCGAAAAAAAAATTTGCCCCTTACTGCTGGGACCCGCCGGACGGACCACCGTATTTCGCGAAAAAGTCCCCCATTGTCACTCGGACCCACCGGAAGTGCCTCCTTATTACGCACAGAAAAATGAATACTCCCCCTGCTAGCTGGGACCCACCATGGTAGGAGGCTGACTTGTGGGCATACTAAGTTGACGGGGACGGAGGGCTTTGTCAACTTAGTCAATATGAACGATTCTAGCTCCAGTGATCGTACGATGTCCATCCAACGGCCATCGTGCCTCTTCAATCTCTGCTCTTCCTGCTCCAAATTACCAAACAAGCGCCATGGGACTGCTCGCTCCCCTCCTCCCAGCGGGGTGTGGTGCCACAGCAGCCTCACCGCCCCACCGTACTCCCATTGCTGGCCTAGCCATCCCTCTACTCACCCACACCTGATGTTATTCTCCGGCAGACAAACCAAGAACCTCGTGCAGACAACAGATTCTCCGCGTGGGAAACAACTGCCGAGTCTTCCCTGCCTCCGCGTCGTCCCCTTCCTAGGCCTCGCCGTCGTCCACCGCCCTGGGGCTCTCGGCGCGGCCTAGTCAACATGGTCAGCAACCGATATGCATCTGAAGTGGATTGTACGTGGAGAGGCTGACAGCTGGGTTCATGGTCGCACGCAAGGAAATGCCTCCTTATTATGCGCAAAATAATGATTCCTCCACCTGACATCGGGGACCCACCGAAAGGGCCTCTGTATTTCGTGAAAAAAACGTTACCGCCGCTGACAGCTCGGACCCACCAGCTATATCTTCGCAGGCAAGGAAGTGCCTCCTTATTACGCACAAAAAAATGAATACTCCCCCTGTTAGCTGGGACCCAGTATAGTGGCAGGCTGACTTGTGCACTTACTAAGTTGACGGGGACGGAGAGCTTTGTCAACTTAGTCAATATGCACAATTCTAGCTCCAGTGACCGTACGATGTCCATCCAACGGCCGTAGTGCTTCTTCAACCTCTGGTCTTCTTGCTCCAGCCGCCCAAACCAGCGCCGGTCGTGCCTCGTTCTCCTGCCTCCCGTGGCCGTCTGCAATGCGGCGGAGGCGTCACCGCCCCCTACTACTCCCACCGCTGGCCAGGCCATCCCTCTACTCACCCACACCCCCTGTTATTCTGCGGCGACGGCAGCCTCACACCACAGCAAACCAGTGAACCCTCGTACTCCTCTGGCGTGGGCATCCACTGCCGCGTTTTCCCGGCTCGCGTCGTCCCTTCCTAGGCCTCGCCGTTGTCCACCGCCCGGTGCTCTCGGCGCGCGTGGTCAACGTGGTCAAGGAACGGCTTCCATCGGACGTGGACTGTGACGTGGAGAGGCCGATACCGGGTCCATGGCCGCAGCAAGGAAGTGCCTCCTTATTACGTGCAAAATAATTATTCCTCCACCTGACAGCGGGGACCCACCGGACGGGCCACCGTATTTCGCGAAAAAACATTTCCCCCTGACTGCTGGGACCCACCAACTACATCTTCGCATGCAAGGAAGTGCGTCCGGGCAAAAAAACGATTCGTCCCCCTGACTGCTCGGACCCACCAGCTACATCTTCGCACGCAAGGAAGTGCGTCCGGGCAAAAAAAAACAAAACGATTCGCCCCCCCGGACTGCTGGGACCCACCATCTAGATCTTCGCAGGCAAGGAAGTGTCTGACAGTCGGGACCCACCTAGTCGAAGCGTACGTAGCATGTAGAGGCGCGCACGGGTCGTAGTAGAGGCGCGCACATGTCTTAGTAGAGGCGCGCACGTAGCATGTACATGTACGTACAGCGGCGAGGGTGCAAGAAAGAAAATACGGCCACGTACGTACATACGGGCAGGGTCTCGAACGCCTACTCGCGCATACGAACATGGCTAGGTCGGAACGGAGAAACAACGTCGTCGTCGTGTTCATGGGGAGCCAACCGGCTGGGTCGGAACGAAATGCGTGGTCGTGTTCATCGGGAGGGCTTGGACGGAACATGCGATGGAAACGAGGCCTGGCGTACCGCACAACGGAGGAAATGGACCTCCTACGTTCGGAACGGGGTCCTGTTGATCGGGAGGGGTGTGGCGTACCGCAAAATGGAGGAAACGGACCTCCTACGGTCGAAACGGGGGTCCTGTTGATCGGGAGGGGTGTGGCCTACCGCAAAACGGAGGAAACGGACCTCCTACGGTCGAAACGGGGGTCATGTTGATCGGGAGGGGTGTGGCGTACCGCAAAACGGACGAAACGGACCTCCTGTGGTCGAAACGGGGGTCCTGTTCATCGGGAGGGGTGTGGCGTACCACAAAACGGGACTCCACGGGATACTGTTCATCTCCACCGTCAACCTCCTCCAGCCTCCACGGTCTACCGTCGACGTCCTCCAGCCTCCACGGGCTCCTGTTCATTCAGCCTCCACCGCGCGCTACTTCACCGGCTACTGTTCAACCACCCCTCCATCGTTCACTGTTCATCCAACCCTCCACACCACGGGGTCCTGTTCAACCACCCCTCCACGGCCACCCGTCCACCGTCTACTGTTCATCCAGCCCTCCACACCACGGGGTCTTGTTCATCCAGAGGCAACGCCACCGCCACTCGCTCATCCAACCCCCCGCGCAACGCCACTGCTCATCCAATCGATCGGCTTGATTAGCAGCAGCAGCGGCGAATCGCCCATCGGGTTCGCTTAACAGCCATTGATCGATCGCCGGGTTCAATGAACGCGTAGCCTGCAGGCAATCGCCGGGTTCGATTAGAGCCCAATGCCTCGCACACACGCACGCACGTACGAGAAACGCACATCGCCGCCCCGACCTCCCACCGTAACCGCAACTCCCGAAATTTTCCTCCCCTCGCTTCTACCACGGTTTTTCCGTCATGGACGGCCCAAAGAATGTCATGCAGCTGCGTCTCCGCCCGCCCAGGACGAAAAGCCCATTTTCTGTCATGATTTTTTGTCATAGAAGTAGGAGGCCACCACATCTATGATGATACCGGGTTTTGTCACAATTATCGTCATAGAAGTGTCATGTATGACAGAAAAAAAATTCGTTCGGCCCAAAATGTCACGGATGTGTCTTTTTTTTGTAGTGTTGGTCGACTAGTTTACTCTTCCCGCTACGGAGTCGATCCCCTTCTTCTTCATTAGCGTACCAGGTGGCTATCTCCATCATCCGGGTCAGAGTCATATCTTTAGTCCGACCGAATTTCAGAACTAACTCTTGGTACTTGACGCCTTCCTTGAAAGCGTACACTGCCTGATGCTCTGATACATTCTCAACGGTGTGATGCAAAGTGGTCCATCTCTGAATGAATTCCCTCAAAGTCTCATTCGGCTTCTGCACACAATGCTGCAACTCGGGCAACCCTGCTAGTCGCTTGCACATGCCCTCAAAAGTTCTTATGAACACTCGAGCTAACTCCTCCCAACTATATATACTGCCTGGAGCCAACTGAGTCAACCACGCTCGGGCCGACCCTTCCAACATAAGAGGGAGATGCTTCATCGCTATCTCATCGTTTCCGCCTCCAATCTGCACGGCCACTCGGTAATCCTCAAGCCAGGTTTCGGGTTTGGATTCTCCAGTGAACTTACTAACTCCGGTTGCCAACCTGAAGTTGGGAGGAATTATTGCTGCCCTGATGGCTCTGCTGAAACACTCTGGGCCCGAAACATGCAATCTGCTGCCACTCGGGCGATCTCTGCCAAGGTCTTCCCTATGTGCTCTATTCCGGTCGACCAGGCCTTGAACGAGAATGGATCTCGCATCGAAGCCTGGCTCTCTTGGGTCGACCGGAGCCCTGCGCTCGCCACTGTGACGGCGTCTGTCATCGTTCCGCCGAGGCCCGTACGACGCACTCCTCGGAGGAGGCGTAGGCACTCGATAACGATTGTCGCGGTCAAACTGACGATCATACTGTCCACGGCCTTCACGCCGCGGGGGCGATCTCGGGCTATGGGCCGACTAGACCGTATCCGCTACTACGGATCTGCTGTGAATCCTATTCCGCGACTGAGACACTGCAGTGTTCTGCTCCCCCGCTGCCTGGAGCAAGGCCCGGATCTGCATCAGTCCTCTGCCAGCCTCCGACTGGGAAGGCTGAATCGACTCTGCTATTCGGGTCGTGGCTGCGAGGTTCTGAATCGGAGAGGTGGAGGCGGAAAAAGCTGTCGTCGACTGGACTCGTGGATCCGCTCCTGAGCACGCTCGTCGAGAGTGCGCTGAAGGTTATCCAGTCAAGTGCGCTCAGCCAAATTGGTTAGGCACACCTCCTCCAAGGCCCGAGCCTCAGGGGTTTCTCCAACAATGGGCGTGTGGAGTGCATCCATGTTGCGGTGACGAAGTTCTTCTCTCTGCTGCGAAGAGAGGGGTTCGGGTCGGTATTCCTCATGGACACACGACGGATCACCGTCTCTGTCTTCGCCGTCCTCACGGCGAAAACCAGGCGGACTGTGGGGTCCGTCGACCATCAAGACTTCTGCCGCAGGGTCGCTGCTGTCGCATTCGGATGCGGTCTCCGCGGAGCCAGTCGACAGATCGAACAGGCCGTGGAGGGTTTCGTCGGGCTCGATTGCCGTGACTTGATGGGTGGCCGAACGCCGAGCCGCCACGTGCTTCACCCACCGCTGGAGCCGCGATCGACCGGATCGCTTGCGACGGCGGACAGCAGGGAGGGAAAACACAGTCGGCGCCAACTGATACTGAGTCGATGGCTGCCGGAGAAGGACGCCGCGGACACACGCGCGGAAGTGCGTCGCCCCTCGGATGGGGAGCGCCTCGACATCCAGGGGAGCTTCTTGAAGCCACGCGGAGTCGTCGGCCACGAAAACGAGCGTGCCGAGACGGATCTCACGGCCCTCAGCAAGTCCGCCGCCAGAAACCATGATGATGATGATCGGTAAAACTTGCAACTTCACCAATAAGTCGCCAAGACACCTGCCCCAAGGAGGGCGCCAACTGTCGTGGTTCTAAGACTGACAGTAGAAAGGGGGGTAGGTATGGAGAGGCAAGATCTCAGCTATGGCGAAGGTGTACACACGAGATTTACGAGTTCAGGCCCTTCACGGTGGAAGTAATAGCCCTACGTCTCGGTGTCCGGAGGCGGTCGATTGGATTATGTGTGTGATATTACAGGGGTGCGAACCCTTGTGCCAAAGGAGGAGGGTGGCTTATATAGAGTTCGTCAGGACCTCTCCCGCCCTCCATTACAAGGGAGTTAATGTACATAAAGTGGTGGCGTTACTGGTAACGCCAGCCTTAAGTGCTCTTAATGACTTTGAAGACTACGGAGTGAATGCGTGTCCGTTGCACGCTGAGTGACTCCTGGTCTTTGGGAGGTCGAGTGACAGTAGGTAGGGAGACTCCCGAGTGACATGATGTCGAGTGGATTGCACTTGACACCTTTGACCGGGGGTCTCATGGAGTCTCTTGACCTTCTTGCCTTCTTGGGTAGTGACCTTGGGTAGGACGTATAGGTCAGGCCTATGACCCTACCCTAGGTCTGTATCCTCATCAGGGTGTACATTGCCAGGATACTTCTTCGCGGTCGCCTTCATTGATCGCATAGGCCGTGTGAAAATCCAATTGCTCGACTTCACCATGATGACATCTTTCATCTCTGCCTTGCCATCCCCTATAATAAATGGCTAGAATGCAACAAGAACAAATATGGATTCGCCGTCATGTATGGCTTCATCTTCTTCTTGGCGAACTTTGGGCCAAACACTACGACTTTCATCTTTCCAGCGGAACTCTTCCCGGCACGGCTGCGCTCCACATGCCATGGCATATCGGCGGCGGTCGGGAAAATCGGTGCCATCTTCGGCGTGTTAGCCTTCTCCTTCTTGAGGTGCCGTTTCAGGATCTTGTTGTTTGTCCTTGTTGGTTGCAATCTAGTTGGAATTGTGTTCACTCTTCTATTGCCGGAAACTAAGGGAAAATCTCTTGAGGAGATTACTGGGGAGATAGAACAAGGTCAGCCTCTGGATGATGCAGCCGCAGTAGTCAATGCAGCTGAGGGCATACACGTTGTGCCTGTTTAATTAGCCTTGTTGATTTGACTGACTGGTCTAGATGTGTGTTCTTTTAAAAGGTTGGCTGGGGGAATGGATAGTATATGAATGTGTATACTTCACATTAATTATCTTGATTATTGTGTATTTATAAAGAATGTAAATCAAATTCGAGATTGATAATTGAAAATGGGGATCCGCGTTTTCCATGTCGGGGATAACCCATGGTTTCTCTATAAGTAAAAGTAAGAGCATCTACAGCTGGACTTGGCAAATCCGGCCCCTCAAACGTCCGCGGACGGGGCACTCCTCAAAAAATACAATCTACATCTGGACACCTTAATTACCATATCTCAAATCCACACAAAATCATGCAACTACGTCGACGCACACGCATCGTCCGGCTACTCCATCACACTACACAAACATGCCATTGGACTACCAAAATTTGGCATGTTTGGCTATGGTGGAGTTCATCCACGGCTGCCCTTGCCATATTCATGGCGCCCTTGCTGTCCCTTCTCGCGGAAGTACCGGTCGAAAACGCAGTACGGATCGAGCCGGATCTGCTCGTCGCCGGAGCTGTCCTCGCCGGAGTTGTTCTCCTTCTCCTCCTTCGGTGGCAGTCCGGCCATGGCACGGACCGCCCGATTCTGCTCACGGGCGAGGGCGCGTGTTCCTCTGCTGCCGTTTCTTCACAACGCGGGTGCGGATGGCTTCCTCCTCTACGGCCGCCGCGATACGAGCCTCGGCAACCCTTATCCTCTCCATCCCACGGCGGGCCGCCCGTTCCCGATGGGACTCATACTCTGGCCGACCGGTGACGGGGAAGGAGAGGAGTTCCGGCCGGGACCACGAGGATCTAGCACAAGAGGACCCGAGCGCCCGGTGAGCCGACGCTATGGCGCCGCGGCGGACGGATCTGTCCGTTGGCCGGGTGCTGTCCTCCCGGGAGCGGCGGAGTGCAATGCGGACTGCCATTGCCTCCTCCAACCCACACAAGGCGACACCCCAGTCGACGGTCCGGACTAGTCGGAGTCCGATCCGCTGCCTGCCATGGTGGAGAAGGTCGCAAACAGCCGGAGGTGAGCTCGGATGGCGGAGGGGAGTGGACTGAAGTGGTTAGGGTTTGGTCCGGCGAGAGGATGGCCACGAATATAAGTGGGGTCGGGTGGGCCAACATGGATCGGGTCCGACGTGGGCGCACCAGGGCGGCCGCATATTGGGTTGGATATGGTGGTGCCGGCAGCCTGGGCGTTTGAGGGGCCTGTCTGGGTCCAAATTTCGTGACCGGGTAGCGACCGGGCGGCCTGCCCGGGCGTTTGAGCGGGTTTGAGGGGTCCGTTTGTAGATGCTCTAATAGACATAAATCTCTACACCCGATGAATCCCTAGGTGTGGGTAACACCCTATGGTACTGTGGACACCAGTATACCACCTGATATGTCGCTCACGAGTGTACATGATGAGTGGGTGTGTGATGCTTAACAAATGACCAAAGTCACCAACTACCGTAACCAAAGTCATGGAGTGTTTCAAATGCTCATGTATTTCTGGTGTATCGATCCTGCGCCAAATTCTCTTTTTCTAGGGTACATCAAATTAAGTTGGACAAAAGAATTACTATGCTAGCTTCAGTTGGTGATCTATTTGCTGACAAAGAAATCTAATTTAATTTCAAAAATATATAATGTTTAAAGGAGAGGCCCAAGGGCTCACGCTTCCGCGGTATCACCAGGACTCTCTCAGGTCATAGCCGTCTCTTGCAACCACGATGGGCTCCCGCTGCAAGCGACGGAATGGGCCACCAAATTGATAGTGCATTTCTTAGCCTGACCGGTTCTAGTGGCCGGCCGGTGGGCGTGGGCGCGGAGACGTCGAAAAACGCATATTGGCATCAAACTGCAGAGGCTATGCCTAAAAGACGCGTGTGAGGGGATTATGCCCATGTATGCCATGAACTGTTTCTTAGTCCCGAGGGGATTACGCCAGCTGATAGATACTCCCTCCGTCCCATAATATAAGAACATTTTTTACACTAGTGTAGTGTTGAAAACGTTCTTATATTATGGGACGGAGGGAGTACTATGGTACACAAAAAAAAATTAGGGTAGCAAGGATGGCAAGGGGAAGGTGGCATGGGTCTCCCCGGATGTTCTTACTATGCCAAAATACATGGGTGTATTGGATTTTAGAGATTCTCAATTGTTCAATCTTGCCATCCTAGCCAACAAGGCATGGAGGTTGATTCAGGAGCCGAGCTCTCTTAGCGCGAGGATTTTGAAAGTTGTTTACTTCCCCACGGGTTAGCTATTGAGTGCGGAGCGCGGGTCACATCCTGACATCCAGCACATGTGTGGAGAGCGTTATGTGACAACAAATCGGTGTCGAAGCAAGGGCTAATCCGTCGCATTGGTAATGGACGAACGACAAATATATGGGCTGATAACTAGCTGCCGAGGAACAAGTTGAGGGCTCTATACCCTAGATCTGATGACCCATCATCCTTTGTTGCAAAACTAATAGAAGAAAGCCTCAGATCATGGAATCATAATTTGGTTTACCAACATTTGCAACGTCCAGATGCTTATATTATCCTTAATATTCCTTTGAGCTCAAGGAATATGGATGATGAATGGGCGTGGCACTATGAAAGAAGGGGTATGTATGGTCAGATCCCGCTACAGATTAATCGTTGACACAGAAAGAAGAGGGAGGGTTGGCTGGAAGGTCGGACGGCACAGTCTAACACTAGTGCTACCCGGAGAGATTGCACTAGCTTATGGAAAATTAAAGGTCCAGGGAAGATAAAGAACTTCGCATGGAGACCTGCGAGAAATTTCATACCGATATAATCTGTGTCTGGTGTCACAGGAAAACGGCGGATGGATGACAACGTGTGTTTAATCTTCTTTTTCTAGAAGGGTCTGTCTAAGCCTCATCTAGATGTGACATTGTTATATCATATATAAGTATGACATCACTTTATGGCCCTCCTTTTTGTTTGTTTGTCTTGCGTTGTTTATTTGTCCGGTGAGCTCATCGATCCAGCCCGGTGACAACACAACCCCGCTCTCGCATGGCACAATATTGTGGCGCTCACTGTAGCCTAGCTTACCTAGTACTGCGGTTTGTTCTTGTTATTTCCTTTTTTGATTCCCTTTCTTCTGACTTTGTTTTTGACCTTTTATTTTCTTATAATTTCCTGTAGTAAACTGTTTTTGAACTACATAATGAACATATTTTAAATACGGTGAACATTTGTTCAAGTACAGACCGATCAAATTTATAATATACTATGAACACTTTCTATATAAAGTGAACATTTCCAATGTAGAGTGAACTTTTTATTAATATATGGTGCAATATTTTAAAATAGACACTGAACATTTTGAAAAAATAGATGCTGGACATTTTTTTAAATGCACGATGAACATTTAAAAAAAGATTGAACGAGAAAAACAAAAAAAATCTAGGCAAAGAAACACACAGAAGAATGTCTCACTACAAGGATTCTGGTCTATTGCAATAAAAATTATTGCTACAACTACGTTTTGTTGCAATAAAACGCAATATTACCACAAATTCTCTCGTTGTGGTAATAGGTCGCACATATTGCCATAACTTAGTTTGGTCACGATAAATACTAACTTTGTTGCAATAGAGGCCTCATATTGCAACAAACTGTATCGGCGTTGCAATATGGCAGCGGTATTGCGACAAACAGATTCCGTTGTGTGAGAGCAGTCATTTTGTTGTAATAGAGACTAGGTATTTCGACAGAATAACTATCTGTGGCAATATTCGGAAAGATATTGAAACACAAGCATGATGTTGCATTAGTTACAAATATTGTTGCAAAAAAGTGGCTAGCTATTGCAACAAACTAAATCGGCGTTGCAATAGGTAGGGATATTGCGGAAAAAAAATCGGTTGCGCGAAGCAGTCATTTTGTTGCAATAGAGACTAGGTATTTCAACAGGATAACTATTCGTGGTAATATTCGAAAAGATATTGCAACATTGGTGTGACATTGCATTAGTTACAACTAAAACAGTGGAAAAATATATTATTCGAATTTATAGATATTAAGTTGTATTTTTTGCAAGCTCTAAGGAGTAATTAAATTATTTTTAAATTGCACCAATTTTAATTAACCAAGACTATGGAAAAACTTTATAAATGGATAGAACACACTTTCTTGATAGGAATACATATTTAACTCGTTACATTTGTATCTGAAATGCCCAAGAAATGTTCGCCTATGTAAAAAAAATACTTGTTGACAAGTTCCAAAAAACATGTACGCAATTTCAAAATGTTTGTGAATTCAAAAAAGATTCAAGAATTTGTAAAAAAGTTCATGAATTTAGAAAATGTTCGCAACTTCAAAATTATGGTGGACATTTTTTCAATGGTGAACAAATTTTAAATTTTAAAAATGTTCACCCCAATTTGTAAAAATGTTTACCATTTTGAAAAAAATCATGAATTTTAAAATATTCGCAATTTAAAAAAAATTATACGTACTGAGTGCAGGGGGTTACACACCAGGCCGCTCACACCAAATAGGAGATCGCCAAAAAAATGAACACGAACAAAAAACTAGAGCACACAGAAGACAACTGGGCCATAGCTTTAAAACAAAAAATACAGGCCCGTCCAGCCCGAAAGAAAAGACTATGTATACCTAAATGGATTTCTTTTCTCAAAAAACTTAAATAGATTTCTTTTCACCCAATAAAAACCTAAAAAGATTCCTAATAGAAAAGACTTATATATAAGAAGTGCATCTCCACATATATATCACATACACGCTTTGTCTGGTGGTTAGCACGTGCTTCACCAGCGCACAGGTTTCAAGTTCGACACCCCCGCGTGCTCTTTTTTTCTTTTTTTTCTCATATATCCCACTGACATATGGGCCCATTCGGACGAGCAGGACCGGGCTAACTGTCCTACTGCAGAATACACTGTACATGGTTTGCATTGTTTGACAAAATTCCCAACAATGTTCAGAAAATGTTTATTCCCATTCTAAATATAAACGTGACATTTAACGGAATACTCACATATTTCCAAATAATGTATGTGAAATTTTCCTAAATGTTTATACAATGTAAAAAAATTGCATAGTTTACAAGTAATGTATGAGAAATTTTCAAATGTTTTTACAATGTAAAAGAAAAGTTTGCGTAGTTTGATAAAATTCCCAATAATGATGGACTAATAATTATTTTGGAACTCTTCGACAATTTTTTTTGCATAGGCGAACATTCCTTGAAATTGGGGAACAACTTTTGAAATTCAGAAACATTTTTTGTGAATAATATTTTTTAAATTCACGAATTTTATTTAGAATCAGCAAACATTTTTATAAAATTGAAATATTTTAAAGAAATTCCGAAAAGTTGTTTTGAATATTTTGAAAAAATATCATGGACATTTTTTGTGGACACAAACTTTATTTTTCTATCATGAATTTTTTTGGAAGCGATGAACATTTTTTATAAAACTCATGAACATTTTATAAATTTACGAAATTTTTAAAAGACAAGTATATCTATATAATAGATAATGCATCCCCATATTAAACATATCACGGATTTGGCCTGGTGGGAAGCGATGAATGTTTTTGAAAAAACTCATGAACATTTTTTTATGAAATTTTTAAAAGATAGGGTATCTATATAATAGACGATGCATCCCCATATTAAACATATCACGGATTCGGCCTAGTGGCTTGCTTGCCCAACGATGGGGCAAAAGCTTAAGCGTGCGAAACCCTCGTCGTGTTTTTTCCTTTTATTTGTCGGCACGCTTTTTTCTTTGTATTACTCGGCCCACAGACGAATGGGCATGTTAGCTATAGAAATACGAGATACTATCCAGCGTGTAGAGTCAGGACTGCTGTTTCAACCTCAGAGACCGTATTGAGCACGTATTTTCTTGTGTCAGGACCGTATTGAAGCACTTTGCAACCACCAGGTCCAAGTTGGACCTTGCCAGCCAGCGACTACGAGGACGATAGATGCAATTGTCGGGACCGTATTGAAGCACTTTGCAACCACCAGGTCCAAGTTGGACCTTGCCAGCCAGCGACTACGAGGACGATAGATGCAATTATCTCGACTATAAATCAGAGAGAAAAATTTCTATTCTGGAGGATGCGGAACTTAATCAGGAGCAATAATCTACACTGCAGGAGAGTGAGAGTATGAAATAAAGGATTATTACTTCAAAGCAGGAAAGTGACCAAGTGGCAACTCGCAAAATCAAAAGCCCCAACCCAATCAAATCACGAAGCACTACATAACATATGGACGACTCGAAGGTACGAAAAAATCTTGTGCGATCGACACACAAAATACATGTCTAAGCCAGCTTGGGTTGTTGCTTCCTGGCGCTGATGGACAGGGTCCACCACACGACCATAGCCCGGAGCGCTCTCAGCGCCCCAATTTGAGGGAGCTTAGAAACATAGAAGGTTTGCACACAATTTTCTTGCTGGCCGGATGAGATTTATTTTGTGTGTGAAATGATAGGACTAAATTTAACTTCATTGCAAAGCAATATTTGTTCTCAAAGTTTGAATTTTGTCATGGCAACTAGGAAGTAAACAAAGATACACAATTGTAGATCCATGATGTAACAACACGTTCTAACACAAAAGATCTCAGAACGAAATTGGTTTGGTTATTAATTTACACAGTTTAATCTCTATGGTTTTCGTTGAAACAAAAATGACATGATTATGTTGGACCTACTCTACCACGGAGGAACTCTCCACGAATTGTTTGGTAAGATGAAAGATGTTTAGATCACCCCATCTCAAGGTCAAAATGTGAGATCAAGACTGACATAGATCGACCATCTCATCAAACCATCCTATTTGTACTTGTGTTTTAAGGCAAAAATATAACCTAGTAGATTTAAATTGAGGGTCACATCAAGTTTCTGTGGGCTATAGTTCAAAATTGGCCAAGTTTTTGCTACTTTTTGAAATGATTTTCTGAAATTGTAGTGCAAACCTGGTTGTACCTACAGCCGGGTCGTCCGACGACAACGCTCTAGCACCGGTCGCAACCCCTACTTCTGCGGGACGGCAAGCCCCGTCCGGTGAGCCGCCCCTCTGACCTTGCGCGCCGCTCCTGGTCGGCCATGGCTCCCGTCGCCCTCTTCCTCCATCCTCGGTGTTGACCAAGCAGTTCCTCTGTCCCTCTTCCCGACCTTCGCCCGCGAGCTCGAGCCTCTCCACCGGCCATGGATGCGAGCTTCCAAATTTGAACAAGGTAATATTTAAGATTTATTACAATCTTACGTTTCGTTGTTTTAGATGAGTCACTTATCATTAATACTATTGCACAAAATGTGCAGGATTAACCAAAGGAGGAACTTGAAGAATTGGAGGTAGCAGTGTGTGTCTTGTAAATAAGCAAGCAATTCTCCCTGCTCCACAGAAAGCTACAGTTGAAGATGAAGAACTTGCTACACTACAAGCTGAAACTTCGCTATGACCAGGGTAATGTTTGATCTTCTGTTAGATCGATTTGTAAAGTTTATTGTATATTTGCTGATTTCACATGATTAATTCAATGGTGCACGTTGAATACATACACAAGTGAAGTTTCACATATGATTGTAATACTCGCTCCGTCCCAAAATTCTTGTCATAGATTTTTCTAAATATGGATGTATCAAGTCACGTTTTAGTATTAGATACATCCCTATCTAGACAAATCTAAGACAAGAATTTTTGGGACGGAGGGAGTATTAGTCAAGACGTGCATTGCACATGCACATTTACTAGTACATTGCTAAAAGTGCACTTCTATTTGCAGGTGACTACGAAGAGGATTGAGAAAGAAAATAGTAGTACAAACTTGCAAAATACTCTTTTACAGAGATCTAGTCCTAATAAGACTCAAGGTGGAAGGCTAACTGTTATTTCTCCAAATGCGCTCATACAAGCTGCAACAAAGAATTCTCAAATGTTTGAAGCAATGGTAAGTCACAACATTGCTTTCTCTTCATGATCACCTGCATTTTATATTTACGTCATTGGCCTTCCTAATTAACTAGCTGCTTCTTCTCTTTCACCACGTGTTGTTACTGCATCGAGTCATAGCTTACACAAAACGAATATGTGCTAGCTAGGGACATGAACTTAACTGAAACTATAGATTGAGTCACAACTTAAATCAATAGGTGAAGCTTTTAGTACATGTACTTGTGTTTATGCTTTAGACATTTACACTTGTAAAACTGTTCTGATCCCTCAGTTACATGCTTGCTGACACAGTATTACTCCAGTTAGTCTAGCAATAGTTCTTTTTAACAATGGGTCTGGAAAAAAATTGTATGGCGTATGTTATGTTGGACTCATTAAATAGAACTATTTTTTTTATTTCTTGATTGCAGGGTCCAAAGAACTAGCTCGACTGAACTCTAGATCACGGACATTTTAGTCTTGGCACTTAATTAGGATGGCTAAATTACATTTGAGTTTCATTTGATGAATATTTGCGATGAGAATTCTGAATTTTATGAATCTACATATTATACGTATGGTTTCAAATATTGTAATTGAATTCCTCTTTTTTTTTTTATGGTTGCAATAGGATATTACCACAACCCACTTTTGATTGCCACATGTTAGCACCATGGAAATGTTATATTGTCGCAATAGTTTCTCGCTGCAAACAGTTCACCCGTTGTGATATCTATTTATCACCACCAAAACTAGTATGTTGCAATTTCCTGTTACGACAACTGGAATATTTGTTGCCATAACTTAATGCCACAAGTGTAGCGGTTCGTAGCAAAATGCCTAATGCCACGAAAGCAAGGATTGTTGCCATAGTTTATTGCAACAATTGACTATTGCCACGGAAGAGTATGTGCCACGAAACAAACATCGTTGGCATAGGGTGTTGCCACAAATGTCTATCGCCACGAGCTACTAGTCGCCATGATTTGTTACATGTTGCATTAAACCTATCTCCACAAAGCAAATTGTGGCATCAGGTGAGTGTTGCCACGGGAAAACATGTGGCAACTTCCCACATGGTTGTTGCAATAGCACACTTTATTGCCACAAATGCTTTTTTTGTGGCAATAACCTATTACCATGTGTCTAGTCGCAACGGCTGCCAACGAATGTTGTTTCGTGGCAATAGGTACTTATCGCCACAAATCAGCATGTATTGCAACGAACGATTTTGTTGCAATAGACCTGAATCATTGTAGTGTCTGCGAATATGAAAAAAGCTCATGAATTCGAGAAAGGCTCAAAAATTCAAAAAAGAAAAAGGATCATGCTTCAAAAAATCATCAATTTAATAAACGCTCCCGAATAGAAAAATTGCTCGCTAATTTCAATAATTGTTTGTGATTTTATAAAGTGTTCACAAATTCAAATAGTGTTCATGAATTCAAAAAAAATCACATACAGACACGCACACCCTAGTTGCAAGTCAATGCTTGACATGCAAATGGGGACTCCTTGACAAAATGACACGCACACACCCCTAGTTGCAAGTCGTTTATCCACATGCAATTGGGGACCCTTGATACACACACACATCCCCTAGTTGCGAGTCGGTTATCGACATGCAACTAGGGACCCACGAATAAAACGCGCGCACGCACGCACGCACACACACACCCCTAGTTGTGAGTCGATGGTCCACTGGCAACTAGGGGTCCTCAACAAGCACACAACCTTTCTAGTTGCGAGTCAATGGTTGACATGCAACTGGTGCCCCCTTGAAACACACACACACACACACACAAACACATCCCTAGTTACGAGTTGATGGTCCAATTGCAACTAGGGGTCCACAACAAACACACACACCCTAGTTGTGAGTCGATGCTTGACATGCATCTTGGGACCCCTTGACAAAATGACAAACACGCACACACTCTAGTTGCAAGTCGGTAATCGACATGCAATTGGGTACCCTCGACACACACACATTCGCTAGTTGCGATTTGATGGTCAAATGGCAACTGGGGGCCACGAATAAACACACACACACACACACACACACACACACACGCACACACACACACACACACACCCTAGTTGCGAGTCGATGGTCAACTTGCAACTGGGGGTCGTCAACAAACATACACATCCCTAGTTGCGAGTCGATGCTTGACATGCAACTGGGGACCCCTTGACAGGAAGACACACAAACGCACGCACCTCTAGTTGTGAGTTGGTTATTGACATACAACTAGGGACCCACGACAAAACACACACACATCCCCTAGTTGCGAGTTGATGGTCAACTTGCAACTGGGGGCCCACAAATAAGACACACATATAGACACACACACCCTAGTTGTGAGTTGATGGTCAACTTGCAACTGAGGGTCCTCAACAAACACACACACCCTAATTGTGAGTCGATTATCGACATGTAAGTAGGGACCCACGACAAAACACATACACACACATCCCTAGTTGCGAGTCGATGGTCAACTTGCAACTAGGGGTCGTCACCAAACACACACATCCTCCTAGTTGCGAGTCGATGCTTGACATGCAACTGGGGACCCCTTGACAAAATGACAAACACACACACATTCTAGTTGCAAGTCGGTTATCGACATGCAATTGGGGACCGTCGACACATACGAACATCCCCTAGTTACGAGTCGATGCTTGAAATGCAACTGAGACCCCTTAACAAAATGACAAACACACACACATTCTAGTTGCAAGTCGGTTATCGACATGCAATTGGGGACCGTCGACACATACGAACATCCCCTAGTTAAGGGGGCACCAGTTGTGTGTGTGTGTGTGTGTGTGTTGTGTGTACACAGTGTGTGTGTGTGTGTGTGTGTGTGTGTGTGTGTGTGTGTGTGTGTGCGCTTATTCGTGGCCCCCCAGTTGCAAGTTGACCATCAACTCGCAACTAGGGGATGTGTGTGTGCGTCGAGGGTACCCAAAATCATGTCGATAACTGACTTGCAACTAGAGTGTGTGCGTGTTTTTCATTTTGTCAAGGGGTCCCAAGTTGCATGTCCAGCATCGACTCGCGACTAGGATATGTTTGTGTGTGTGTTTTTTTCAAGGGGCACCAGTTGCATGTCAACCATTGACTCGCAACTAGGGGGGTTGTGTGTTTGTTGAGGACCCCTAGTTGCTAGTTGACCGTCGACTCACAACTAGGGGTGTGTGTGTGTATGTGTGTGTGTGTGTTTTATTCATGGGTCCCCAGTTGCAACTTGACCACCAACTCGCAAATAGGGGATGTGTATGTGTGTGTGTATCGAAGGTCCCCAGTTGCATGTCGATAAACGACTTGCAACTAGGGGGTGTGTGTGTGTGTCTTTTTGTCAAGGGGTCACACAGAAGAATGTCTGCGAATATGAAAAAGCTCATGAATTCAAGAAAAGTTCAAAAATTCAAAAAAGAAAAAAGATCATGCTTCAAAAAATCATCAATTTAATAAACGCTCCCGAATAGAAAAATTGCTCGCTAATTTCATTAATTGTTTGTGATTTTATAAAGTGTTCACAAATTCAAATAGTGTTCATGAATTCAAAAAAAATCACATACAGACACACACACCCTAGTTGTAAGTCGATGCTTGACATGCAAATGGGGACCCCTTGACAAAATGGCACGCACACACCCCTAGTTGCAAGTCGTTTATCGACATGTAATTGGGGACCCTCGATACACACACACATCCCCTAGTTGTGAGTCGGTTATCGACATGCAACTAGGGACCCACGAATAAAACGCGCGCACGCACGCACACGCACACACACACCCCCCTAGTTGTGAGTCGATGGTCCACTGGCAACTAGGGAACCGACTCCCAACTAGGGACCCACGAATAAAACGCGCGCACGCACGCACACGCACACACACACCCCTAGTTGTGAGTCGATGGTCCACTGGCAACTAGGGGTCCTCAACAAGCACACAACCTTTCTAGTTGCGAGTCAATGGTTGACATGCAACTGGTGCCCCCTTGAAACACACACACACACACACACACACACACACACAAACACATCCCTAGTTGCGAGTTGATGGTCAACTTGCAACTAGGGGTCCACAACAAACGCACACACCCTAGTTACGAGTCGATGCTTGACATGCATCTTGGGACCCCTTGATAAAATGACAAGCACGCACACACTCTAGTTGCAAGTCGGTGATCGACATGCAATTGGGTACCCTCGACACACACACATTCGCTAGTTGCGATTTGATGGTCAAATGGCAACTGGGGGCCACGAATAAACACACACACACACACACACACACACACACACACACCCTAGTTGCGAGTCGATGGTCAACTTGCAACTGGGGTCGTCAACAAACATACACATCCCTAGTTGCGAGTCGATGCTTGACATGCAACTGGGGACCCCTTGACATAAAGACACACAAACACACGCACCTCTAGTTGCGAGTTGGTTATTGACATACAACTAGGGACCCATGACAAAACACACACACATCCCCTAGTTGCGACTTGATGGTCAACTTGCAACTGGGGGCCCACAAATAAAACACACATATAGACACACACCCCCTAGTTGCGAGTTGATGGTCAACTTGCAACTGAGGGTCGTCAACAAAAACACATACCCTAGTTGCGAGTCGATTATAGACATGCAACTAGGGACCCACGACAAAACACATACACACACACCGCTAGTTGCGAGTCGATGGTCAACTTGCAACTAGCGGTCATCAACAAACACACACATCCCCCTAGTTGCGAGTCGATGCTTTACATGCAACTCGGGACCCCTTGACAAAATGACAAACACGCACACACTATAATCGCAAGTCGGTTATCGACATGCAATTGGGGACTCTCCACACACACACACACACACACACACACACACATCCCCTAGTTGCAAGTTGATGGTCAACTTGCAACTGGGGGGCCACAAATAAAACACACATAGAGACACACACACCCCTAGTTGCAAGTCACCCACTAGTTGCAAGTCGATGCTTGACATGCAACTGGGGAATGACAAAAAGACATACACACACACGCCTAGTTGCAAGTCGTTTATCAACATGCAAATGGGGACCCTCGACACACACACACACACACACACACACACACACACACACACACATCCTCTAGTTGCGAGTTGGTGGTCAACTGAGAACTGGAGGCCACGAATAAAACACACACACACACGCACACACTCTAGTCGCAAGTCGGTTATCGACATGCAATTGGGGACCCTTGACACACATACACACATCCCCTAGTTGCGAGTTGATGGTGAACTTGCAACTGGGGGGCCACAAAATAAAACATACATACAGACACACGCCCTAGTTGTGAGTCGATGCTTGACATGCAACTGGGAACCCATAGACTAGACGAAGCCTAGACATCTCTTTTTTGACGATGTTCAAGCTTGTAGAAACCCTATCTGGCATTTTATGTATCCACAAACAAAATAGAAAAAAAAAATAAGTAAAAAAAAGGTATCTATTTTTAAAAAAATGTCCCATGTGTTGTACGCAAAAAAAATTCCAAAAATCAAAACAAAAAATGGCCCAAAAAAATCTAACGACCAGCAAAAGACGCGGCCAAAAAAAAAAAGATAGCCCGCAACAAGCGCGGCCCAAGAAAAAGAAAGCCGGCAACAAGCATGGCCCAAAAAAAAGAAAGCCCGCAAAACATGCGCTGCCAAAAAAAATGTACAGCCAGCAAACACGGCCCAAAAAAAAAGAAAGCCCACCCCGCAACAGCGAGCCCTGCGAGCCAGCGATGCCGGATGGGGAGCCAGCGATGCCTGCTTTTTCTCAAAAAACAAAAAGAGAGCGATGCCTGCTACGATCCATGCACCTGCTGCGTTGGAGAAAAAAAAACAGTTAGATGTGACATCCTTAAAAAACATCTAGATGTGAATTAGTCATTATTTTCTGGAAAATCATAGCCTTCATAGAGGGCTCACAATTTATTCATTAACAGCCTAAACAGTGTACATACAGTAGTTTTGATATGGCTTTCAAAGCCATATAGTGGAAGCAGTGGAAGCAAGGAATCTACTAATATAGACATTGGAAGATCAGACCGGTGCTTGCAGATTTTCTCAATACTACCGCTGATCTCAACTCCTTCAGTGTTAGCCATATTCCTAGATCTCAAAATCCTATTGCTCACAATCTAGAAAAGAAAGCTTTCTCTATCACATCTTTCCTTACTTGCTCTTTTCTATAGTATGTAGCAATAGTATGTAGCAAGGCTTCTAGATGTAAATTCAATATAGGAAGTACCTAGGACTCATCTAAATGAGACATAATTTGGTCTCGTTCACCGAAAAACAAAAACAGATACAAATAGTATATGTTAGCACACACGCATCTTATAGTATCAATCCGATGGCTATAAAGGTGAATGAGACATAACTAAAACTCAGCTAGATGAGTTCTAGCAAAGCCGATGCCATTACGCAAACATATTCAGAACGAGCTTCTGTAACTTCTATCAAGCGTCTGGTGCCGGCGTGCTCCTGTCCTCCCCGGCTGCCGCAGATGAGGCATCTTCAGGCGCGTCATCCTCCTCGTTCTCACCGGAGAGCTCCTCCAGCGACTTCCCGTTGGGCTCCGGCACGAGGAACGTGAACAGGAAGCCGATCACATTGCACCCGGCGAGCACAAACAGCGAGTTGCGGACGCCGATGCCCGGCGGGTACCCGGCATCCGTCTTCGTGGAATCAGTGCTCTGGGCAGCATACAGGAACCCGAACGACCCCACGATGGCGCCCGCCTTCCCGGCAGCCGCCGAGATGCCGTGGCACGTCGACCGCAGCCGCGCGGGGAAGATCTCGGCGGGCACGATGAAGGTGGTGGAGTTGGGCCCGAAGTTGGCGAAGAAGAAGGTGAGCGAGAACATGACGACGAAGCCCACGTGGTTCCCGGGGGTCGTCCAGTGGTGGTACGGCACGGCGAGGCCCAGCATGAACGCCGTCATGAAGAAGAAGCCGCCGAGCTGGATGGCGAAGCGCCCCACGACGTCGATGAGGAACACCGTGAACCAGTACCCCGGGATGGTGCCGCACAGCGCGACCAGCGTCTGCGCGCGCGAGATCTTGAACATCTCCTGCAGCGCGTTCATGGTGTCCGCCCTGGGCAGCCACTCCACCGCCGTGTAGATGTCCTTCTGAAACAGGTTCTGTGAGTAGAAGGCGATGTCGAGGACGAACCAGCACACCGTCGTGCCCAGCAGGTGCCGGCCGTGCCGCCTCGCGAACTCCTTGGAGAAGAGCCCGAACTGCTCGCGGTCACCGTCTCCGACGGGCACCGGCGGCTGCTCCGGCTCGTCGGAGACGAGTTCCACGTTGAGCACCCGCGCCATGTCGGACGTGGCCAGCTTGGCGTTCTTGGCGACGAGAGCCGTGTAGCGCGCCGTCTCGGGCATCTTCATGCGCCAGTAGTAGGTGAGCAGCGCCGGGACGGCGCCGAACATGAGGACGATGCGCCACACGTAGTCGGCCTGCGGCACGGTGGAGCCGGCCCGGTCGTCCATGTACGCGGGCGCGTCGAACCGCTCCTTGAACGCAGCCGAGACGATGATGGCGACGACGCCACCGGTGAGGTTTCCAAACCCCTGCATGGCGAAGACGGCGGCGATGAACGCACCGCGGGTGCGCTTGTTGGCGTACTCAGACATGATGGTGGCGGAGAGCGGGTAGTCGCCGCCGATGCCGAAGCCGAGCCAGAAGCGGAAAAAGCAGAGCGTGGCCATGACGGAGTTGGGAGTAGAGCCGAAGGAGAGGCCGGAGGCGACACAGCAGAGGACCATGATCATGAGTGTCATGCCGTAGACCTTCTTCCGTCCCATCTTGTCGCCGAGCCAGCCAAAGAATAGCTGTCCGGCGAGGGTGCCGCAGAAGGCGACGCCATTGACGGCGGCAGAAATGTTGGGCGGGAGCGAGCCCGGGGCGGCAGAGCTCGGGTCGAAGTAGTAGATGCGCCCCAGGAGCTTGGTGACGAGGGAGATGGAGAAGAGGTCGTAGGCGTCGGTGAAGAAGCCCATGCCCGCGATGACGATGGCCGTGAAGTGGTACCACTGCGTCTTGGCGGCGTCCAGCGCGCCGAGCACCTTGAGCTCTCGAGCCATGGCGTTTGGCTCGTGTTAGTCAAAGGCCCGAGGCACGTACGTACGTGTAGGCTCGTGACTGCCTGAGATGTCAATGTCAGATCACTTGATTTTCGGAGGTTATCGCTTACGCATCTGGACAGGCGACACACTCGATCGTTGATCCAACTTCTCAAATGATCTCAAATGATGCTACCCGGTTTCCCTCACCTTGGTTTCCTAGTCAGTAGCAAAAACTGAAGAACTGAATAAATCGAGCGTGGGGGAGAGAAGCACTTGGGTGGCATATATATACTCGTTTTGCAACGTGTGTATTCTTCAATGGATATTCCACGTGTCTCAATTTGCTGCTGAGACTTGAGAAACTATACCTCAACTTGAGTGAAGCCCCAGCTAACCGTAAAGAAAATAAAATTCTCTGTCAACGGACCAGCGCTGCACCAAATAGCAGCTTTGCCTCTGCTTGTTAACGCTGTCTCGGTTCCTTGTCTCGCCTGCTAATTGACTAGGATTGGCACGCGGACCACGAATATTCACACCCTCGCCGTTTCATTTGCTGCGACTATACATACACACAGCACGAACGTACTCCCTCCGTTTCAAATTACTCGTCGTGCTAAAACCTAGCACGACGAGTAATTTGGAATGGAGGTAGTACTACATACATGCGCATCGTACAATGACATTGAGTTTTGCTACACCTACGTACTAATTTTACTAAATTATATTTGCATGGTAGTCCCGGTTCCGCTCGTGTGTGGCGGCGCGTGATGGTGGTGCATAGTGGTGAATTCGGATCTTGCGGGTGCCGCGGGGCGGCACAGCAGCGGCGGTTCCTTGTGAAAGGGTGTCTCGGTGTTCAACGATCTCGCAAGGTTTGCAGCTTTCTCCTATGAGGCTCATCATTGAAGTCCGAGTTGCCCCTCGTCCTCGACGTGTCTGGCCGATTGTTTGGCTGTTCTTAGTTTGGCTTCACGCGGCTATTGTCGTGAGGGAGTGGTCGCTAGTGGCAATGTCAGAGTCGCTTGCTCAGTGAGGAGTGACTTACGACGATGATTGTTTGCTACCTCGGCCATGATTCTCTCATCAACGGCGTGCATGGTATATGTCTTGTGTGCTAGGTCGGCCAGCTGTGCCCCGAGCTTTTCGTGTTTTTTCACCAAAAATGCTAGGCACACAGGATCTTACAGGCAATTACAGGCTCCTTCTAACTAACTAAACATGCCCCCCCCCCCCCCTCTCTGATTTTCAGGTGAGTGGGCCCTTGTTCCCCCTAATCTCCAATTAAAAACTGCCTAATCACCCTGTAAAACTTCCCACCCCGTAATTGCCTGTAGATGTAGCAAAGCCCTTTTTTCATGGTTTTCGTGGTTGTACTGGTTTTAGCCCGGTTTTTTATAATTAATCTGCCAATTGTCAGGTCGTCTAAATTAATGTGCCTTGTGGTAAAAAACAAATACAGCCACATATATCGTCGGTATGTTGTTCACAAGGCAGATCATCCACCTTCAAACTTTATGTGGTTGTGGTCTGGAAACTTCACTAAAGTGGTCAATGTGTGTGAGTCATGCATGGACGCATGGTAGAGGCAAAGACTTGACTAAATACTAAACTATCAGCTGAGAAAAAGGCATTTTCTGAGCTCCGGGAGGCATATTCCTTGCCAGATTGACATGGAATCGAAGAGTCAATGTGGTCAGTCTGGAAAGTCATCCTCTGCCCTGTTTGTTCTTACTTCCGGGACAGTGACTAGCCGGACTAGATTTGTCCACGTTTTGTGCTTAGTGTCTTCTTGCTTACGCTGGCGTTAAGGTTTTGTTTGGTGAATCTTTGTTTCATTTTTGCACACCCGGCCGCATATAATTGTGTGTTCCTAGTACGTTTGCTATCACCTTTTTTTCTTCAAAAATATCGCCTCCACTACATGAGCTGGACACATGCAATTGCTTGTTTTTTGCAAGTGTGCAACATAAAAGCAACTTAACATGCCGTAATGACTCAATCGACTTAATAACCGTTAATATGATGATTTTGGTCGAAAGAGCGAATTTATCCATTGACGGAGGACCTCTTAGGACAAGGTAGGGCAGCCGCCCCGCCTTGATTTTCTGCCACAAAAAAACGTAGTTATGTATTAACCCGAGCCATTGTGAGTCTCTGCATGTTGGGCTGCGTCTGTTCGTGGGCATGTCTGTGTCTCGCATGATGTGAGACAAAATAAGGGTCAAAATTATTAATTGAGGAGTACTCCTTGCTAGGATCACTCTCATCTCTTTAGATTGTGACAATTGCCGTGCTGCATGTACGACACTTGTCGCAACCTGAAAGTTTTAACTTTTTTGTAGATTCATATATTCAAAACATTTTATCTCTTAAATTGTGCGTCTAAGTCTCAAACTGTTTTCACCGTTCAATTCATCACGTTGAGATCTCCAAAACTAGATATCATGTTGATAGGTTTTGACGAAAAAAATCACTAAAAAACAGACAAAAACACCGAACCGGGAGCATGATTTTTTTCTTTCCGAAAGAGGCACGGCCGTGCCTCTAGCGAAAAGCACAACCGTGCCTCTCGCGGAAGGGGAAAAAAGAAAACGGGTTTTTTTTCATTTCCGAGAGGCACGGCCTCTCACAAAAGCACAACCGTGCCTCTTCCAAAAAAAAAACAGAAAACAAGTCTTTTTTTCGTTTCAAAGAGGCATGGTTGTGCCTCCCACGGAAGCAAAACGGTGCCTCTTGTGGAAGGAAAAACTAGAAAACGTGTTTTTTCTTTTCTAAGAGGCATGCTCGCAAAAGCAAAACCGTGCCTCTCGCGAAAGAAAAAAAATATGTATTTCCTTTCGTTTCCAAGAGGCATGGATATGCCTCTCGCGGTAGAAAAAAATGTGTTTTTTCTTCTGTTTCAAAGAGGCATGTGCGTCTCGTAATAGCAAAACCATGCCTCTCACGAAAGTAAAAAAATGCATTTTTTTCGCCTATTTTTTTGGAATTTTTTTGGGTCCGAAAGCTAAGGAAGACCGATGAAAAAACAAAAGCTCGAAAAATAAACCGTTCAAAAAGCCAAAAACGCGTGTGGAAAAATAAAATTATAAAAACCGAAGGCAGCACCCAGAGGGCGACACATGGCGGCGGCTGAGAGCGGGCCAAGTGGGCCAGCCCAGTAGCTATCCCGGATGAGGTCATCTCCTACAATGACGGAAACCTAGGGAAAGCACATGCATGGACACCCAGGCCCACATTCATCAAGTAGCGGAGTGCTGACCAACCACCCACTCCGGGGCACCCAAACGGACATCCACTCGGATAAGAAGAACACGAATCCACTTGACTGATCATTCACTAGGGAAGGGAAGCTCAAAAACCAGAAGCATTGAGAAGGTCGTTTCCATATCATTTTAGAGACTGCCTTTACCAATGCATCAAGCGCCCGTTGCAATAGATAATGGGCATACATAATTGCTAGATTAATTAACGTGGAAGGCAGGGAGATAGCGAACTCTATATAAGCTAGAGCCAATCTTTTGCTTGGACTGTATGCTACAAGTCTGAAGCAGATAGCGAACTCTATATAAGCTAGAGCCAATCTTTTGCTTGGACTGTATGCTACAAGTCTGAAGCAGCGTACATATTTCCTATGATGCTAATTGAACTTTTTGCTACAACTCGTAGTAGTAACAAGAAGGTAAAGTAGTGGGTGTAGTGTGCGAAAGGCTCCTTTGGTGAACGGCGTCCAGTGGTATGATTATCCACACCATTCGCTTGCATGTGGATGTTTATCGAGCATTTATGGAACAGCGTATAAGAATGGTGGGTTGGTTTTTCACCAGGCTGTAATTGCCGCGAATGTGGCAAGCTTGGTCCTGGATTCCTCCAGCATGCGTAGCAGATGTCCCGCGAGCCAGCACCATAGAAGGCCGCATTCTAGAACAGGTTGCATATTGTACCGACTCCCGGCACAGGTCAGGGCACGAAAAAGTTTGACAGCACCCTTGACTGGTTTGTTTATTTCGGTTGGGCAAAATAAGTCTTCTGCACATATAAGTAACTCATTTAGTCAATATTTTTATAGCCGTTCTATACAATCATTAGCTGATAAATCACTTTTGAACTTTAGCTAATCAAGGTTGACTAATCACTGGACGGCGTGCAGATTATAGTAGCCCCACAATTGCATGCACGCATTTGGTAATCTGTTCTATGCAAGCATGCATTTGCTTATTAAATATAATTATTTCCATTACCAACCATCAGAGATGCAAATTGCCCCGACACTCAGCTGGTATGAAGCACTGTATCCATGGTTTTTGATTACCAACCATCAGAAAGTACCATCAGCATTTACCGTCAGGAATTAGTCAAGTGACATAATGCCATTTTGGCAATTAGCGCCAATTCCGATCGAATATACCATGCAATTAGTGGACGGAGAGGCCCAAAAACATATAAAGAAATACATAAATAACAAAAATGGCAGTTGAGTAGTAAATTTTTGGAGTACTAACATTTAACACATGCACTTATTCATCATCAAATCCACAGTTATGACTTGAAAAGGTCACATGAATGTATCAAAATAATCTCAAAAGATTTTTGCATAGCGCAAATTTTTCGCTTAAAACTTAAAAGAAAGCTGCAAAATGAGCACACATAAGAAGCGTGTCCCGTTATGAGCAGATGCAATCAAATGAAGCAAAAGACGGACAGAAAAGGGGGCTCTGATAATCTGATTCAACAACCACGATTTGACGCGCTTGAGACGCACACCAAAAGAAAAATCTGATCTTACATGATCGATCCGCTTCCACCAGCGAAAGTAGGCATGACGGTGCTGGTCTCCTGTCAACGACGAGGATCACCATATCCGGTCAGGGTGACGACGCTCACTGCAGGGGTAGCCCCGACTGGATCCGGCCGGCGTCGTGCTTTCCTTGGCCAGATTTTGGCAGCGGAGGCACACACACAGGGGGCTCCCGGCGAGGACATAGTAACCTCACCCAGACGGGACTGCTATCCCGATAAGCGTCGTGCACCTCGCAGGTCCTCGATCCCTCATGACACAAATTCTCAAATATCATTGCCCTGACCAAGCACATCTAACAAAAACAGGTGCTGCTCAGATTTGAACACAGGGATAGAAAAAACAAGGGGGAAAAGAAGGAATAAACCCAGCCACGACCCACGATAAGACAGGGATCTGCTGCACGTGCTTACGTGCGACGGCATGGACAAGGGCGAAACGGCAATGCAGATCTCGGTTGGGGAAGAGCTTGCTAGATCGGAGGTGGGGACTCGGCGATGGTCTCCTCGCTGCCGGATCTGGCACCTGCCTCTCCATGTTGTCTAGGTGGGGGTAGCCCTCTACGGGTGGAGGCTGAGGGAGGGAGGAGAGAGTGGTGGTCCCTCGCCGCCGGCTTTTGAGGGAGGGAGGAGAGAGTGGTGGTGGGCGGGTAATTGGGGAGCATTGCTGGCCCTTGTTACAGAATCACGCGTTTTGTACCGAATGTTCGCTGGTATTGCATGTGGAGACCACACAGCACAGATCGTGAACCGAACCTCCACGGTCCAGATACCGTGTGCAGTGGACGCCGTGCGCTCAAAGTGCGCTCCGTTGTAGTGTGGGTGCACCTATCCTGGGTATCAGGGCCGTCTTCAGAAATTCGGGGGCCCGGGACAAAAATCAAACTAGGGCCCAAAATTTCAAAATATTTCACTTGACAGAAGAACTAATATAAATAAAATGCATTCCCACTTTATTACGACTGAGCTGGAGCAAAATTGATTTCATACTATTCCTAACCAATCTCCATTGACAAATAAATTCATGACAAAGTTTCCATGGACAAACTCAATCTGGTCCTAATTCTGTCCCTCTTGACCTAACTTAGCGCCAGCCAGGAATACCAATATCTAGCCCCATGGACAAATAATATTGACCTACTTGAACACTCCTAACTTAGGATCGGGGAGATCAAACTGCGATCGAAGACATGGACGAAATTAAGTAGACGAAACAGTGATACCTAGTACTAGTCGAGGATTGGAGGGCGCCATGGAGGTGGCGTCGAGGTTCTGTGATCGCCGATCGGTGAAAGGCAGCCAGCAGACGGCGCCGTCCTGGGCGATTGGCAGAAGCGAACCGGTGGCTTGTTGTGTTTAGGGCTAGCGATAGATGATGGAACATGCCCGATCGATACATGTACAAGGAGGCCTCATGGGCTGGCTTGGTTGCTGAGTGGGCTCTCTGTACGGGCTTGGTTAGCAGGTGGATTAATACGTACAGTCATCAATACTAAACCTGGTAATCTGGGGGCCCCAAATTTTAGGGGGCCCTGTGCGGTCGTCCACCTTGGCCCCCTCCATCGACGGGGCTGCTGGGTATAGAAAAGCTACTCTAAAGCAAGAATTAGAGGACAAAAGTTTCTCCAATAACCACACATCTTTGTCTTCTCATTTTAGGATCACACGCACAGGCACATATATACGTATATTAACAACTTTCCAAGTTAAACTAAATTAAAGAGGATTCACGAGCATGCATATTAAACAAACCTACACGAGTATTACTTATATTGCCTATCTTACAATGTTTCTCACCACCTGATCCAATAAATGGAAAACTTTTCTAGGGTATGCTACCATGAAAACAAGGTACAGTATGCCTATGTGAAGAAAGCTCAGCATGTAATTCCCTTCATCAATAGTACAAAGAGCTAAAGAAAGAAAGCATGTCTTATACTATGGAAACAGGCGCCCGCGTTGCTCACAGGGGGAGGGGGGGCTCGGGTGGGAACCCTAGCCGCCGCCCCCGTCTTCTAAATCCCCTCCCCCGCCACCGCCGGAGGACGCGGCAGGCAAAGCCTGCTTGGCCGACAGTAGTGGTGGGGATGCTTTCTCGCGTTGAGATCTCTCGCGCGGGGATTACTCCTGCCGGCGCGGTGCGGCAGCCCTGGACGACGCAGCTTGGGCATGGGAGCCGGGCGGAGGCCTCGGGTGGTGGTGCTGCCGAGGTGGCCATGTGGGTAGCGCTGGGGCAGTCCCGCGGCGGCGGCGATGAGGTCCTGCGATGGCCAAGCGGAGGTGCAACCTTGCATCCGTAGTGTGGTGACGGCCTGGCCCTACTGTTCTTCTCGGGTTATTCATCGATCTTCCTAATATCAATCCTCATCGATCTGGCAGCCAACGAGTTCCGACATTTTTCGCTGGAGATCTAATTGCATTGGTGAAATGCCCCTGGATTTCTGGATCAGACGGGTTTCGGTTGTGAGCACGTCCATACATCCATTTGTCGGCTTCAAGAGGGTGTGGCGCTGTAGTTCCGAAAGAGCGCTATAGTGCCCCTAGAAATGAAAATTGTGATTTTGGTTCGGGTTTTTTCATGGAAATAAAGTTCGTCGAAACCTATCAACATGGGATCTATTTTGGAAGATCTCTACGCGAGGAATCCAACGGTGATAAATGGTTTGAGATTTGTGCACATGGTTTGGGAAATAAAACATTTTGAATAAACAAATCTATGAAAAAAGAGAAAACTCCCAGGTTGCGACACTTGTCATAACCTGGGAGGTGGGGGAGGTGGGAGTGACCTTTGCAAAACGTGCTCCTTAACTAGTGATTTCGGAGTTCCCTCTACCATGCTAAATGTGAGACATAGGGGCGCCTGCCCGCGAGCATCCTGGCGCGCAACCCCTCGCACGAAGGGTGTTCGTATGGGCCGACCAATTATTCATTTTTTTCCTTTATTTTTTCTTTCTTTTATTTTTTCGTTTTTGATTTCTTTTATTTTCTGTTTTCCTTTTTCTTTTGTATCTTTCTTATTTACTTTTTCATTTTTTTGAGAATTTTATTTTCAAATTCACCAAAGAAAAATTGTTCATCGAATTTTCAAAAATGTTCAAAAATTCAAAAGATGTTCAGCAAATTCAATTTTGTGTTCATCAATTAAAAAAAGTTCATCAAAACTCCAAATTGGTTAATCGAACTAAAACAAAGTCTATGGAATTAGATTTTCGTCATTATTTTTAAACAAATTCATCAAATACAAAATTTGTTCCTTGAATCCAAAAAATTTCATCAGTATTTTCAGGGAAAAATGTTCTTGGATACAAATTTTGTTCATCAAGTTCAAAAAAGTTCATCGAATACTATTTTTTCATCATTATTACAGGATGGTCATAATTTATTCTAAACAAAATAGAAAAAAATAAATGAAAAATATGCATTATTTTGAAATCGCAAATTTTTTTGAGTTCAAGAACTATTTTTGAAAATTTACAGTTTTATGAATATTTTAGAGCCTTTTGTAATCCTGAATTATTTTACACAGAATAAAAAATAATAAAAAAGGAAAAGTAAAAACGAAAACGAAAAAAATTGGGGCAGTGCGTATCCGGTCCAGCCCATTAACGTGCTCCATCGCCGGCCTTCACTCGTTAGGTCCGGTTGTTGCGTTCTGTCGCAGTAGGTCCGGTTTCGGTGGGGCTTTTTCTTCTTTTTTCTATGGAGTTGAACGGCTTTTAGTTGTTTTTTATTTTCCTTTTCCTGTTTTTTATTTCCGGTAAATCAGTTTTCTTTTGTTTTCACTGTATTTTCATTGTTTTCTTATTTTTTGTTTTCGTTCATTTTTTTCTTTTCTGTTTTGACTTTTTTTTGTGTTTTCTTTACCGTTTTTCATTGTTTTCTCTATAATTCAATGCTTCATATCAGTATCGTTGGTTTTTACGTTTTTGTCCTTTTCCTATTTTTTTCTTCCATTTTCTTTCTTCTTTCATGTTTAGTCCATTTTATGCCGGATTGAATTTTGCTTCTAGAAATCTTTTAGATTCGGCCGCGGGTGGCACGTTTATGGAAATCACCTTAGGAGAAGCTACAAAACTCCTTGATAATATCATGGCTAATTATTCTGAATGGCACACCGAACGATCTACTAGTAAAAAAGTGCATGCTATAGAAGAAGTTAATGTTTTGAGTGGAAAGATGGATGAACTTATGAGATTATTTGCTACTAATAGTGCTTCTATTGATCCCAATGATATGCCTTTGTCTACCTTGATTGAGAATTATAATGAATCTATGGATGTAAACTTTGTTGGTAGGAATAATTTTGGTAACAATGCTTATAGAGGAAACTTTAATTCTAGACCGTTCCCTACTAATTCCTCTAGTAATTATGGCAATTCCTACAATAATTCTGATGGTAATTCTAATAAGATGCCCTCTGATTTTGAAAATAGTGTGAAATAATTTATGATCTCTCAGAAGAATTTTAATGCCTTGCTTGAAGAAAAATTGCTTAAAGTTGATGATTTGGCTAGGAACGTTGATAGACTTTCTCTTGAAGTTGAATCTTTGAAACTTAGATCTATTCCTCCTAATCATGATATCAATGAGTCTCTCAAAGCTATGAGAAGTTCCATTGACGAGTGCAAAGAAAGAACCGCTAGATTGCGTGCTAAGAAAGATTGCTTTGTTAAGGCGTGCTTCCATGAAAATAATGATGAAGATCTTAAAGTTATTGATGTATCCCCTATTAGATCTTTGTCTTGCAATATAAATCTTAATAATGATGGGACTGGAGATGAGTCAACTTTAGTTAAAAGGCGTCCCAATAATTTGGAGTTTTTATATCTTGATGCTAAAATTGGTAAAAGTGTGATTGGAGAGGTCAAAACTTCAAATAGCATTGAACCCGCTGTCTTGGATTTCAAGGAATTTAATTATGATAATTGTTCTTTAGGAAGTTGTATTTCCTTGTTGCAATCCGTTGTGAATTCTCCTCATGCTTATAGTCAAAATAAGGCCTTTACCAAACATATTGTTGATGTCTTGATGCAATCTTTTGATGAAAAACTTAATTTGGAAGTTCTATACCTAGAAAACTTAATGATGAGTGGGAACCTACTATAAAGATTAAAATTAAAGATCATGAGTGTTTTTCTTTATGTGATTTGGGTGCTAGTGTTTCCACAATTCCGAAAACTTTATGTGATATTCTAGGTTTCCATGATCTTGATGATTGCTCTTTAAATTTGCACCTTGCGGATTCCACAATTAAAAAGCCAATGGGAAGGATCAATGATGTTCTCATTGTTGCAAACAGAAATTTGGTGCCCATAGATTTTATCGTTCTTGATATAGATTGCAATCTTTCTTGCCCTATTATTCTTGGTAGACCTTTCCTTAGAACGATTGGCGCGATTATTGATATGAAGGAAGGGAATATTAGATTCCAATTTCCATTAAAGAAAGGCATGGAGCACTTTCCAAGAAAGAAAATCAAATTACCTTATGAATCTATCATGCGAGCTACTTATGAATCAAGTGCCAAAGATGGCACTAGTTAGATCTATCCTTGCTTTTATGCCTAGCTTGGGGCGTTAAACAATAGCGCTAGTTGGGAGGCAACCCAATTTTATTTGTGTTCTTTGTTTTGGTTCCTGTTTAGTAATAAATTTTGCATCTACTTTCTGTTTATATGTGTTTTATTGTTTTATTTAGTGTTTTTGCCAAGTAGAACCTATAGGATAACCTATGGTAATAGTTAATTTGATTCTGCTGAAAAACAGAAACTTTGCGCTCACGAGAAAAAAATTCAATAAATCACAGAAACGTGCTTTTGCGTTGATTCTTTTTGCTGTAGATCAATAGACAAATTGCTTAGGACTTCCTATTTTGGTATGATTTTTGGAGTTCGAGAAGTAACCGAAAGTTACAGATTTCTACATACCGTTCTGTTTTTGACAGATTATGCCTTTCGTGTGTTGTTTGCTTATTTTAATGCATCTATGGCTAGTATGTAAGGGTATGAACCATAGAGAACTTGGAATACAGTAGGTTTAACACCAATATAAATAAAGAATTAGTTCATTACAGTACCTTATGTGGTGGTGTTTCTTTCTTTCACTGACTGAGCTTATGAGATTTCCTGTTGAGTTTTGTGTTGTGAAGTTTTCAAGTTTTGGGTAAATATTTTATGGACTATGGAATAAGGAGTGGCAAGAGCCTAAGCTTGGGGATGCCCATGGCAGCCCAAGATATTCAAGCATAGACAAAAGCCTAAGCTTGGGGATGCCCCCGGAAGGCATCCCCTCTTTCGTCTTCGTTCATTGGTAACTTTACTTGGAGCTATATTTTTATTCGCCACATGATATGTGTTTTGCTTGGAGCGTCGTGTATTATATTAGTCTTTGCTTTTTTGTTTACCACAATCATCCTTGCTGTACACACCTTTTGGGAGAAGCCCACTTGATTGGAATTTATTAGAATACTCTATGTGCTTCACTTATATATCTTTTGAGCTAGATAAATTTTGCTCTAGTGCTTCACTTATATCTTTTAGAGCACGGCAGTGGATTAATTTTGAAGAAATTGTTGATCTTTTAGATATCTCTCATGCTTCACTTATATTATTTTGAGAGTCTCTTAGAACAGCATGGTATTTTCTATGGTTATAAAGTTGGTCCTAGAATGGTAGGCATCCAAGTTGAGTATAATAAAAACTATCATAGAAGTGAATTGGATGCTATGATCAATTTGATACTTGATAATTGTTTTGAGATATGGAGGTAGCGATATTAGAGTCATGCTAGTTGGGTGATTATGAATTCAAAGAATGTGTGTGTTAAAGTTAGCAAATCCCGTAGCATGCACGTATGGTTAAAGTTGTGTAACAAATTTGAAACATGAGGTGTTCTTATATTGTGCATCCTTATGAGTGGCGGTCGGGGACGAGCGATGGTCTTTTCCTACCAATCTATCCCTCTAGGAGCATGCGCGTAGTGCTTGATTTTTAATGACTTGTAGATTTTTGCAATAAGTATATGAGTTCTTTTGAATAATGTTGAGTCCATGGACTATACGCACTTTTATCTTTCCATCATTGCTAGCCTCTTCGGTACCGTGCATTGCCCTTTCTCACCTTAAGAGTTGGTGCAAACTTCGCCGGTGCATCCAAACCCCGTGATACGATACACTCTATCAAACATAAACTTCCTTTTATCTTCCTCAAAACAGCCACCATACCTACCTATTTATGGCATTTCCATAGCCATTCCGAGATATATTGCCATGCAACTTTCCACCGCTCCGTTTATCCTCATGACATTCATTACTATTGTTATATTGCCTTGCATGATCATGTAGTTGACATCGTATTTGTGGCAAAGCCACCATGCATAATATTTTCATACATGTCACTCTTGATTCATTGCCCATCCCGGTACACCGCCGGAGGCATTCATATAGAGTCATACCTTGTTCTAGTTTCGAATTGTAATTCATGAGTTGTAAATATATAGAAGTGTGATGATCATCATTATTAGAGCATTGTCCCTAAAAAAAGGAAAAGAAAGGCCAAAAAGAAAAAAAGAAAGGCCAAAGAAAAAAAAAAGAAAGAAAGGCCAAAAAGAAAAAAGAAAAAAAAAGAAAGGCCAAAGAAAAAGAAAAAAAAGAAAAAAGAAAAAAAGGGGGCAATGTTACAATCTTTTTCCACACTTGTGCTTCAAAGTAGCACCATGTTCTTCATATAGCGAGTCTCATATGTTATCACTTTCATATACTAGTGGGAACTTTTCATTATAGAACTTGGCTTGTATATTCCTACGATGGGCTTCCTCAAATGCCCTAGGTCTTCATGAGCAAGCAAGTTGGATGCACACCGTTGAGCTTTCATACATTTATAGCTCTAGTGCATCCGTTGCATGGCAACCCCTACTCCTCATGTTGACATCAATTGATGGGCATCTACATAGCCCGTTAATTATCCTCGTCAATGTGAGACTTTCTCCTTTTTGTCTTCTCCACACAATCCCCATCATTATATTCTATTCCACCCATAGTGTTATATCCATGGCTCACGCTCATGTATTCCGTGAAAGTTGAAAAAGTTTGAGATTATTTAAGTACGAAACAATTGCTTGGCTTGTCATCAGGGGTGTATAAGATGGGGGCATTTTTATGTGACGAAAATGAAGCATAGCCTAACTATATGATTTTGTAGGGATGAACTTTCTTTAGCCATGTTATTTTGAGAAGACATGATTGCTTTGATTAGTATGCTTGAAGTATTATTATTTCTCATATCAAGATGAACTTTTATTTTGAATCATTTGGATCTGAACATTCATGCCACAATAAAGAGAAATACATTGAGAATAATCCTAGGTAGCATTCCACATCAAAAATTTTGTTTTTATCATTTACCTACTCGAGGACGAGCAGGAATTAAGCTCGGGGATGCTATTATGTTACCTCTTTTGGATATTTATGGGCTTTACTTTACACATTTATATCATTTTTGGGACTAACCTACTAACCGGAGGCCCAGCCCGTATTGCTATTTTTTTGCCTATTTCAGTATATCGAAGAAAAGGAATATCAAACGGAGTCCAAACGGAATGAAACCTTCGGGAGCGTGATTTTTTGAATGAACGTGATCCGGAGGACTTGGAGTGCAAGTCAAGAAGCTCCCGAGATGGCCACGAGGTTGGAGCCCCCCCCCCCCCATAGGGCGCGCCCCCCTGTCTCATGGGCCCCTCGGGCGACCACCGACGTACTTCTTCCACCCATATATACCCATGTACCCCGAAAACATCCAGGGAGCCACCAAAGAAATATTTCCACCATCATAATTTCCTGTATCCGCGAGATCCCATCTTGGAGCCTTTGTCGGCGTTCTGCCAGAGGGGGAATCGACCACGGAGGGCTTCTACATCAACACCATAGCCTCTCCGATGAGTTGTGAGTAGTTTGCCACAGACCTTCGGGTCCATAGTTATTAGCTAGATGGCTTCTTCTCTCTTTTTGGATCTCAATACCATGTTCTCCTTCCTCTTCTTGGAGATCTATTCGATGTAACTCTTTTTGCAGTGTGTTTGTCGAGATCCGATGAATTGTGGGTTTATGATCAAGTTTATCTATGAGAAATATCTGAATCTCCTCTGAATTCTTTTATGTATGATTGAGTTATCTTTGCAAGTCTCGTCGAATTATCGGTTTGGTTTGGCCTACTAGATTGATCTTTCTTGCCATGGGAGAAGTGCTTAGCTTTGAGTTCAATCTTGCGGTGTCCATTCCCAGTGATAGCAGGGGCAACAAGGCACGTATTGTATTGTTGCCATCGAGGATAAAAATATGGGGTTTATATCATATTGCATGAGTTTATCCCTCTACATTATGTCATCTTTCTTAAAGCGTTACTCTGTTCTTATGAACTTAATGCTCTAGATGCATGCTATATAGCGGTCAATGTGTGGAGTAATAGAAGTAGATGCAGGCAGGAGTTGGTATGCTTGTCACGGACGTGATGCCTATATACATGATCATGCCTAGATAATCTCATAATTATTCGCTTTTTCTATCAATTGCTCGACAGTAATTTGTTCACCCACCGTAATACTTATGCTATCTTGAGAGAAGCCTCTAGTGAAACCTATATGGCCCCCGGGCCTATCTTTTATCATATAAGCTATCAATCTACTTTTATTTGCATCTTTACTTTTCCAATCTATATCATAAAATACCAAAAATATATTTATCTTATCATATTATATCTATCAGATCTCACTTTTGTAAGTGGCCGTGAAGGGATTGACAACCCCTTTATCGCGTTGGTTGCGAGTTCTTTGTTTGTTTGTGTAGGTTCGTGGGACTTGTGAGGAGCCTCCTACTGGATTGATACCTTGGTTCTCAAAAACTGAGGGAAATACTTACGTTACTGTGCTGCATCACCCTTTCCACTTCAAGGAAAACCAACGCAAGCTCAAGACGTAGCAGTGCCCAATCATATTCGACGTGCGCGGATACACGTGGTTCGGAACCTATATCCGGAGATGATTCCGAGGGTCCGATGACACAGGCCTCGTCACAGGTTAGATCTGTGTTCGGCTCAAGCGCCGTTGGGTATGCGGCTTCCGTGGCGGGGTCCAGCCCCCTGTCCTCGGACGACGCGATCTGTTCTGGGTCTAGGGCTAGGACAATTACAGGCGTTGTCTCCTGAGCATAGTCCGATGACAGATTTAAGTCATGTTCATCGTGGCTGCAGGGTGCGGCTGTCATGGGATTGAATCCGTCGAAGATCAAGTCTCCGCGGATGTCGGCGGTGTAGTTCAAGCTTCCAAACCCGACCTGATGGCCAGGGGCGTAGGTGTCGATCTGCTCCAGGTGGCCAAGCGAGTTGGCCTGCTGTGCGAAGCCGCCGAATACGAAGATCTGTCCGGGGAGAAAGATCTCACCCTGGACCGAGTTGTTGCAGATGATTGAAGGAGCCATCAAGCCTTATGGTGACGACACAGTGGAACTTTTAATGAAAGAACCAATGTCGGTGTCAAACCGGCGGGTCTCGGTTAGGGGTCCCGAACTGTGCGTCTAAGGCTAATGGCAACACGAGGCGGGGGACACGATGTTTACCCAGGTTCGGGCCCTCTCTATGGAGGTCATACCCTACTTCCTGCTTGATTAATCTTGATGATATGAGTATTACAAGAGTTGATCTACCACGAGATCGTAGAGGCTAACATTAGAAATTAGCCTATGATTATGATTGTTGTTGTCCTATGGACTAAACCCTTCGGTTTATATAGACACCGGAGGGGGCTAAGATTACACAGAGTCGGTTACAGGGACGGGAATGTACATATCCGAATCGCCAAGCTTTCCTTCCACGCAAAGGAGAGTCCTACCCGGACACGGGACGAAGTCTTCTATCTTGTATCTTAATAGTCCAACAGTCCGGCTAAAATATATAGTCCGGTTGTCCGAGGACTTAATGCAGAACTCCCTCAGACATCGCCAAGCCCGCGCACGCCAACTCCGCCAACGCCATAGGCCTTGTTTACAAATTTTTAGAATCCTCAAATTCTAAAAGGAAAAAAAGATATGTTCAAATTTCAATTTTTTTTAAATTTGATTAAATGTCAAAGACGATTGTGAAATCATTTAAATATGTATGTTCCTGTTACAACGCACGGGCAATTACCTAGTCAGAGTAAAAGACACTGTACTCCAACCCAACGTTTGACAGCCGATGCAGCAAGTGATAATGCCATTACGCAAACATATTCAGAACGAGCTTCTGTAACTTCTATCAAGCGTCTGGTGCCGGCGTGCTCCTGTCCTCCCCGGCTGCCGCAGATGAGGCATCTTCAGACGCGTCATCCGCCTCGTTCTCACCGGAGAGCTCCTCCAGCGACTTCCCGTTGGGCTCTGGCACGAGGAACGTGAACAGGAAGCCGATCACATTGCACCCGGCGAGCACAAACAGCGAGTTGCGGACGCCGATGCCCGGCGGGTACCCGGCATCCGTCTTCGTGGAATCAGGGCTCTGGGCAGCATACAAGAACCCAAAGGACCCCACGATGGCGCCCGCCTTCCCGGCCGCCGCAGAGATGCCGTGGCACGTAGACCGCAGCCATGCCGGGAAGATCTCGGCCGGCACGATGAAGGTGGTGGAGTTGGGCCTGAAGTTGGCGAAGAAGAAGGTGAGCGAGAACATGACGACGAAGCCCACATGGTGGTACGGCACGGCGAGCCCCAGCATGAACGCCGTCTTGAAGAACAAGCCACCGAGCTGGATGGCGAAGCGGCCGACGACGTCGATGAGGAACACCGTGAACCAGCACCCCGGGATGGTGCCACACAGCGCGACCAGCGTCTGCGCGCGCGAAATCTTGAACATCTCCTGCAGCGCATTCATGGTGTCCGCCCCTCGGCAGCCACTCCACCGCCGTGTAGATGTCCTTCTGGAACCGATGAGCCGGATCCCCTGACGTACGGCCACCTGACGTTGGGCCACTGACGCGTGGGTCCGGGTCCACACGTCAGCGAGTGCGCCGTACATCATCTATCGATGTACGGTACCCTATGGGATGCAGTAGGCGGATCACGGTCGAAGGTACAACTAACACAATCGCTATAACCGTGACCTGGCAATCTTATGGAACCAGCTGATGCATACCCCGAGGTATATGGACGTACCAGATAAGCGGGCCTGGGTGCATCTGCTCTAATATATATTTTCGGCCGAGACGATGATCGCAACGACGCCGCCGGTGAGGTTGCCGAACCCCTGCATGGCGAATACGGCGGCAATAAAGGCGCCGCGGGTGCGCTTGTTGGCGTACTCGGACATGATGGTGGCGGAGAGTGGGTAGTCACCGCCCATGCCGAACCCGAGCCAGAAGCGGAAGAAGAAGAGCGTGGCCATGACGGAGTTCGGAGTGGAGCCGAAGGAGAGGCCGGAGGCGACGCAGCAGAGCACCATGCCGTAGACCTTCCGGCCCATCTTGTCGCCGAGCCAGCCGAAGAAGAGCTGTCCGGCGAGGGTGCCACAGAAAGCGACGCCGTTGACTGCGGCGGAGACATTGGGCGGGAGCGAGCCCGGCGCGTTTGAGCTCGGGTCGAAGTAGTAGATGCGGCCCAGGAGCTTGGTGACGAGGGAGATGGAGAAGAGGTCATAGGCGTCGGTGAAGAAGCCCATGCCGGCGATCACGATCGCCTGTGAAGTGGTACCACTGCGTCTTGGCGTCGTCCAGCGCGCCGAGCACCTTAAGCTCTCGAGCCATGGCGTGTGGCTCGTGCTTGTCAAAGGCTCGAGGCACGTACGTACGTGTAGGCTCCTGACTACCTGAGATGTCAATGTCAGATCACTTGATTTTCGGAGGTTATCGTTTAAGCATCTGGACAGCGACACACTCGTTGATCGAACTTCTCCGTGTTAGGATGATCTCCTCCGTGTGGGCACTGGGCCCTTAAATCCGCGCCCTGACGAGGGGCGCCCAGCCCACTATGGCTGGCAGGCTCCTGTCACACTGCACCATATAAAGAGGTGGGGTCCGGCGACTCACAACACGAGGTTCGTCGCCAGCCACACACCCCGCCGACAATCCCTTCCGATCTAGGGTTTCGCGCAGCAGTGACGGGAAGCACCGCAGCCGCGTCCACTCTCTGCCATCACCACCGTGCGCCACATCGCCACCATGGCCTCCGGCTCCAGCTCGTCAGGCCAAGCCGAAGGTAGGACTACCGAAATCCTAGGCTACACGATCCCATGGATCTATCAATGGTATCAACTAGATGGGTGTAGGATTTTTCGGATCAAATCAAATAGAGCCTTCTCCACGACCCTCGAACAGAAAGAAAGACTATTCACCGGAAAAGGGCCTCGGGCCTCGCCGGCAAAGAACGCCGCTGCAAGGCCGCGCTAGTTCCTCTCGATCCCCACACGCATCGGCAAGCCGAGGTGCAGGGACTAAGAACAACCCCAAGAGGGGCAAAGTGCACCGGATGGCCACACGGTCGCCCGCAAAGGGCGCCTCCGCCGAACCACTTGACGGCGGTGCGCCCACCTACGGGCGTACGCACGCGCCGACAAGAGGGATAGGGGGGCCTCCGCCGCATCAGATGCCATCCAACACAAGGGGAGCAGAGGAGGGCTCGACCTCGTCTCTCCCTTTCTCTCTCTCTCTATGTGTGTGTGTGTGTCTAAAGAACAAAAAGGGAAAGGGAAAAGAGGAGAAAGAGTGCTCGCACGCGCCATGGAGACGTCGTCGCCGGCGGCCGGCGTGGCCCTAACCCGCCTCATCAGGAAAAGCGGCCGCGCATCTCTCTCTCTCTCTCTCTCTCTCTCTCTCTCTCTCTCTCTCTCTCTCTCCTCCTCTGTGTGTGTGTGTGTGTTAAAGGAGGGGGAAAGGGCGAAAAGGAAAGGCAGGCTCGCGCGACCGGTGGTCCAACACGCCGTCGCCGACAGCCAGCCAGAGCATCGCAGCGGAGCTAGAGGCAAATGGAGAACACGAGGGAATCATGGAGAGATGAAAGGCCGGCAGCGTTGACGTGCGGGGGCTGGCGAGGCCGTAGCTACGCCGGGCCAACTGCTTTTTCTATTTAGTTTTTTGTTATTTATCCAGTTTTTGGGCAGATTTCAAATAGTTTTTCTATGCAAAAAATTTCCAACAAAATTTTGTTTAAGAAAATTTAAAAGTAACCAGAAAAAGAAAAGTTCATGAATTTTATAAATAAAATAATAAAGTTCATGAATTTTTATTTAGTCAAAGAAAAGTTTCTGTAAAGCATAAAAAGTTCATGAATTTTTCTATTCATGTTTTTTAGCTGCAAAATAAATTATAGTGCTCTTTTACAAAAAAAATAAAAGTTCTAAAAATAATTATATTTAAAGAACATATTAAAGTGATTATTAAAATAAATATGATTATTTTATTTTTATGACCAACGTTATTAATAACATGATCGTGTTTTATTATTGAAATTAAAGGCGCATTTATTTCTAATATTTTGGCCAACAGTAATATAGATTTAATTGCATAGACAATTGTATGTTTTATTTGACCAACGTTAGATTAATGCATATGATTGTTATAATTATCTCACTTAAATTGTGATTTCAGGAGGCTACCACTCGATGAGTTGCCTAAAAGATGTTCCGACACTCAGAGGTGACAACTACACTGAGTGGAGGAAGAAAGCCGGCCTGGCATTTATCTGTGCTGAGGTGGACTGGGTTGTGGATGAACCATAGCCGGTCAGCCTACAGAGCCAGTCAGAGAGGCAACTGATGATGATGCGTGGGAGAAAAAGAAAAAGGATCATGCTCCAGTGGAGATGTTATATTCCATCGAAAACCAAAAGTGGGTCAATGCAAACAAAAAGTGTATGGCACTTAAAAAAATACAATTGAGAATGCTATCGTGGGCTCAATTGCAGAGTGCACTTCCGTAGGGGAGATGCTTACAAAGATAAAGAACCAGTTCACTTGTTCTTCAAAGACATATGACACCCAGTTGCTGACAGAGAACTACACTGGCGGTGGTCATGGAATAAGAGAGCACATCCTCAGTATGAGCAACATGGCAGCAAAGCTCAAGCCCATGGATGCGGATCTGGAGATCAAACCAGCGCTCCTGGTCCACCTGGTCATGGCTTCAATGCCAAAGGAGTTTGAAACTTTTGTTGTAAACTACAATATGTCACCTGAAACATGGGACATTGAAAAGACAATAGCAATGTGTGTCCAAGAAGAGGACAGACTCAAAGCCTCACATGATGGTTCACTCAACTATGTGAAGGATAACAAGAAAAAGAATTACAATCAAAATAGCAAAGGTTCTCCTTCTAAGCCACATGGAAAAGCTCATCATCAGCATCAGCAAAAGTCTTTCCTAGTGGACAAAGACACATGTCTCCATTGTAAAAAGACTGACATTACAAGAAAGATTGCCCTGATTGGCTAAAGTCGATCATGGCAAAGAGAGGTAACAATATAGTTTCCTTTGTAAATGAATCTTTGTATACACAGTTTCCGAAATCTACTTGGTGGATTGACTCAGGAGCAACTGTTCATGTTGCAAATTCTTTACAGGGATTCCATTCGACGCAGACTACGCAAAGAAGCGAAACACGCATTGAAGTGGCAAATGGAGTTGAAGCAGAAGCTGCAGCTGTCGGCGACATCTCCCTGGAGTTAGCTGATGGATTCAAGCTTCTACTTAGAGATGTATTATATGTTCCATCATGTCATAGAAACTTGATTAGTGTTTCATGTTTGGACAAAGATAGTTATGAATGTTATTTTGGACATGGCAAGTGTGCCATATGGTTTAATAATGCTTATGTGGGTGATTCTTTACTATACGATGAGCTTTATTTATTATCACTGTGTGAAAAAGTGCATTCCGTGTGTAATGTTAATGAGCATGTCACGTCGAATAAAGAACAAAAGAAAAGAAAGAGAACTCATGACTCGTCAAAGTTATGGTACTGTCGCTTGGGCCATATTTCTAGGGGGAGAATAGAAAGATTAGTCAAAAGTGAAATTCTTCCTCCGTTAGAGTTCTCAGACTTAGAACAATGCATAGATTGCATTAAATGAAAGTATATAAAACAAATCAAAAAGGGTGCAATCCATAGCACAGCACACTAAAAATCATTCACACTGACATTTGTGGACCATTTTCGGTGAAAAGTGTGGATGGATATGACTCGTTCATAACATTCACATATGACTACTCTCGCTGTGGATATATTTATCCAATCAAAGAAAGATCCGAGGCGTTGGATAAGTTTAAAATATTCAAAGCTGAAGTTGAAAATCAGCATGATAAAAGAATAAAGATAGTGAGATTTGACTTGGGGGGGTCGACATACTCCATATGGCCAAGTCCCTGGACCTTTTGCAAGGTCTTTACAGGAGACTGGCATAGTAGCCCAGTATTCAATGCCGGGCGAGCCTCAACAAAATGGAGTAGCTGAAAGGCGTAACCGTACACTTATGGATATAGTCCGCAGCATGATGAGTTACTCCATCTTGCCATTTGGGTTATGGATGGAGGCGCTTAAAACCACCATCCACATTCTCAATAGAGTACCAAGCAAGTCGGTGCCCAAAAGACCGTATGACCTATGGACAGGGAGAGTGCCCTCCCTACAACACTTCATGGTGTGGGGGTGCCCTGCTAAGGCCAAAATGTTTAATCCAAACGTTGCAAAGTTAGATCCCAAAACAGTGAGTTGCCACTTTCATTGGCTATCCAAACAGATCAAAGGGTTTTCGTTTCTACTGACTAGAGAGACATACAAAGTTTCTAGAAACAAGACATGCAGTCTTCTTAGAGGACGAAATGATGAGGGGGAGCATGGTAGCTCGAAAAATTGATCTTGAGGAGAAGAGGGTGCATGCACCCGATCCGATGATTCAGGAGCCATTTTTCTCACTACCAGTTGCAACTCCATCCATGACAACTATGTGGGTAGACTCAGAACCTATCCGTCAGGAGCCGACTGAACCCGTTGTTGAGCATGAAAGGGAGGTGCGGCAGCAAATTTCAGAAGAAGTGCCAGAAGTTGAGGCACAGAATGTGCCAGAAAGCGAGGCCCTTGGAAGATCCAATAGAACTCAGCAACAATAGTGCAACAGGTAAATATATATGGTACTATGTTACTGTACAAATGTAAAGGATATTATTGCATAATTACATGACATTTACTTCCCAGAACAAGTGCTGAAAACAACTGGCCAATGAAATCCTGAATCTCAGCTGCACAGGAGGACAAGCAGAATTTCATAATGCATATTTAGCACCGGGGCATATATCATTCAGTAACAAATAAATATATCCTCTTAAACATGTGACAAACAAATTGCTCTGTAGCCTTCCACTGTATATGTAAGAGTACATCAATTATATCAATCAGTTGCTTAGCGCCATTAAACATGATTAATGTAAAACCAAGATGGGTTATCTGCGATAGAAATCATCCCCATGTATTATTATTACAAGCCGATTCATGTCTAAATAAGAACAGAGATGGTAATAGCAAGAATGATAATGGTCTCACTCATCGCCGTTGTTCAACACAGATATAGATCCCCCATTGACACGACAATAACAGCAAACCATCCATGCTAGAAATGTGTGTGTCGTTCTGGATCTGCAACAGAATGAAACATTTCATCAACTCCAAAAGCTAGGATTTGGTACAGGTGATCTAGCACTTTCGAATGGCATGAGAAATGCAAACATAATATATTAGCTTTGAGGATGGTTCACTTACCGTATGTTCAGTAGTAGACCATAGGGATATGCTCTTGTTTTGCCGTTTGAAGATTCCTTATGAAATCATGATGCATTACTGTAAACCGTGCCTCTTTGAGCGATTTCAGATATTCCAGGCCGGTAGGGACATCCCGCAGTTTGAAAAGAGCACTGATCCAAACATATTCAAGGCGGACCAAAGCTTCCTCGTGTATGCATATTTGGTTGACATGTGGCAATTCCCTGAGGGAAATTTTCTTCACATTAGGGAACCACTCCGGATGGAAGTTTAACGCCTGTCCAGTATATGCCCTTGTAAGGCATATTTCAGTTAAATTTGACAATTCGGAGAGGCACGGCACAGGGTTCTCTGTGAGCTGGGACCAAACTAGAAATATCCTGTGTAGTGCATCTCCATTGTTTGAGAAAAATGGAGATTTCAAAGTTCCTTCGGAAAATCGTCCAGCAAAAGTGAGCTTTTGAAGACGGCTTGACAATGTCAAAGTTTCAAGCTGGAGCACCTCATCTTCATTACTGGCTCTTATATCTAATGTTGAGAGCTGGTGCAGCTTTGATAAAGAGCCACATAACTGTGCACAGTGGATGCTCTTTACCCCAGTAATGCAAAGGGACCTCAGTTGAGACAAATGTCCAAGTTTAGCAATGAATATTTTACTAGCTCGAACTGAATCCAGAGTCTGCAAGTCCTTCATGCTCCACAACCCCTCAAAGGACTCCAAAGAATCATAATTTCTGAAAATCAAGCATATTTTGTCCAGCCATTTATAAATAAGAATGTGCCGCAATCTCTTCAGCTTTTCAGACCCTCGCGGGAAACTGAGGCAATCTGCATCTCGGAGACTCAATGTTTCCAAGTTGTGAAGTTTCACAATAGACACTGGGAGTACCTTCACATTAGTGTTGTCGAGGCCCAAATATCTAAGGTTGAATAGCTCCCCAACTGAATTTGGAATAGTCTTAATAGGTAAACCTGATAGCTCCAACACAGAAAGGTACTTACATTCTGAGAGAAACCACGAAGATGAAGCCATGTTGGTGTTAAATGCTATGAAAGTACGGAGCCTTAATTGATCTGTGATTGATGGAATATCATTTTTGCATTGGAGCACAGACACGCGTCGAGAATTCAACTCCACGTGCATCACCCCATGTCTATCATCATAAGTTGTACTGAAACTCTCTGCTTTAGATCGGAAAATGGCTAATTCACGCACAAGATCATGCATTCGAAGACACCGAATCCTATTAAAACTGTTCCTCTCAACTACATGAAGCATGCTTCGTCGAACAAGTTGTATCAGGTAACCTTCAGCAACATCTTCTAAACTGCATGCTCCAATTTGCTCGATAAAGCCTTCGGCGATCCACAATCTAATCAATCTTTTCCTACGGATCACGTGGTCTTCTGGGAACATGGCACAATACAAGAAACAACTCTTCAAATAGTTGGGCAAGTACTTGTAGCTTAGATTCAGAATTTTCTCCACATGATTTAGGTTCTCATTGTTGTGTAGCTCCCAAATAAGTTGATCATAAAATAGCCTCCACTCAGTAACATTCTTCGCTCTAAGAGACAATATGCTCCCTGTGGCCACAAGAGCTAGCGGTAAACCACCGCATTTCTCCACTACAGATTTACCACACTCATGTAACACCACTGGGAAGATGTAGTTTTCAGTTCTTGGAAACGCCTTCTTGCAAAATAGACGCCATGCATCCTCCTCCTCGAGACGCTCCACTTTGATCATGCAGCCATCATCAGCTATAGAAGCAACTTCCTCAGTTCTTGTTGTGATTATTACTCTGCTTCCATTGCCCTTGTCAACAAGAACCTCTTTAATTTTAAAAAGATCTTCAGCTGTCCAGACATCATCCAATATGATCAAGTAACGCCTTTTCTCCAGGATTTCCTTTAAATCCACTTGTAGCTCTACGCTACTCATGTTTTGAGCATCAAATTCTTTCTTATCTTCAGAATATATTTCTTTCAGCATGCTTCTCCAGATATCCTCAAGTTTATATGATTGAGAGACAGAAACCCATGCATGGCATTCAAACTTGGATGCTGCATTTCTGAAGACATTGTTGACAAGAGTGCTTTTCCCAATGCCACCCATACCCCACACAGAAATGATCTGCAAATGAGAACATTCTTCTAAATTCAATGAATTCATCAAGGTTTCTATATTTTTATCAAATCCTACAAGTTCATCGTCAAAGACTGAGTAATCGTGGCCAGGAAGATACAGTTGCTGCAAGATGTCATTATTTATTGCAGGAATATCACCCAATCCAGCAATTGGATGAGTCCAGTCTCTGTTTTGTTTAAGCTGTGTAAGCTCTAAATTTATTCTCTTAAGGGTCATAGCAATTTCATCTAGTGTAAACAGAGACTGTGGATTCTTCACGATTTTCTTCACATAACCCCACCATGATCCTTCCTGACGGTGTTTAGCAACAACATAAATAAACTGATCCACAATGTCTTCCATATCATACGCCAATCTTCGGGCTTGCCCTATCCAAGTTTCAGTTACTTGACTTGTCCAACCCTTACTGCCAATATCCTTGAGAAATGCTTGCATAAGCTCAAGATCATTCTTTATCAGTCTCATGTTATCTGGGAGTGCCGCCACGGGCCCAGATTTCTTTGCAAGCAATGGTCTAGCGTACTTCAGTGTCTCTGCTGCCAGAGCTATGCCAATCTTTTTTATGGCGAGAAGAAGAGCAGCCTCTGCCATTTCTCTTCATGCAGTTTGATGACAGTATACAAGGAAATGTCGTCGCAAAAATCAACATTCAATTAGCAATGTCATCCTTGTACGTTGGGTCTGCATAAAGAAAACAAACATTTATCAGCTGCCAGAAATCCTAGAAACAACTTTGTAATAGTCGGGTGTTTTGCAGAGGCAAAGCCCATGATGCCGAATTGTCAAGCGACTGATGATGACATAATTACTCTAATTAAATGGATGTTTCATATGCTAGTTTATATATGGATGTTTGATACGTGACCTCACCTCACAGGGTATGAATCTCATTGCCGGCAGGGTTGTCTTGCATCTACTCCCTCCGTTCCTAAATATTTGTTTTTCTAGAGATTTCAACAACTGACTACATACGGAGTAAAATGAGTGAATCTACGCTCTAAAATATGTCTATATACATTTGTATGTTGTAGTCCATTTGAAATCCTAAAAAGACAAATATTTAGGAACGTAGGGAGTAATTAACTAACAAGATGTGGTTGTTGCCGGAAAATATCCTGTGGAGCTTAGGCTTAGGTGCACCTCCTTATCTAGACATTCATCTATGCATCGCGATTCATGCAAAACTTTTCTCTTTTTTGTTTCTTTCAAATGAAACAACATATGAACTTCAAACTTTGCAGCACAACAAAACATCCTAACTAGAATGTGGGAAAAAACTATCAGATTTTTTCGTGTATCATAAGTACTAAAAATAACATTTTTGAATAAAGAAAATCTCATTTTATATATTTATGTTGGTCAAAAAAATCTATAAGTTTTTTCCCTCATTGTAATAAGAATGTTTTGCTATCTTGCAAAGTTTAAAGTTCATATGTTGTTTTATTTAGAAGCAACAAAAAAGAGAAAATTTCACGCTGTAAGTTAGTTGTCTAGCACGGATCTCAAAGCTATATTGAAGGGTATGGATAGAGGGTGTCCATGAGCCTAAGCTCTAAAAATCCGCATCCGGTGGTTGCCAGATATAACAAAATCGAGTTACAATCCCATATTTATCTATTCCATTCCAAGCACTGACCAGGCCTCTGATGTGTTCTACACTCGCCGGGGGCAAGCCCGACGGCGACGACCTGTGGCGGCGGCGGCAGGTAAACCTGCCCCTGCCCCTTCTCCTTTCCATGCCCATGCCGCATCCATCCCGACTCTCCAGATCCGCTACTCCGCTGCTCCTTCCAGCGATGCCCCTCGCCCATCTCCTGTTGCCTCCCGACTCTCCAAATCCGGTGCCAAGCGTGTCCATTCGGTTCCCAACTACTCCGGCATCCGCCACCTCCGCCACCCCCTCCCCCATATACAATGCACAAGGAAAAAATTGTACAAAGATCGTATGCACACAAGAAACATTCCTAGGCATGAAGTTGTACAAAATGAAGTGTTTTCATTCATCTGCGAGTCTTCAACAAGGAGGCGAATTTAGTTGTTTGCGGAGGTTCCGCCATGTCCCATGGGAACGCAGAACTCAAAAGCATCACTACTGGCTTCATTCATAAACCTGAACAAGTTCCCAGGTGTTGAAAGCAGAAAAGGAGGAGAAGAGGAGAAGTGACCTGCAGCTGTATTAATCTGGTCGATTTGGCTTCATTCCCACGCAGGTTTGGGGCTTCTTCCTCGCCGAGCCTCCTAGAATTGATGTCCTCTGCAATTCGTGGCTGTTTGCTGCGGAGCAGAGTATGAGCAGGTCTCCCACGATTAGCAGCTAGGCTTCTATAAGGCCACGTCTCCTCAATGATTTGCGATAAATAATCACCCAACAACTCAATGAATTTTTAGCTGGCCAACAACTCAATGTTGATGTACACCATGATTTTTCTTTGTTAGGTTACAGCTGATAATCTAGTTTACTCATTGTTTATCAATCAGCAAAACATAATGACTCGACGGCCCCCAAGGACCTTCAACCTCCGCTGATAATCTAGTTTACTCATCATTTTATATGCATGATTTGCGTCAGGGCCGTCTCCAAAAAATTAAGGCCCCGGTGCAAATTTCAAGATGAGGCCCTAAATGGCCGTGGACGACCACTCAAATTGAAAAATGATTCGTTCGTTTGTAGTCACCTAAATGGCTGTGGACGACCACTCAAAAGAAAATAGTGGCGAAGGGTGAATGTTTTTTTTAGCGTGGCGAAACTGATAGCATGGATTTAAAACATCATAAAATATATAACACTGAATGTGTTCAACACGATTAACTATAATTGTATGAATGTAATAAAACCAAGTAGGTTCTCAAGAGATACTGCTTACAATACTATTCACTAGCACCAATTTATTAAAATTATAGAACTAACCTGTCAAAGAAAGATGAACCAGTTTATCTGCTCATTCCGCTGTTCATCTCCTGTAGGACCTGTACACAACGGCACAACGCAAACACATACGTGAATACATGATACATCATACCTGCGTTTGCGTGCCGCGGTTGGCTTCTACCTCTGTGCCGGCTTGCGCTTGGCATGCTAGGGTTGGGGGAGCCATTGCGGCGCCGTTTCGACGGTACGATCGATCAGCAGGATCGCTGGGTTTTTTTAGCCCTGCTTGGAATCGTTGTAAGTTGATACTGTTGAAAATACGAGCAATTTATCGAATGATTTTATTAACAGAAATACTAGATAAAGCATGACTAGTATAGCAGTGATAAAACAAATCATGCGATTTGACAAAGAGAAGGTAAATAATATCTGCATATATGAGCTAGAACCGATCATCTCTAGAGCAGACAGTAGAACAAGATGCATATCTGAAGTAGAGCCTAACATGTCTAGGGCAAACACTAGAACAAGGAACTGTTGCAGGACTTCGAACAGAAAAGATATGAACACGTACGGGACAGGAGCAGGAGCAGAGGCACTGGACTTGGGGTCGGTGTCCACCATGTCATCGAGGAGGTTGTCGACGTCGGGGAAGTAGTCGTCGTCGGGGAAATAGTCGTCAGAGTCCGGGGCGTCCATGACGAAGAAGTCAGTAGTCACGCAGAGCACTCCCCAAAAACCTTATCACCCTTCTCCCGTACAGGACTCAAAAGGTGCGGTTTCGGAGGCCTACTGTCCCGACCTGCGGTGCACGCCGCAAGCCGGGATGGGGAAGATCGTAGCAGCAGCGAAGTGCTCAGGAACCGGTGGCGAGAGGAAGAAGAAGTTCTGGTGCGTCTCTCTGAGAGGAGCGACCTCCCTTTTATAGGCGCAAGAGAAGAAGGCGAGAAGGCAGCGACGGAAGGTGAAATGAAGAGACGAAGACGAAGCGAACAGCCAGCAGCCGAAGGGCTGCCCCGTTCGCATTCAAACTCCACTATCGCAAAAACTTTTCAGCTTCCGTGCGACCTTTCGTATACCCGTAGTGCGTGGCAAAAATTTAGACATGGCGGCCGGCGGAGGAGGAGCGCGCGTGGATGTCCCTTTTGTTCTCATGCTCATACAAGTAGGGAAGGAGCCTCCCTTATAAAGAGGTCCAACTCCCTCTAAACTAGCAATGTGGGACTAAACTTTAGTTCCACCTCTTGCCTTGCACGAATAAGCTGCGTGGGCCTCTAGGATTTATTAGGAATTTCTGAAACTGCTATTGAGTTAGGCTCAAATAGACAAAAATTCCAGTAGATACGTCCAGATTTATTTTGCAGGTGTATAATACCGGTCGTAGTATAATTTTTGCCTGGAATGAAAACGACGGCTGGTGTGTATCGGTTTTACAGGGGTATCTACGAGCTAAACGATGATGCAAACGGGGCCTTAGGCTAACAGCATCACTGCTTTTTTCTTTCTTTTTTTGAGAAGAAACACCATCGCTCCCAATGATCCTCGCCCACCACCACTTATTAGAGAGTCTCCATCAACGTATAATCGAATTAAGGCCCAAGGCCCAGCTCACTAGGGAAAAACGATTCGGTTGCTTTCTCTTGCGGGCTAGCAGCTCTCTAATGGCGGCTCCTACACAGATCCGATTTTTTTCAGATCGATATCTATGAACTACACAAATAGGATCAGGGGGGCCATAATTTTTTGGGGGCCATGTGCTGTCGGACACCTGGCACACCCTCAGACTAGCCACAGTGGGAGTAACTTCAGTAGTAACATCGAGTCCAACTCATCAAATTTGCTTATGTGACAATGAGTTAATGAGGAGAGAGGTAGTAGTAGTAACTTAGCTAGTTACTGTAACATCACATGTCCCAATGCAATATGAGTCTACAACATAATAAATGAAGCTCTCCATGTTACCACACTTATGTTACTACCACTATGAAGGTAGTAACATAGTCTAGGGATATGTGTATGTTACTAGTGGATGTTACTCTCCATTGTGGCTAGTCTCATGGATGGCCCTGAATCACTGATTTGCGCCCATGGCTTGATTGGTTGACCAGAAAATACTCCTACTCCATAGCTTGATTGGTTGATCGGACAAAACTTATCTCAGACTCCAGCCAACATCCACATCCCGTGCTGTCTTGAGGAGTTGTTACGGGGCCATTGCCCACCTGACCGCCTCTAATCTCAAACCCAAAATCTCAATCCAAACTTAGCAAGTGCTCAACAACGCAACAAATCTTTGATTGGACGCAATGCACATCCCATTGATGATTTTAGGACACAATGAAACTTTTTGGGACTTCATTCCCTCCCATGGCGGTCAGGATCTATACACATATCATCGGTCGACAATTACTGAAAGCTTTGTTGCATACACTGAAAGAGAAAAACAGTCAATGCAACACCTTCACAGTTGGGAACTCTAGCATGAAGAAGTCTTGGATATCACATGGGTGCCTGGATTCTGGTTCTGGAGTGTGTGGAGCCAGTCAACAAAGTCATATGCGTCGAAATACGAACCAAATCTGTTCTCAAGCGCCCTATGTTTAGCCCTCCAAGCCTTACCAGAAGAAATTTTGTACTTCAACCTCACGAAGACTTTTGTCTCGATAGCCTTCATTTCCATTGCTTTGCTCTCCACTATCTCACTGTAAAGCAACTGAGCAATAAGTATGGACAAAAGTTACCATGATCTTGAGGGATACTTGGAATAACACATGTGTGATGTAGTAAGTTATTGATCACCCAACTTGTGCCATATTAGGGAGATAGCCATGCACCATGCCGGGACAATGTATATTCTTGCATACCATTGTCAAGTATTTCTGACTTGACACCTTAGTTTGAAAAACCTTTGTGTGGACATTGCCCAGTTAATGATTGCATCCTTCAGAACTTCCTTGTCAGGATATGATACGTCTCCGTCGTATCTACTTTTCCAAACACTTTTGCCCTTGTTTTGGACTCTAACTTGTATGATTTGAATGGAACTAACCCGGACTGACGCTGTTTTCAGCAGAATTGCCATGATGTTGTTTTATGTGCAGAAAATAAAAGTTCTCGGAATGACCTGAAACTTCACGGAACATCTTAGAAAAAACAATAAAAAATCCTCGCCAAAGATGAAAACCAGGGGGCCCACACCCTGTTCACGAGGGTGGGGGGCGCGCCCCCCTACCTCGTGGGCCCCCTGGTGGCCCTCCGACACCAACTCCAACTCCATATATTGGCTTTCGGGGAGAAAAATATCAGAGAGAAGAAATCATCGCGTTTTACGATACGGAGCCGCCGCCAAGCCCTAATCTCTCTCGGGAGGGCTGATCTGGAGTCCGTTCGGGGCTCCGGAGAGGGGGATTCGTCGCCGTCGTCATCATCAACCATCCTCCATCACCAATTTCATGATGCTCACCGCCATGCGTGAGTAATTCCATCGTAGGCTTGCTGGACGGTAATGGGTTGGATGAGATTTATCATGTAATCGAGTCAGTTTTGTTAGGGTTTAATCCCTAGTATCCACTATGTTCTGAGATTGATGTTGCTATGGCTTGGCTATGCTTAATGCTTGTCACTAGGGCCCGAGTGCCATGATTTCAGATCTGAACCTATTATGTTTTCATGAATATATGTGTGTTCTTGATCCTATCTCGCAAGCCTATAGTCACCTACTATGTGTTATGATCCGGCAACCCCGAAGTGACAATAATCGGGACCACTCCTGGTGATGACCATAGTTTGAGGAGTTCATGTATTCACTATGTGCTAATGCTTTGTTCCGGTTCTCTATTAAAAGGATGCCTTAATATCCCTTAGTTTCCAATAGGACCCCGCTGCCACGGGAGGGTAGGACAAAAGATGTCATGCAAGTTCTTTTCCATAAGCACGTATGACTATATTCGGAATACATGCCTACATTACATTGACGAATTGGAGCTAGTTCTGTGTCACCCTATGTTATGACTGTTACATGAAGAACCACATCCGGCATAATTATCCATCACCAATCCATTGCCTACGAGTTTTCCATATACTGGTTCTCGCTTATTTACTTTTCCGTTGCTACTATTACAATCACTACAAAACACCAAAAACATTACTTTTGATGTCTTTACTTTTGTTACCGTTACCATCACTATCATATTACTTTGCTACTAAACACTTTGCTGCAGATACTAAGTTTCCAGGTGTGGTTGAATTGACAACTCAGCTGCTAATACTTGAGAATATTCTTTGGCTCCCCTTGTGTCGAATCAATAAATTTGGGTTGAATACTCTACCCTCGAAAACTGTTGCGATCCCCTATACTTGTGGGTTATCAAGACCTTTTTCTGGCTCTGTTGCCGGGGAGCATAGCTCTATTCTTTGAGTCACTTGGGATTTATATCTGCTGGACACTATGAAGAACTTGAAAGACGATCGAACCACTATTTTGCCCTCAACTACGAGGGGAGGTAAGGAACTGCCATCTAGCTCTGCACTAGATTCTCCTTCCGTTATAAGTAAGCTTGCGACACCTAAACCTGCTACTACTATGAACTCTGATATGTCGCATGTTATTGATGATGCCACTTCTGCTATGCATGATACTTGTGATGAAACTACTTCTATGCTTGATACTACTGTGCCCCTTGGTGAATTACTCGATGAGCAAATTGCTAGGTCTAGAGAAAGAGAAATTATTGAATCTGAATGCGATGATGAGAGTGATGATGAAAATATGCCTGCTATTCCTGAGGGTTATCTTTTCGATGCAGAATCTTCTGCGGCTATTTTTGCTTGCCAGGATAGATACGAACTTAAGAGGCTGCTTGTTACATGAAGTAAAGAATCTTTTAGGGATAGAATGAGACTCGACCCTGCTTTTGCTACTTCACCTATCTGTGTTCCCGATAAGGATTATTATGAATTTTCTGTTGATCCAGATATAATTACTTTGGTTGAATCTGATCCTTTCTATGGCTATGAATCTGAAACTGTTGTGGCACATCTTACTAAGTTGAATGATATAGCCGCCCTGTTCACTAATGGTGAGAGATCGCGCTACCTTTATTTACTCAAAATATTTCCGTTCTCATTAAAGGGTGATGCTAAGATATGGTTTAATTCTCTTGATCCTGGTTGTGTGCATAGTCCCCAGGATATGATTTATTACTTCTCTGCTAAATATTTCCCTGCTCATAAGAAACAAGCTGCTTTGAGGGAAATATACAACTTCGTGCAAATTGAAGAACAGAGTCTCCCACAAGCTTGGGGGAGGCTTCTCAAGTTACTTAATGCTTTGCCTGATCATCCTCTTAAGAAACCTGAAATACTTGATATCTTTTATAATGGACTAACCGATGCTTCCAGAGATTACCTGGATAGTTGTGCTGGTTCTCTTTTCAGGGAAAGGACACCGGATGAAGCTGAAATTCTATTGAATAATATGTTGACAAATGAAAATAATTGGGCACCTCCCGAGCCAGCTCCTGAGCCAATTACTGAGCCTATTCCTAAACCAACTCCGAAGAAGAGAGGTGTTCTATTTCTCAGTCCCGAAGATATGCAAGAGGCAAAGAAATCTATGAAAGAAAAAGGTATTAAGTTGAAGATGTTAAGAATTTACCTCCTATTGAAGAAATATATGGTCTTAATTTACCGCTTGTTGAAGAATTATATAATCTTAATTCCTTATTCACTGAAGAACCTCCTGATCCCGATATCCCGACACAGGTAGTAAAGGTAAATTCTCTCTATAGATATGATAAAGCTGAAGTCCCTCCTACTAAAATTGCTAGTCAGTGCTTGGATGAGTTTGATGACTTTATGTTTAAGCAAGATGACTTTAATGCTTATTTTGGTAGACAATTAAAACAAGATGCTTATATGATTAAATGCTTGGGTGATTATATGGCTGATATTAGAGGTGAACTTAAACTTGTTAGCAAACATGCTTCTATGGTTACCACTCATGTAGAACAAGTACTTAAAGCTCAGAAAGAAGTGCTTGATGAAATGAATAGTAAGAAAAATGATTATGCTGTTAGAGTGGCTACTAGAACTGGTAGAATGACTCATGAACCTTTGTATCCTGAAGGCCACCCTAAGAGAATCGAGCAAGATTCTCAGAGAAATAATATCGATATACCTAGTTCTTCTAAAAGGAAGAACAAGAAAAATGATAGGACCTTGCAAACTTCTAGTGAACCTATTACTGAACCACCTGAGAATCCAAGTGATATTTCCATGTCTGATGCTGAAACACAATCTGGTAATGAACATGAACCTAGTGATAATGTTAATGATAATGTTCATGATGATGCTCAACCTAGTAATGATAATGATGTAGAAGTTGAACCTGCAGTTGATCTTGACAACCCACAATCAAAGAATCAACGATATGATAAAAGAGACTTCGTTGCTAGGAAACATGGTAAAGAAAGGGAACCCTGGGTTCAGAAACCTATGCCTTTTCCTCCGAAACCATCCAAGAAAAAGGATTATGAGGATTTTGAGTGCTTTGCTGAAATGATTAGACCCATATTTTTTCGTATGCGATTAACTGATGTGCTCAAAACAAATCCTTATGCTAAGTATATGAAGGATATCATTACTAATAAAAGAAAGATACCTGAAGCTGAAATTTCCACCATGCTTGCTAATTATACTTTTAAGGGTGGAATACCAAAGAAACTTGGAGATCCTGGAGTACCTACTATACCATGCTCCATTAAGAGAAATTATGTTAAAAATGCCTTATGTGATCTTGGAGCCGGTGTTAGTGTTATGCCTCTCTCTTTATATCGTAGACTTGACTTGAATAAGTTGACACCTACTGAAATATCTTTGCAAATGGCTGATAAATCAACTGTTATACCTGTCGGTATTTGTGAGGATGTGCCCGTTGTAGTTGTGAACGTTACTATTTTAACGGACTTTGTTATTCTTGATATTCCTGAGGATGATAGTATGTCTATTATTCTTGGAAGACCTTTCCTTAATACTGCAGGGGCTGTTATTGATTGCAACAAAGGCAATGCCACTTTTCATGTTAATGGCAATGAGCACACGGTACACTTTCCGAGGAAACAACCTCAAGTTTATAGTATTAACTCTATTGGAAAAATTCCATCGATTATATTTGGAGGTTCTGAATTTCCTCTCCCTACTGTCAAGAAAAAGTATGATATTCTTATTGTTGGGGATTTTCATATCCCCATTGAGGTAACTTAGTGCTATTCGAAATTTCTCCGGTTCCATGATTATCGGAATGAGTTTGTTAACAAGACTTGATCAACCTTGTTAGTGGATTCTTTTTGATGAGCATGGGATGGATGAAACTAGAAGCACAACCTTCCGTACCCTCTTTATATTTTCTGTTATTTAGTAGAAATAAAGTAAAATAGTATTTTTTTCTGTCTGTCTTCTGATTTATCCATGCAATATAAAAATATCCCAAAAGTAGAAGTCCTCAGAATGCCACGCCAATTTAATATGATTTTTTCGGGAATATTTGAGGATTTACTGTGCAAAAATCACCGTGGGGGGAGCTGCCAGCTGGCCACGAGGGTGGAGGGCGCGCCCCCCTGCCTCGTGGACCCACGGTGGGCCTCCTCCACTTATCTCTGCACCCATCTTCCTCTGTCTCACACAAACCCGGAAAACCAACTCAAGCACGAGTTCCAGCCCCCGTTGTTGTGATTTTCGATCTCCTTGCTCAAAGCACCTCTCGCAAAACTTCTTGGGGGGATTGTTCCTTGGTATGTGACTCCTCCATTGGTCCAATTAGTTTTTGTTCTAGTGCTTTATTCATTGCAAATTTATGCTGCATAGGTGACCATGTTCTTGAGCTTGCATGTCAAATTTATATGGTTCCAAGTAGTTTTAGTGCTTGATATAGGCTCTGGGCACTTGTGGGAGTAGTTGCTATCAATTTTATTGAAGTAGGTTCACTTTTATTTGAAGTTACTAAAAATTTCAGATTGTTTCAAAAATAATGAAGAGACTTTTGAGGGGCTCGTTGAGCCGAAGCTCAAGGAAAAACAAAAGGAAGAAGAACGAAGCCCAAATTTAATTTGCCTCAAGACTGCTGGAGGTCCGGCCGTGTGAATGGCCTTCCGATGACTTCTTGAGGAGAGGCGGGATTTATGAGGATTTCTATTTATTGATTGAGAATGCTGGCCTCACCGACTTCCTCCGCGACCAACGTCATCAGTATCTCTTACTCACAAATACTTTTGTGCAAAACTTCTACTTTTTCCCTAAGAAATCACCTCCATTAGTAGAGTTTCATTTATATGACGTTGTTAAGAGGATGCCATTAGCTGAATTTTGCGAGGTTTGCAAAATACCCTTTGAGGGCACCTTGGATGAACCACACCGTAACGAAGTAGAAGCTTTTATTAACACTATCACGGTGGGAGAAACCAGGAAGGTTTCTCATGCAAGAATCACTAGCATACATTTTCCTGTTTTACGCTACTTTGCCTTATTTGCTAGTCGTTGCTTGATTGGTCGCAGGAACTATGGAAACCTTAGTGTTCCTGATGTTATCATTTTGTTCCATGGTTTATACCGCAATAACTCTGTTAGTATGGGTGGAATTGTTGCTGGACGGTTAAGTCTGAACCGTACTAAGGGCCCCGTCTTTGGAGGCATTTATGCTTCACGCCTAGCTGAATATTTTGAAATACCTATTAGGCATGAGGAGAAAGAGGAAACATCGTTGCCCCGTGCTTATTTAGATTATAAGAGTATGCTAGCGCATGATTTTCTTGTTAAGAGTCGTGAAGGGGAGCTCAAATATAAATTGTACTTTAATAAGCATCACCCTGAGACTATTACTTTGCCTGCTCCCTCTTTGTTTAACTTGTCTGCAGGTCCTCACATTGTTCCGTGGGTGGCCATTCAAGCGTATCGGAATCCTGCACCAGCCCCGGAACCGGAACCACAAGATGAGCCTCCACGATAGTCTGTTTATTCTTGGGATCCAGAGGTGGTTGCCAGCCAGTGACAGTCAGAGTCTTCTTCATCGCAGTATGACCCCAGCTTCACCTACGGGTATCCGCCAGGTTATCCTTGGCAATAGACCAACTTAGGCCAAAAGCCTAGCTTGGGGGAGTACGTATTTCCCACCGACATTACATTCATGTTCAGACACACTCATTGCTAGATGTCGGTGCTCATACTCTTTCACTGTAATATCCATACTAGTTTATTTTCTTTTTCCCGCCTTCTTCTTGTGTGTTTAATAAACCTTAAGAAAAACAAAAAAAATTAGTAGTAGTTTATTTCTTTGTTGTAGTAATTAAAAGAAAAACCCAAAAATATTTCTCGTTCTTCTTTTGCTTGTTGGGAGTGTAAATAGTTTTTATTTTCTTTTCTTTCTTTTGGGGGTCGAGAAGACCATATTGAAAATGCTTAGTGGCTCTTATATGCATGATTGTTTATTTAACTTAGAGCCCATATTACTTGTCTTCTTTCTTGAGTCGAATGCTTGCAGATTCCAGCTTAGTCCAATGCACGTGCACTCTTATTATTATACACATCGTTCGATCGTTCAAGTGAAAGGAAATGATGATGATATATGATGGACTTATTGGGATGAGAAAAGCAGGTATGAACTCGACCTTTCTTGTTTTTGTAAATATGATGATTCATCGTTCCTGAGTTAGCTATTATGAAGTAAACATATTTGCAATGACATTAGAGATTATAGTTGCTTGTGCCATGCTTGATCAGCTATGAGTTATAATGGTTTACCTTGCGTGCCAACATGCTATTAGAATGATTATGATGTGGTATGATGGGATGGTATCCTCCTTTAAATGAATTGAGTGACTAGACTTGGCACATGTCCACGCATGTAGCTGAATCAAATCAACATAGCCTTCATGATATTTATGTTCATGGTAGATTATATCCTACTCATGCGTGTATTCAGTGTAAATTAATTTTAATGCATGTTTACGACTGTTGTCGCTCTCTCAGTTGGTCGCTTCCCAGTCTTTTGCTAGCCTTCACCTGTACTAAGCGGGAATATTACTTGTGCATCCAAACTCCTTAAACCCCAAAGTTGTTCCATATGAGTCCACTATACCTACCTATATGCGGTATCTACCTGCCGTTCCAAGTAAATTTGTATGTGCCAAACTCCAAACCTTTAAATGAAATTCTGTTTTGTATGCTCGAGCAGCTCATGTTTCAACTAGGGCTTCCCTTATCTTCCATCTTAGGCGGTTATTCTCAAGAGGAGTGGACTCCGCTCCTCATTCACGAGAAAATGGCTGGTCTCCGGGATGCCCAGTCCCATGCTTTATGCAAACTAAATCAAAATAATCGCAAACAAAACTCCCCATGGGACCCGTTGAATGTTGGAGGCACTCGTTGTTTCGAGCAAGCCATGGATTGATGCTTGTGGAGGAGGGGGAGTATAAACTTTACCATTCTGTTTGGGAACCGCCTATAATTTGTTTAGCATGGAAGATATCGTCATCTCATAGTTGTTGCGTTGACAGCAAAAGTATGCCGCTCAAAATGTTATTCAATTTCTATTTTAAAACCAAGCTCTGGCACCTCTACAAATCCCTGCTTCCCTCTGCGAAGGGCCTATCTATTTACTTTTATGTTGAGTCATCATCCTTCTTATCAAAAAGCACCCGCTGGAGAGCACACTGTCGTTTGTATTCATTATAATTGGCTTATATTGGGTATGACTTGACTGGATCTCTTCTACCATGAATTACAATGTTTAGTCAGTCCTTGATCTTTAAAGGTGCTCTGCATTTATGTTTTGTGGTCTCAGAAAGGGCTAGCGAGATACCATTTTGTTATATCATGATATGATTATTTTGAGAAAGTGTTGTCATCCGAGTTTTATTATTATGGCTCGCTAGCTGATTATGTTATTGATATGAGTAATTGTGAGACCTTTGTGTTATTGTTAGTATGGTTAGTTCATAATATTTGCTGAAACTTGAATGCTGGCTTTTCATGTTACAACAACAAGAGCAAACAGAGTTTGTAAAAGTTTTTCTTTTTCTCTTTCAGTTTGTCAACTGAATTGCTTGAGGACAAGCAAGGGTTTAAGCTTGGGGGAGTTGATACGTCTCCGTCGTACCTACTTTTCCAAACACTTTTGCCCTTGATTTGGACACTAACTTGTATGATTTGAATGGAACTAACCCGGACTGACGCTGTTTTCAGCAGAATTGCCATGATGTTGTTTTATGTGCAGAAAATAAAAGTTCTCGGAATGACCTGAAACTCCACGGAACATCTTAGAAAAAACAATAAAAAATTCTCGCCAAAGATGAAGACCAGGGGGCCCACACCCTGTTCACGAGGGTTGGGGGCGCGCCCCCCTACCTCGTGGCCCCCCTGGTGGCCCTCCGACGCCAACTCCAGCTCCATATATTGGCTTTCGGGGAGAAAAAAATCAGAGAGAAGAAATCATCGCTTTTTATGATACGAAGCCGCCGCCAAGCCCTAATCTCTCTCGGGAGGGCTGATCTGGAGTCCGTTCGGGGCTCCGGAGAGGGGGATTCGTCGCCGTCGTCATCATCAACCATCCTCCATCACCAATTTCATGATGCTCACCGCCGTGCGTGAGTAATTCCATCGTAGGCTTGCTGGACGGTGATGGGTTGGATGAGATTTATCATGTAATCGAGTCAGTTTTGTTAGGGTTTGATCTCTAGTATCCACTATGTTCTGAGATTGATGTTGCTATGGCTTTGCTATGCTTAATGCTTGTCACTAGGGCCCGAGTGCCATGATTTCAGATCTGAACCTATTATGTTTTCATGAATATATGTGTGTTCTTGATCATATCTTGCAAGTCTATAGTCACCTACGATGTGTTATGATCCGGCAACCCCGAAGTGACAATAATCGGGAGCACTCCCGGTGATGACCATAGTTTGAGGAGTTCATGTATTCACTATGTGCTAATGCTTTGTTCCGGTTCTCTATTAAAAGGAGGCCTTAATATCCCTTAGTTTCCAATAGGACCCCGCTGCCACGGGAGGGTAGGATAAACGATGTCATGCAAGTTCTTTTCCATAAGCACTTATGACTATATTCGGAATACATGCCTATATTACATTGACGAATTGGAGCTAGTTCTGTGTTACCCTATGTTATGAATGTTACATGACGAACCACATCCGGCATAATTATCCATCACCAATCCGGTGCCTACGAGTTTTCCATATACTGGTTCTCGCTTATTTACTTTTTCGTTGCTACTGTTACAATCACTACAAAACACCAAAAACATTACTTTTGCTGTCTTTACTTTTGTTACCGTTACCATCACTATCATATTACTTTGCTACTAAACACTTTGCTGCAGATACTAAGTTTCCAGGCGTGGTCGAATTGACAACTCAGCTGCTAATACTTGAGAATCTTCTTTGGCTCCCCTTGTGTCGAAACAATAAATTTGGGTTGAATACTCTACCCTCGAAAACTCTTGCGATCCCCTATACTTGTGGGTTATCAGGATACATAACACCCGACACAATGTTGTTCTAGTGATATTGCTAGGCAGAATCATGGCCATCGTTCACGGTCATTGTAGATGAGAAGTCCTAATTCCATGATGCAGGATTAGGCACCTCATCTGTGTTCTCTTTTTCATCCGACTCATCAGAATCATCGGCATGACCACTATCACCATCTGTATCTTCATCTTCCATCTGGTTTTGCATGTGCCCATCTACCTCGTCAGCATCCGCCTCGCCACTGTCATAACCGTCGACATTTCCTCCTTCTACCTGATTGCTCTGCCCTGATTCATACCATCATCTCCAGCATTTGACACAAAATTTGACATAGAGAAATGCATCCCTTCACTGCTATAGCCAGGATCATAACCACCCTCGCCTTCAGGTGCATTGACCTCCTTCACGATGGGAAGCACTAAGGCGACAGGATGGCATCCCCTACTTTCGCAACCTTGTCACCAGTACACCCACTGAGAGTCCCGCTGTATTGGCCTCAAGTTAAAGTAAAACGGTTGAACTTGACTGGGTCCACAATGCATGAACACTAACGGTGTATGTTTCAGTATTAAGCCCTAAATATCTTGCCAACCAGTCTGTCAACTGACTAACATACCATGTTTGAGGGGTAGTCAGTGGCACCTCTATGTACTGAAAATCACTCAGATAGGCTCCCAACTCATTTGTTTGGACAGTACCAGGACCGTAGTAAAAAACAAAATTCACTACATCAGACATCTCGGGTGACCTAAAAAATTATTCAACATCGACAATTATTAAGCAGCAGGACATAATATCGTCTATAGTATTCAACATACGTACAAATATCCTACAATAATTCTTATGGTAATTTTAATAAGATGTCCTCTGATTTTGAGAATAGTGTGCAAGAATTTATGATTTCTCAAAAGAATTTTAATGCTTTGCTTGAAGAAAAATTGCTCAAAGTTGATGATTTGGCTAGGAGCGTTGAAAGACTTTTTCTTGATGTTGATTCTCTTAAACTTAGATCTTCTTCTCCTAAGCATGATATCAATGAGTCTCTCAAAGTAATGAGAATTTCCATTGATGAGTGTAAGGAAAGAACCGCTAGATTGCGTGCTAAAAAAGATAGCTTTATAAAAGCGTGTTCTTCTAGTTTCCATGAAAATAATGATGAGGATATTAAAGTTATTGATGCGTCTCCTATTAGATCTATGTTTTGCAATATGAATCTTGATAATTATGGGACTGATGATGAGTCAACTTTACCTAGAAGGCGTCCCAAGAATTCAGAGTTTTTAGATCTTGATGCTAAATTTGGTAAAAGTGGGATTGGAGAGGTCACAACTTTAAATAGCATTGAACCCACTATCTGGATTTCAAGGACTTTGATTATGATAATTGTTCTTTAGAAGGTTGTATTTCCTTGTTGCAATCCGTTGTTATTCTCCTCATGCTTATAGTCAAAATAAAGCTTTTACCAAACACATTGTTGATGCCTTGATGCAATCTTATGATGAAAAACTTAATTTGGAAGTTTCTATACCTAGAAAACTTAATGATGAGTGGGAACCTACTATAAAGATTAGAATTAAAGATCATGAGTGTTTTGCTTGGTGTGATTTGGGTGCTAGTGTTTCCACGATTCTGAAAACTTTATGTGATATTCTAGGTTTCCATGACACTACTAGGGAAAAGGCTAGCAGCAACGCGGGTTTTAGGTGTATCAGTAGCGCGGGGAGTGGCGCTACAGCTAACACATAGCAGTAGCGCGTGCTCACCAGCGCTACTGCTACACAAGTGTAGCAGCAGCGCGCTTAGTGGAAGCTCGCTACTACTAGTAGCTCTAGTGCGCTTTGCTTGGACGCGCTACTGCTATCGCGGCGCTGCTGCTAACTTTTATACACTCGTTACTGCTAATTTTAGTTGTTTTTTGTTTTTTTTCCGGCATATTTGTTTTGTATTTGAACAGGCTTTATATAAGAATCTTTAGCACATACAAATGTCATCATGATACACATACAAATGCCTGCGAGACCACAAATGTAATCATAGCATATACATACAAATAGTCTCATCATAATCATCATCCAACACAAAGTGGTATCTTGTCATCATCTCGAAAATAGCAATACATGCAAGTCTCGAATACTTGCAACTACAACAACGTCATCCATCTAAACAAAGGTATACGCAAGAAGAGCTATCACTATGAGTGAGAGCGGAACTATGCAGTACATGAGGTGGCGGTTACGAGTCACCTCTCACGCTAGCGTGAACCTCAAGTAACTAGCTTCTCCTTCTTGTCTGCTTTTCAAGCCTTTATGGCTGGCGCCCGTGAACCCATTCACTTGCGCCTGCCACTCATGCCACTCGTTGTACACCCCCGGAACCTTCCCTTTGTACACGACATAGCAATTCCATCTCGCCATCAAGAAACTAGGTACCTGTTAGAGATGCATGTTCATGAAGAGGATGTACAATCATATATATGCAACAAAATATACTAGAGCAACACCGAAAAAGAAAGGGTTAGCAACTAGATGCAACATACAGTATGCAAATTAATTAAATAGAGGTACGCAGGTCATCGTACGCAAACTAACAAAGTAGCGTTACGCAAGTTTGGCAGGGACCGTGGACATCACAAAGTTTCATCGCTACAAAAAGTATACAAGTTCAACCGACACATATCATCATCGGCATCATAAATCACTAGAAGTTCCATCCTTCCATATCATCGAGGATGGACCCTAGCTTCTTGAACGGCGTGAGGTCTTGACGTTGCATGCCTATGCGAGTTCGGACGTCAGCTCGCGATATAGCAGGGCCGTGGTGGAACATCCCCTTCTCATCGACAACTTCTTTCATGATGATCATCGCAATGTCGCTTTGGATGCGAAAGAAGTCATCTCTAAGTTTATAATCCGCTTCTCCATGAGATTCTAGCCACCTGTGGATATGATCATCATTTCTGCTTCTCATGCGAAGCTTTTGGTGATCCGTGTTGAACTGAATCATGAGATGGACGGTGTAGAATCCATCCTTCTTGCTTGGTTTTAGGACATGGATGCAGGAGAAATTAGTTTTATGTGCGAAACCCATCTTCTTGTTCCTTTGTTTCCTGATCTGCACGTGGCCACCTCTAAAGCTGAAGCCTTGGAGAGCAACATCTAGAATATTCATTATGTGGGTGTAGTCTTTTTTCTTGTAGTCTCTGGAAGGGTCAAAATACACGGCGTGGGAGACTTGCGGGTAAAGAACGATAAGGACGGCGTGCCCGTTGCTGCAGGGAAAAGACACCTCAAATTATTCCCCATATGAGAGAGAAGGAATGATTGAAATGTACGAAAGGGTTGTCCAGAACTGACTTACTTTGGATGATAAGGCACGAGGACAATTTACCGGTCCTTATTCTGTACCATGAAGTTTTGGAGGTACTCCCTAGCAGTTTCATGCTCAAAGTCACCGAGACTCAAGAAAGACTCGTGCATGTAGTACGGATCTGCCACACAGATTTGCGAGACTTCTTCACTCTTCATGACGGAGCTCATATGTAGCGCAAGAAGGCGGACGATTGTAAAATCGAGCCGCCTTGTCAGAAACATCTGAAAGATATGGTCAAACCACATGAAGAACACCTCCGCAGGCCGTGTCTCGACGTAGCAGTTCCCCTCAGGCACACGAGCCGCGTATGTCGGATATCCTGGATCCTTTGAGGCTAGTAGGCTTTTCTCAGTCAACAGCACATGGTCGTGCAGTCTCCTGAGATCCCCTAATAGTGCCTCCAGCGGTTTCGGCGGTAGCATCGGCTCACCCGTGGGATGGAACATGACCGCACCTTTCACGGGTACACGCTCTTCAGAATGCATCGTCTGGCTGCTATGTGCTCTGGCTTGTTTGGAGGCAGCTATCTTCCCCGATCTCTTCCTCTCCTTTTTCTTGGGCACACCTTCCAGACCCTTCCTTAACCCCTGACCCACTGTTCCCGGGCTAAGTACTGTACGACCCTCGCGCCCGGCTAGTTGAGCCTGTGTTGAGGCGGCATCTTCAGGCGTGTCCTGTGAGGATTTCATGAAGAGAGACTTTTTGCAATCCCTGCTATGACCCTGCCCGGGCATATCATCCATATCCTCATTAGCAAGCTGATAGCCCGATTCGTCATATGGTTGACTCATCATATCTATGTTACAGTCATACGCGTTTGTATTGAGGAAATCCATAGGGTCGACCTCCGTCTCATCATCCATTCTCTGTTCTACAGGACAAATTACATCAGCCAGTACTATTGCACCCCCTTCATCATGTCGTCCGCCGCTCTCACCCGGCACTACAGGAGCTGGTAATTGCGTAGGCGGGGTGGTGGTCTCCGCACATGCTTGTTGATGTGTGGTTATTGGTGTGCTCTCGACCGGCTCCGGACGAATAAGATTCTTCGGCCATAGCAGCATCCAACCCTTGCAACTTCCAATCCGCGGCGGGGTCTCGTCATCCGCTCCCACATGCTGTACTGAAGGAGGCAAATCCTCATGCCCCCATTTCACACTGGTCAAGCTAACCCTGAAGTGCCCAACGGGGATCGGCTGGTTGTGGAACGTGGGTTGCGAGGGGTCCATTATCATCCCCTTTCCCACGTCCACCTTCTGGCCTTTGATCAAGTAGAGTATGGTGCACGGGGTTTCTTTCACCTGCAAACACATATGTCTGTGGCGTAAAACAACCAAAAGGCAACAAAATGGAATTATATATATATATATATATATATATATATATATATATATATATATATATATATATATATATATATATTGGTGCGACATGTAATTACCGTGGCGGCGCCGAGCTCAGCCAAAGACGAAGGCCCACCTAGCGCCAGAGACCGAGGACGGGCTGCTATGGCGCGGAGCGGCTGCGAGAGGAGGCCCGGTTGCATGAGCAAGTGATGGTGCGATGGTGTTGTTGTTCATGGAGTTGCTCCTGACGAAACTGGGCAACGGGAAATCATGTACCGTCTTGTCTGGATTTTCCTTCGTCCAGTTGATGATAACTGGAAGCAAGTTAGTAGCAAAATCATTTCTGCAGGCAGTTACAGCTGCATTGACTGCCTGCTGTAGCAACTCATATTTGTCCTCGGCTGCTTTTTTCGCGTCCTCAGCTGCTTTTTTCTCGACCGCAAGCTTCACCTTCGCGTCGATGTCCTACTGACTAAACTTCTTTTTCTGCTTCTTAGCCTCCAGGCCCTCATTGTAAAACACCTTCCACGTGGCGCCGTCTCCAGCACCGTGTACACGAACATATTGCGGCCGCTGGCCCAAAGGGAGTCCCTTAAGTTCGTTCAAGGCCCGGTTGAGAGGGGTGTCCCACTTGGGCCTCATCGGAGGAGTAGGGCTTTCAGCTGCAAGCTGGTGTTGCTTCTCCAGTAGTCTAATCAATTTCCTCGTGATCTTATTCGTGCAAAAAACCTTTTTCTTCTTGTCCCACTTGTAGCGGGCCCTGATGAAGTCACGCTCCAAGGGGTTGGTGAACTTCGCGAAGGGGTCTGGGAGACCCGCCGCTTCACGTTTCGTGTCCTCCTTATCCCATATGGGCCTTTTACCGAGGTAGCCACGGCTTCTGAGGCGATGCTTCCCCGTGTTCCTTTACTGAAGGCTCTTGAATTTCGCAGCCTTAGCCTTGGCTGCCTTGGTAGCGCAAGTGTCCTTGAACTTTTCGAACTCCTCTTCCATAAGTGTCGGATTTTCCTCCAGAATCTTGGACAGGGGTTCATCAGCCTCAATATCTCGTTTCACCCTCCCTTTCCAGGAGGTCAAATCATTGCTGAACATGCCCATGGCGTGATTGTTAATCTTTTTCATCTTCGGATCATCCCACGGTTGTTCTATGTTATCATCCCGGTCGGGGAGCTTGAATCTCTTGTGCAACTTCGTTAGGAGCAACTACGTCAAATGTTCTTTACTCCTTAAGTCATCGTCGTTGATGCTCGTGCATTCCCGTAGGATGCATCCTACTTAGTTCCCATAGCACTTGCGAGGTTCTTCCTGCTCTAACGGCTCAAACTTGCCAGGTGCCATCTTTGTGATCACAAGTCGTCAAATCCCTAGTTTGTTAGGGTTTCGTATCCTCTGCTTCTTATGCTTCCTCTTTTCGGTAGCGGCATCGGGGCCGGTACCTTCCCTGCCGGTATCTTCCCCGCCGGTACCTTCCTCACCGGTCTCGGCGCCGCCATCGGTGCCGGCGCCGTCGGTGTCGATGTCGGCGTCAGTACCATCATCGAGGCCGACCTGCAAACCTTGCTTAGAAGTCAAATAGTCGAGGTACTCTTGTTCACCCTCATAATCCATCTCATCTACATCTTGGTCAGAAGGCCCAGTTTCTTCGTTGTTCGACATGTTTCCTATGATTAAGTGTCCTCATTTATTTCTAAAAGTATGAATAAATGAGAAATGACATAAAAAAGAAATCTATGTGCCAGCACTCGATATGCCAACTATGTAGCACAAATCATGCCTTTATTCACGGGAAATTTCGGCATGACCTTCGCTAAAAAATGGACATATCGAGCGCCTGAAATTCACCGGAACGGAAATGAATCAACATTCCGGCGTAACATAGGCCACTCGGATCATTTTTCAAACATGACATGTCCAAAACATGACATATCCACATATCACATGTCCAGTTCAAATTTGCATATAAATTCAGCTAATTTTGAAACCTAGCTAAATTCATAACTAAATAGATAAACTAATTAACATACTGCCCTAACTAAAACTAAGTAAATTAACTGAAGAACCCTAGCAGAGAGAGAGGGGGGGTTACAGAGGGTGCAGGGGCGAGGAGGCAGGCCCGATGACGGCCGAGGATGGGAGGGGAGGAAGCAGAGGAGGAGGCGAGGCCGAAGGGTCGGGGCGAGCGTCGGGGTCGAGGTGGCGCTTGGGTCGGGACGAGCGCCACGACGGGTCGGGGCGAGGCAGGTCGGCGCGAGCCTTGGGTCGGGTCGAGGCGAGGGCGGGTCGAGGCGAGCACCGCGCTGGGTCGGGGGCGAGCGCCAGGGCCGGGTCGGGCGCGGCGGTGCGACAGGGGAAGAGAGAGTGGGGATTTGGGGGGAAAAGACGGGATGAAGCAGGGAGAGTGAGAATTTTGGGTTAAGTGGACGTAGCAGTAGCTCGTTTGGATAAAACACGCTGCTACTACCTTCAGTAGCTGTAGCGGTTTATACGAAATGCGCTACTACTACCTTCAGTAGCTGTAGCGGTTTAGACAAAACGCGCTGCTACTACCTTCGCTACTGCCAGTTTTCCTTTTTCTTTTCCTTTATTTTCTCCCACTTTTATTTCCCGAGAGCAGTGAACGAAGGGAGGGCGATATATATTGCATCATTTGACGGTTAAATATGTATGCAAAATAGGAACATATATATTACATCATTGGACCCATGCATAATAATGGCTAAGTGTGTATACAAAATAGGAACATATATATATATATATATATATATATATATATATATATATATATATATATTACATCATTTGACCGATAACATACGGTTCCTCAGCGCTGACGTTTTCGTTTTTGAGTCAGCTTCTTTCCCTTCTTGTTCGTCGAAGAATAATTGAGCCCCTCGTTGTGACTTTGCCTTTTCCATGGAGTACAATTTTTCTTAGGTAATGTAGTATTGATTCTTCTTTTGACGTATACTTCATCATCATCGTCATCTTCCCTCATTGGGTTGCCGTACTGATCATAGTCTTCCTCGTTGGCGACTCCATCCATTCCAATGATGTTCCTTTTGTCTCTCCTCACAACAACACGACTGGGATTGCATGGGTCGGTTATGAAGAAGCATTGTGTCACGTGCTTAGCGTGTACCCATGGCACATTTTTTGCGATAGCGTTCACGGTAGCGCTCTTGGCGTCGGGTATAGTCATGGTAGTGAAAATACGGTTTTCTCTTTTGACATTCTTAGCCCATCTGACATGGAACATCGTCGTGTTGTGCAGTCCAGAGTAGTCAAGCTCCCAGATCTCCTCGACCCTTCCATAAAATCACTCAGTTGCGCCGTTGTCGCTGCCGGTCATGCATTCCATCGTCACCCTTGAGTTCTGATCATCACTGTCCATATCTTTGTCCTTCGTGTAAAACGTGTATCCGTTGATATCATATGCCTGATAGGTTACGAGGTTGGGCGAGGGGCCATGTGCTAAGGCATATATGAGCAATCCGTCCTTAGAGCCCTCCTCCGAGGGATTAGCAATAATATGCTCTTTGAACCAGTGCAGGAAAGTGGAGTTATGCTCTCTAGTAACTTCGGCGTTCGTCCTGCATACCCCCCGGTCACGATACTTCTTTGTGATAATTTCTTTGTGCAGTACCATGAAAGGATCTACCTCGTCTAGGTGTTGTAGCACTACCAAGTTTGCTCCGTCAAACTCGTTGCGTCGATCTGAGTATGCCACGTGCAGTTCCCTGTGACCATTGTAGTGACCATCTCCTTCGAGCCTCCCATCGTGCTTGTTAACGGGCAAACCAACACTAACACCAGGCGGCTGGTCTGCGCCATATAGAAAATTCTCACAGAAAGAGATGCACTCTTGTGTCAAATAGCCCTGGATGATGCTTCCATCCGGACGGGACATGTTATGAACGAATCCTTTGATGATCCCATTCATCCTCTCAAACGGCATCATGTTGTGCAGGAATGACGGCCCCAGGTCTATTATGTCATCCACAATATGGACACAAAGATGCACCATCACGTCAAAGAACGCGGGCAGGAAGTACATCTCAAGCTCATTCAGTATCACAACGATCTCTTCCTGTAGCCTTCGGAGCTGCTTCACACTGATCGACTTTCGAGATATGACATCGAAAAAGTTGCAGAGACCAATAAGCGTGTCACGGACGTGCTTGTCCATTATCCCTCTAAGGGCAACAGGTAGTATCTGCGTCATCATCACATGACAGTCATGAGACTTCATCCCGCTGAACCTTTTCTTGTCCGTGTCTAGATATCTGCTTATCTTGCCACAGTAACCGTAACTAACTTTGACTCCGGTAAGGCACTTAAAGAATTGATTGATCTAAGCCTGACTTAAGGTGAAGCAAGAAGGGGGGCAATAATCCTCTTTCTTTATTTTCTTGCCATTCTTCTCCCGTGCCTCTGTCTCCGTCTTTGTCTCGTCTGACATTTTACGGGGCGGCATGTGCAGATCTTCCCTGATTTTCAAATCTTGCAAGTCTTTTCTTGCCTTCGGCCCATCCTTGGTCTTATACGGCATGTTCATTAGTGTTGCGAGCAAGCTCTCAAGGATATTCTTACAGATATGCATTTGATCAAGGCAATGAGGTGTATCGAGTTTGTGCCAGTACTCCAAGTCCCAGAACACATACCTCATCTTCCATACCTTCAGCAGCGGCTCCGGTGCCTTTCTCATCGTCTTTCTCGGCGCGGCGCACTCCTTCCAGTTTTTCAACAGCTCATCGATTTCGGCACCGCCCCGCTTACGTGGAGGTCCTCGATGCTCAGCGTGACCATTGAATAGATCTCCACGGTTTCTCCACGGGTCGTCCTGTTCAAGCCATCTTCGATGCCCCATGTACACGATTTTCCCAGACCCGCCATCTTTCCTTGACGTTAGCTGCTGAGACGTCGTATCATCCATGCACCGCGTGCATCCACAATATCCACGGCACACTTGGCCTGCCACATATCCGTAACCGAGATAGTCGTGCACTGTCGTGATCAGCGCGGCTCTCATGTTGAAATGCTCGCCTTTGATGGCGTCCCATGTCTCGGCCGGTGTTTTCCATAACGTGTCTAACTCCTCTTGAAGTAGCCCTAGATACAAATTAATATTATTTCCTGGTTGTTTCGGCCCTTGAATAAGCATGCTCATGTGAATGTACTTCGATTTCATGCACAACCAGGGGGGAGGTTGTACATCCATACAAACACGGGCCATGTGCTATGGTTGGTGTTCTGGTTGCCAAACGGATTCATGCCATCGGTACACGCGCCGAGCACGATGTTCCTTGCATCACATTCAAAATACCGATAGAAGCTGTTCAACGCTCTCCACTGGCTTCCATCCTTCACGTGTCTCAGCTTCGGATCATCTCCATCGTGGGGATTCTTCCTCTCCGTGTGCCAGCGCATTAGCTTTGCTTCCTTGGGATCTACAAAATACCTCTGGAGACGGGGAGTGATCGGTAAGTACCATACAACTTTCTTGGGACATTTCTTCCGGCCTTCTTGTATCGAGAAGCATTGCACACGGACAACTTTTTTTTCCGTGCTCCTTCCGATAAATTATGCAATCGTTGATGCATGCATGGTATCTAACGTGTGGCAGATCAAGAGGGCACACGATCTTCTTGGCCTCATCAACACTAGTAGGACATAGATTACCCGCGGGAAGAACATCCTTTAGGTACTTGAGATGCTTATCGAGGCTAGTGTCGGTCCATTTGTTTTTAGCCTTCGTCTTAAGGAGTTGGAGCGTGAAACTCAAGCGGGTCATCTCAGGATTGCAACCATCATACAATGGAGTGTTCGAGTCTACCACCAGTTGCTCCAGCTTAGCCTCCTCTCTAGAAGCAGCTCTCTCAGTACTTGTCTCCTTGCGAAGCAATGCTTGAACATGAGGGTCCCGCACGATTGAACTTAGTACCAACGAACTTTGCTGCGTGGAGTCCATGTCGTTCTCTCCGCCGCCATGTCCGGCCCCTTCTCCTCCGCCATGTCCGGCCCCTTCTCCGCCGCCATGCCCGACCTCTTCCCCGTCGCCATTATCGATCATCTCTTCGTCTTGCCCCGTGTCATCATTGCCTGCCCCGTCGGCATCCTCAACATCGTCATCCTCATCTTCAGTTATCCACCAAGTATAGCCATCCATGAAACCAGTCATGAGTAGGTGCACTTCGACACGACCATCGTCATAGGGGTCGAGCCAAACTATTCCTTTGCATTTTCGACACGGACATAAAACCTCTGTCAGGTTATTTTCTTTCATGTCCTGCACCACCGACCGCAACCACCTATCCACCATCGTTCCAATGACCACCGTGAACGTCTGCACGGTAATAATAAAACAAATTGATTATAAAAATGCGTGCATGCATCAAAGTCATACAAAAATTCGGCATGACCTTCCCTAAAAATAGGACATATATGGATGATCTAGAGTTTGCCCGGAATTCGCCGAAACGGAAATAAATCGACATTTCGGCAAAACATAGGCAACTCAAAAGCACAATTTGGCGTCAACTCATGCCACACACACAATTTCCATAAACATATCACACACACATAAACATATTTCCATTTTGCAAAAGCATGAAATTTTAATCACCTCTATCTCGAGATCGAGCACACGGTGGAGATGATGTTGTAGGGAGATCAAAAGTGCACAAATCTCTTCTTGACAAAGATAGATCTAGTTAGGGGGCAAATAGGTCACTTAACTAAATCCTACATCTACCTAGCTACCTAATTTGGGAGGAGACAACTTCAACTAGTGGAGGGGGAAGGAAAAAGAGAAAGGAGATGCATTAATGGAGGTGGTGCAGTTAGATAGGAGTAATGAAGAGAGAGAAAGGTAGATAGAAGAGGGAGAGTAACGGGGGAGAAGTATTGAGGAAGAAGAAGAGTGAGAGTGGGAGCATGTGGGAGGTAGGGGAAAGGGAAGAGAGGAGGGGGAGGGGGAGGGACAGGTGGGAAAAGGTGGTGGGTTGGTGCGGATTAGCAGTAGCGCGGGAGTTAAGACGCGCTGCTGCTAAGGAAGTAGCAGCAGCGCGCTTTGGGCAATGACGCTACTGCTGACCGGGACCAAAAAGTGTGCCAATTTGAAATTTAGCAGCAGTGACCTCAGAAAAAGTGCGCTACTACTACATCCATAGCAGTAGCGCGGCTCGTGGCACCGCGCTGCTGCTAAATGGAGTTTGGTGGACACCGCCGGTCGATATTTGTAGCAGCGCGGTTTACACCGAGCGCGCTTCTGCTAAAAACTTGTCGAGAGCGAGTTTCCCTTTGCAGCGCTACTACTAATTAGCAGCAGCGCTCCTTTTTGAGCCGCGCTGCTGCTAAGATTTTATGTATAGGCTTTTCCCTAGTAGTGTGATCTTGATGATTGCTCTTTAAATTTGCACCTTGTGGATTCCACCATTAAAAAGCCAATGGGAAGGATCAATGATGTTCTCATTGTTGCAAATAAAAATTTGGTGCCCATGAATTTTATCGTTGTTGATATGGATTGCAATCTTTCTTGCCCTATTATTCTTGGTAGACCTTTCCTTAGAACGATTGGCGCGATTATTGATATGAAGGAAGGGAATATTAGATTCCAATTTCCATTAAAGAAAGGCACGGAGCACTTTCCAAGAAAGAAAGTCAAATTACCTTATGAATCTATCATGCGGGCTACTTATGAATTTAGTGCCAAAGATGGCACTACTTAGATCTATCTTCGCTTTTATGCCTAGCTAGGGGCGTTAAACGATACCGCTAGTTGGGAGGCAACCCAATTTTCTTTATGTTTTTTGTTTTTGTTCATGTTTAGTAATAAATATTGCATCTACCTTCTGTTTAGATGTGTTTTTATCTTTTAATTAGTGTTTGTGCCAAGTAGAACCTATAGGATAACCTATGATGATAGTTGATTTGATTCTGCTGAAAAAACAGAAACTTTGCGTGCACGAATTTAGTTTTGTTGAATCACCGAAACGTGCTGTTGCGTTGATTCTTTTTTCTGCTGATCAATAAACACATTCTCCAGGACTTCCTATTTTGGTAGGATTTTTAGAGTTCCATAAGTTTGCGTTAGTTACAGATTGCTACAGACTGTTCTGTTTTTGACAGATTCTGATTTTCGTGTGTTGTTTGCTTATTTTGATGCATCTATGTCTAGTAAAATAGTTTATAAACCATAGAGAAGTTGGAATACAGTAGGTTTAACACCAAAATAAATAAATAATGAGTTCATTACAGTACCTTATATGGTGGTTTTGTTTTCTTTCACTAACGAAGCTTATAAGATTTCCTGTTGAGTTTTGTGTTCTGAAGTTTTCAAGTTTTGGGTAAAGTTTTTATGGACTATGGAATAAGTAGTGGCAAGAGCCTAAGCTTGGGCATGCCCATGGCACCCCAAGATATTCAAGGATAGCCAAAAGAGTAAGCTTGGGGATGCCCCGGGAAGGCATCCCCTCTTCCGTCTTCGTTCATTGGTAACTTTACTTGGAGCTATATTTTTATCCGCCACATGATATGTGTTTTGCTTGGAGCGTCGTGTATTATATTAGTCTTTGCTTTTTAGTTTACCATAATCATCCTTGTTGTACACACATTTTGGAAGAAGCCTACTTGATTAGAATTTGCTAGAATACTCTATGTGCTTCACTTATATCTTTTGAGCTTGATAGTTTTTGCTCTAGTGCTTCACTTATATCTTTTAGAGCACAGTGGTGACTTAATTTTGTAGAAATTACTAGTCTCTCATGCTTCACTTATATTATTTTGAGAGTATTTTAGAACAGCATGGTATTTGCTATGGTTATAAAATTGGTCCTAGAATGGCAGGCATCCAAGTTGGGTATAATAAAAAAATTCATAGGAAGTGAATTGGATGCTATGATTAATTTGATACTTGATTATTGTTTTGAGATATGGAGGTAGTGATATTAAAGTCATGCTAGTTGGGTGATTATGAATTTAAAGAATGCTTGTGTTGAAGTTAGCAAGTCCCGTAGCATGCACGTATGGTTAAAGTTGTGTAACAAATTTGAAACATGAAGTGTACCTGGCTTGTGCATCCTTATGAGTGGCGGTCGGGGACGAGCGATGGTATTTTCCTACCAATCTATCCCCCTAGGAGCATTCGCATAGTACTTGATTTTTGATGACTTCTAAATTTTTGCAATAAGTATATGAGTTCTTTTGACTAATGTTGAGTCCATGGATTATACGCACTTTTACCTTTCCACCATTGCTAGCCTCTTCGGTACCGTGCATTGCCCTTTCTCACCTTGAGAGTTGGCGCAAACTTCGCCGGTGCATCCAAACCCCGTGATACGATACGATCTATCACACATAAACCTCCTTATATCTTCCTCAAACAGCCACCATACCTACCTATTATGGCATTTCCATAGCCATTCTGAGATATATTGCCATGCAACTTTCCGCCGTTCCGTTCATCATCATCAGACATACTTTACTTTTGTCATATTGCCATTGCATGATCATGTAGTTGACATCGTATTTGTGGCAAAGCCACCATGCATTATCTTTCATACATGTCACTCTTGATTCATTGCACCATCCTGGTACACCGCCGGAGGCATTCATATAGAGTCATATCTTGTTCTAGTTTTGAGTTGTAATTCATATGTTGTAATCAATGAAAGTGTGATGATCATCATTATTAGAGCATTGCTCAAAGAAAAAAAAGAAAAAGAAAAAAAAGAAAGGACAAAAAGAAAAAAAAGGGCCCAAAAGAAAAATAAGAAAAGAAAAAAAAAGAAAAAGAAAAAAAAGAAAATAAATAAAAAGGGCAATGTTACTATCTCTTTTTCCACACTTGTGCTTCAAAGTAGCACCTTGTTCTTCATGTAGTGAGTCTCATATATTGTGCTTCAAAGTAGCACCATGTTTTTCATATAGTGAGTCTCATAAGTTTTCTTTTTCATACTAGTGGGAATTTTTCATTATAGAACTTGGCTTGTATATTCCTACGATGGGCTTCCTCAAATGCCCTAGGTCTTCGTGAGCAAGCAAGTTGGATGCACACCCACTAGTTTCCTTTTGTTGAGCATTCATTTATAGCTCTAGTGCATGTTGGGGAACGTAGCAGAAATTCAAAATTTTCCTACGTGTCACCAAGATCTATCTATGAAGAAACCAACAACGAGGGGAAGGAGAGTGCATCTACATACCCTTGTAGATCGCTAAGCGGAAGCGTTCAAGAGAACGGGGTTGAAGGAGTCGTACTCGTCGTGATCCAAATCACCAGAGATCCTTGTGCCGAACGGACGGCACCTCCGCGTTCAACACACGTACAGCCCGATGACGTCTCCCATGCCTTGATCCAACAAGGAGAGAGGGAGAGGTTGAGGAAGACTCCATCCAGCAGCAGCACAACGGCATGGTGGTGATGGAGGAGCATGGCAATCCTGCAGGGCTTCGCCAAGCACCGAGAGATATGAGGAGAAAGAGAGGTAGGGCTGCGCCAACAGGAGAAGAACTTCGTGTGTTGGGCTGCTCCTTTGCCTCCACTATATATAGGGGGAGAGGGGGCTGCGCCCCCACCTAGGCTTCCACCCCTAGGGGCGGCAGCCAGCCCTAGATCCCATTTAGGGGGGCGGCCAAGGGGGGGAGAGGGGGAAACTTGCCCCCGAAGTCAGGTGGAGGCGCCCCCTCCCCAAACCCTAGGCTCCTTGGGCCCTTGTGGGGGGCGCACCAGCCCACCTGGGGCTGGTCCCCTCCCACACTTGGCCCATGCAGCCCTCCGGGGATGGTGGCCCCACTTGGTGGACCCCCGGGACCCTCCCGGTGGTCCCGGTACGTTACCGATAAAACCCGAAACTTTTCCGGTGACCAAAACAGGACTTCCCATATATAAATCTTTACCTCCGGACCATTCCGGAACTCCTCGTGACCTCCGGGATCTCATACGGGACTCCGAACAACATTCGGTAACCACATACAAACTTCCTTTATAACCCTAGCGTCATCGAACCTTAAGTGTGTAGACCCTGCGGGTTGGGGAACCATGCAGACATGACCGAGACGTTCTCCGGTCAATAACCAACAGCGGGATCTGGATACCCATGTTGGCTCCCACATGTTCCATGATGATCTCATCAGATGAACCACGATGTCAAGGACTCAATCAATCCCGTATTCAATTCCCTTTGTCTATCGGTATTGTACTTGCCCGAGATTCGATCGTCGGTATACCGATACCTTGTTCAATCTCGTTACCGACAAGTCTCTTTACTCGTTCCGTAACACATCATCCCGTGATCAACCCCTTGGTCACATTGTGCACATTATGATGATGTCCTACCGAGTGGGCCCAGAGATACCTCTCCGTCACACGGAGTGACAAATCCCAGTCTCGATTCGTGCCAATCCAACAGACACTTTTGGAGATACCCGTAGTGCACCTTTATAGCCACCCAGTTACGTTGTGACGTTTGGTACACCCAAAGCATTCCTACGGTATCCGGGAGTTGCACAATCTCATGGTTTAAGGAAAAGATACTTGACATTAGAAAAGCTTTAGCACACGAACTACATGATCTTTGTGCTAGGCTTAGGATTGGGTCTTGTCCATCACATCATTCTCCTAATGATGTGATCCCGTTATCAACGACATCCAATGTCCATGGTCAGGAAACCGTAACCATCAATTAATTAACGAGCTAGTCAACTAGAGGCTTACTAGGGACATGGTGTTGTCTATGTACCCACACATGTATCTGAGTTTCCTATCAATACAATTATAGCATGGATAATAAACGATTATCATGAACAAGGAAATATAATAATAGCTAATTTATTATTGCCTCTAGGGCATATTTCCAACAGTGCATCCGTTGCATGGCAATCCCTACTCCTCATGTTGACATCAATTGATGGGTATCTCCATAGCCCGTTGATTCTCCTCGTCCATGTGAGACTTTCTCTTTTTTTGTCTCTCCACACAATCCCCATCATCACATTCTATTCCACCATAGTGCTATATCCATGGCTCACGCTCATGTATTGCGTGAAGGTTGAAAAAGTTTGAGATTATTTAAGTATGAAACAATTGCTTGGCTTGTCAACGGGGGTATAGAAGTTGGGAACATCTTTGTGTGACGAAAATGAAGCATAGCCTAACTATATGATTTTGTAGGGATGAACTTTCTTTTGCCATGTTATTTTGAGAAGACATGATTACTTTGATTAGTATGCTTGAAGTGTTACTATTTCTTTTATCAATATGAACTTTTATTTTGAATCATTTGGATCTGAACATTCATGCCACAATAAGGAAAATTATTTGATAATTATGCTAGGTAGCATTCGACATCAAAAATTCTCTTTTTATCATTTACCTACACTAGTAGAAAAGGGGGAATTTGTCCCGGTTCGTAAGGGCCTTTAGTCCCGGTTCACGAACCGGGACTAATGGGTCGTTACTAATACCTCCCCCCTTTAGTCCCGGTTCAAACACGAACCGGGACATATGTGCCTCCACGTGGCCGGTGCGCCGAGCCCAGGCAGGGGGGCCTTTGGTCCCGATTGGTGGCACCAACCGGGACCAAAAGTCGATGTTTTTCTTTTTCTTAAAAAAAAAGTGGCTGCTTGAGAGGTTTTGGGGGTTATTTTTAGGTTGTTATTAGCTAGCTAATAGAGAGAAGTGTCCTCTCTTATATCTTCGTCCTTGGTTTATCAACGCTGCTGCTATGTTCATTTCACCTGCTGATATAATAACTCATGCATGCTCGCATCATACATCATCATATATAATAACAAGTCCTACTAATCATGCATCATCATACAACTTCTACTCGTTATTAGTAATAAGTCATACGATCATCATCCTCATAGTCATCGAACCCAATCCTACATAATTGTTCTTAGCACATGATCATCAGTATCAGGTAGGACCTAAACACCCTTAAGGTAAAATAGCATAAAATAATATAGACCCTGACTCTCCATTATGAAGAATGGAGATCATCCTGTCTCCAATTCTTGCGCTTCGCTGCCTTTTGCTTCCAAGAAGCTCCTTACGACTCTCCATACATTTTTTCCATTCTTTGGTTGTCATTTCTCCACTTCTTTTAGAAACCCGGTATGGACAGTTCAGATTCATAGGAAGACCTGGTTGTATGTTCAAAACATGAAGGGTACCGTGCGTATACATCAGATGAGGCACACAATCATTCGGGATTATCTTTTGAAAAACATAGTAATAACTTCATAGTTAGCAATCATGTACTAGTTTTAGAAGTGTGCAAAAAGATGCACGAATGTCGTAATAGTAAAAACTCGAAGATGGTGGTTACCGTTATTCAACACGTGCACTAGTGACACGTATTGACCATAATGTTGAGGAGTTCGATTGTAGACATTGTAATTCTCAAGATCAGTACAAAATGCAATCAAATGATTTTTCTCCCTATAAGTTAATTCGGAGCCATCGGTGTAGTGGGTTTTGTCTACCATCTTCGCACATTCTTTGAAGAATGAAAATAAGCTGTCAATGGAAATAAGGTGTCAACTATTTTGAAATAAACAATATAAATTACTTAATAACTATGTTAAGCTCACATGGGGGAAGAATTGGAGGTGTATCCACAAGGACCCAAATCGAAGGTCTCTCTTGCTCGATTGTAGGATCACCAAGATCCATGGTGAAAAGCATACCCTCATCAAAACCATACATCTTGCAAAGTGCTTCCCAATTTTTGCAACCAAAATGGGTTACACTCTCAGCATTGTACAGCTTTACTTGAAAATCTACACCGTGATGGGTACTTAGGAGAATTTTTTTGGTTTCCATACTTTCATGGTCTTCAAAACCCATCCTCTCCAAGATATAGCGTCTTGCATAGCATGGGATAAGCTAGTCGAATTGGAAAAGATGAAAAATACACGTTAAAATAGTTGAAGTCGTGCTTAGTTACAAAAAAAACTATTGTCGCTGCTATGCATCCGTATGAACATCGAAGGTCTCCTCGAGCTTAATGCTGAAGCGCCGATCTTCGTCCAGCTCAATGAACCTGTCGCACATACCTCAGTCGTCGTGGCACTAGTCGCACTCCCCCGGGCGGTTTTCGTCGTCCGAGTACGATATTTCCGGCCTATGTTCATAATTCAAATATTAAACTTGATCATTATTATTAATCACAGGTTGACTATCGGTGATGTACGTAGCTCCTCCTTTCATTCCCGAATGCATTATTACACCAAATTGTCTAGCACACGGGAATGAAGGAGAACTTTTCCAATATGAGCATTCAATAAGAAAAACCAAATCATAAAATAAAGTAGTATTCAAATTAGCATGCATTCAATAATTATAAGCAAAAGTACATCATCTCTTGGTGTCCGTACATCGTCGAATATTATCACTAATATAGCATCACTAATACAACTAGAACCGTAGCGCCCGACGGGTATCGTCGCGGGCAGTGGACACCCAAAGATAAGGAACCATCACAGAATCATAGCTCCAGTGAGATCCTTGAAGAACCTGCCAGGTATTGTCGAACCTGCCCTCCAATGCAACCATGTAGCGACGGACGTGCTCGTCCTCCTCGCTGACACGGTGACGTACCACCTCCGCGGTGTCCGGAAGCCTCGGCACCGTCACTGGCCCACGCGACCGCCACCAAACAAGGATCGGGTCAACAACGGGCTGCCTCCTCACCAACCTACGTCCACCGGAAGGTAGCACCTCCCAATACCAGCCCGGCGGAGCCTTGTCCCGAACATGGACCTGATCAAGCAGGCCTCCCACGCCGAGTCGACGACGACGAGGAAGCGGGATAGGCATCGCTGACGTCGATGCGGGAACTACTTCTATATATAGTTAAATAAAGCAGTTTTATTAATTAAATCAACTAGCTAGTTCAACTACTAAGCACTTACTATAAATAAATAAAGTAGTATTTACTAAAAACAAACTACTTCTATATATAGTAAAATAAAGTAGTTTATTAAATCAACTGGCTAGTTCAACTATATATGAAGCACTTACTATAAATAAAATAAAGTAGTACTTACTAAAAATAAATAGTATTTTTCTAACTAATTATATTAAACACTTTCTCTTCTTATTTTTTCTTTTTTAAATACTATGAACAAAAAAATCATTAAAATTCTATGAACAAAATTACAACAGAAAAAATCATAAAAATTCTATGAACAGAAAAAATCATAAAAATTTGACATATTCGATCTTTGCATATATATATGAACATACAAACATGCATATTCAACAATAATATCACCAAAAAAATCTATTAACAGAAAAAATCTAACACAATATGAACAAATTAATCACACAATATCAAAAAAATATAACAGAAAAATCTATGAACTACACATCTAAATTACTACACATCTAACAAAAAAATCTATGAACTACAAAAAAATCAAACAAAATCTAACAAAAATCATAAAAAAATGCTCACGGCGACGGCGACGGCGAGGTGCGGCGCTGGGCGGCGACGGCGTCGGCGGCGCGGGCGGGCGGCAGGGACGGCAAGGCGTCAGGGCGGGCGGCGACGGCGCTGGCCGGGCGGCAGACGGCGGCGGGGCGCGTCGCGGCGGGCCGGGCGGCGCGAGGCGAGGCTGGCTCGGGCAGCCTGCCAAGCGTCGAGATGTATTCGCCGCCGTCGGGGGAGAGGAGGAGGACAGATCGAAGTCGGGATGCGCGGTTGTGAAATTTTCCAAAGTGCTACTTATATAGCGAAGGCTTTGGTCCCGGTTCGTGGCGCAAACCGAGACCAATGCACCCTTTAGTCCCGGTTGGAGCCACCAACCGGGACCAAAGGCCTCTTTTCAACAGCCCAAAGGGCGGGAAACAAAGACCTTTGGTCCCGGTTGGTGGCCCAAACCGGGACAAAAGAGGGGCATTGGTCCTGGTTGGTGCCACCAACCGGGACTAAAGAGGGGCATTGGTCCCGGTTGTTGCGACCAACCGGTACCAATGGACCCGTCTAATTACTTATTTATTTTCTGCAGCTGTTTTTTAGTTGATTCTTTCTGCAGCTGTTTTTTAGTCCCACCTCGCCAAGCGAGAGGCACTCGCAGCAGTTTATAAGCCCTGAGCGCAGAGACGATGAAGAAGAGGCTCAATGCTCACATGCACGTTGCTTAGCTTCAAGCCTTGAGGAATAGGGTAGACTGCACAAAGCTATGTGCAGAGCAGTTTACACTATTCCGAAAGGCTTGAAGCTAATTAACGAGCATTGCGCCTCTTTTTTATTTTTGACTTATTACAACTCAGAAATAAATAGAAGAAAAAATAGTTGTGATTAACTTTACTAAAAAATGAGCATAGATGCTTATTTTAATGACTTATTACAACTCAGAAATAAATAGAAGAAAAATAATTGTGATTAACTTTACTAAAAATGAGCATAGATGCTTATTTTTAATGACTTATTACAACTCAGAAATAAATAGAAGAAAAATAATTGTGATTAACTTTACTAAAAATGAGCATAGATGCTTATTTTTAATGACTTATTACAACTCAGAAATAAATAGAAAAAATAAATATAGCAGAAAAGAAAAAAACTATATAAAAACTACTCAGAAATAAATAGAAGAAAAAATAGTTGTGATTAACTTTACTAAAGAAATGAGCATAGATGCTTATTTTAATGACTTATTACAACTCAAAATAAATAGAAAAAATAATTATAGCAGAAAAAAACTATATAAAAAACTACTCAGAAATAAATAGAAGAAAAAATAGTTGTGATTAACTTTACTAAAAATGAGCATAGATGCTTATTTTTAATGACTTATTACAACTCAGAAATAAATAGAAGAAAAAATAATTGTGATTAACTTTACTAAAAAAATGAGCATAGATGCGCTTACAGAGAGAATTCAACCTAAATTCATAATAAATTTCTACTAACTTCAGAGAAATTCAGTATGAATTTAGGTCAAATTCCCTGTATAAGGGCATCTATTTTCATTTTGAGAGGAGCTCAACAAGGCAGAGAGGGAGGGGCTTATAAACTGGTGTGAGCACCCTTCGGTTGGCGAGGTGGGACTAAACTCTGACCGCAACGAGGACCAACCCTTTAGTCCCAGTTCGTGGCACGAACCGGGACTAACGGGCAGCCTTTGGTACCGGTTCATGCCACCAACCGGGACTAATGGTGGTTTGCCGGGAGAGAGGACGTCTAGTCCCGGTTCGTCCCACCAACCGGGACCAAAAGGTCCAGACGAACCGGGACCAATGGCCCATGTGGCCCGGCCGGCCCCCGGGGCTCACGAACCGGGTCAAATTCTCCCATTGGTCCCGGTTCTGGACTGAACCGGGACTAACGGGCTGGCCCTCCCTGGACCATTGCCCCCTTTTCTACTAGTGCTACTCGAGGACAAGCAGGAATTAAGCTTGGGGATGCTTGATACGTCTCCAACGTATCTATAATTTTTGATTGTTCCATGCTATTATATTACCCCTTTTGGATGTTTATGGGCTTTATTTTACACATTTATATTGTAGCGACCAGACCCGAATGGATCTAGCGCTCTGTGCTCAGTGTCATCCCTGGATCGGTAATGCTGACACCACACAGTACTTCGAAGGATTTATAGCAGAGTAGCAATCACACACTTATTACATCGTTGTCCACAAGGGAACTGAATACAATAATATGGCTTAAGGCCATCTAATAATAACAGCGGAAGGCTTGGAAGATAAGCGAGTCCATCAACTCCAACGGCATCACTGAGTATAGAACCACGACCTAACACCTTACTCGTCGTGCGAAAAGTCTGCAACGTGAAAAGTTGCAGCCAAAACGGGTCAAGACATGGAATATGCTGGCAATGTAACACATAAAGAACAATGAAGGAATAAGCCTATACTACATGCATATATGGCTGGTGGTAAGGCTCTCTGATTACATTTGCATAAAGCTGATTTTTCCCTACATCAAAGGAATAATTTTATTTAACTATCATGGTGGTTGTTAAACATTGAGAATGGTTGACAGATCCTCAATCCCAATTAAAAGTACTCATCAAAACCCAACAACTTTTATTAGAGGTAACATGTTGAGATTCACATGATAATCAATTACGGATACTCAAATTGTCCATAACCGGGACACGGCTAATCATGATTAGTTTATACACTCTGCAGAGGTTTGCGACTTTTCCCCACAAGACTCGATCGCCTCCGCTTGATTCTCGTGACTACATGGTGTTTGAGAAACGGATGACCGAGACATAGTCTTTCAGAAGCGCTAGCACCTTACATGTGGGTAGACCGTACCAACCTACATCCCCTACATCAGCTAGCCTACCCGTAAGAGTTCGCACAACTTAGTCAACTACGCCAGAGCCCATAATTGGCTTGTGGCTGCACACGGAAGTTTCCAGTTTGAATAATCTTATGATCCCTTAGAGCACAGGTGGCGGTCCAAGAAATACAGAGCAAGTCTGATGGAAACCAGGTGCCTCAATCCACCCAGATGTGTGTTAGGTTGCCACCTTAGATAAACCATTAATTAACAATCTCACATCTGTCATGGATATTCACTCACCCAATCCACGTCTACTAGCATAGCATGGCATGAACAAGCAAACGTAGAAGTAACTCCCAAGGTTTCATAAGTAAAACAGGTAATAGGTACTACCTCAATCTACTTCCCAAACCCACAATTTAATTAGATCCTAACCATGCAAGTGTTTGAGGAATAGATCTAATGCATAAAAACTGGGTTATGAGAAGAGTATGATCAAAGTGTTACTTGCCTTGCTGATGATCCGCGAGTCCTAGAGATTCGAAGTAACAAGCGGCGCACTCCGGGTGATCTAACACAGACAAACAACAAGCATACAATAAGTACTCATCTAATGCACAGGGAAATCTCGAATAAAAGATCTAACCAGAAAGTTCAACTTAAAAACCCTGGTTGCAAAAGAATCGAATCAAAACAAACTCCGAAAGTCGAAACTCGAGAGAGAACGTCTCGGTTTAGCGAACTGAAATTAGGTCAAAATTCCACAGTAGCAAAACTCTGTGAAAGTAGGGTAACCGGAACGGCGGTTTCGTTACGAAACTCCAGGCGCTTGAATCACCTGATTCCGATAAACGAGCGAGAAATAAAACAGTTTTGAAAATCAGATCTGAAATCAAATCAGAAAATAACGGATTAATTCCGATTAAAAAGAAAAACGACGAACGAGTTAAATAGCGAACGTTCGTTAACAGAACGAATCTAACGAACGCGTTCATTGAAACGAACGGTTCGGTGAACGTTCGTTAAATAAGAAAACCGAAAAAAATAAAACCAATCTAGGTTTTTTTTAAAAACCGAACATATATTTTTTTTTTGAAAAAAAACCGGATCGGTTCGAGGGGATAAAACCGAATCGGGCGCGGGGCGGCGGTGGCTACCTCCGGCGATCGCCGGCGAGGTCCGGCGGGTCCGCGGGGCTCAGCGGGTTCAAGCGTCGAGGGGCGGGTCCACGGCGGCGGGCGGCGGCTGGCGTCCCATCATGGCGGGCGGGTCGGCGTCGCGCGGGCGGCGGTCGGCCCAGGGGTGGGTTGGGAGAGAGAGGGGGGGGGGTTATAAAGGGGGGGGGGCGGCGGTGGCTTGGGAGGGCAAGGGCGCCGGGTCGGGTCGGACTCGGGCGGCGGGATGGCGTCTTGGCGGCGGGCACCGCCGGGCGAGCGACCGAGCCTTGAGGAGGAGGCGGAGGTGGGCAGGCGCTGGCCTGGCCTGGCTGGCTTGGGCTGGCAGGCCTCGGCCTCGGTCGAGCGCTGATTTTTTTTTAAATAAAATTAAAACCAAAACAAATAAAAAAATACCAAACGATCTCGGATTCAAATAAAACAAATTTTCCCCGACTCCTAAAAATGAGTCGAACAAAATGAACTTTAAAAACAATATACATGCATAAAAATTTTAAAACGCTCATTTTTTTGCCTAAGCAAAATAAATCTTCCAAAACCAAATTTGGTTTATTTATAATACCTTCATTTTTCCTAATTGCTTGGGAAAGTCATATTATTCCCTCTCAAATATTTTTATAGGAAAACGTTATGAAGATAATTTAAATAATCCAATGATCCTATTTTCAAAATTTGGAAAATCCCAAATATGAAAATAATGAAACTTCCAACTCTCTCGAGGGTCCTTGAGTTGCGTGAAATTTCTAGGATCGGAAAATGCGAGAAAATATGATATGCATGATGACCTAATGTATAACATTCCAAATTGAAAATTTGGGATGTTACAAACCTACCTCTTAAGATGAATCTAGCCCTCGAGATTCGGGTTAACTAGAAAATAGGTGAGGTGGTCCTTAAGCAAAATTCCTCTCTTTCCTGGTGGCTTCATCCTCAGTGTGGTGGCTCCACTGAACTTTGCAAAACTTGATAACCTTGCTGCGAGTAACTCTGCTGGCATAATCGAGAATCTTAACTGGCTTTTCCTCATATGTCAAGTCATCCTTCAACTGAATTGCCTCCAGTGGCACTGTGTCTCTTAACAGTACCTCTGCTATCTCGGGGTGACATTTCTTCAACTGAGAAACATGGAATACATCATGAACTCCTGACAGTCCTTCTGGCAATTCAAACTTATACGCAACTTCTCCCATGCGTTGCAAAATCTTATACGGTCCAACGAAACGGGGTGCTAACTTTCCTTTAACTCCAAAACGCTTAACTCCTCGAAGCGGGGATACTCTGAGATATACTGCTCCAACTTCATACTCAATCGCTGCGCTTTGAATCGGCATAGCTCTTACATGCAGACTGGGCTACCTTGAGCCTGTCTCAAATCAACTTAACTTTCTGTTCAGACTCCTTAATCAAATCTGGTCCAAACAACTGACGATCTCCAGTTTCGTCCCATGACAATGGTGTCCTACACCTTCTTCCATACAAGGCCTCGAAAGGTGCCATTTTTAAGCTGGTTTGGTAACTGTTGTTGTAGGAAAATTCTGCATACGGCAAATTATCGTCCCAACTAGATCCATAATCTAGTGCACAAGCTCTCAGCATGTCCTCCAAAATCTGATTGACTCTCTCAGTTTGTCCATCGGTCTGTGGGTGGAAAGCTGTGCTGAACTCCAATCGGGTTCCCAATGTTTCGTGCAACTGGTTCCAAAATTTCAAGTAAACTGGGTTCCTCATGCGATACAATGCTCCTCGAACTCCGTGTAAGCACACAATTCTGGTCATGTATATCTTTGCCAACTTAGCACTGCTATAGGTAGTCTTGATTGGAATGAAATGAGCTGCCTTGGTCAAGCGTCGACTATGACCCAAATCGAGTCATATCTGGCGGGTCTTTGGCAAACCTGTGATGAAATCCATGCCTAGTTTATCCCACTTCCATTCGGTATCGGCAATGGTTGTAACAATCCTGCTGGCTTCTGATGCTCTGCCTTTACTTTCTGACATACGTCGCAAACTGCTACATACTCCGCAATATCCTTCTTCATTCCGGTCCACCAGAAAATATTCTTCAAATCCAAATACATCTTGGTATTTCCTGGGTGAATCGAATAGGGTGAATCATGGGCTTCTTGCAAAATCAACTTCCTGATCTCTAGGTCATTGGGCACATAAACACGGTCTTCAAACCATAGGGTATCGTGTTCATCTTCTCGAAATCCTTTAGCCTTTCCTTTGCTCATTTTCTCCTTTATAGCGGCAACTTCCTTATCTGCCTTTTGGGCTTCTCTGATTTTGTCCATCAATGTCGACTGAATCTCCAATGCTGCTATATAGCCTCTCGGAACTATTTCCAAACATAGCTCTCGAAGGTCCTCGGCTAACTCATTGGGTATTCCTCCCATCATTAGGGCATTGACGTGGCTCTTACGGCTCAATGCGTCTGCTACGACATTAGCCTTTCCGGGGTGGTAATGCAATCTCATATCGTAATCCTTGATTAACTCTAACCATCTCCTCTGTCTGAGATTCAATTCCTTCTGTGTGAAAATGTACTTCAAACTCTTGTGATCCGTATATACTTCACAATGATTTCCAATGAGAAAATGTCTCCACGTCTTCAAGGCATGCACAACGGCTGCTAACTCCAAATCATGAGTGGCATAATTCAACTCATGGGGCTTAAGTTGTCGTGAAGCATACGAAACAACTCTTCCTTCCTGCATAAGCACTGCTCCAAGTCCTCGGCGTGAGCGCCGCAATACACCTCATAATCCTTAGTTTGATCCGCAATATCAAAACTGGTGAGGTAACCAATCTTTTCTTCAACTCCTGAAAACTTGCCTCACAGTCCTCAGTCCATATGAATTTGTTTTCCTTCTTCAACAATTCAGTCATAGGCTTTGCAATCCTTGAGAAATTCTCAATGAATCTTCGGTAGTATCCTGCGAGTCCAAGGAAACTCCGAATCTCTCCAACTGTCGTTGGTGCTTCCCACTTGGTTACGGTCTCAACTTTTGTGGGGTCAACTGCTATTCCTTCTCCGGATATAACATGTCCGAGAAATCCAACTTCCTTTAGCCAAAACTCACATTTGCTGAACTTGGCATACAACTGGTGTTCCCTCAGTTTCTCCAAAACCAATCGCAAATGTTCCTTGTGTTCCTCTTCATTCTTCGAGAAAATCAAAATGTCATCAATGAACACCACGACGAACTTGTCCAAAAACTCCATAAACACTTTGTTCATCAGGTTCATAAAATAGGCTGGTGCGTTAGTCAGTCCAAATGACATAACGGTATACTCATACAGTCCATATCTCGTGGTAAATGCTGTCTTGGGTATATCTTGCTCCCGAATCTTCAACTGATGGTACCCTGATCGCAAGTCGATCTTAGAAAACACTTTGGCTCCTTGCAAGCGATCAAACAGATCATTTATCATAGGTAGTGGGTACTTGTTCTTGATTGTTACTTCATTCAATCCACGATAATCAACAACCATTCTCAACGATCCATCCTTCTTCTCCACCAACAAAACGGGTGATCCCCAAGGTGAAGAACTTGGGCGAATAAAACCTTTATCCAATAGTTCCTTAATCTGCTTCTTGATTTCTGCCAAATCCTTTGCGGGCATCCTGTACGGTCGCTTCGATATCGGGCCTGTTCCTGGCAACAACTCGATCAGAAACTCAATGTCTCTATCCTGTGGCATTCCTGGTAACTCTTCCGGAAATACATCAGGATAATCTTTCACCACTGGTACTCCTTCCTGTACCACTCCTGATAAGCAATTAACTTGTGCTCTCCTCGGCTCGTGCCGTGACACGTACTTAATCCTCCTTCCTTCTGGTGTGGTGAGCAAAATTGACCTTGTGGTACAATCTATGTTTCCTCCATACTTTGATAACCAATCCATACCTAATATCACATCCAATCCTTGGGATTCCAGAACTATTAGGTCTAAGGGGAAAACATAGTGTCCAATCCGTAGTGGCAGTCGATCACACCATTTACTAGCCATGTACTCTGCTCCGGGTGAGGTTACTAGCATGGGTGACCTAAGGGCTTGGGTTGGTAACTTGTACTTATCCACAAATCCCTTGATATGTATGAATGCGATGCACCAAGTCAAAAAGAACAACTGCAGTAAATGACTTAACCAAAACTTACCGATTCGTGCATCGGCTGATCTTCAACCTCCTCCACATCAATGTGGTTCACTTGTCCCCTGTTGAAAGGGTTGGGCTTCTTTCGAGCTTCCATTGCCATTTCCATTCGGCCTTCGGACAATCATTTGCATAGTGCCCAGTCTTGCGGCACTTAAAGCAAGTAATGTGACTCAGTCTACCTTGGATGGTGTAGACGGGTTGGTGCGGTTCTGTCCGTTGCTTCCTCCATTCCGTTCCCATTCTTGGTGCCATTATGGTTATCGAATTACCTCCTCCATGGGTATGCTGAAACTGAATTCTGATTTAGGGGTATAACGTGGCTTCGCTGGGATCGAGTTATACTTCCCTTGTCCATACTTCCGCTTGCGGTTCTCAATTTGCTGCTGCTTCCCTTCAATCATGAGAGCTCGGTCTACTAACTCCTGGTAGTTGTTGAAACTTGCTACCATCAACGGCATGCTGAACTCATCATTCAGTCCTTCTAGAAACTTCTCTGTTTAGCTGCATCAGAGTAACGTCATCTGGGGCATAACGTGCTAATTTGCTAAAGTCATCCACGTACTGGCCAACAGTCCTTCCTCCTTGGCGTAAGTTGCGAAACTCACGCTTCTTCATGGCCATGGCTCCTGCTGAAACATGGGCTGTGCGAAAAGCTTGTGAAACTGGTCCCATGTGATGGTGTCTCACGGGATAAGTGGTGTGAAATTCTCCCACCATGCTGCTGCGGGTCCTTCAAGCTGATGTCTGCAAACTTCACTCTTTCACCATCTGTGTATCCTGCAGTGGTCAGCTCCTTCCTATCTTGCGGAGCCACCATCTGCTACAATTGGCTCGGTGCTCTTGGAATACACCGCGGTTCAGTCTAAGGAAACGAGTCAGATGATCCGCAGGTGGTGGTGGTGGCGGTGGGTTGTTGTTGTTGTTCTGCACCAATGTTTGAATCAGGGTATTCTGCTGCTGGATCAATTGGGTGATCTCTGGCGGAAAAATGAATCCGGGGTCGCGTCTCGGAGGCATCTGATGGGTTTAGAAAAGAAGAGGAATGTAGAATAGAATGAGGTCTAAGGGGAATCACTACCCAAATGCACATGAGCAAATCACACAAAATCACTTCATTCAATCAAACAAGGGCTTACAACGATCTAACTATCGCAAAAGTGCGTGTACTATAATGTTTACATGGAGGAATACTACTAATATGTGGGGACTTCTACTAATTTGAACCGTGGAAGACTCCATGATGTCCGCTCAACCGTCTTCAAAGTCGGGTTCACTTGGATCCGAATCTGTGTCGTCGATGTTGATGTAGTTGATTGGGTGTTCGACATACTGGTCTTCATTCCTGAGCGCCAACTTCTTCTTGAGCTCTTCGATCTCGTACTTAAGATCGTTATTATGTCTTGCCAGAGCTACGATCTCGTCCATGTAGTCTTTGCGTGTAGTCTTTAGTTCTTCTTCCAATTCGATGATCCTTCCCTTTGTCTTCTGCAACTCCAACATGTCATTGCACATTTGGTTTTCCTGGCGTCGAATGTGCTGGTTTAACTCCTGGATGAAAGCTGCAATGGACCTATCCTTCTTGGTGTTGACGACGTCCCAGTTGTCATCTCGGCGTCCGCAAATCTGGTAGATGGTGTCCTTGAGATCTTCTTGATAAACTTCTCCAATGCGTCCCATGGTGATGTGAGCTGCCATGCTCTTTCCTGCACTCCAAGTGGGTGCAATCGAAAACACTATCTATAGGCTTGGTGATTGGGGCGAATGTCCTTCCTGGAACGTGAGCATGAATCTTCCAGCGCTCCTCTTCAGGCAGAGTGGCGTTGAAAGTCCCGATGAAGCTTGGTAATCCAATGTTCAGGTACTTAGTAACTTCCTTCAAGTGAAATCCAAAAGGTGTGCCTTCATCCGGTTGGGTGTACTTGATCTTCGCGTCCGTCATCCTAAAGAGAGTAGAAAAGATGAGGAGTTAGAAAATGGGAAGAGAGGGTGATCTATGGCTTTAACTTAGTGGTCGTGTCCTACAGTCAGCGTGTGCTCTGATACCATTCTCTGTAGCGACCAGACCCGAATGGATCTAGCGCTCGTGCTCGGTGTCATCCTGGATCGGTAATCTTGACACCACACAAGATTTGAAGGATTTATAGCAGAGTAGCAATCACACACTTATTACATCGTTGTCCACAAGGGAACTGAATACAATAATATGGCTTAAGGCCATCTAATAATAACAGCGGAAAGCTTGGAAGATAAGCGAGTCCATCAACTCCAACGGCATCACCGAGTATAGAACCACGACCTAACACCTTACTGTCGTCGAAAAGTCTGCAACGTGAAAAGTTGCAGCCAAAAACGGGTCAGCACATGGAATATGCTGGCAATGTAACACATAAAGAACAATGAAGGAATAAGCCTATACTACATGCATATATGGCTGGTGGTAAGGCTCTACGGTTACATTTGCATAAAGCTGATTTTTCCCTACATCAAAGGAATAATTTTATTTAACTATCATGGTGGTTGTTAAACATTGAGAATGGTTGACATCATCCTCAATCCCAATTAAAAGTACTCATCAAAACCCAACAACTTTTATTAGAGGTAACATGTTGAGATTCACATGATAATCAATTACCGGATACTCAAATTGTCCATAACCGGGGACACGGCTAATCATGATTAGTTTATACACTCTGCAGAGGTTTGCGCACTTTTCCCCACAAGACTCGATCGCCTCCGCTTGATTCTCGTGACTACATGGTGTTTGAGAAACGGATGACCGAGACATAGTCTTTCGAAGCGCTAGCACCTTACATGTGGGTAGACCGTACCAACCTACATCCCCTACATCAGCTAGCCTACCCGTAAGAGTTCGCACAACTTAGTCAACTACGCCAGAGCCCATAATTGGCTTGTGGCTGCACACGGAAGTTTCCAGTTTGAATAATCTTATGATCCCTTAGAGCCCGGGTGGCGGTCCAAGAAATCTGAGCAAGTCCCGATGGAAACCAGCTGCCTCAATCCACCCAGATGTGTGTTAGGTTGCCACCTTAGATAAACCATTAATTAACAATCTCACATCTGTCATGGATATTCACTCACCCAATCCACGCCTACTAGCATAGCATGGCATGAACAAGCAAACGAGAAGTAACTCCCAAGGTTTCATAAGTAAAACAGTAATAGGTACTACTCAATCTACTTCCCAAACCCACAATTTAATTAGATCCTAACCATGCAAGTGTTTGAGGAATAGATCTAATGCATAAAAACTGGGTTATGAGAAGAGTATGATCAAAGTGTTACTTGCCTTGCTGATGATCCGCGAGTCCTAGAGATTCGAAGTAACAAGCGGCGCACTCCGGGTGATCTAACGCAGACAAACAACAAGCATACAATAAGTACTCATCTAATGCACAGGGAAATCTCGATTAAAAGATCTAACAAGAAAGTTCAACTTAAAAACCCTGGTTGCAAAAGAATCGAATCAAAACAAACTCCGAAAGTCGAAACTCGAGAGAGAACGTCTCGGTTTAGCGAACTGAAATTAGGTCAAAATTCGACAGTAGCAAAACTCTGTGAAAGTAGGGTAATCGGAACGGCGGTTTCGTTACGAAACTCCAGGCGCTTGAATCACCTGATTCCGATAAACGAGCGAGAAATAAAACAGTTTTGAAAATCAGATCTGAAATCAAATCAGAAAATAACGGATTAATTCCGATTAAAAAGAAAAACGACGAACGAGTTAAATAGCGAACGTTCGTTAACAGAACGAATCTAACGAACGCGTTCATTGAAACGAACGGTTCGGTGAACGTTCGTTAAATAAGAAAACCGAAAAAAATAAAACCAATCTAGGTTTTTTAAAAAATCGAACATATATTTTTTTGAAAAACCGGATCGGTTCGAGGGGATAAAACCGAATCGGGCGCGGGGCGGCGGTGGCTACCTCCGGCGATCGCCGGCGAGGTCCGCGGGTCCGCGGGGCTCAGCGGGGTTCAAGGCGTCGGGGCGGGGTCCACGGCGGCGGCGGCAAGGCGGCGGCGGCCCATCATGGCGGGCGGCGGGTCGGCGTCGGCGCGGGGCGGCGGTCGGCTCGGCGGGTGGGTTGGGGAGAGAGAGAGGGGGGTCCGGGGGTTGTAAAGGGGGGGGCGGTGGCTTGGGAGGGGCAGGGGCGCCGGGTCGGGTCGGACTCGGGCGGCGGGATGGCGTCTTGGCGGCGGGCACCGCCGGGCGACCGAGGCGAGGGAGGAGGCGGAGGTGGGCAGGCGCTGGCCTGGCTGGGCTGGCTTGGGCCGGCTGGGCCTCGGTCCAGGCGCTGATTTTTTAAATAAAATTAAAACCAAAACAAATAAAAAAATACCAAACGATCTCGGATTCAAATAAAACAAAATTTCCCGACTCCTAAAAATGAGTCGAACAAAATGAACTTTAAAAACAATATACATGCATAAAAATTTTAAAACGCTCATTTTTTTGCCTAAGCAAAATAAATCTTCCAAAACAAATTTTGGTTTATTTATAATACCTTCATTTTTCCTAATTGCTTGGGAAAGTCATATTATTCCCTCTTGAAATATTTTTATAGGAAAACGTTATGAAGATAATTTAAATAATCCAATGATCCTATTTTCAAAATTTGGAAAATCCCAAATATGAAAATAATGAAACTTCCAACTCTCTCCGAGGGTCCTTGAGTTGCATGAAATTTCTAGGATCGGAAAATGCGAGAAAATATGATATGCATGATGACCTAATGTATAACATTCCAAATTGAAAATTTGGGATGTTACATATATCATTTTTGGGACTAACCTACTAACCGGAGGCCCAGCCCGTATTGCTGTTTTTTTGCCTATTTCAGTATTTAAAAGGAATATCAAACGGAGTCCAAACGGAATGAAACCTTCGGGAGCGTGATTTTTGGAACGAACGTGATCCAGAGGACTTGGAGTGCAAGTCAAGAAGCAGCCGAGGCCTCCACGAGATAGGAGGGCGCCCCCCCCCCCCCCTATAGGGCGTGCACCTGTCTCGTGGGCCCCTTGGGTGTCCACTGACGTACTTCTTCATCCTATATAAGCCTACGTACCCCGAAAACATCCAGGGAGCCAACGAAACACAATTTCCACCGCCGTAACCTTCTGTATCTGCGAGATCTCATCTTGGAGCCTTCGCCGGCACTCTGCCGGAGGGGGAATCGACCATGGAGGGCTTCTACATCAACATCCTAGCCCCTCCGATGAGTTGTGAGTAGTTTACCACAGACCTACGGGTCCATAGTTATTAGCTAGATGGCTTCTTCTCTCTTTTTGGATCTCAATACAATGTTCTCCTCCTCTCTTGTGGAGATCTATTCGATGTAAACTCTTTTTGCGGTGTGTTTGTCGAGATCCGATGAATTGTGGGTTTATGATCAAGTTTATCTATGAATAATATTTGAATCTTCTCTGAATTCTTTTATGTATGATTGAGTTATCTTTGCAAGTCTCTTCGAATTATCAGTTCGGTTTGGTCTACTAGATTGATCTTTCTTGCCATGGGAGAAGTGCTTAGCTTTGGGTTCAATCTTGCGGTGTCCTTATCCAGTGACAGAAAGGGTTGCGAGGCACGTATTGTATTGTTGCCATCGAGGATAACAAGGTGGGGTTTATATCATATTGTTTGAGTTTATCCCTCTACATCATGTCATCTTGCTTAAGGCGTTACTCTGTTCTTATGAACTTAATACTCTAGATGCAGGCAGGAGTCGGTCGATGGGTGGAGTAATAGTAGTAAATGCAGGCAGGAGTCGGTCTACTTGTTGCGGACGTGATGCCTAGATAATCTCATAATTATTCGCTTTTCTATCAATTGCTCGACAGTAATTTGTTCATCCACCGTAATACTTATGCTATCTTGAGAGAAGCCACTAGTGAAACCTATGGCCCCCGGGTCTATCTCTTGTCATATTTGCTTCCAATCTACTTTTATTTGCATCTTTACTTTTTGCATCTATATTATAAAATACCAAAAATATATTTATCTTATCTTACTATCTCTATTAGATCTCACTTTCGCAAGTGGCCGTGAAGGGATTGACAACCCCTTTATTGCGTTGGTTGCGAGTTCTTTGTTTGTTTGTGTAGGTGCGTGGGACTTTTGAGGAGCCTCCTACTGGATTAATACCTTGGTTCTCAAAAACTGAGGAAAATACTTACGCTACTATTGCTGCATCACCCTTTCCTCTTCAAGAAAAACCAACGCAAACTCAAGACGTAGCACCGGCCTCCTGAGAGCATCCATTTGTGTTGCCATATTGGTTATGTAGATTAGGATGGCTTGTGTTGGTGTTATTTTGTCTCTATACATTTGGCTGTCTGTGTTTGTTACTCCCTATGATTGGGAATAAGTCTTGTGGTTTTAGTTTAAATTTGAACTAAAACCACAACGCTTATTCCCAATCGGAGGGTTGACTTAGCTAACTCATTATCTGACATCATGATATGGAATATAAAGAAAACTTGCTAACTCGGGAGCGGGGGTGAAAACATAACAGTTAGACATAAATAGCGTCAAACAGGAAATTCAGACAAAACGTCCAGCCTGCCTTGCTCGATTTGAGTGTTCCGAGCCAGAGTGGCCCAAAGATGCTTTACAGTCCATGCTATGCAAGTTCAACAGTGAATGCAGGTAATTAAGAGAGCAACTAGTTGACGAGCTCTCCTTCGAGCGTCTCACAACGATCACTTGAGGATGGGCTTAGTGGCGCGCGCCCTCTAGATTTTTATTTTATTTTTTCACACATGTTTTCGGCTTTTTAAACGGTTGTTCTTTTGACTTTTTGGTTTTCCACTGGTTTCCTTAGCTTTTGAAAAACAACAAAAAATTAATAATCATAATTTGCGTGAAAAATGTGTTTTTTCTTGCTTCCGCAATAGGCATGTTTTTGCTTTCGCGAGAGGCATAGCCGTGCCTTTTGGAAACGAAATAAACATGTTTTCTGTTTTTTTTCCTTCCGGGAGAGGCATGGTTTTGCTTCCACGAGAGGTATGGTTTTGCTTTTGAAAGAGGCACGGACGTGCCTCTCGGAAACGGAAAAAAGCATTTTCTATTTTTTTCTCTTTCCACGAGAGACACAGTTTTGCTTCCACGAGAGACACGGTTGTGCTTTCGCCATGCCTCTCGGAAACCCAAAAAACACAAGTTTTCGGTTTTTTCCTTCCGCATGAGGCACGTCTCTCGGAAACTGAAAAAACACATGTTTTCTATTTTTTTCCTTCCGTCCGAGGCACGGTCTCTCGAAAACGAAAAAACACACATTTTCTGTCTTTTTTCCTTCCGCGAAAGGCACAGTTGTGCTTTCGTTGTGCCTGTCGAAAAAAAATAGATTTTCCATTTTTTTCCCCTTTCGCAAGAGGCACGTGCCTCTTTCGGAAAGAAAAAGAGGTGCTCTCAATTCGGTTTTTCCATCTGGTTTTTTTGTACAAAAAAAATGTTCGTCAAAACCTAACAACATGAGATCTACTCCCTCCGTTCCTAAATACTTGTCTTTTTAGAGATTTTAAATGGTCACCACATACGGATGTATATAGACATATTTTAGAGTGTAGATTCACTCATTTTGTTCCGTATGTAGTCACCATTTGAAACCTCTAGAAAGACAAGTATTTAGGAACGGAGGGAGTAGTTTTAAAGATCTTGATGCGAGAAATCCAATGGTGAAAACGGTTCAAGATTTGGTCGCACTGTTTAAGAGATAAAACGTTTTTAATAAACAAATATACGAAGAAAGGGAAAACTCCCATGTTGGGATAAGTGGCGCGCATACAGTGCACCACTTGTCGCAACCTGAGGAGGTGGAGTGATATTTGAAACAAGTACTCTTTAAGTAGTGATTTCGGTTAATCAAAGGGGCCAAACTATTCTTGCGCGGGCCTGACTAAGATGTATGCGGGCTATCAAACATGCCCACAGGCCCACTGCAGTCTACAGGCACATCCCTCTCTGTGCACAGCCCAGACTCGCCGAGCCTAAAAAAACACTCGCCAAGTCGCTGCCGCCGAATCTGCCCCGCCGGGCACCGGCGACGAGGCATCCATCTCGAAAAAGAAAAAAAGCATGTTTTCATTTTTCCCCTTTCACGAGAGGCACGGATGTGCTTTCGCCGTGCCTCTCGGAAACTAAAAAACACATGTTTTCTAAACGTTTTCCTTTCGCGAGAGGCACGGTTGTGCTTTTGCCGTGCCTCTCGAAAACGAAAAAAAACATGTTTTCGTTTTTTCCTTTCGCAAGAGGCACGGTTTTGCTTTCGCGAGCGGAAAGAAAAAAACGTGCTCTTAATTCGGTTTTTCAATCTGTATTTTTGAAAAAAAGTTCATCAAAACCTAACAATACGGGATCTAATTTTAAAGATCTCGATGCGAGAAATCCAATGATGAAAACAGTTAGAGATTTTGGACGCACTTTTTAAGGGATAAAATATTTTTAATAAATAAATGAAAAAAAACTCCTAAATTGAGACAAGTGACGTGCATGCAGTACGTCATTAGTCGTAACCTAAAGAGGTGGGAGTGACCCTCCTTAACTAGTGATCAAAAGGGCCTGACTAAGATGTATGCATGCTATCAAACATGCCCACAGGCCCCCACTGCAGTCTGCAGGCACATCCCTCTCTGTGCACAGCCCAGACTCGCCGAGCCTAAAAAAAAGCAAACTCGGCCAGTCGCTGCCGGCCTGCCGCCGAATCTGCCTCGCCGGGCACCGGCGGCGGGGCATCCATCTCTCCGCCACCTTTAACTGTGGTACCTCTACCAGCGCCATTCCATTCTGCTTCCTCGCGAGCTTCCGTCTCTCGCGCACGGGGTTCAGATTCCAGATCGGGTCTCACCGCCCGTACCTTGCCGCCGGGCGCCGGCCAGCTTCCCGCCGACTCCCGAAGGTGCGTGATCTGCTCCAACTCTGTATCCCGATTCATGGGGTGCTACTAGTCGACCCCTTGCTCTGGTTACTGCTCTCAACTACACCCAAAGACCCAACTACAACTACTTGTCCTAGTTCAGGCTGAATACGACGGTTCTTATACTATGCTGTTGGTTTCAGACTGAAACTGTATGCACACATTGGCACGTGCTTCTGCACTAGTGTATATGAAAAAAAAGGGTTTCCCCTACTTTGTATTACAAAGCAACCATCCGATACAACCAACGATAGGTGCCGGGGCACAAGCACGCCCAAAAGAAAAAGAAAAATAAAAAGGAAAAAAAACAAATGCCGATAACGGCGGATCGACAAAAAAACCGAAGCCTCGTGACTGCTGCGTCCACCGGAGATCACCCACCAAGCTCCGAGACTCCGAAGCGCCGGTACCAATCAACACCTTCAAGAAGGAACGTGACGATGACGACGCTGCTGCCAAGGGTTTCCCCCGGTACGCGGCGAGTAGAGAGGAAAGGGTAGCCCCGGCACCCTCCAGGAAGGTATGGCGGCACCCTCAAGCGCCACCGCGTCAGTGTCGGCCAAGCCAACAGGGATTTCTCCCGATCCCATCCTCTACCTCATGCACTTCGGAGCTCGCCACCAAACCAACCACCACCCAGCGCGAACACGGACACGAAGCTTCTCACGCTGTCTCACCACATCACCACGAAGATGGTCTGCACAACAAAGAAGAGGAGCCGGGACTAGTGCAGCAGCACCGTCGGCATACGGGAGGGCCCCACCTCTACCGTCCACGACGGTAGCCGACCGGACGCCATAGCAGGAGCCTACCGGGCCCGTGGCCCCACAGGCCCGGACAGCTCCCGCCTCTGCGCAGCAGCTGGCACGCCGTCGGCACCACTGTCCCAGTCCAAGCCGCTCCCCTACCTCCCCATACAGAGGGCGTCACGGTCGCGCCGGAGCCGGCCCGCAAGGACCTAGAAGGAACCCTACGGGACCAGATCTGGGCCAGGGACATGCCGCCGGCCGACCAGCACCACCGGACCGCCCGGCCACCAAGCGGCGGCACCACCCCGGCGAGCGCCGACGGCCTCTGCACCAGGGCACCGACCACCACCGGCCGAGCAGACCGCCGCCCCCCCCCCCGGGAAGGAGGAGCGCTGGAAGGAACGACCACCGCCGTCGACCCCACCCGACCAGATCATGGGATGCCCGCGCCAAGGGGGGAAGGAACGAAGGGAGGGGACGACGAGGAGGGGTCGCGCGCCGCCCGCCGCCTCGTGGAGATGGCGAGGCGGCAGGACGAGAAGGGAAAGGGGCGAAGGGGAGGCGGGGGGAGCTCGCGCTTCACTGGCGGCAGCGAAACGGCGGAGCGGGAGCGGGAAGCGGGCGGGAGAGGGACGCAGCGCCGGGCGGCAGCGGCGCGGGAGGGCCTAGGCCCACCGGGCGGGGCGGAACCCTAGCGGAGCCTCACTATCGAATCGCACCCTATGCCGACGGCCAGGGCGTCGGCATAGCCTCGACTAGTCGCCGGACAGCCTATGCCGACGGCCCTGCCGGCATAGGGCCGTCGGCAACATATCCGCCGCCGTAGTCTTGGATGATCGTCGGCATAGAACGGCCGCCGGCATAGACCCTATCCCGACGGTGGCCATACATCTATGCCAACGGCATCGCCGTCGGTAACGCTTATCGCTTAACGGCGGTTGCCGCCAATCGCCGAGCAACGGCGGCTCGCCACGTGGCACATCTATGCCGATGGCCTGACCGTCGGCTTAGTTTAGAACTATGCCGACGGCGAGGCCGTCGGCATAGACATGCCACGTGGCGAGAAGCCGCTGTTCTGGGTTGTTTATGCCGACGCCCCGCCGTCGCTTTAGTTTGAACTATGCCGACGCCGGGCCGCCGGCATAGACATGCCACGGTCGGCAATCGGCACTCTGGGCGAAACTAAGCCGACGGCCAGGCCGTCGGCATAGACCTGCCACGTGTCAAGAATCGGGAGCTCACGCTAGTTCCTATGCCGACGGCATAGCCGTCGGCATAGTTTGCTTCGATTTTTTTTTTTTTTTCGTTTGTTTTCAAATCAGTTCAATTCAAATAAAAGCACATATATAACAAAGACATATCAGCAAGACATATCAAAGAACGTAAGCATAAGCATCATCACACACACAAGTCTCTAAATGATCATCATCACAACCAACATAAGCATAAGCATATAGAAAAGTACCACACACAAGTCTCTAAATGATCATCACCACACACAAGTCATCTCAAGCATCATCACCACACACTAGGCTTAAGCGCCAGACGCCGAGCACCGCGGAGGTCGCCACCGCCAAGACCGCCAAGCACAGTGTCGTCATCGCTAGCGGCAGCGCTACCGCCAAGACCGCCTCCACCTCCGCCTCCGTGGATCGGAGTGGTCGGGCCCGTGTCTCCGGAGTGTCATAAGACCACCGCCAACGGTAGATCCATCTGTTCCTCGGATGTTGAAAAGACATATTAATGGGATATATGATCGTGTTGAAAGGCATGACATGCTTGGGGTGAATAGATTGGGGATGAACTAACCGCGAGGGCCAGCGTTACGTGCCACAAACTCCTCAAAGGTCAGCAGACTGGGTTGTGCCGGAGGGCATGGTGTTGGCTACAATCGAGGACACCGCCGCCGCCATTTCTGAAAAGCCTGCTCCACCGGCGATCCTCTGCACTTGGTGTTCATGAAGCCTCTGATGCCACGCCATGGTCTCCTGGCGTGTGTACTCCAGGTAGGCCTACGGTATGACATGATGGAACTCATAAAACTACTAGATGCGGAAAATAAAGTGAGCAATGAAGATAAGAGGGAAAATACTTATAGTCTGTTGCTCCTGAAAGAGGGACTGTGAACTGGACACTGGCTGGCTCATGCGCTGGCTCAGGCTCGGGTCGATCCGACGAAGCTGTGTGTAGGAGATAGTCGGAGTGACCACAGATCGAGAACCGCCTCCGACCGTGCTCCTTGGGCCCCATGCTCACCACCGCCTGTCGTCCAGATCCGCCAATGGGGTCAGTGTGTCAGATGTAACCTCAGATCGCCATGAGTAGGCCTCCTTCCTCCACGCGGTCTTCTTGCCGTAGTACTTGGGCTCGCCAGCTTGGGGTCCTTCACAGATGGGCGATCTCCCACGCCTGCATGTCCGAGAGCGGCCGCCTGTTTCTCCTCCCGCACCACCAAACAGATATTAGTCATACATAAGAAAGTGATGGTAAATAGAAGAAGAATGTTTAATGGGGTTAGTCATACATTAACTGCCTTGTGGAGATAGTGGTTTGGTTTCCTGAGCATGTACTCCTCATTCCCTCGGTTAGCCTTATTTTTATTCTCATAGCCGCCTGTGCTCCAGCCCCATCACACCAAAGATCCACCAATGCCGCCCAGGACTTGTCTTTTCCATAACACCAATTTGGACACACCTACATAATAAAAGCATAATGGCATGTCAACATGAAACGGTGAAATGTACCACATGGTAATGAAAGCATAATGAAAAATCTTTTATACTTACCGCCAAGTACTCGTGCCTCTCCAAGGTAATGCCCATCCTCCGCGCTTCTTCCTTGGTCATCTTCACACCAAGAACATCGTGGTAGTATGTCGAGATGGCCACATAGCGCACTCTCGTCGCATCTCTGGCGGGCCTTCTTCTTGCATTGGCGCAGCACGATCTGGTCCGCTCTAGCCCTGTGCTCCGGAAGAACTCGATAGAATTTCTACAATCATGCATGAAACAAGAATGGAAGAAGCCATGAGTTAAATCATTCATGAAACTAGAATGGACTTGTGCTTCAAGAGAATCACCAGAAAGTAGTGGTTACGGCCTTGGCATGGGTCTCATGGTCCGCGTGGAGGGCCGCTTCCCGATGGTCCCACTCGTGGCCAAAACCCGACGGTCCGGCTGCTGACCGATCCGACAGTACAACCCGCCAAGATAACTTCAGCAAGACGGTGATGAGGCCGTTGGGAATACGGACCCCTTTAGAATATATCCAGTTGCTGCAAAAGAATGAACTATTAGCATGTGACAAGCAAAATAAATAACAACCGAATATGCATGTGACAAGCAAAATAAGGAACCGCTTACTTTTTTCCCGTGGGCTCAATGAGCCACTTCGCTCCTCGATGCAGGGAACCTGCTTTGGTAGCTTTATGCTGCCACGCAGCCATCCCTTGTTGTCAACCCCTTCCCGTCACTACCATCATCCCCGCCACCACCCCCTCCTCGCCCGCCTCTCCCTCCCCAACCTCCTCCTCCTCCTCCTCCTCCTCCTCCTCCTCCTCCTCCTCCTCGCGTCCCTCCTCCTCCACCTCCTCCTCCTCCTCCACCTCCTCCTCCTCCTCCTCCCTAGAGTGTACCTCACTAGAGGAGGGTACTCACCAGAGGAGGGCCTCAAGACAACACCCCTAAGTCGGTGAGGGTGCGCTCTTTCAGCGCGACCCTCAGAGTTGCTCTCCCCAGCACTGCGTCCTCTAGAGGCTCTCCCCGCCCCTCCTCCTCTAGGGGCACCTCTCCCTCGACCTCCCCAGTGAGGAGTCATCGTCAAGTAGCCGAGGGGAGGATTACGTGCTCGACCACTCCGACTAGGCAGGCAAAGACCTTGCGAGGAAACCCACGCCGTCGGCCTTCCCTTGCCCATGTTCCACGAACCTGCATTGAAAAGAGAAAAGCAATTAGTAAATTAATGAAATGAAGGAAAAGGCATGATAATAAACACATTAATAAAAATGCATAAAAGGCATATTCCTAAACTTGAAACGTACATCTGCTAGAACCCATATGAATCATCACTGTTGTAACCTCTTTCTCGGTCCGTCTCATCATCACTATCAATCATATCATCTTCGTTGTCCGACGGAGGTGGAGGCTCTTCCTCCTCGTCGCCGTCTTCGCTTAACTTTTCTAGCATAAGTATGTCATTTTCATTGACAATGGTCTCACCATCATTCCGCATCGTCGACGCTTGGGTCCACATCATCATCACCCAATGGTCTAGCGCCATCGCTTTCTAACCGCATCATCATCATCATCATCATCAGGTTGCTCTTGATAGAACACTCCCTCGTATGTCATGGGGTTAATGTTGTAGTAATCGTCTTCATTCGGGTCTGGTAGCTTACCATGTGGCGACACCTTGAACACAACTTCCCAACCCTTTAGATACACTTTCTGGCATGGGTAAGGCAGATAATATACTTGTGTAGCTTGGGTAGCCGCAATGAAGAGATCGGCTCCGGCATAGACGGTTGATGGTTTAACTTCGACCAAACCAATGGAAGGCGTATGTTTTACCCCCTCCCGTGGATCGAACCATCGGCATTTGAACACAGGCAGACTTAGGGTCTCACGCCCCTGGCGGAATTTAACCTCGTATATATTTTGTACCCTTCCGTAGTAGTCTAGTGAATTTTGACCGGGGGTGTACACTCCAGTATTTATAGTTTTCGGATCGGGGCGGCTGTTTTGGTGCTCCTCTGTATGGAAGCGATACCCATTCACATCATACTTTGTACATGTCATGACGGCAGGGTCAAAACCCATGGAAACCCATCTCAATTCATCATCCATAGATATGTTCGGATCTTTTCCCTACAAGTATAATGGAAATTGTTGCGTGCATTAGTTCGGTTAACTAATAAATGTTGAAGTAGGTATTTAATATGGGAGTGTGGAAATTTACTTTCTCCATGAACCAAGCAACAAAATTTTTACGTCCGTGGTTTCCATGACGGAGAAGAGTAAGTGCCTCCGCCTCGGAGGAGGATTCACTCCCGCCCATTCCTCTTGAACGAAATCACTAAAAAAGATAAGCGGTGTTAGACCGACTAAGTGAACATGAAACATGATGATGTGGAAGACATAAAGGAATGGTGTAGTGGTATTACCTTATCCACACTTCCTCAACTTCCTTGATGTTGTGCAAGATATAGAACATGAGGTCCTCCCACTCTTGTCGTGGCATGTTATAAGATTTCGAGGCCCCAGCCCTCCCACCTTGCGCTGTTGAATAGATCGAGCCTGGGTTGATACTTGGGCTCTTCTATATTGTATCGAGGCACCTTGTTATGAAGATGGGGAACGTGGTCCGATAGTATGATGCCCCGAGGTCCGACACCTCCTCTAGGATAACCGCCTCAGCTATGGAAGCTTCAATCTTAGCTTTGTTTCCACATTTCCGTCGGAGATGCTTGTTCTGCCTCTCGGGGCCGATCGCCACCGATTTTGCACAGGCCCCCAACAATACCTCGCTCATGAGGTGCAGAATGAGATGTGTCATCGAGTAAAGAAGCTGGCGGAAAGATCTTCTCTAGCTTGACTATCAACTCCGTGCCTTCTTATGCAATTTTTCAATCACCTCTTTACTTACTTCTTTAGCACAGAGCGTGCGGAAGAAATGGCTAAGCTCGTCAAGCACTCGCCGGACATGCTCGGGGACATAGCCTCGAACCATCACCGCATTATCCGCTCAATCCATACATGGTAGTCATGACTCTTCGACCGGTCACTTTGCCCGCTGAAAGATTGACTCCTTACTTATATTCGATGCATAACCATCGGTGAACTTCAAAATTTGTTTCAGCCAGATAAGTACTTCTTTTTTTCGGCGGTTTAAGGACAAAGTCAAGATCGGCTTGAACCAGTTTTTTGACCGCTGTGGGAGGCTTCATGTTCAAAGTGGTCTATCACAAATTCTCTGTTGATCGGCTCTAGCTTTTACGTTATCCTTCGTCTTATCAGGAATGTTGAGGATCGTGTGGAAAAGGGACTCTGCCACATTCTTTTCGGTGTGCATCACATCAATATTGTAAGGAAGTTTGAGGTCCTTGAAATAGGGAAGCTGCGAGAAGGGGGTAATGTGAGTCCAGTTGTGCGTCTCACTATATCCCTCGAAGCCTTTGTCTTTGGATTTTGCTTTGCCTTTGACTTTAGGCTTCAGAGCTTTTAGCTGAGCAAGAACATCTGCCCCCGAAAATGTTGGAATCTCGGTTACTTCATGAACAACCCGACCTTTCGGGAAGTTCTTCTTGTCTTCCCTGTCTGGATGGTCTGGAGGGAGGAACTGTCGATGCAGGTCAAAGGCTACATACTTGCCACCCTTACTCAGCCAAATCATTCGCAGAGCCTGCATGCACACTGGGCATGGCATCTTACCACTTGTACACCATCCGCAGAATAGAGCATAGCCGGGAAAGTCATGCATGCAATAGTGCAACCAAACTTTCATCAAGAAATTTCTCTGCAGATCCCGGTCGTATGTCAACCTCGAAAGTACCAAGAATGGTGCAAAGCATCCACAAGCGGCTGCATAAACACACCCAATTGCTTCCCGGGTAGTCAGCCCCGGAATGATGAGCGACAAGAACATGGTCTTCCGCTGCATTAGGGCACCGGAGGAAGATTGAGCGGAATTACAAACACAGGCCAGCAGCTGTATGGATTGGACGACATACCATATGGATTCAACCCATCACCGATATGGCTATTCGACATTCCCAGCCTCGGCTGCTTCCTCGGGTATTCTTCATCGAATGACTTCCATGCTTCCTCCCGATGGATGTACGATTTTTTGGATTGTACCTTATACCTTCCTTGTGCCACTTCATCATTTTGGCGACTCTTCGTGATGAAAAGGCGCTGCAGTCTTTTTATAAAATCAAGATACCAAGAACCTTAACGGGATGGTTAGCTGCTTTTTCTCACCATCCTCACCGACCACCTCAATGTACCGAGACGAACCGCATTTCCTACAAGATTTGTCATCCACATACTCGTGCCTAAACAAAAGGCAATTCTGGCTACAGCCGTACTCAGCCTTTGATCGCAATCAGCCATAGATGGCATCCAGCTGAGATATTTTCGCACCCGCATAAAGAGGTTTCTTCGATGAGGCCAAGACCTCCAAGAAGGCCTTTGCGGTTGCCTCCGGCTCCTCCGGTTCATTCTCTGAAGGTGTCGCATTTGCCGTTTCTGCAACAATGACATCATCTAGCATGTCCCTGACCCCGTCGTCCTCATATCCATCGATGCATTGTCGCATCACCTCCTCTCTACCACGGTCCTGATCGGCTATGTTTATCGGCGGCATGTCAAAGTTTGGCATATATCCATGCGTGCGAAGGTGCTCACTCATGTCCGTCTGATTTCTACGGTGACGTCTGGCACATCTCGCACAGGGGCATGGTGGGATAATTCTCATTGGACGACGGAATATCTCCTTCAAATACACATCGGTTTTCGCGATCCACTCTGATGTTACTCGATTTCGACGGATAAAACCACTGTACATCCACTGATTATCTGCCATCCTCTGCTTTTTTGCAACCCACACAACATAATTAAGGATTCACTCAAATTAATCACATCAAATTTTCAGTTTCTACCGCGTTTAATCCACCTACATCTCTAATAGGTAAAGATGGGTCCTAATCCCACCCGAGGATGTGTAGATTGAGTCGTTCTCCATTCTACCCGTTCGAGACAAAATTTCGGCAGCACCTCCCGCTGTTCTCCAGATACGTCTCGTCAAATAGCCGAGAGAATGTGCTCCGAGAACAATGGGGGCGCCACCAAATCCTGTCTCGAACGGGTAGAACATGGAGAACATACCCAATCTACACATCCTCGGGCTGTCCGTGGAAAACGCTGGACAATCCGAAACAGCTGCGGTGATAAATATGCAATTGAATGCATATTTATCGATGCAACCCTTTTGGACCGGAGACGCCTAGGTTACGCCAGTTGACTTGAGAATGAAATCTAGTCACATGATTCGTAGCTCACCCTCGGCTGTAGAGGAAGTAGTCGAACACCGGAGGGACAACCGGGGACCAACAGCTCCTACGACGATCACTCCACCGAGATGGAACACCACAGAACCTGCACCGTGACAATAATTAAGTACATCACAATATATTCATCATCAACATCTAACAATCATCGAAAAATCAGCATCCTATAACATCTCTTCCGCAAAAAAAATCATTATCTATCATCAACATCATCATCTATCATCATTAACATCATCATCTATCATGTAAGAATCATCATACATTTGCAACTATCATCAAAAAATCTATCATCTAACGTCATGCCCCTTGTTAAAAAAATTGCTTTTCTTGCATTTCTCACATTTGTAACTATCATCAAATCATCTATCAACTAACTATGCATGCATCCGTCTAGTTACATAACTATGAACAACAACAAAATTATCAAAAAAAATCTACAAAGAGGGAGGGAGGGAGCTCACCATGGGGGAGGGCCGGCTCGGGGAGGGTCGGCCGGGGAGGGCCGGCTCGGGGGGAGGGGCGGCCTGGGTTGGTGCGGCGCTGGGCGGCGGGCTTGGGGTCGATGGAGGTCGGGCGGGACGGAGGTCGGGGAGGAGGGCCGGCCGTGCGGGAATGTGTCGAGGAGGCCGGACGGGCGAATACAGCGGAGACGACGCGGCGTGGCGGATCCAGCGGCGCGCGACGCTGGGCGGGAGGACGGCGGTGCACCGCGGGTGGTGGGGAGACGGGAGGCGCGGGCGATGGCGGGTTCGGCGCTGGGCGGGCGTGCCGGGGTTGGTGCGGCGCTGGGCGGCGGGCTCGGGCCGAGGTGGCGTGCTCACGGCGGGCGGGCGGCGGAGGTGGTGGGCGGCGCGCTGGTGTTGGTCGGGAGGAAGGGGAGATGTGGATAGTGAATGGGTGGTGGGGGCGAACCGCAAGCGGATAAGGTCGGCCCTATGCCGACGGCCTGGCCGTCGGCATAGGCCCGCCCCTTTGCCACGTCATCGATCCGTGGACATGTGCGCCCCTATGCCGACGGCTAAGCCGTCGGCATAGATACTTTGCATTTTTTTATTTTTTTGTTACAGCATTTTTTAATTTTTTATTTTTTTGTTACGGCATGTGCTGCACCCCCCAACACCATTCCGGCCCAAAACACCCAAAGATACCCTCCGTGTCGGCCCGACGTGGCCGTTTCCCCCCTCCGGGACACGGCGGCAGCCACGCCCGTGAGGTCTACACGGCAGGACGGGGGCCCTGGGGGGTAGCAATGCCACCGGAGCGTCGCACCGGCCCCACATACATGCAGGGTGGTGTGGTGGCATGTCCGAAGAGGCAGCACGCGTCTCCGGGGTGTGCCCCCCCTCACGGACGGCGGCGCCGCCGGCACCTGGAGGGGGGAAACGGACGCGTCGGGTCTACACGGAGGGGATCTTGCTGTGGGTTTGGCCCGCATGTTGCTCTAAAGTGTTCGTATTGGCTGACCTAACATGACCGGGTGGAGAGGTCCATCGGTCAAAGCGTCCATGGAAGTCAAAGGGTAGATCTCGTGGTCAACCGCCCGTGGTTAGGCGGGGCGGGGCCCTGGGGTAACAATGCCACCGAGCATCGCACCGCCCCTCATACATGCAGGTGGTGTGGTGGCATGTCCGAAGAGGCGGCACGCGTCTCGGGTGTGCCTCACACGGACGGCGCCGCCGCCCGGCACCGGAGGGGGGAAACGGACGCGGGGTCTACACGGAGGGATCTTGCTGTGGGTGTGGCCCGGATATTGCTCTAAAGTGTTCGTATGGGCTGACCTAACATGACCGGTGGATAGGCCCACCGGTCAAAGCCCGTCCGTGGAAGTCAAAGGGTAGATCCGTGGTCAATCGCCTGTGGTTAGGCGGACGGGGGCCGGGGTAGCAATGCCACCGACCGTCGCATCGGGCCCTCATACATGCGGGGTGGTGTGGTGGCATGTCCGAAGAGGCGCACGCGTCTCCGGTGTGGCCCCCCTCACGGACGGCAATGACACACGGTACTAGACGCTCGCGGAACGATGCGGCGTGAATATTATTAAATACTCGGAGCGTGATAAAATCATGAGTTTTTTACATGACGTGGGCACATGTGCTATAGGACCGATGGTAATTTTTCATAATTTTTCGTGATGGAGAAGTATCTGAACACTTCCCTCTCGCGGATTGCTCTTCGCGTCTCACGATCGTGGGCGGGCGGCCTCCGGGCCAGTATACCGTCAAATCTTGCGTGGCGGCCTCTCACAAGTCTGGAAGTGTTGTGGCGGTTGCAAATGCCCGCACGCTGCCTCCGGTGTCCCCCCCCTCACGGACGGCGCCGCCGCCGCACCGGAGGGGGGAAACGTCGCCGGGTCTACACGGAGGGGATCTTCTGTGGGTTTGGCCCGGATGTTGCTCTAAAGTGTTCATTGGCTGACCTAACATGACCGGTGGAGAGGTCCACCGGTCAAAGCCCGTCTGTGGGAAGTCAAAGGGTAGATCTCGTGGTCAACCGCCTGTGGTTAGGCGGGGCCACGGGCCCTGGGGTAGTAATGCCACCGAGCGCCGCACCGCCCCTCATACATGCAGGTGGTGTGGTGGCATGTCCGAAGAGGCGCACGCGCTCTCGGGTGTGCCCCTCACACGGACGGCGCCGCCCACCGCACTGGAGGGGGGAAACGGACGCGTCGGGTCTACACGGAGGGGATCTTGCTGTGGGTGTGGCCCGGATGTTGCTCTAAAGTGTTCGTATGGGCTGACCTAACATGACCGGGTGGGTAGGCCCACTGGTCAAATCCCGTCCGTGCAAAGTCAAAGGGGTAGATCCGGTGGTCAATAGCTCCAGGGTTAGGCGGGACGGGGGCCCTGGGGGGTAGCAATGCCACCGGACCGTCGCATCGGGCCCTCATACATGCGGGGTGGTGTGGTGGCATGGCCGAAGAGGCGGCACACGTCTCCGGGGTGTGGCCCCCCTCACGGACGGCGATGACACACGGTAGTAGACGTTCTGCGGAAACGATGCGGCGTGAATATTATTAAATACTCGGAGCGCGATAAAATCATGAGTTTTTTACATGACGTGGGCACATGTGCTATAGGACCGATGGTAATTTTTCATAATTTTTCCTGATGGAGAAGTATCTGAACACTTCCCTCTCGCGGATTGCTCTTCGTGACGTCTCACGATCGTGGCGGCGGCCTCGGGCCAGTATACCGTCAAATCTTGCGAGGCGGCCTCTCACAAGTCTGGAAGTGTTGTGGCGGTTGCAAATGCCCGGCACGCGTCTCCGGGGTGTCCCCCCCTCACGGACGGCGCCGCCGCCGGCACCTGGAGGAGGGAAACGGACGCGTCGGGTCTACACGGAGTGGATGTAGCTGTGGGTTTGGCCCGGATGTTGCTCCCGGGTGTCCCTATGGGCCGAACTGACACAACCGGGTGGAGAGGTCCACTGGTCAAAGCCCGTCCGTGGGAAGTCAAAGGGGTAGATCTCGTGGTCAACCGCTCCAGGGTTAGGCGGGATGGGGGCCCTGGGGGGTAGCAATGCCAACGGAGCGTCGCACCGGCCCCTCATACATGCAGGGTGGTGTGGTGGCATGTCCGAAAAGGCGGCACGCGTCTCCGGGGTGTGCCCCCTCACACGGACGGCGCCGCCGCCGGCACCTGGAGGGGGGAAACGAACGCGTCGGGTCTACACGGAGGGGATCTTGCTGTGGGTGTGGCCCGGATGTTGCTCTAAAGTGTTCGTATGGGCTGACCTAACATGACCGGGTGGATAGGCCCACTGGTCAAAGCCCGTCCGTGGGAAGTCAAAGGGGTAGATTCTGTGGTCAACCGCTCCAGGGTTAGGCGGGACGGGGGCCCTGGGGGGTAGCAATGCCACCGGACCGTCGCATCGGGCCCTCATACATGCGGGGTGGTGTGGTGGCATGTCCGAAGAGGCGGCACGCGTCTCCGGGGTGTGGCCCCCCTCACGGACGGCGATGACACACGGTAGTAGACGTTCTGCGGAAACGATGCGGCGTGAATATTATTAAATACTCGGAGCGCGATAAAATCATGAGTTTTTTACATGACGTGGGCACATGTGCTATAGGACCGATGGTAATTTTTCATAATTTTTCGTGATGGAGAAGTATCTGAACACTTCCCTCTACGCGGATTGCTCTTCGCGCGTCTACGACTGTGGCCGGCGGCCTCCGGGGGCTAGCATACCGTCAAATCTTGCGTAGGCGGCCTCTCACAAGTCTGGAAGTGTTGTGGCGGTTGCAAATGCCCGGCACGCGTCTCCGGGGTGTGCCCCCCCTCACGGACGGCGCCGCCGCCGGCACCTGGAGGGGGGAAACGGACGCGTCGGGTCTACACGGAGGGGATCTTGCTGTGGGTGTGGCCCGGATGTTGCTCTAAAGTGTTCGTATTGGCTGACCTAACATGACCGGGTGGAGAGGTCCACTGGTCAAAGCCCGTCCGTGGGAAGTCAAAGGGGTAGATCTCGTGGTCAACCGCTCCAGGGTTAGGCGGACGGGGCCCTGGGGTAGTAATGCCACCGAGCGCCGCACCGCCCCTCATACATGCAGGTGGTGTGGTGGCATGTCCAAGAGGCGCACGCGTCTCGGGTGTCGGCGGCGGCGCCGTCCGTGAGGGGGGGCACCCCCCGGAGCCCCAAGACGGGCGTACGCATGCATGAACACTTTCACATATGCATCGGGACCCGTGCGATGTTTCGGTGACATAGCTACACCCCGAATCCCCCCACCAACCAGAATTCCTTCCGTGTCGACCGCTTCTCCGTGACATGGCGATAGCGATGTTCAGAACGGGGCAATCGATATACCATCGGGTATGTTTTTTTAGATAAGGCATAATTATCATATACAAAAACAAAAATTAAAATAAAGTAAAAATAAAAAAACAGAGTAAAAATAAAATTAAAAAAATAAAGTAAAATACACGTATGCCGACGGCCAGGCCGTCGGCATACCTGTGCACACACGGAGGTTGTCCCACGGATCGCTGACGGGCGTGGCACACGGATCGCCGACGTGGCGAGAGGGCCTATGCCGACGGCTTGGCCGTAGGCATACCTCTGCCATCGATATGCCGATGGTCGCCGTTCTCGCCCGTCGGCGTAGGGTCAACGACGTCAAATGGTCAGCGCTGACCGGGCAGGTGGGCCACGGATATGCCGACGGCCTGCCCTATGCCGACGGGCCCCGTAGGCGTACCTCAGGCGCTCCCGACGGCCTTGTCTATGCCGACGGCCCCGTCGGCATAGGTGGATGTATGCCGACGGCTTTTCTAAGCCTACGGCCTTTCCATGGCCGTCGGCATAGGTCCATAGATGCCGACGGAGGCCGTCGGCATAGATTTGGCCGTCGGCAACCCCAGTTTTTCTGGTAGTGCCTAGCATCCCGCGACCTGTGTTGTCCTCCACTAGTGTATATGAAAGCCCGAGACGTTATTTGGACACTTTTTCAGTGGAATTTGCACATCTTTCAGATGGAAGAGAACTTCCTCATGAAAATCAGTACATAAATAAACGCTGTTAATTAAGGACATAATGCCAAGCATCGACAGATTCCGGTTCAGTATTTTACAAATATCTCAATATACAAATGTAGCACAAACCCAGCAAGCTTCAGTATGCACCTTCCTAGCTAGATAGTCACTTCATGCGCGGCTGGAAGGATACAAGAGGGTTTACATAGCATGTAATGCATTGCCAATTTGCCATAGAACATTAGAGGTGAATAACTTCAGAAGCTGCTTTTGGATGAGGCGACCAGCATCCACCACAGTATGTACTCCCCGGCGATTACTCTTGATTCTCCGACGAACTTTCTGATTCCTCCGCTGCTTCAAGCAAAAGAAAGAGCTTTCAGTGAAATGGCATTACACAATTACACGTGAAAACCAATGAAACTAGCATCTATCTATCTATCAACTGATGCCATGATCTGCAGTTTTTTTGCCCCTAGATTTAAAAGGGAGATGCATCATATACCTGCAAAGTTGGGAGAGTCTCCCATATATGCGACAAAGCTTCCAGTCTTTTTTGTATATAGCACGCTGCACCTCTTATTGTGCTTATCTCCTAACATTGTGTTGTCATAGAGGCCGGATGTATTTATCATCTTGATATTAATATATTGCTCTTTGTTGAAAAACAAACTCTTATTCTGCTCATATCCGTCTGCATAGGCCTCCACTTGTTCGATGTGGCTAACTTTCTCCCACTCTAAAGCAGCGTCTTTACGAGAGATGGATTGCAAAAGTTTCAAGTTGCAGTCAATTTGCAGCCGACTTAACTTCAAAACCTGCAGATATTCTGGGAGTGTTCTCATTTCATGATCTTTCAGTTCGATGCTTGACAGTCCCTTCACCTCCTCTAATACCTGCAGCTTCGGGCATTTGGATACCCTAAGCCTTTTCAAATTAGGAAGATTGGCAATCTTCTCTAAACTGGAGTTGGAATGCAAATAAAGCTCCACAACTGAACAGAAGTTCTCTACGGAGATGAGATCCTTGGCCTTTTCTATTGTGATCAATCTCAACGCCATTGTCTGACCTGCAAGGCCAGGAGGGAGATGGCTCAATCTGCACCTGCTGATTTGTAGACTTTCTAGGGCACGCATAGCCTCCAATTTCACATCCCAGTCCCACTCTTTCCATTGCAGCATTCCATAGAAAACTAGCTTCTTCAGCTTGGGGAACACAATACTAGAGGTTGCCATGGAAGCAGAATGAAGACCACGGATATCCATTTCCTCGTCAGAATCACTTAATAAGGTCGCAGTAGGGTCGAGGAATTCTTCTCCAATGCGCCTGATGGATAGAGCATGTTTAATGCAGAGCGACTCCAAATTGGGAAGTTGGCCAAAACTACATGGGAGCTGTGTGCATGAGCGGAGGTTTTCAAGCTTGAGTAACTTCAAGTTCTCGAGATCTGATGACAACAGCCACCCTGGGAGTTGCCTTCCAAAATATCCGGTGATAGTAAGATCTTCCAATGAGGGTGAAGGGCGGAGCTCGTCATATACCTCTTGGCTGTGCTGCTCGTATGCATCACTGCTAGTGCAATATAACCACAATGACCTAAGACACCTCTTCTCAGCAAGCTTCGCAGATGTATCCATTGAGCTGGAAGATATATTCTCCGGCCCTCTTACTGTAAGATGCATAAGATGGTCAAGTGTCCTAAGCTCTTCCATAGTGCACCAACTTTTTGCAGTAGTATCAGTGTATGCTGGAAATCCCTTCAGGGTCACCAAATTGACAAGCCTTCCAAAGTCTCTTGGTACTGTCAGCACCTGTGTTCCGGAGATGTCGAGAAACCTCAACCTCCCTAGATTCACAATGCTCTTAGGAAGATGTGACAGATCTTGACAGCCGTGGAGGCAGATGTACTGCAAACTTTTCATCTCACCAATGTAGTCTGGTAATGCAGACACATCTGTGCTGCTAAGATCCAAGTATCTCAGAAGTTTGAGGTGGCGCAGTGAGTCAACCAGTGCACAAACTTTTGTCTTGTTCACGTGTAGTATCCGCAGGAGTGGAAGAGTACTTAAAGAATCACCTGGTTTGATCACCATGTTCCCAAAGGATATTAATGCTCTTATTGACTTGTGTGTATGTAAATCACCATACTCAACCCCTTTGTTTGACACAGATACTCTACGGAGCTTTGATAATGGTGTGCTGGTAATTTTCCCGTCTTCAACCAACAACGCTTCATCTCTAGCAATATAATGTGCGAATGAACGAAGTACACTTGGCATTACTGCAGAACGACTTTGATCATAATTCCCATCACTTGGTTCCAGGAGATTCCTTGTTACTAACTCCCTGTAGTAGTCTAACCCCAAAGCTTCTGGTCGATTTGAACTTCCGTCAGAAGGAATAAATCCTTCAGCCATTAACATCTGGACGACCTTATCAAAATTGATCACTTCTTGGTAAAAAAGACAGCAGTAAAGAAAGCATTGCTTCAGCTCTGGAGATAAATCACCAAAGCTTAAGTAAATTGACCTATTCAGTTCTCCAGGCAATCCTTTTTCTGACCATTCCTGGTTGTTTAATACATCCAACCAAGCAGATTTAGTTTTGTTTCTATTTTTCAATTGTTCAGCTACCATTTTGATGGCAAGGGGTGAACAATCACATTTTTTAACAATCTCCATTCCAATTTCTCTCAGCCTGTCAAATTGGTGGTCATCTGTGCCACCCGAGGCTACCTGCCAAATATTTAAAGCATCAATTTTTTAGCTCCATGGTCCAAGATTAGACTGAAGAGAATTGCAAAAGCAATTTTGCGAAGATTGAACATTGCCTAAAAAGTAAAAAGGGCAAAAAATGTAACATTAGCTAACAGAAATGGATCAAAAAAGGCGTGTGCCTATCTGAGCGCTAGATCAAATGGCTCTCACCATGGATCAGAAATAGCAAATCCATTAGACAAAATAGAGAATGATTTTCTTACCATGCGCGTGATATAGCATACATGCATTCAGCATTCGTCTTTGCTTTGAGATTGTATTATGTTTTCTTGTTTTTTGGCAAAATTTGTCTTGTTTCAAAGTATCACATAATGTTTTGTTGGCCTTTTTCTTGTTTCAATGTGCATCATCATGTTTCAGTATGTACCCGCAAAGAAAAGAACGAAATGAAACATCATGTAACATGAAACAAAACACATTTTGCTTAAACCAGAAAATGTGGCATGAATCTCAAAGGAATGACGGATGGTTGATACATGCACGATATATCACATGCATGGTAGAATATCATTTCTCAGAAATAAGATACTATGTAATATTATTAAAATTAAAATTACTGACCTTTTTCATTAGAAAGGACCATGCATCTTCGGGGTTTAATTTTTCAACTCTGTGCACGTGGGTAGGTTCCATAGCGGCAGCAACATCTCCATTTCTGGTGGTAACAAGAATAACGCTACCGCGTCTATTATCATAGAAGGCAGGTCTCAGAAGGTCATCCCATACTCTATAACTCCACACATCATCCAGTACCAGCAGGATTCGTTTTCCCTCAGCTACCTGGCAAAGCATGGATACCATATTGGATATCTGTTGAGAACTATAACTACCCAGATCATCCCCCAAGGACGTGAGAATATTCTTGAGCAGATCAGTGTCGTTGAAGCTCCCAGTGACGCTCAACCATATTCGCACATCAAAATCTGCTCCAACAAGGTCGAACATCTTCCTCGCAAGGGTACTCTTGCCAACCCCGGCGGCCCCAACGATACCAATGATTTTGATGCTGTCGTAGTCTCGGAACATGATGTTGGTAAGCGCCACCGTATCTTCTTGCACCTGTTCCCCCACAGTATCTGAAGACGTGACGATCAATGAAGACTTCATATGGTTGACCTGACGGACCATTCTTCGGTTCTCAGGCTGGTTGAGGCTACCTGTAAGCCCCACAATAATATTCTTCAGTTCTAAATTGAGCTGGGCGATTCTGTTGCCCGATCTTAAATCAATACTCTTTTGCACTGGTGTATTCTTTCTTTTGGCAGAAATGTTTCGCACTAGTATATCGTACAAGGATATGAAGCAACCGGTGCGTATGGAAGCGCCGGATTGCTCGACCTGGTGGTGGTCCATGTCAGTGGCATGGTACAGGGCATCCTTGACGTCACTAACAGCAGCTTTGACAGTGTCTTCGGTGTTCATCAGGTCAATGCCGGTGGCAATGGTCTTGAGCTCGAGCAACGTCCTCTCCAACTCTTTACTGTGGTCAGAAACTATGCTCTCGTTTGCCACGATCCGAAGGAGTACTTCCTTGATGAAATTGGATATGAAAGTCTCTAGTACCATGGCCATGGCTTCTCTCTGCATATAGGCATATGTATGTTAGGTCAATATGAACATTAATTAAGGTAATCCAATATCTATAAGAGCAAGAGCAGCGCAAATGGATCAAAATCAAAAAAATAATAATCTATATATAGGTCTACGAAATACATCTTTTCAGGGAAATCACAGTTTGTTCTGTTTTGAAACCAATTTAACTGGTAATAACCAAGTTTCAAATTAAGAAGCGGGGCAGCCAAAAACACCAAGCTGCTATAGAGGGCATTTAATTAAGGGATGAGGATATGTAGATCATGGAGCATAATATGTGATCTCAACTGAGCATCGGTTCAAGCACACATGTACGTATATATAGTTTGGCTCTTAAAAAGAAAAAAAGAATAATATATAGTTTGGCTTTTCATATAGCCTTTAATATCACCCCTCCAAATAGTATTCACACGTTATTTGGGACGTGACTAAATGGAGTAGAGACAAATATTGCGAGGCATATTCGGATAGGGGTATGTGCATTACTTTGGGCTATATGGAATTGTAAAAATGACATGGTTTTTAACAGACAAACTTATATAATTTTTTTGCATTTTATCTACATGCATTTGGTTACTGGGTATGCCCGATGGGAACTATAGAAATGACATGATTTTTAACAGACAAACTTGTATAATTTTTTTGCAGTTTATCTAGCTACAGAGCCTTTGGCTACTTGGTCTGCCCGATGGGAGATGATAGCTCGGGATATCTATAAGCGGTTTGGATGGCGGTCCAGTAATATGACAGGTGCTTAGTCATCTCGTTTTATTTTTGCTGGTTGTGGCATTTTATACTTTTTTTTTATTAAGCTCGGTTTGAGCTTGTTCTGGATCATAGTTCTTTGCTTGCGTTTATGAAGTTAGGAACCAGGCAAAACTTTACCTCGCTTTCTTGGCTGTATTTCCTGCGGTGTATGTGGGGGCGTTTCCCGTGGCCGACGCACTGATTCCCTGTATTCCTCTTTGCTCTTTATGGATGGTTAAACTGGTATCCCGACTTGTATCAGCAGTTGCTTTCTGTCATCGAAAGGGAACCATGCCAAATCAAAGGTCACCTCAAATGGTTCAGATGCGCCCAAAAGGCCAAAACCCACACAAAACCTTGCGGCAGACGCCATTACCACAAACGGGATCGAGTTAGAGAGTTTACCTTGCTGGATCCGTCTTCTTGAGTAGCAGACCGCGAGTTCTTGATCTTGCGAGGAAGACGAGAGCATGCTGTGGTGAGGCGACAAGCGTATACATCTACGGCAGCCCCAGATCTGAGATGTAATGCTGCCTTAATTAGTCGGTCAAGTGGCAGACTTGTACTTGTTTTGTTGTTTGAGGGCAGGAGTACCGTCTCACCATCTACAGCTGTACCCACTACCCAACCCATGTTCGTTAGTAATATACTAGTACTGGTTGAAGTGCGTGCTTTTTCTTAGGCTAGCCATAGTGGGAGTAACTTAGATGGTAACATAACACATTTCAAGACGTATATGCTTATGTGGCATGGAGTTAAGAGCATGGTTAATAATATAGCCAGCTGCTGGCTATATGATGTTGCCATGTCACATATAGTCAAGCTTATAGCCAACAAGTACAATAGCTAGATATAAATATGTACTACTTTGTTGATACATGGCCCATCCCACTCTCTCACAAAGTACCTAGGAGCATGTGCTGCAGCCGGCTGTTAACTAGTAACCCGCTTCTCTTCTCTCTCTTCCAAGTAAGCAAGAATATAATATTTAATGTCTTATAGCCCGCCTACATCACCTTATTGTACTTGCTCTAATGAGGAGAGAGGTGCTTGTGGTAACATGATATGTTACCGTTATATAACGCACCTCGATGCAAAATGAGTCTATAACATAATAAATGAAGGCTTACATGATATTACACTTATGTTACTACCCACTATGATGGTATATGTTACTAGTCTAAGTTACTACCCAGTATGACTAGCCTTATCCTCGCAGAAATAAGTGTTAAATAATTACAAGAAGTTTTAATTTGTTTAGTACGTACTTTTCTGGATGGTGTACAGCCATACACACGATGTTTCCTGGACGATATGCGCTCGACACTCAAATCGAACAGTGTAGTAGTGCTGGCCAGTTGCATCCGATGGTACCTGTAGCATGTCGTCCGTAAATCGGCCGCAGGCTATCGTTCAGGTAGCAGCGCTCAATCGTCAATACGTCCAAAGACTTCTTCTCGAAGGGTGAAAAAGCGCGTGTTTAAACAATTACAAAGGGGTTGGATGTTTCATCGACAATTCTCGCGCACTCATAGACGCTGCAACCGACTGCTCGATGGATTGGAGCGAGGAAATTAAACATTTGGTCCTTGAAGTCTCTCACACGAAACAGTTTGGTATCTCAATTCAAGAAACACTATAAGTCTATAATACGATTCTATAAATGAAAATGCGTAACATCTATGGTTCTATAACGGCCCCTAGACTGTCGGTTGCTCTGGTGACGCCACATGGCGCAGCTCTTTTACGGAAAACCCCCTCACTATTTTTTTTGGGAAACAACCCGCACTCCATCATGGCCCCACGCGCCAAGGTCGTGGTCTCGGACCCACTTGCCGGCCTCCCGTGTCGAGTAGTCCAATTGTTGTTGCCTTATTCAATAGCCGCTTCCACTCCACCACCCATCGCTCTCTCTTTCTCTCTCTCACCCTCATCTCTCTCAAATCCCTAACCAACCGCCCTGCTCGCGCCGCTCATCGCTGCCGCCGCCTATCGTGTCATCAATGGCGAAGAACACGACTGGGAGAAGATGGTTGACGACTAGGCCGGCACCGATCCGGTCAAGGTCGCCATCGCCCGCGAGATCGCCACCCGATTCATGACTGTGCCATTGCTCGTGAATCACGCGAGGGGCTTGCTCAAGCAGTTTCAGGGAGGATGAGAAGGCTAGTGTGTTCCCGGACGACAAGGGTGTGCCCGTGGTTCTCATTGTCGTATGGTGCATGCTCGAGTCGCGCTCTGGCAATGTTTTCCAGCGCGCTCGCTAGTGCATGTATCGCACGTGCTGCAGGTGCAGAGCGTGTTGTGCTAACATAGCAAGATAAAAAATGTGAAGGTTCCTAAACTCCATACCCCCATTTCTTCTTCGGAATGCACATCTTTCACCATGCAAACTAATGCATCTTCTTTTTCTCTTCACTCTCTCCCCACAAAAAACCTTGTATTTCATCATTAATGAATTTGCAAGTTTCTTTTGGTAATTTAAACACTGACATGCACTCTTGTTAAAGTTGGTGTGAGTCCAGTTACCTTTCCGAAGACAGACGTCTGGAATTAGCCTGACCATTTTGACACCATCATGAGAAAGGTTGATTAACATTGCGACGCCATGCATGCGCATATAACGAGCATCTGATCGTGGCCATTCGGCCCCTTAGGGCACCCACGTACCAATTCCCCGCCTCTAACACTCCCTCTGGAACCTCATGGTAAGTTTCAATCTAGTTGTCTCTATGCCTAAGCGACGCCTCATAGCTTAGAGGCTGCCTCCAGACTGCTCCAATGAATAAATAAATTAGATGGCCCAATCAACGGATAGAAAGCGGAGGAGGGGGATGAGGGATGGCCCAATCAACGGATAGAAAGCGGAGGAGGGGGATGAGGGATGGCCCAATCAACGGATAGAAAGCGGAGGAGGGGGACGAGGGATGGCCCAATCAACGGATAGAAAGCGGAGGAGGGGGATGAGGGATAAAGCATATAGCTGGCAAAATGGGCCATGCCAGATGGGCTGGCCTGTTAGCACGCATGCACGACTCAGGCACGGCATGGCAGGAGCTAAACGGGCCGAGCTCGGCACCCGGCACGCCAGGGACCGTGCCTGGCCTGAAGGCTGGGCACACGGCATGGCACGATTAGCTTTATTTATTTACTAGAACGTAAAGGCGCGCGTTGCTGTACCCGCGCATTTTATTGGAAGGACAATATAAATGTATGAGAAAATTTGGACATCACAGAAAATAGAAAAATGAACCTACTTCTATAAATAGTTGGGCAATATTGAAACTTTAGGTATAAGTTGCAAAACTGAGACGGGTGATAATGCCATCTAAGTCAACACTGGAATGTCATTGTGCATTTGTTTTGTCTATGCATACCATTTGCTAAGGCATTTGAATACGTGGTCGATCGTATCTGTGTGGTATCTGGTATGTGTCATTGTTCGTTGTAGCCTTGCAATGATAGATGCTGTGTAGTAGAGGCATTTTTTTTCTGAGAGGGGCTGCGTAGTAAAGGAATAAATGTAACAAAGAACGATGCAGTCAAGCCATAGGTAGCCAAATTATTTTTAGACAAAGGTAGGCGCAGCTGCAGCGCTATTTTTTTTTATGAGAAACAGCTGCAGCGCTACTTTTTTTTTTTTTGAGAAACAGCTGCAGCGCTACTTTTTTTTTAAGAAACAGCTGCAGCGCTGCTTTTGATCACGAAATACGGCTGTAGCGCCACGGATCGAAAGTGCGGTCGGTCTCAGAGATGAAAAGAAAAGTTACCACATGGCCTAACGGCCCACTGCAGCCCGGAGCATCAGAAGGCACCAAAATAAGTCTGCGGAGCAGCGGCCCTGTGGACGTTGGTTCGACTTCGGCCGGCTTTAATTAGCGAGCGAACGAGGCGCAAAGGAAAATTGCGTGAGGTTGGAATGATCTGATTCGTTTGTACGCTGAATCGGACGGTTTAGGATCTCAAACGACCGTTGAGGCTCCTAACTAGCCCTGCTATACTGTTTAGTAATTTCCAGATTTTTTTAAAATATTTATAGGCTATATAAAAAAAAACCTGGAAGTTGGGAATACGAATATCAAACCTGTGTGTCCAATCTGCTCGCGCCTGAAGTTTACCGTTGACCTTCTCTACCATAATCCCGTGTGGGTGCCCTTCCGGCTTGAGCTTCAGCACTAATTCTGAGCACACCGTAAGCATCCATCATCGCCATTAGGGTGGCAGAGTTTGCGGGGAGAGTCAACGCGAACATGGATCTGGTGGTGGGAGCCTCGCAATCCACCGTGAAGTCTCTGGTGAGCAAGCTGGGCAGCCTGCTAGCCCAGGAGTACGCTCTGATCCGGGGCGTCCGCGGCGACATCCAGTACATCAACGACGAGCTCTGCAGCATGCAGGCCTTCCTCACCAACCTCGGCACCGGCGACGAGGACGACCACGACGCCCAGATCCAGGACTGGGCCAAGCAGATCCGCGACATCGCCTACGACATCGAGGACTGCGTCGACGACTTCGCCCACCGGCTTCCCGACGACCCTGGCGGCGGCGGCGGCTGCTGCTGCTCCTCCGTCAACGTGTGGGTCCACGGCATCCTGACGTGGTATCCTCGACGCGAGATCGCCGTGAAGATCGCCGAGGTCAAGAGCCGGGCCGAGCACGTGGGCACGCGGCGCGCCAGGTACGGCGTCCGCGACCCGGATCCGGGCAAGGTCGCCGGGAGATCTGCCGGCGAGGCCGCATATCTCGCCGCCGAGAACCAAGTGTCAGGCTGTCAGCTTGTGGGCGTGAAGGAACCCGTGGGCATGGCTGAAGCCATCGGCGATCTCGAGCGCTGGGTGAAAGATCCCAACAAGGCGAGGCGCGTGCTGGCCCTCGTCGGATTCGGTGGCGTGGGCAAGACCACCATCGCCATGGCGCTGTACCGCAAATTTGGGGGTCAGTTCGAGCACCGGGCGGTGGTCACGGTGTCTCAGAAATTCGACCTCGCCGCGGTGCTTCAGAGCATACTGAGCCAAGTCATGCCACAGGTGGCCGTCAAAGAGGATCAAGGCAGAAGGCCGGCTAAAACTGGAACTCTTGAGAATCAACTCCAGAAAGAGCTGCAGCAGCATTTGAAAGGAAAGAGGTACTACTATAATCCTCTATGTCTATTTATTTTCTTCAATTTTCGAGGTTCGGGGTGCTCAACTGATATATTGTGTGCTAGCTAGTGTTATATGCAACACAGTTCTGCAACAGAAGGATGTATTTTTTTTCACTTCCACGCTTGCTAGTGTTATACTTGTATGTTCATATGCACTCTCTGTTCTGTCATATATTCATAATGAAAGTCTTTTCGCAATTCCTTTCACAATGCAAAATTCTTCCGATTAATTGTTCATTGCATAAAAGCAGAAACAGCAATTGTAGTACATACTTGGATTTTCAGCTTAATTCCGCCAAAATATCCAGTTCTGTGCCCAGAAACTTACCATGAGGTTCTACAATGTACTACAATTGCTGTTTCTGCTTGATGTGCACAAATTATGTTACGCACAGCAAGCAGCCTTGAAGGTTCTACAATGTAATACAACAAATAATAGTAGCCTTGAGGGAGACAAATGCCTTCACAAGCAGCCTTGAAGGTTCTACAATGTAATACAACAAATAATATGAAAGGACTTCCTTGATGTGGGCAAATTATGTTACGATATTACATTGTGTTTACTATTAGCAACTTTTAAGAGCACCATGTTTCGTTTATTTTCCTTGCCAGGTACTTCCTCGTATTTGACGATGTATGGTCAGCGTCAGCGTGGGAGATAGTTCGAAATTGTTTACCGGCTGATGAAGTTGGCAGTATCATTGCTGTCACCACCCGATTTCAAGCTGTTGCTAGGACATGTGCCCGTGACAAGAAAAACGACCTTCTCCATCTGGTTGATCATCTCCCTGACGAAGAAAGCAAAGCTCTATTTCAAGAAAGTGTGTCCGAATCCAAAGACATCAAAGATGGTCGTAAAGACCTGACGGACATTCCGATAGATTTGGAAATATGCAATGGTCTACCTCTGGCCATAGTTACCCTTGCTGGTCTGGTGGCATGCAAACGGAAGGAATCTGGCGAACTGTGGAAAGAGATACATAAATCCCTACCCCCAAAGTCAGTTAACTGCCATACCCCGGAGGGAGTTACAAAGATACTCAGTTTCTGCTACAATGATTTGCCCGGAGATCTCAAGACTTGCTCCCTGTATCTGAGTGTATTTCCAAAGGCAAGCAAAATTAGCAGAAAGCGGCTCACCCGCCGGTTGATTGCAGAAGGTTTTGTGAGTGAGAAGCATGGGCAGAGTATTGAGGAACTTGCAGAGACATACTTCAATCAGCTTATTAGAAGGAAAATAGTACGAGCTGTGGAGCACAGCAGCAATGGGAAAGTGAAGACCTGCCAAGTTCATGACATGGTTCTTGAGTATATCATATCCAAGTCAAGTGAAGAGAATTTCATCACTGTAGTTGGTGGGCACTGGCTGATGCCAACGCCAAGGAACAAGGTCCGGAGGCTATCCTTGCACAACAGTGATGTCAAGCACGTGAAAGATACAATTGGCAAAATCAACTTGTCTCATGTGCGATCAGTGACCGTGTTCGGGAGCTTGAACCAGTTGTCTTCCCTCTCTTTCAAGTTTGGAATAGTGCAAGTGCTTGATCTTCAAGGCTGCAAGGGCTTCAAGAAGCATCATGTGAAAGCCATATCCAAAATGCTGCTTGTGAAGTTCTTGAACCTCCGGAGGACAGACATTAAAGAGCTTCCTTCCAAAATTGGAAGGCTCAAGCATTTGGAAACTCTTGACATACGGGAGACAAATGTCAGAGAACTGCCTGATTCGATTGTCCAGCTTGAGAAGATAAGTGACATACTTGGGGGAAACAAACACACACGAGAAACACTCAAGTTGCCTCAAGAAATTGGGAAGAAGCCAATGAAATCCCTCCGTATACTTTCAGGGATTGAGATTGTTGGAGGATCTAGTGGTATGCCGGACCTCCATGAATACACCGGGTTGAAGAAGCTTACCATTTACAAGCTCAACATCCAAGAGAAGGATCCAAGCTTCAAAACATTTGTTTCCTCCATCGAATACCTTGGTGGCTGCTCACTCAAGACTCTTTCCATTGATGATGAGGCCTCAGACTTGATCAACTCACTAGATTCTCTGACTTCACCTCCCAAGTACCTCACCGGGCTTGAGCTGCACGGCATGCTGACCAAATTTCCCCAGTGGATCCAGCAACTGAGCGACCTCAGCAAGTTAACTCTTTCCATGACAGTCCTCCGGACTGACACTCTCGAGCTTCTGAGCAAGCTACCGTCGCTGTTTTCTCTCACCTTCTCCTTCAGTGCAGCAAAGGAGGTTCCATACTTCGGTGACATCCTTCACAAGAACAAATCTGACTCTGAAGGTGAGATCGTCGTCCCAGATGGAGGATTCGAGGCCCTAAAGCTGCTCCGCTTCGCCACGCCTGTCCTGCCCCTGCTGATCTTCTCAGAGAAGGCCATGCCGGTGGTCGGGCGGCTTGAGATGAGTTTCAAGGTGCTGGAAGGTGTCTTCGGCATGGACAACCTTGCCGGACTCCAGGAGGTGCATCTGCGGGTGAGCGACAAGGCTAGTAAATTCACCAGGTCGACGCTAGCTCGCCTAGTAAAGCAGGCAAGGAAGTTCGCCAAGGCGCCCAGGGTAGTAGTTGATGAATACTACGACGGATTCAAATAAGTAAGTAAACATGTACTACCAATCTGACTGTATTAGCGTTGTGTTCTTCCAGGAGCATTTATTTGATTGTTCACCGACAGTTCCGTTCTGTTTGTACCAGTCTGACTGAATGACAATGATGATTTACGATTCCATCATTTTGAGTGATTACGACTTCTGCATTCTGGTATGCATGCAGCTGTAGACACTTGAGAATATATTTTTTGAGTAGCACGCACACTAAAGGGCACGTACTCCATCTGTTCCAAATTATTTGAAGATCTAACTCTGCTGTAAGTCAAACTTCTTTATGTTTGGCCAAGTTTGTAGAAACAAATGCTGCTATTTAGAAGATCAAATACATATAAAAACATTTTATTTTTTAATCCAGTGAAACTAATTTGATGTTGTAGATGTTGAGCAAAATATGCTGAGATATATCATATATTCGGTAGAATTATTGAGGATGTTCAAGCAGCAATCCACCTTTACAAGAACTGGTACAAAAATCCATCCATCACTTTTCCCTTCAGTTGAGTTTGGTTTCGTAGACACAGAAACATATTGAGTATCGAAAAGAAAAACAGAGCTCCTCGGCCCCTCCTCCCCTCCTCTCCTCGCCGCCGCCGGTAGGCGTCGCCAGGCAAAGCCCGCGTGGTGCGGCCGCGGCGGGGTCTTTTTCCTTCTCCTCTGGATGGGGCGGCGCGGGACGACCACTCCAATGGGCGCTCGCGGGTCAGGCGCAGTGCTCGCGCTCGCACGGCGAGGATGCGCAGGGGACGGCGCTTGGAGGCGTGCTGCAGGTGCGCGGCCGCGCGTGGTTGCTCAGCTGACGTGCGTGGGGTTCATCGCGGTGCGCGTTGGGTCTGTGGCCAGGGCGGGGTTGTGCAAGCGGCAGGGCGGCGGCCCAAGGGGGGCGTGCAGAGGCACGGCGGCGGCGCGGGTGGCCAGCCGACGCGGATCTGCCGTGTGTGGGCCACACCGAGGAGACAGGAAACCCACGGATGTGGTGGGTCCGCTCGTTTGAGAGGTGCGGTGGCTGCTGCACCATGACATGGAGCCGGTGGACATCGACCGGGGGATTGTGTGATGTGCAGTGCTTCGGATCTGCTCAGATTCGGAAGTGTGGAGGAGCTCAGGGCGAAAGTCCAGCACTGACTTTGGGTCGGTGCTGGCAACAGCGGCGCCATGGCCATGGTGTCGTTCCCCTTCTTGAACGTGTTGCCATGGAGCTCCATTACACGACTCTTCTGGAGAAATCTCTGGCTTCGGATGGTCGAAGCGGGCGATGACGGTGGCTACGTCGTTTCCTTCTTTGAGGCATCGCCTTCGAGAGTCAGCATATTGCATTTTGCACGGAACTCTTTGTCGGCGGGGATAGTGGACGTCGGGGCGGCGGCTCCGGGTGGTTTCTGTTTGTGCACCGAGATGGCGATCTCGGGAACAATGCGAGTGGCAGCTCTATGAGGTGGGGCTCTACCTCGGCATTGGTTGGGTGGCATCCTTTGTCCCACTTCGGCGGTGGGGGTGTCAACTCGGTCGATGCGCCCCAGACGGGGCGGTCTGACTTTATGTCGGGGCGGCGGCCCCGGATGTGGTGCGACGTTCGTTGTCTGTGAGCGGTTGCCATGTGCAGCGTGGGCTGCGGGCAGCTGGGTTGTGCGGCGTTGCTGCTCGAGGGGAGCGGTGGTATGTCGGGGCGGCGGCCCCGGAAGGCGGTGCCGATAGAGTGCGCTGGGCGCGACAGATTGGTGGATGTCGGGGCGGCGGCCCCGAGAGGACCTCTGTGGCGACCAGGTTTCTGTGGCAACGATGATGGTAGGAGCGATGTCGGTGACGCGACAATGGTTGTAGTAGTCGGCTCTTCTCTGACGTGTTTGCGGTTTTGCCTCAGTTTGTTTGTTGCTGCGGAGTTGAAGCTACGGCGGTGGGGCTCTGTGGTATATGATGACTGGCTGCAAGTGGCCCGTTCGGCGATCTTCCATGGCACCAGCTTTTGCCTGGTTTTGTTCTTCTGTGTTCTTCGTCAGAATCGGAGCTGCTTTGTCTGGCCGCAGGTCGACATGTTGTCGATTAGGGTGGGCTTTGCCCCGTGTCTGTCTATCTTCAGGAGTGGGGCCCTTGTTGTTCCGGTTTTCCGTAATTAACCTGGCAATTCTCTTCTGCTTAATTAATAGATGAGGCAATCTTTACCTCCATTTTGATCTTCCGACTTGACCTTGCCCAGGAGGACCAGGAGCTCACTAACGAGGAAAGGCGTTTGCGGAGTTTGCTCAAAGCCAAGTTGTTGGGCTTTGCGGCGGTGGATAAGGCCCGATGGAGGCAGAAATCAAGACTGAGTGAGATCAAAGAGGGGGATGCCAGCACCAGGTTTTTCACATGAGGGCGAGTGGCCGCCGGCGTAAGAACCACATACCGGTCCTCTTGGGAGGGGAGGGGCCGGTCGCTGACCATACTGGAAAGGCTGAGATTCTGAAGGAGCGGTTCAAGGGACTCATGGGATCATCGTTCGAGCGAGTTGAAACACCGAACTGGGAGGAGTTGGGACTACCGCGTGGACAGTTGGATCACCTGGAGGGAGCGTTTACGAAGGCGGAGCTGCTGTCAGCAATCAAAGAGACCCATGGCGAGAAGGCGCCAGGCCCCGACGGGTTTAATGACCCAAAGTGTAGGGGATCTATCGTAGTCCTTTCGATAAGTAAGGGTGTCGAACCCAATGAGGAGCAGAAGGAAATGATAAGCAGTTTTCAGTAAGGTTTTCTCTGCAAGCACTGAAATAGTAGGTAACAGATAGTTTTGTGATAAGATAAATTGTAATGAGTAACAAGTAAATAAAGTAAATAAAGTGCAGCAAGGTGGCCCAATCCTTTATGTAGCAAAGGATAAGCCTGGACAATTTCTTATAATGAACAAGGAGCTCCCGAGGACACATGGGAATTATCGTCAAGCTAGTTTTCATCACGCTCATATGATTCGCGTTCGGTACTTTGATAATTTGACATGTGGGTGGACCAGTGCTTGGGTACTGCCCTTACTTGGACAAGCATCCCACTTATGATTAACCCCTATTGCAAGCGTCCGCAACTACAAAATAAGTATTAAGGTAAACCTAACCACAACATTAAACATATGGATCTAAATCAGCCCCTAACGAAGCAACGCATAAACTAGGGTTTAAGCTTCTGTCCTCTAGCAACCCATCATCTACTTATTACCTCCCCATGCCTTCCTCTAGGCCAAAATAGTGGTGAAGTGTCATGTAGTCGACGTTCACATAACACCACTAGAGGAAAGACAACATACATCTCATCAAAATATCAAAGAATACCAAATTCACATGACTACTAATATCAAGACTTCACCCATGTCCTCAGGAACAAACGTAACTACTCACAAAGCATATTCATGTTCATAATCAGAGGAGTAATAATATGTATCAAGGATCTGAACATATGATCTTCCACCAAGTAAACCAATTAGCATCAACTACAAGGAGTAATCAACACTACTAGTAACCCGCAGGTACCAATTTGTGGTTTTGAATCAAGATTGGATACAAGAGATGAACTAGGGTTTTGAGAGGAGATGGTGCTGGTGAAGATGTTGATGGAGATTGACCCCCTCCCGATGAGAGGATCGTTGGTGATAACGATGGTGATGATTTTCCCCTCCCGGAGGGAAGTGTCCCCGGCAGAACAGTTCCGCCGGAGCCCTAGATTGGTTCTGCTAGGTTCCGCCTCGTGGCGGAGTTTCGTCCCATAAGCTTGCCCACAATTTTTCCAGGTAAAGCCCTCATATAGCGTAAGATGGACACGGGGGCCACCAGGGGCTCAGAGAGGCAGGCGCCCAGAGGGGTGGGCGCCCTCCACCTCCCGGACAGGTGTGGGCCCCCTGATGTATTTCTTCCGCTCAATAATTCTTATTAATTCCAAAAACAGGTTTCGTGGAGTTTCAGGATTTTTGGAGCAGTGCAGAATAGGTTTCCAATGTTTGCTCCTTTTCCAGCCAGAATTCCAACTGCCGGCATTCCCCCTCTTCATGGCAAACCTTGTAAAATAAGAGAGAATAGCCATAAGTATTGAGATATAGTGTGTAATAACAGCCCATAATGCAATAAATATCGATATAAAGCATGATGTAAAATGGACGTATCAAGGTTCACGGGGGCTTTCTTCAAGAGAGCCTGGCCGATCATCAAACAGGATTTACTAGCGGCTGTCAACTGTGTTTACAATATCAGAGGGAGGAATTGGGATCTTCTCAACACGGTAAATATCGTGCTAATCCCTAAGCGGGACAATGCTCAGGACCCTGGAGACTTCCGGCCTGTGAGCCTCATGCATAGCGTTCCAAAGCTTGTAAGCAAAATGCTCGCCACCCGGCTGGCTCCAGGGATACACAAGGTGGTCACGCATAATCAGAGCGCTTTTATTCGAGGAAGGTCAATCCAGGACAATTTTCTCTATGTCAAGAATGTGATAAAAGCGGCACACTCGACAAAATCACTGCTTGTGTTCCTTAAGTTGGACATGGCCAAGGCCTTCGACTCAGTGTCCTGGGCATATCTGTTGGAGGTGATGGAGGCAATGGGGTTTGGACAGAGATGGAGAGACATGATTGCTTTGATATTGGCGTTGTCCTCTTCCAGAATTCTGTTGAATGGAACGCCCGGATCACCATTTGTTCATCTACGTGGGCTGAGGCAGGGGGACCCGTTGTCCCCTATGCTTTTCATCATTGCTCTGGAACCGCTACAGAGGCTGCTCGTGATGGCAAACGAGAGGAGCATTCTGAAGCCGCTGGGGACGCGGGTGGCAAGATTTCGGGCCAGTTTCTATGCGGATGATGCGGCCCTGTTCATCAACCCGACACATGAGGAGATGTCCGCCGTCACTGCCATCTTGGAGATGTTTGGAAACGCGTCGGGTCTCAGAACAAACCTGAGTAAATCTGTGGCATACTCAATTGGTTGCTTGGACAATGATCCGCAACAGGTGCTAGGGCCTGATGGGATTGCACAAGGATCTCTCCCCTGTCAATACTTGGGGCTGCCCCTGGGAGTGCGAAAAACGAAGAGGATAGAGGTGCAGCCGCTGATCAATAAGATTGCTGGTAAGCTGTCCTTAAGGAAAGGCCGGCTTTTGAACAGGAAGGGCAGATTGGTTTAGACAAATTCGGTGGTCACGGCTACAGCAACATACTTCTTGACTGCTTTTCCCCCGGACAAATGGTTTATTAAGAAGGTGGATAAGCTGAGGAGGAACTTTCTTTGGGAAGCGGACGATACAAACATTGGGGGGAGAAGCCTTGTAAATTGGGCACAAGTTTGCTCCCCAATAAAACATGGAGGGATGGGGGTGAAGAACATTGAATGCTTTAGTCGGGCACTCCGGCTGCGATGGGAATGGTTTCGATGGGCTGAGGAATACATGCCATGGAAGGGATCGCCGACGCAATGCGATGAGAAGGACAAGCTGCTGTTTGCGAGCTGCACATCAATCCTGCTGGGGGATGGACGAACTGCTGCATTCTGGACGGACAGATGGCTAAACGGGGAAGCCCCATGCATGATCTTTCTAGAGCTGTATCAACTAGCCAGGTTCAAGAAGATATCGATGCGTGAGGCGCTCCAGAGCAGGAGATGGATGCATGGACTGCCAAGAATGACAATGGAGGAGCAGCTCAATCAGTTCGTGCGGCTTTGGGAAGAAGTGCAATTGCTGCATCTTACGGACGGCAAAGACCAGACCTGCTGGGACCTAAGTGCCAACCAGCGCTACTCAGCAGCCTCTGCTTATGACATACAATTTGTGGCAAGAGTGGTCAAACCTGATCTGGCCAAAATATGGAAGAGTAAGATGGAGGGGAAGGTCAAGTTTTACCTATGGTTGTTGCTCCAAAATAGGAACTGGACCGCCGATCGCCTGCAAGCAAGGGGGATGGCCGCATAATGCAATGTGTGCTCTATGTGACCAAGAAAATGAGATAGCGGATCACATCACCCTAGGCTGCTGTTTTGCCAAAGAGGTCTGGAAGCAGTTCCAAAGAGGTACTGGAAGAATGGCAATAAGGGCTCCGTCGGCTGCAACCATTAGGGAATGGTGGACCGGCCTTTGTGAAGGCAGGGGGACAAAGGAGAGGAATAGGGAGCAAACCACGTTAGCGGCTTACATTGCATGGAACATCTGGAAGGAAAGAAATAGAAGGATTTTCGAGCAGAAGGAGCTGGCACCGGTTGCCCTTGCCGGGATGATAAGAGATGAGTTTCGAGTATTCTACGAGGCCACCAGCCCTGTGACCATCGAGGGCTGACCGCTGGAGGTGGAAATTGTCTTCTTTCCAGTTTATTCGTTGCTTTCTTTTTTCTTCTCTTGCCCTTGACTTATGAGGGCCGCCAAGGTTTCCTGCCTTAACCGAGCTGGCGGTTGTCGACACGGCTCTCTGCCTTGGCCGAATAGATGTTGTATTGACTTTTTCTATCCTTCTTAAATGCAAAAGCAGAACTGCTGTTGTTCACGTCAAAAAAAAAAATTGAAAAAAATACATATTGAGTTGGCGTCATCCACCAATTTCCCCCTTCAGTTGATTTTGGATTGAGCTCTTGCGAGCTACCTTGGTTCAGACCATCGTTTCTGGCATCTAACAACATGAGAATAGGATCATCATGTTCCATCTCAACATAATTGACGCATAGAGCAGTGAGCTAGCAATGCCAATAATCATCGGCACCGTTAACAGAACCAAGAACCAGAGCATCATCATCCTCCGTAAATTAGTAGCAGCAGCAATCTCTTCTGTACATAATGAGTAGCAGAAGCAATCACTAGCTAGTGTCTCATTTTCTCCAACGGCGCTGTCAGAGGACTCGATGCCCGCCACGCGCGCCCTGCGGTGACCGCGAACATGAGCGCCCGCATGCCGGTCGACTCGGGCACCGCATGGTAAGGCGGCGAGCAGGAGGAGCACGCACCCAGCTGGATCCGGTGCGAGCGCGCGCGGCAGCAGTCGGAACCGGCACCTACGCGCCCCTGGCGGCTAGATCCCGGCCATCTTCTCTCTATCTCCGTAAATTCCAATCAGGTGGCTGAACAATAGGTGCAGTGATCAAAGGTTTCTTAAGTATTTCAAATGCTTCTACACAATCATCATCAAAGAAAAAAGGAATATCTTTTTGCACTAAATTAGTCAGAGGCCTAGAGATTTTAGAAAAGTCCTTAATGAACCTCCTATAAAAACCGGCATGACCAAGGAAACTTCTTATACCTTTTATGTCCTTGGGACGTGGCATCTTTTCAACAGCATCAACTTTGGCTTTGTCAACTTCAATACCTCTCTCGGAAAATCTTATGCCCCAAGACAATGCCTTCATTAACCATAAAGTGACACTTTTCCCAATTCAGGACGACACTAGTGTCTTCGCATCTCTGCAAAACTCAATCAAGGTTCCTCAAACAATCATCAAAATAGGATCCATAAACGGAGAAGTCATCCATGAATACCTCACAAATCTTTTCACAAAAATCAGAGTATATAGCCATCCTGCATCTTTGAAAGGTAGCAGGTGCATTACATAAACCAAAAGGCATACGTCTATAAGAAAAAGTACCGAAAGGGCAAGTACAAGTAGTTTTTAATTGATCCCCCGCTGACACAGGTATTTGAGAGAAACCAGAATAACCATCTAGAAAGCAGAAATGTGTGTGTTTGGATAGTCTTTCTAGCATTTGATCAATAAAAGGTAAAGGGTAATGATCTTTCTTAGTAGCCTTATTTAATTTACGGAAATCAATTACCATCCTATAATCTGTAATAATTCTTTGCGGGATCAATTCATATTTATCATTAGGAACAACGGTAATACCTCCCTTTTTAGGAACACAATGGACATGGCTTACTCATTCACTATCAGCAACGGGATAAATTATACCTGCCTCAAGGAGCTTTAGTATCTCCTTTCTTACCACTTCTTTCATCTTGGGATTCAGTCGTCATTGAGGATATCTAACTGGTTTGGCATCTTTCTCCACTGTAATTTTTTGTTGGCATAACGTGGGACTAATGCCCTTAAGATCATCCAGAGTATATCTAATAGCAGCTCGGTGCTTCTTCAGAGTTTTCAATAATCTTTCTTCTTCTTGCTCTGAAAGGTTAGCACTAATAATAACAGGATATATTTTCTTTTCATCAAGATAAGCATACTTAAGATTATCAGGTAATGGTTTGAGCTCAAACATGGGATCACCCTTGGGTGGAGGGGGATCCCCAAGAATTTTAACGCGAAGGTTGTGTTTCAGCATAGGTTCCTGCTTAAGGAACACTTCATCTATTTCCCTTCTTTCCTTCATAAACATATCATTTTCATGGTCTAGCAAATATTGCTCTAATGGATCAGTAGGAGGCATGGCAATAGAAACAAGACCAATAATCTCATCCTTACTAGGTGATTCTCTATCACGAGGTTGTCTACAAAACTTAGCAAAATTAAACTCATGAGACATACCCTCTAAGCCAATTGTAACAGTATCCTTTTCACAATCAATCCTAGCACTAGCTGTATTCAAGAAGGGTCTATCAAAAATAATGGGACAAAAATCATCTTGTGGGGAACCAAGAACAAGAAAATCAGCAGGATATTTAACCTTCCCACACAAGACTTCAGCATCTCTAACTATCTCAATTGGTTTAATGGTATCCCTATTAGCAAACTTAATGGTAACATCAATGTCTTCTAACTCGACGGGTGCAATCTCGTGCATAATTTCTTTATATAAGTCATAGGGTATTGCACTAGCACTAGCAACCATATCACATAAACCATGATAACAATGATCTTCTATTTTAACAGAAATAACAGGCATGCCGACGAGAGGTCTATGTATCTTAGTATCTGGTCTAGCAATATTAGTAGTCTCACCACAGAAATAAATAACATGCCCATCTAAATCATCATCCAAGAGATCTTTAACCATAGCAATACTAGGTTCAACTTTTATTTGCTCAGGAGGTGTATAAGTCCTAGTATTACTCTTACGAACAACAGTCGAAGTTTTAGCATGACCTTTATCCTAACAGGAAAAGGAGGTTTCTCAACTGTAAGTGACAGTCTTTTCTTCAATTGTAATAGGTGCAACTACTTTTACTTCAACCGGAGGATTATATTTAAACTAGTTCTCCTTAGGGAGATCAACGTGAGTAGCAAAAGATTCACAGAAAGAAGCTACTGTTTCAGAGTCAAGTCCATACTTAGCACTAAATCCACGAAAAGCATCGGTATCCATAACAGGTTTAACACAATCGAACTTAGGTGCCATACCTAACTCCTTACCATCGTCGGAACCCCAATCTTGAGAGTTGCGTTTAATTCTTTCCAATAAGTCCCATTTGAAATCAATAGTCTTCAGCATAAGAACCAGCACAGGAAGTATCGAGCAGGTTGCGATCATTGAGAGAAAGCCGAGCATAATTTTTTTGAATAATCATTTCCCGGGAGGGCTCATGATTGGGGCATGAATATAACATTGATTTAAGCCTCCCCCAAGCTTGAGCGATGCTTTATCCTTCACGAGGCCAGGAATTATATATGTAATTGCGATGACGATGAACAAGATGCATAGGATAGAACTTCTGGTAAAATTCCAACTTCAATCGTTTATAATTCCAAGATCTCGTATCATCACATTGTTGGGGAACGTTGCAGAAAATTAAAATTTTTCCTACGGTTTCACCAAGATCCATCTATGAGTTCATCTAAGCAACGAGTCATGGGAGAGAGATTGCATCTACATACCACTTGTAGATCGCGTGCGGAAGCGTTCACTAGAACATGGATGATGGAGTCGTACTCGCCGTGATCCAAATCACCGATGACCGAGTGCCGAACGGACGGCACCTCCGCGTTCAACACACGTACGGGACGGGAGACGTCTCCTCCTTCTTGATCCAGCAAGGGGGAAGGAGAGGTTGATGATGATAGCTCCATCAGCAGCACAACGGCGTGGTGGTGGTGGAGCAGCAGCACTCCGGCAGGGCTTCGCCAAGCACGTGACGGAGGAGGAAGAGGTGTAGGAGGGGGAGGGAGGCGCCAGAGTTTCAGGGTGCGGCTGCCCCCTTCCCCCCTCCCTTTATATAGGCCCCCAGGGGGGGGTGCCGGCCCTTGGGGATCCCATCTCCCAAGGGGGGCGGCGGCCAAGGGGGGTGGAGTGCCCCCAAGGCAGTGGGCGCCCCACCCTAGGGTTTCAACCCTAGGCGCAGGGGTGGGCCAAGGGCGCACCAGCCCACTATGGGCTGGTTCCCCTCCCCACTTCAGCCCATGGGGCCCTCCGGGATGGGTGGCCCCACCCGGTGGACCCCCGGGACCCTTCCGGTGGTCCCAGTTCAATACCGGGTGACCCCGAAACTTTCCCGATGGCCGAAATACCACTTACTATATATAATTCTTTACCTCCGGACCATTCCGAAACCCCTCGTGACGTCCGGGATCTCATCCGGGACTCCGAACAACATTCGGTATACTGCATACTCATATTCATACAACCCTAGCGTCACCGAACCTTAAGTGTGTAGACCCTATGGGTTCGGGAGACACGTAGACATGACCGAGACGGCTCTCGGGCAATAACCAACAGCAGGATCTGGATACCCATGTTGTCTCCCACATGCTCCTCGATTATCTCATCAACCACGATGTCGAGGATTCAAACAATCCCGTATACAATTCCCTTTGTCAATCGGTATGTTACTTGCCCGAGATTCGATCGTCGGTATCCCAATACCTCGTTCAATCTCGTTACCGCAAGTCACTTTACTCGCATCAGAATGCATGATCCCGTGACCAAACACTTGGTCACTTTGAGCTCATTATGATGATGCACTACCGAGTGGGCCCAGTGATACCTCTCCGTCATACGGAGTGACAAATCCCAGTCTCGATCCGTGTCAACCCAGCAGACACTTTCAGAGATACCTGTAATGCACCTTTATAGTCACCCAGTCACGTTGTGACGTTTGGTACACCCAAAGCACTCCTACGGTATCCGGAGTTACACGATCTCATGGTCTACTAAGAGATACTTGACATTGGAAAAGCTCTAGCAAAACGAACTACACGATCTTGTGCTATGCTTAGGATTGGGTCTTGTCCATCACATCATTCTCCTAATGATGTGATCCCGTTATCATTGACATCCAATGTCCATAGTCAGGAAACCATGACTATCTATTGATCAACGAGCTAGTCAACTAGAGGCTCACTAGGAACATATTGTGGTCTATTTATTCACACGTGTATTACGATTTCCGGATAATACAATTATAGCACGAATAAAAGACAATTATCATGAACAAGGAAATATAATAATAATCCTTTTATTATTGCCTCTAGGGCATATTTCCAACAGTCTCCCACTTGCACTAGAGTCAATAATCTAGTTACATTGTGATGAATCGAACACCCACAGAGTTCTGGTGTTGATCATGTTTTGCCCACGGAAGAGGTTTAGTCAACGGATCTGCGACATTCAGATCCGTATGCACTTTGCAAATTTCTATATCTCCATCTTGAACATTTTCACGGATGGAGTTGAAGCGACGCTTGATGTGCCTGGTCTTCTTGTGAAACCTGGGCTCCTTGGCAAGTGCAATAGCTCCAGTGTTGTCACAAAAGAGTTTGATCGGCCCCGACGCACTGGGTATGACTCCTAGGTCGGTGATGAACTCCTTCACCCAAATTGCTTCATGCGCTGCCTCCGAGGCTGCCATGTACTCCGCTTCACATGTAGATCCCGCCACGACGCTCTGCTTGCAGCTGCACCAGCTTACTGCTCCACCATTCAACATATACACGTATCCGGTTTGTGACTTAGAGTCATCCAGATCTGTGTCGAAGCTAGCGTCGACGTAACCCTTTACGACGAGCTCTTCGTCACCTCCATAAACGAGAAACATGTCCTTTGTCCTTTTCAGGTACTTCAGGATATTCTTGACCGCTGTCCAGTGTTCCTTGCCGGGATTACTTTGGTACCTTCCTACCAAACTTACGGCAAGGTTTACATCAGGTCTGGTACACAGCATGGCATACATAATAGATCCTATGGCGAGGCATAGGGATGACGCTCATCTCTTCTTTATCTTTTGCCGTGGTCGGGCATTGAGCCGAGCTCAATCTCACACGTTGCAAGACAGGCAGAACCCTTTCTTGGACTGATCCATTTTGAACTTCTTCAAAATCTTATCAAGGTATGTGCTTTGTGAAAGACCTATGAGGCGTCTCGATCTATCTCTATAGATCTTGATGCCTAATATATAAGCAGCTTCTCCAAGGTCCTTCATTGAAAAACTTTTATTCAAGTAGGCCTTAATGCTGTCCAAGAGTTCTATATCATTTCCCATCAAAAGTATGTCATCTACATATAATATGAGAAATGCTACAGAGCTCCCACTCACTTTCTTGTAAACGCAGGCTTCTCCATAAGTCTGCATAAACCCAAACGCTTTGATCATCTCATCAAAGCGAATGTTCCAACTCCGAGATGCTTGCACCAGCCCATAAATGGATCGCTGGAGCTTGCATACCTTGTTAGCATTCTTAGGGTCGACAAAACCTTCCGGCTGCATCATATACAGCTCTTCCTTAAGATAACCGTTAAGGAACGCTGTTTTGACGTCCATCTGCCATATCTCATAATCATAGTATGCGGCAATTGCTAACATGATTCGGACGGACTTAAGCTTCGCTACGGGAGAGAAAGTCTCATCGTAGTCAATCCCTTGAACTTGCCGATAACCCTTAGCGACAAGTCGAGCTTTATAGATGGTGACATTACCATCCGCGTCCGTCTTCTTCTTAAAGATCCATTTGTTTTCTATCGCTCGCCGATCATCGGGCAAGTCTGTCAAAGTCCATACTTTGTTTTCATACATGGATCCTATCTCGGATTGCATGGCTTCAAGCAATTTGTTGGAATCTGGGCCCGCCATCGCTTCTTCATAGTTCGAAGGTTCACCGTTGTCTAACAACATGATTTCCAGGACAGGGTTGTCGTACCACTCTGGTGCGGAACGTGTCCTTGTGGACCTACGAAGTTCAGTAGCAACTTGATCCGAAGTACCTTGATCATCATCATTATTTTCCTCTTCAGTTGGTGTAGGCATCACAGGAACATTTTCCTGAGCTGCACTACTATCCCGTTCAAGAGGTAGTACTTCATCGAGTTCTACTTTCCTCCCACTTACTTCTTTCGAGAGAAACTCTTTTTCCAGAAAGGATCCGTTCTTGGCAACAAAGATCTTGCCCTTGGATCTTAATTAGAAGGTATACCCAATGGTTTCCTTAGGGTATCCTATGAAGACGCATTTTTCCGACTTGGGTTCGAGCTTTTCAGGTTGAAGTTTCTTGACATAAGCATCGCATCCCCAAACTTTTAGAAACGACAGCTTAGGTTTCTTCCCAAACCATAATTCATACGGTGTCGTCTCAACGGATTTAGACGGTGCCCTATTTAAAGTGAATGTAGCTGTCTCTAGAGCGTATCCCCAAAATGATAGCGGTAAATCGGCAAGAGACATCATAGACCGCACCATATCCAATATAGTGCGATTACGACGTTCGGACACACCGTTACGCTGAGGTGTTCCAGGCGGCGTGAGTTGTGAAACGATTCCATATTTCCTTAAGTGTGTACCAAATTCGTGACTTAAGTATTCTCCTCCACGATCTGATCGTAGGAATTTTATCTTTCGGTCACGTTGATTCTCTACCTCATTCTGAAATTCCTTGAACTTTTCAAAGGTCTCAGACTTGTGTTTCATTAAGTAGACATACCCATATCTACTCAAGTCATCAGTGAGAGTGAGAACATAACGGTATCCTCCGCGAGCCTCAACGCTCATTGGACCGCACACATCGGTATGTATGATTTCCAATAAGTTGGTTGCTCGCTCCATTGTTCCGGAGAACGGAGTCTTGGTCATCTTGCCCATGAGGCATGGTTCGCATGTGTCAAATGATTCATAATCGAGAGACTCCAAAAGTCCATCAGCATGGAGCTTCTTCATGTGCTTGACACCAATGTGACCAAGGCGGCAGTGCCACAAGTATGTGGGACTATCGTTATCAACTTTACATCTTTTGGTATTCACGCTATGAATATGTGTAACACTACGCTCGAGATTCATTAAGAATAAACCATTGACCATTGGGGCATGACCATAAAACATATCTCTCATATAAATAGAACAACCATTATTCTCGGATTTAAATGAGTAGCCATCTCGTATCAAATGAGATCCAGATACAATGTTCATTCTCAAACTTGGCACCAAATAACAATTATTAAGGTTTATAACTAATCCCATAGGTAAATGTAGAGGTAGCATGCCGACGGCGATCACGTCGACCTTGGAACCATTCCCGACGCGCATCGTCACCTCGTCCTTCGCCAGTCTCCGCTTATTCCGCAGCTCATGCTGTGAGTTACAAATATGAGCAACGGCACCGGTATCAAATACCCAGGAGTTACTACGAGCACTGGTAAGGTACACATCAATTACATGTATATCAAATATACCTTTAGTGTTGCCGGCCTTCTTATCCGCTAAGTATTTGGGGCAGTTCCGCTTCCAGTGACCCTTCCCCTTGCAATAAAAGCACTCTGTCTCAGGTTTGGGTCCATTCTTGGACTTCTTCCCGGCAACTTGCTTACCGGGCGCGGCAACATCCTTGCCGTACTTCTTGAAGTTCTTCTTACCCTTTCCCTTCTTGAACTTAGTGGTTTTATTGACCATCAACACTTGATGTTCTTTCTTGATTTCAACCTCTGCTGACTTCAGCATTGAGAATACTTCGGGAATGGTCTTCACCATCCCCTGCATATTGTAGTTCATCACAAAGCTCTTGTAGCTTGGTGGGAGCGACTGAAGGATTCTGTCAATGACCGCCTCATCCGGGAGGTTTATGTCCAGCTGGGACAGGCGGTTGTGCAACCCAGACATTTTGAGTATGTGCTCACTGACAGAACTGTTCTCCTCCATCTTACAACTATAGAACTTGTCGGAGACTTCATGTCTCTCGACCCGGGCATGAGCTTGGAAAACTAGTTTCAGCTCCTCGAACATCTCATATGCTCCGTGTTGCTCAAAACGCTTTTGGAGCCCCGGTTCTAAGTTGTAAAGCATGCCGCACTGAACGAGGGAGTAATCATCAGCACGAGACTGCCAAGCATTCATAATGTCTTGGTTCTCTGGGACGGGTGCATCACCTAGCGGTCCTTCTAGGACATATTGTTTCCTGGCAGCTATGAGGATGATCCTCAGGTTCCGGACCCAGTCCGTATAGTTGCTGCCATCATCTTTCAGCTTGGTTTTCTCTAGGAACGCGTTGAAGTTCAGGTTGACATAAGCGTTGGCCATTTGATCTACAAGACATATTTTGCAAAAGTTTTAGACTAAGTTCATGATAATTAAGTTCATCTAATCAAATTATTTAATGAACTCCCACTCAGATCAGACATCCCTCTAGTCATCTAAGTGTTACACGATCCGAGTCGACTAGGTCGTGTCCGATCATCACGTGAGACGGACTAGTCATCGTCGGTGAACATCTTCATGTTGATCGTATCTTCCATACGACTCGTGTTCGACCTTTCGGTCTCCGTGTTCCGAGGCCATGTCTGTACATGCTAGGCTCGTCAAGTTAACCCTAAGTGTTTTGCATGTGTAAAACTGTCTTACACCGTTGTATGTGAACGTAAGGATCTATCACACCGATCATCACGTGGTGCTTGAAACCATTTAACTTTAGCAACGGTGCATAGTTAGGGAGAACACTTCTTGAAATTGTTGTAAGGATCATCTTATTTACTACCGTCGTTCTAAGTAAACAAGATGCATAAACATAATAAACATCACATGCAATTATATAGTAGTGACATGATATGGCCAATATCATATAGCTCCATTGATCTCCATCTTCGGGGCTCCATGATCATCTTGTCACCGGCATGACACCATGATCTCCATCATCATGATCTCCATCATCGTGTCTTCATGAAGTTGTCACGCCAACGACTACTTCTACTTCTATGGCTAACAAGTTTAGCAATAAAGTAAAGTAATTTACATGGCGTTCTTCAATGACTCGCAGGTCATACAAAAATAAAGACAACTCCTATGGATCCTGCCGGTTGTCATACTCATCGACATGCAAGTCGTGATTCCTATTACAAGAACATGATCTCATACATCACAATATGTCATTCATCATTCATCACAACTTCTGGCCATATCACATCACATGACAATTGCTGCAAAAACAAGTTAGACATCCTCTAATTGTTGTTGCATCTTTTACGTGGCTGCAATTGGGTTCTAGCAAGAACGTTTTCTTACCTACGAATAACCACAACGTGATTTTGTCAACTTCTATTTACCCTTCATAAGGACCCTTTTCATCGAATCCGCTCCAACTAAAGTGGGAGAGAGACACCCGCCAGCCACCTTATGCAACTAATGCATGTCGACCGGTGGAACCGGTCTCACGAAGCGTACGTGTAAGGTTGGTCCGGGCCGTTTCATCCCACAATACCGCTGAAGCAAGATAAGACTAGTAGCGGCAAGCAAGTTGACAAGATCTACGCCCACAACCAAATTGTGTTCTACTCGTGCAATAGAGAACTACGATAGACCTAGCTCATGATGCCACTTTGTTGGGGAACGCTGCGAGAAAATTAAAAAATTTCCTACGGTTTCACCAAGATCCATCTATGAGTTCATCTAAGCAACGAGTCATGGGAGAGAGATTGCATCTACATACCACTTGTAGATCGCGTGCGGAAGCGTTCACTAGAACGTGGATGATGGAGTCGTACTCGCCGTGATCCAAATCACCGATGACCGAGTGCCGAACGGACGGCACCTCCGCGTTCAACACACGTACGGGACGGGAGACGTCTCCTCCTTCTTGATCCAGCAAGGGGAAGGAGAGGTTGATGATGATGGCTCCAGCAGCAGCACAACGGCGTGGTGGTGGTGGAGCAGCAGCACTCCGGCAGGGCTTCGCCAAGCACGTGACGGAGGAGGAAGAGGTGTAGCAGGGGGGGAGGCGCCAGAGTTTCAGGGTGCGGCTGCCCCTCCCCCTCCCTTTATATAGGCCCCGGGGCACCGCCCTTGGGATCCCATCTCCCAAGGGGGCGGCCAAGGGGGTGGAGTGCCCCCAAGGCAGTGGGCGCCCCCCCCTAGGGTTTCAACCCTAGGCGCAGGGGGTGGGCCAAGGGGGGCGCACCAGCCCACTATGGGCTGGTTCCCCTCCCCACTTCAGCCCATGGGGCCTTCCGGGATGGGTGGCCCCACCCGGTGGACCCACGGGACCCTTCCGGTGGTCCCGGTTCAATACTGGTGACCCCGAAACTTTCCCGATGGCCGAAATACCACTTACTATATATAATTCTTTACCTCCGGACCATTTCGAAACCCCTCGTGACGTCCGGGATCTCATCCGGGACTCCAAACAACATTCGGTATACTGCATACTCATATTCATACAACCCTAGCGTCACCGAACCTTAAGTGTGTAGACCCTACGGGTTCGGGAGACACGTAGACATGACCGAGACGGCTCTCGGGCAATAACCAACAGCGGGATCTGGATACCCATGTTGGCTCCCACATGCTCCTCGATGATCTCATCGGATGAACCACGATGTCGAGGATTCAAACAATCCCGTATACAATTCCCTTTGTCAATCGGTATGTTACTTGCCCGAGATTCGATCGTCGGTATCCCAATACCTTGTTCAATCTCGTTACCGGCAAGTCACTTTACTCGTACCGTAATGCATGATCCCGTGACCAAACACTTGGTCACTTTGAGCTCATTATGATGATGCACTACCGAGTGGGCCCAGTGATACCTCTCCGTCACACGAAGTGACAAATCCCAGTCTCGATCCGTGTCAACCCAGCAGACACTTTCGGAGATACCTGTAATGCACCTTTATAGTCACCCAGTCACGTTGTGACGTTTGGTACACCCAAAGCACTCCTACGGTATCCGGGAGTTACACGATCTCATGGTCTAAGGAAGAGATACTTGACATTGGAAAAGCTCTAGCAAAACGAACTACACGATCTTGTGCTATGCTTAGGATTGGGTCTTGTCCATCACATCATTCTCCTAATGATGTGATCCCATTATCATTGACATCCAATGTCCATAGTCAGGAAACCATGACTATCTATTGATCAACGAGCTAGTCAACTAGAGGCTCACTAGGGACATATTGTGGTCTATTTATTCACACGTGTATTACGATTTTCGGATAATACAATTATAGCACGAATAAAAGACAATTATCATGAACAAGGAAATATAATAATAATCCTTTTATTATTGCCTCTAGGGCATATTTCCAACACACATAGCATATACCATGTCAATGCATCTCCCTTTAAAGATAAAGGGAAGACCTTCCTTTTGACAACATCATCGGGAATACCTGCAAGCTTAAATAATCCACAAACTTCATCCACAAAGATAAGGTGTAAATCGGGATGCAATGTTCCATCTCCTGCAAATGGATTAGCTAGCAGTTTTTCTATCATACCCGAAGGAATCTCAAAGTAAATATTTTCAAAAAGTTCAGTAGGTTGAGGAGAAACTATTTGCTCTTCTGGTCGGGGTGAAGATACCCCGAACAAGCCCCTCAAAGGATTAGTTTCCATAGTGACAAGTAACAGAAAATTTCAGCACACTATATAAATGTTTCCTTACCAAGTTCCACTCACCAAAAGCGCTACACTCCCCGGCAACGGCGCCAGAAAAGAGTCTTGATGACCCACAAGTGTAGGGGATCTATCGTAGTCCTTTCGATAAGTAAGAATGTCGAACCCAACGAGGAGCAGAAGGAAACCATAAGCGGTTTTCAGTAAGGTTTTCTCTGCAAGCACTGAAATAGTAGGTAACAGATAGTTTTGTGATAAGATAAATTGTAACGAGTAACAAGTAAATAAAGTAAATAAAGTGCAGCAAGGTGGCCCAATCCTTTATGTAGCAAAGGATAAGCCTGGACAATTTCTTATAATGAGAAAGGAGCTCCCGAGGACACATGGGAATTATCGTCAAGCTAGTTTTCATCACGCTCATATGATTCGCGTTCGGTACTTTGATAATTTGATATGTGGGTGGACCAGTGCTTGGGTACTGCCTTTACTTGGACAAGCATCCCACTTATGATTAACCCCTATTGCAAGCGTCCGCAACTACAAAAGAAGTATTAAGGTAAACCTAACCACAACATTAAACATATGGATCCAAATCAGCCCCTAACGAAGCAACGCATAAACTAGGGTTTAAGCTTCTGTCACTCTAGCAACCCATCATCTATTTATTACTTCCCCATGCCTTCCTCTAGGCCCAAATAATGGTGAAGTGTCATGTAGTCGACGTTCACGTAACACCACTAGAGGAAAGACAACATACATCTCATCAAAATATCGAACGAATACCAAATTCAAATGACTACTAATAGCAATACTTCACCCATGTCCTCAGGAACAAACATAACTACTCACAAAGCATATTCATGTTCATAATCAGAGGAGTAATAATATGTATCAAGGATCTGAACATATGATCTTCCACCAAGTAAACCAATTAGCATCAACTACAAGGAGTAATCAACACTACTAGTAACCCACAAGTACCAATTTGTGGTTTTGATACAAGATTGGATACAAGAGATGAACTAGGACTTTGAGAGGAGATGGTGCTGGTGAAGATGTTGATGGAGATTGACCCCCTCCCGATGAGAGGATCGTTGGTGATGATTTTCCCCTCCCGGAGGGAAGTGTCCCCGGCAGAACAGCTCCGCCGTAGCCCTAGATTGGTTCCACCTCGTGGCGGCGGAGTTTCTTCCCGTAAGCTTGCCCACGATTTTTTCCAGGGTAAAAGCCCTCATATAGCAGGAGATGGACATCGGGGGGCCACCAGGGGGCCCAGGAGACAGGGGGCGCGCCCAGTAGGGGTGGGCGCGCCCCCCACCCTCCTGGCCAGGGTGTAGGCCCCCTGATGTATTTCTTCCGCTCAATAATTCTTATTAATTCCAAAAACAGGTTTCGTGGAGTTTCAGGATTTTTGGAGCAGTGCAGAATAGGTTTCCAATGTTTGCTCCTTTTCGGCCGAATTCCAGTATCGGCATTCCCCTCTTCATGGTAAACCTTGTAAAATAAGAGAGAATAGCCATAAGTATTGAGATATAATGTGTAATAACAACCCATAATGCAATAAATATTGATATAAAGCATGATGTAAAATGGACGTATCAAGGTTCACAGGGGCTTTCTTCAAGAGAGCCTGGCCGATCATCAAACATGATTTACTAGCGGCTGTCAACTGTGTTTACAATCTCAGAGGGAGGATTTGGGATCTGCTCAACACGGCAAATATCGTGCTAATCCCTAAGCGGGACAATGCTCAGGACCCCGGAGACTTCCGGCCTGTGAGCCTCATGCATAGCGTTCCAAAGCTTGTAAGCAAAATGCTCGCCACCCGGCTGGCTCCAGAGATACACAAGGTGGTCACGCATAATCAGAGCGCTTTTATTCGAGGAAGGTCAATCCAGGACAATTTTCTCTATGTCAAGAATGTGATAAAAGCGGCTCACTCGACAAAATCACTGCTTTTGTTCCTTAAGTTGGATGTGGCCAAGGCCTTCGCCTCAGTCTCCTGGGCATATCTGTTGGAGGTGATGGAGGCAATGGGGTTTGGACAGAGATGGAGAGACATGATTGCTTTGATATTGGCGTCGTCCTCTTCCAGAATTCTGTTGAATGGAACGCCCGGATCGCCGTTTGTTCATCTACGTGGGCTGAGGCAGGGGGACCCGTTGTCCCCTCTGCTTTTCATCATTGCTCTGGAACCGCTGCAGAAGCTGCTCGTGATGGCAACGGAGAGGAACATTCTGAAGCCGCTGGGGACGCGGGTGGCAAGATTCCGGGCCAGTTTCTATGCGGATGATGCGGCTCTGTTCATCAACCCGGCACATGAGAAGATGTCCGCCGTCACTGCCATCTTGGAGATGTTTGGAAACGCGTCTGGTCTCAGAACAAACCTGAGTAAATCGGTGGCATACCCAATTGCTTGCTTGGACAATGATCTACAACAGGTGCTAGGGCCTGCTGGGATTGCCCAAGGATCTCTCCCCTGTCAATACTTGGGGCTGCCCCTGGGAGTGCGAAAACCGAAGATGATAGAGGTGCAGCTGCTGATCAATACGATTGCTGGTAAGCTGTCCTTAAGGAAAGGCCGACTTTTGAACAGGAAGGGCAGATTGGTTTACACAAATTCGGTGGTCACGGCTACGGCAACATACTTCTTGACTGCTTTTCCCCCGGACAAATGGTTTATTAAGAAGGTGGATAAGCTGAGGAGGAACTTTCTTTGGGAAGCGGACGATACAAACATTGGGGGGAGAAGCCTTGTAAATTAGGCACAAGTTTGCTCCCCAAGAAAAAATGGAGGGCTGGGGGTGAAGAACATTGAATGCTTTAGTCGGGCAGTCCGACTGCGATGGGAATGATTTCGCTAGGCTGAGGAAGACAGGCCATGGAAGGGATCGCTGACGCCATGCCATGAGAAGGAAAAGCAGCTGTTTGCAAGCTGCACATCAATCCTGCTGGGGGATGGACGAACTGCTGCATTCTGGACGGACAGATGGCTAAACAGGGAAGCCCCATGCATGATCTTTCTAGAGTTGTATCAACTAGCCAGGTTCAAGAAGATATCGATGCGGGAGGCGCTCCACAGCAGGAGATGGATGCATGGACTGCCAAGAATGACAATGGAGGAGCAGCTCAACCAGTTCGTGCGGCTCTAGGAAGAAGTGCAATTGCTGCATCTTACGGATGGCAAAGACCAGACCTGCTGGGACCTAACTGCCAACCAGCGCTACTCAGCAGCCTCTGCTTATGACATACAATTTGTGGCAAGAGTGGTCAAACCTGATCTGGCCAAAATATGGAAGAGTAAGATGGAGGGGAAGGTCAAGTTTTACCTATGGCTGTTGCTCCAAAACAGGAATTGGACCGCCGATCGCCTGCAAGCAAGGGGGATGGCCACATAATGCAATGTGTGCTCTATGTGACCAAGAAAATGAGACAGCGGATCACATCACCCTAGGCTACTGTTTTGCCAAGAGGTCTGGATGCAGTTCCAAAGAGGTACTGGAAGAATGGCAATAAGGGCTCCGTCGGCTGCAACCATTAAGGAATGGTGGACCGGCCTTTGTGAAGGCAGGGGGACAAAGGAGAGGAATAGGGAGCAAACCACGTTAGCGGCTTACATTGCATGGAACATCTGGAAGGAAAGAAATAGAAGGATTTTCGAGCAGAAGGAGCTGGCACCGGTTGCCCTTGCTGGGATGATAAGAGATGAGGTTCGAGTATTCTACGAGGCCACCAGCCCTGTGACCATCGAGGGCTGACCGCTGGAGGAGGAAATTGTCTTCTTTCCAGTTTATTCCTTGCTTTCTTTTTTCTTCTCTTGCCCTTGACTTATGAGGGCCGCCAAGGTTTCCTGCCTTGACCGAGCTGGCGGTTGTCGACAAGGCTCTCTGCCTTGGCCGACTAGATGTTGTAATAACTTTTTCTATCCTTCTTAAATGCAAAAAGCAGAGCTCCTGCTGTTCACGTCAAATTTTTTTTGAAAAAAATACATATTGAGTTGGCGTCATCCACCAATTTCCCCCTTCAGTTGATTTTGGATTGAGCTCTTGCGAGCTACCCCGGTTTAGACCATCGTTTCTGGCATCCGACAACATGAGAATAGGATCATCATGTTCCATCTGCACATAATTGACGCATAGAGCAGTGACCTAGCAATGCCAATAATCATCGGCACCGTTAACAGAACCAAGAACCAGAGCATCATCATCCTCCGTAAATTAGTAGGAGCAGCAATCTCTTCTGTAGATAATGAGTAGCAGAAGCAATCACTAGCTAGTGTCTCATTTTCTCCAACGGCGCTGTCAGAGGACTGGATGCCCGCCACGCGCGCGCCCGCGGTGATCGCGAACACGAGCGCCCGCATGCCGGCCGGCTCGGGCACCGCATGGTAAGGCGGCGAGCAGGAGGAGCACGCACCCGGCTGGATCCGGTGCGAGCGCGCGCGGCAGCAGCTGGAACCGGCACCTACGCGCCCCTGGCGGCTGGATCCCGGCCATCCTCTTTCTATCTCCGTAAATTCCAATCAGGTGGCTGAACAATAGGTGCAGTGATCAAAGCTTTCTTAAGTATTTCAAATGCTTCTACACAATCATCATCAAAGACAAAAGGAATATCTTTTTGCTCTAACTTAGTCAGAGGCCTAGAGATTTTAGAAAAGTCCTTAATGAACCTCCTATAAAAACCGGCATGACCAAGGAAACTTCTTATACCTTTTATGTCCTTGGGACGTGGCATCTTTTCAATAGCATCAACTTTGGTTTTGTCAACTTAAATACCTCTCTCGGAAATCTTATGCCGCAAGACAATGCCTTCATTAACTATGGCACAAGCAGAAAATGCTACTCCCTCCGTTCCTAAATAAAGTCTTTTCAAGGATTTCACTTTGGACTGGATACGAATCAAAAATAATAAATCTATACTTTAAAATATGTCCATATACATCCGTATGTCACTTGTAGTAAAATCTCTGAAAAGACTTCATTTAGGAGCGGAGAGAGTAGTAGTTTACACAAGTTCTGTTATGCGACAACTGATCGCCACTGTACTAGCCTGATTAACTCTCGATGTTTATGATGCTGCCGCGCCAGAATTATTTGTACCGACTGTATGCATGTCGCAATCATCCTAACAATTAATTAACGCCAAAGTCTATACCAACCATAATTTTTGGACGCCGATAACGTTAAAGGGTCACGCCAAAGTCTATACCAACCATAACGTTAAAGGGTCTGGCCACACACCGTGTGTGGTGTGAGCAGGAGGTAGCCCACACGAGGTGTGTGTGGGCGGACATTAGAATTGCCCACACGTGTGGGCGCGGCTACTTCGTGCCACACGCCCAACAAGTACTACTTATCTCCACCCCGTGCGTGTGGCACGAAGCAAAAATGCTCACACGTCCTAGCACAGCTACATTAGGTACCCACGAGATGACGATTTAGTTGCCATCCTGGTTGGCAGATGTAGTTATTCGGGATGGCAAGTGTAGTTGTAAAAGCATGGCAACTCTATCTGTTTTGATTATTAACTATAGTTGTCATGTCTAATTTATGGTAGTCACCGCGTGTAATCAAACCGTAGTTGCCGTGTATGATTAACTACTTGCCACACATGGTCAAACAGTAGTTGCCATGTGTGTTTACCTAGTTCCTACGTGTGGTCCAACCATAGTTGCCATGTACAGTTAATCGCAGTTGCCATGTGTGTTTATCTAGTTGTCACATACGCGCAACTGCAGTTGCCGTCTAGCAAAAGAATCACAGTTGCCATGTTTGTTTACCTAGTTGCCACGTTCGTGTAACTGCAGTTGCCATCCACAACGTAGGAGTGTCGTGTGGGCGAAATCAGTTCACCCACACGCGCATGGATTAGGTGGTGGCTGTGTGGGCAGAAACTAGTTCGCCCACACAGCGCAGCTGGCAACAGCGTGATGCGGGGGTGTGGGCAGACTCTCCAACGCCCACACACCAGTCCCGTCCTACGTGGTACACCAAATCCACCTTTTCGTGTCAAGATTCGTGCAAAAGACAATCAACGATCATTCAGGTGTGTGGGCGAGTTGGATAACGCCCACACGTGTGGACGTTAGTGTTTCCGTAATCTTTCATAATAATGCAAATAGTCACAATTGTCAACTCTCGCACAACTTGATGGATAGCAGCCATAGTTTAGTTACAATCATGCGAGTATTATAAAATGGATGTGCCATATATATGCGGCTACAGAGAACTAACAACCACACATCCTCCTCTTCCCATCTTGACCACAGACAGACTCTCTACCACAGACGCAATGTCTTCTGCTTGTGCCAACGAAGACATCATCGCAGCAAGAAGTCGACGCCAGAACCAACGAAGAGCTCTACCAGAAGTTCACCAACGTGGTGTCCTCATGGCCATCTCTTACCAATTACCCGCTCTACCGCCACCCCAACGGCTGGTATGCCCCCCTGGCGCCAATGGTCTCCACGATGGCGTCCGACGCGTGCTTCGCGGCGCGCCCCTCGGACATCATCGTCGCCATGGCGCCCAAGTCCGGCACGACGTGGATAAAAGCGATGTTTTACGTACTCCACGGTGCACCGGCTCCGGCCACCCGCTCAACTCCCTCGGCCCACACAAGTGCGTCAAGTTCCTCGATCGAGTACCAGCTCTACGTACGTGCCGAGTTCCGAGTAACTAGTGAATTAGACGACAAAAGCTACCACACCTTGTCTTTTCACTTCAGGAATCAGGATCACTACCGAAACCACACGCACATGCACAGGGTATATTAACGAGTCTGTCATCTGAACTTCCTGAGTTAAACTAAATTAGAGAGGATTCACGCACATGCACGTCAAATAAAAACTTAAAAAATGTATTACAAGTACTCCCTCCGTAAACTAATATAAAAGCATTTAGATCACTAAAATAATGATCTAAACACTCTTATATTAGTTTACAGAGGGAGTACTACTTAATATTGCCCCTCTTATAATGTCTCTCACCAATCACCATCAATCGAATAAATGGACAACTTTTCTACGATATACTACCATGTAAGCAAGGTACATTATGCCTATGTGAAGAAGCCTCAGCATGTAATACCCCTTTCCCTCTTGGTATTAAAAGCATCTCCAACAGACGCCCAAAAAAAGCTCCGCGCGATAAAAGTTTGTTTTTTTGGCGTCGGACAGCTTCAGCAGAAGCTGTAGCGCTAAAAGTTTTTGCGCGCGCGCTGAAAAACACTATCGCGCGGAGCATATTGGGGCGCCGGATTGCGCGCGCTTCACAATTTACACTGTCTGCTTTTTGGGAGCGTGTTTTTAGGCACCTGCTAAAGCAAAGTTGGTCCCGGCGTTTTAAAAGTGCTACTGTGGCGCGCTATCATGTATATTGGGCGCGGAATTTTTGTGCGGCTCTTGGAGATGCTCTAATCAAACTAGGAAAGAACCAACTGATCGAATCCATTGATACTCATTTTGCTCTTTGTAACCGCTATGTTAACCACTCCTACTGCGACCCACACTCCGGGGGATACCCATTAGGGTACCTCCTCGAGTCAACGCAGTAATCATTAATCTTGTGTTTGTCGTCCACCTCCTTGAGCTTCCGTTTCCCCTCTTCCTCGGCCACAGATCCAGGCGCTCTTCTGCGGGACGCAGGCGACGACGCTGTAGTTATGGAAGAGCGAGGTGAACGGCGCCTGGGATCAGTCGGTCTTGACGCGCCCACCTTGCGTCGCCCAGTCCTCGGCGTTCCAGATGCTACTGTACAACCTCATTGGCTGGTACAGTGGGAAAGGGATATCTTTTCTTTGTTGGTTCTTCATCTGCCGGACCGGCGTGCCGTCGACAAGTATCCTGCAGATGGAGGTGACTTGGGGTTAATTGTTGCTTTTAAATTACAGAGTTGCTTACCACTATCACAACATTTTTAGAACAATTTTTTTTTACTAGCACCACATATGTATACATGAAATCATTAAGAACTTGTTTATATTAGCAAGATAGTAGGGGAACTTACAATATCTCCTCTGGGTTCCAGAGGATGGAGTAGGAGTGGAAATCTTGAGTGGGATCAAACCAAAGCCGGTACTGCTTCTCCCGACCGCCTCTTCCCCTAGCGTAAATGTTTGTGTGCAAGGTGTATGGCTCGCCGGAGCTGTTCCCCAGGAATTCCAGGTCGACCTCATCGTGTTCTTCCCATGGCCCCTCTGTCAGCATCTGCAGCACAACAAACTAGTGGTTAGCCTAAGGATACATATGACAACATGACTGACATGAGCACATTATTTTCTGGATCACACTTACGTAGAGCGTGGTGATGGTGCCGGCCGAGTCTCCGGGGACGAGCTTGATGTCCATGTCGAACCTCCCGAAGAGGTGCTTGCTCTTGGAGCGGAACGCGGAGGTCGTCCAGCGGTCGAGGGATAGGGACACGGTTTGGCGGCCGCCACTATCGTACTCTACCTTTGTGTCGCCCCATAGCAGGTCGAGGTTGTCGGTCATGTCACTTGCTACCGGGGAGACTGCTAGGATGAGGAAGAAACCTTCTACTAGTGAGCCGAGGAGATAAGCCCTCCTTGCTAGTCGCCCCATGGTCTTCTCCTTCTAGTGGTTTCTTTCAAGTGAGTGAGTGAGTGTGTGTGATGTGTTTGAAATGGTGTGCACTTATATAGACTACAGGTGATCGAATGGGCTAGTGGGGTGCCAGTGTGTGAAGCACAAACGAGATCTAGCACATCATTTTGTTGGATTCGTCAAACATATGATGAACTAGATGTGATTGGCTGGTTAATGAAGAGTTTGGTACATAAATTGAATAAAAGTTGCTTCAACCAAAGCTAAAGTGGGAATAATTAAGTTCGCAATTGACTAACTGGAGTAGTTCTATTTATGGGATGTGGGACAAATCTGAGCTTCCCCAAGGTGTCATCTGACAAAACTAAGCTGGCCTTCTTGGGACTCGAGGGATTATGGTGTGACATGGAGAGGGTTTTAGGCCTCTTATTGTGGACTTCCTGTGGGTCAAATTTCTAGATCTACTCAAAAATCGACATGTATATTCAACCATAAGGCATACACTTAAAGATTAGTATCTGTCCAATGATGCCTTGTTGACACTTGACACACTATATCCGCTTAGAAAACACAAAGACACAGAAAACGTAAAAAGGAAAAATGCTCCTGCGCTCCTTGATGTTTTTTCAACATATTAGCACTTCTGATCACAAATATAATTTGTTGCAAAGCATCCCTTATTGATTCTTCTAGGTTCTGTACAGCTTTCAAAAAAATAGCAATAGAAAAAGCAGCATACAATTGTGAAGGATAGGTATTTACAAATGCAGGTGTTGTTGAGCGGTGAGTAATTAAATAAAGTGTAATAGTAACGTGATCTAAAGTCAAACAGGCAAAGCCACCAGTAGATCGCACCAGCTAGACTTTTTCACCTGATGATTCCCAAGGACTGTCAGGCGACTACCAAGCGTGTACACATTCAAGAAGATGCACACGGAATTCAAAAGGCCGACATCCAAATTAAAATCGAAGCAGCAACGACCACCCGTGTACGTCTCTGGGCGGTGAGTGCATAGTCAGCGAGAACATACGACATGGCCTTTCCCTGCGTGCGCCACACGCTTCACCCGAGTCGCCGGAGCACACAAGGGAAATGGTACATATGTTACTACAATTCTGGTGATCTGTAATGGTATTTGTTAGGTTTGGGGTAATAGCAAAAATTTAGGTTTGGCCAGTATTTCGGGACGACGCCTAGAATTGGTTGTGTACTTGTGTTGTATATTAATTGATTTTGTTTCATGGTGTAGAAGTATAACAAGTCATTTTCCGTGTTCATGTTTTATTATCGCCGGGATGTTTTTATTTGCGGGATTTTTTTAATCTATTCATCAAACATTATGACAGTACAAAGAACACTAGAAGTAATATAAAGAATATCCATGTTCATAGACCACCTACCGACGAGTACAAGCAATTGAGCGAGCCAAAGGCACGCTGCCATCATTGCGCCTCCCTTACGGGAGTCAGGCAAATCTTGTTAGAGTAGACAGTCAACAAGTCACCATGCGAAGACCCCAAAGGACCAAAACACCAAAAAACAACCATTGCCGATAAAAAGAAGCATACATAGAAAAATCCAACATGTAGACACATGCACACAGACAAACGAATACCAGATTCATAGAGATTCACAAAGACAAACATCAATTGAATCCTGCGATATGAGACACAGCATCTGACGATGCTAGATGTACCACTGGAACCGGGGCTAGGCGGGAAGAACCTTATTCCATTTTCAGAGAGCCACCACTGCTTCACTTCCTGAGCAAAACACAAACTATAAACAAACTAACAAACACCTAAAATGAAGCAGGATTCGGAATCCGCCCGGCCTCCATGGCCCAAAGACCAAATGAGGCGAGCCAGATCGGTGGTGGCACCTGTAGGAGGCGTGTAAAACTATTTGCTGGAGTCACTTGTGGGGAAGAGGAGGGAAAAAGTTCATATGTTTGGTTGACTATCTATTCCTGGGATGTTTGCCATTTTTCTCCAAATAATGCATTTTTTTAATAATAAACCAATAGGTATAATCGATTTTGGACTTCACGTCTCCATGAAGATGAGTTGCACATCACATCTATGTTATTGCAGGAGGCTCAGTACCAGTACCAACAATCAAAAGCATCCACAACCTTATCCTCTCCTACCTCTTCATCCTCCCTTCCCTTCGTCGTTTCTAGAGACCGTTGGTCAGCTTAAATCGGGACACTTGTCGGTGAAGGTAGCGGCGGGGACGTCTTTCCTTGGATTGCCTTTGGTGTTGAGAATAGATGTATGGATGGCGGCTCGAGGTAGAGGGCATGATTGCGTTGTAGCGATCTTTGCTAGTGACACGCCCACGATCCTGTCGGTAGCTTGACGGGAGGCAACATCAACCTGATGCATCATAATATGATGGTTCTTTCCTCGGGCACACATGTGACAGCGTGGTCTTGCGCTGGTAGGCGATTGATACAACTGGACGGGGGGGTCTTAGATCTTCATATCCGATGACAACGACGCGTATGTTTTGCGGATTGGTCCTACCACCACAGATGAGGACATCGGGGAATTGGGACGAAGCATGACTGATGGAGTGTCCCGAATTGGTATTTTGACAGTGATGGTGACATGATCTCTCGCTGATCTCTGTAGCATGTGCGACGGCGAGCTTCGTTGTTCGGAACCTTCGGTAAGGATCGTATCTTGTTGTGACTCGAATGTCTGAATATGCTATGCGATCATGATCTTCACCTGCATCGTTTCTCACGTCAACATTGTGTTACACATGTACATGCTGGAATCGCGGAAAGTGGTGACAACAATATGAAAGTGCATTTAGTCGACTAGAAGGGGGTGAATAGGCAATTTTTACAAATTCGTCACTGAGGAATTTCAGGGCAAGGAAATTCCTAAGTCACGAACAACTAGCAGCGGAATAAGTACTTAGGTATAAGAATAACATAGCAATAGCAGAGTCATCATGATGAAATAAAAAACAAACACAGAGTACAGAAAGCGTAAACACATGATAAGCAGGCCGAAGACAATGTGACTAAGGAAATTGGATTGAGGAAATAGAGAAATTCTTCAGTCAAAGTCTTCAAACAGTAATGATCAGGTTCATCAACACATGAATGTGGAAATGAAAGGGTTGAGAAAATAGAACCAGTAGGCTTAGTGAAGACAATGATTTGGTAGACCAGTTCCAACTGTTGTGACAGTTGTATGTCTGGTTGGAGCGGCTAAGTATTTAAACTCGAGGACACACAGTCATGGACACACAGTCCTCACCGTATTCTCCTTGAGTTAAGATCGCACAGACCTCGCCCAACACTCGTGGTAAGTCTTCACAGGTGATTTCCAAACCTTCACATACTTGGTCACTCAGCGATCCACAATTCCTCTTGGATGCTCAGACCATGACGCCTAACCGTCTGGAGGATACACAGTCCTCAAAGGTAACAAGCGTCGGTTCCACACAGGAACAATCTCTTCAGTGATGCTCAATCACTTTGGGTTTGTAGGTGTTTGGGTTTTGGGTTTTTCTCACTTGATGATTTTCCCTCAAAGTCCTCGGAGGATGGGATACTCTCAATCGACAAGTGTCAATTTCCTCAGAGCATCCAACTAGCTAGTGGTTGTAGGGGGCGGCTATTTATAGCTTAGGGAGCAGCCCGACATGATAAGACATAAATTCCCTTCAATGATATGACCGTTAGGTGGTAGGATATTTTGGACAGCTAGCATGTAGCACAGCAACGGTCGGATTTGAGGTTCGAATTCCTCAGGGCTATCATGTTCCTCACTGTGTAGGCAATCCGCACTGGCGAATTCCTAACTCCTCAGTTAGAACACATTCCTCAGAGACCAGAAGATCTTCGTCTCTGTCACTGAAGAAATTGACTGAACTGATATGAGATTTCGAATGGCTTCACTCGAAAGGATTGGGTAGGTGTAGGATTTTGAGATGAGCATCACTTGGAAATCAGTTTCCTTAGTATTACCTCGACCCCCTTTAACAGTACGGTGTTTCCTATGACTCAAGAAAGAGAAAATGAAACTACGAAACAAAAGTCTTCACGCTTCATAATCCTCGCATGAATATCCAAGTTTTCAAGGTCACACCAATTTCTTCACGTTCAAAGTCTTTAGGAGAACCAAAGTCTTCAGCTGAAGAGATGCATTTCTAGGGGTCGACATTCACTGTAAATATCAAACTCCTCATCGAATTATAGATCCTGTGTACACTCACAAACATATTAGTCCCTTAACCTATAGGTCCTCAGTACACCAAAATCACTAAGGGGCACTAGATGCACTTACAATCTCCCCCTTTTTGGTGATTCATGACAATATAGGTTAAGTTTTCAATGGGGATAAACATATGAAGTGTAAATACTCATATTGAGGAATTTGATTGCAAGATATAGAAGAACTCCCCCTGAAGATGTGCATAGTGAGGAATTTTCTTTTGAAGCAATGCACATTTGAAGAGTAGAATCATGGAGAACTCCCCCTATATCTTGTAATTCGTACACGCATTTAACATATCGAATGAAGAATTTGAAATGCATGATAAAATATGGTGACTGATGTAATTCAGCATGCGTGCATAACATAGATCAGGAAATAGCATGCAGAAAAACAGAGCAAAAGTATCAGGTCACCATCGGACTAAAGTTTACAACTCGATCCAACAAACACTTCAGAAGAGCGAGAATTGCAACTTAACAAAAAACGCCCATATAGATAGACCCGCTTGAATACTAACTGAAATTTCTCCCCCTTTGTCATCAGATGACCAAAAGGGACGAAAAGTGAGGACTAAAGCCCCTGAAGAATATCATCACGAAGTTGATGGAGGAGTGCCAGCGTTGTTGGGGTCGGTTGTTGGAGTGGGGCCTGCCGCAGTGTCGTCCAAATATTCATTTTCATCAGTGTCGCGTGATGAAGAAAATGAGCTGGCCACCAAAGAAGGAACATCGACTTTCTTGAATTTCTTCGTCGGTCGCTTAGACCAGTTGAAGTCCTGCTTGAAGCCCATCTGCTTAAGATCTTCTTCACCGTAGAGATGAGTCAGAGCAGCCCAGGTGCGATCAAATACTTCATGGAGGTAGTAATGGTTCTTCTTCACTGAATTGTGTGTAGCAGTCATGTTGTGAAGAATGAACCAAACTGATGCTTGAACCATTTGTGGTGGCGATCGACCTTCTGATGAAGACTGAGGAGAAGCTCACGAGCAGTCATCACCCTTGGAACTGTGCCTTGAGGATTTTTCTTTGAAGCATTGGCGGCAGAGTCATGAGTGGCAGAGTCGTCATTGGTGGAGTAAGATGCAGTTTTGCGGAACTGTCCATCTAATGGATGAATGCCTTCATCAATAGTAGCAGTGGCCTTGCCCTTTTCATCAGCTGAGGAAAACATTCGCTTGAGGACTTCAATGGGGGGCAAGTAGCTGCCATGGTTGAGTGTGTCAGCCTTGTAATTGATTGAAGACCTTGATCTGAGGAATCTCATAATCCAGGGAGCGTAAGGCTTGAATTCAAAAGGAGACAATGCAACATTTGCCAGAGTCCTCATGAAGAAGTCATGGTAGTTTATTGGAATAACATGCATGATATTGAGGAGCAGATTCTTTATGATGCCAACGACGTCTTCTTCATTCAAGTAGTGGCCTTTGATTGGACTCAATGTCTTGGTCGGGATGCGATAGACAGTCCGTGGCACATATAGCAATTCCTTCACGAGGAATTTAGACCTGGGGACTTGACGGGCTTTAGCGGCTTCATCAACACTTACATTTAGTGATCTATGAGTTCAGGTTCATGATACATAAGACGCGCACCTTCAAGGGGAGTACTGACCGGCAGGGCATGAAGCAATTAAGAGGCTGGTTCTTTGAAGTGAGTGTTCTCTGTCATCCAGTCCAACACCCAAGAATTTATATCATCATAATTTCCTGTGATGTGCAGCATTGCATAGAACTGAAGAATTAGTTCTTCATTCCAATGACATATATCGGTGCAGAAGTTAAGCAGTCTAGCGTCATGAAGAACACTGAGGACTGGTGTGAAGCATGACAGCGATTCCATGTCCACATGCGGAATATGCTCATGGTCAAAGACTTTGTCCTTATCAAAATGCAGTGAAGAATAGAAGTTTGCTTGGCTGGTGGTCTAGAAACGCTTCCTTCAAAGACGAGCAGAGTCATATGGGTTGTATTCTTTGAAGAACACATGCTCGTGGAAGAAGTCATTAGCTTTGAACTTCGGCGTCTTCGAGAATGGATTCTTCGGCTTAGGCTGAGGTGTATCAGTCCATGTCTTCACAGCCTCAGGAATCACAGTCTCAGGAGCCGCAAGCTGAGGAATTTCAGTTACTACTTCAGTAGTAGCCTGGGTCTCCTTTTCTTCAGCAACTTTATCATCAGCACTAGTGGCTAGAATTTCTTCAAGCATGGTAAGAAGAGGTGCTTGAGGTTCATCAGAGCCCGTGTGAATTTCTTCATTATGAACTGGGAACTGAGGAATCTTTTGCAGTGGGGTGAACATGGGGGAATTGGAGTGATGACTTTCCCAGTAGTCATCATTCAACACTCGAGTGGTGCATCCAATGTCCACGTCTTCTTCTTCTTCATTCATTTCTTCAACGCCTGCCTCTTCAGCCGTGAACTGAGGCATGGGCGATGATACCAGAGGGGTTGAAGTGACATTGTCCACTTCAATTTCTTCATCCATCATGCTCTGTCGAAGCAGCAGAAGGATCTTCTTCATCGGATTCACTTGGAATCTTGTAATCTTCACCAAAAGGAATGATTTCCTTTGATGGCATGCTTGAAAGAGGAACCACATTAATTGGATTTGCAAATGAGCTGGTCAAAGTATTCATTTTCTTGGGAGAAGAAGACTCTGAGGAAGCAGATGCTTTCCTTTTCTTCAGTGCAGCTCGCTCCGCAGGCTTGGTTTTCTTCACTTATAATTTAGAAGGAAGAATAGGACTTGGTGTTGGCGCAGGAGGAGCATGGGAAATTGGTGCATATTCTTCAGGCACAACTGATGCAGTTGTCCTGGCTTGTTCAGTTTCCTCAGGCACATCGTCAGATGCTTCAGCTGGCCTGACTTGTTCTTCAGGGGCAATACTAGTGGTTGCCCTGGCAATTTCTTCAGCGGCTGGAATAGCTTCATCAGCCCTGGTGCTTTCAGTTTCATCAGCAGCCTGATTTTCATAAGCGGTGGTAGCATGTTCTTCAGTGGGTTGTGTAGATACTTCAGCCTGAGGAATTTCAATGTGCGTTGGAGCAGCAACATTGGGTGTAAATCCCTTCGCCGTTTTGACGAGTCTGACTTTGGCTCCCAGCCATTCTGCCTTGTAGGCGTAAAATTCATCATCGAGTTTCTTGATGTCAGATTGTAGAGCGACAACTTCTTCAGGCGATAGTGTTAGAATGTTGTCCATTAGAAAGCGTTGTTTCTTGTACTGGGCTTTCTTCATAGACCTGGCTTTCTCAAATTTCCATTTTTCTTCAGAAATGAAGGCCGTCAACATATGACTTTGGCCAGGTGTGAGATTTAATTATGGCAAGGGAGTGTTTGGGTCCTTGTGCCAGAGGTCAATGAAGTCCAGGATCTTCCTCGGATCCAACATGAGGGGCACATCACTGCCCTTGGCACTAGCGGCCCTTTGGTATCAGTCTCTGATGATTTTGGCTAATTCCTCATCATCAGTTTCGTCATCGTCCGACAGCACTTGGAAGGCAACTTGCTTCTTGTGAGGACTTGGTCTGGTGCCTCGTCCAGCAGTAGCCTTGGTCTTCAGCAAAGTGGGGCCTATTGAAGACAGTGGAGGAGCCAAAGAACTTGCAGATGCTCCTGAGGCAATTGAGATGCCTATGGTCCTTTGGCAAGAGGCGAGATGCACAGGTGCCGAGGACTTTGTTGGAGGAGCTGAGGGTTTTGCAACCTTAGGAACTGGAGCAGCTTGAGGAATAGGCCGTAAGGGCACAGATGAGCTTGGCCGTGAGGGCATTGCTTAGGAAGTGGTTTTCGAGCAGGCTTCTTTGGCATAGCCTTCTTGCTAGTAGAGGCCTCAGCAGCGGTAGCAGCCGAGTCTTCGTTGAATTTCCTCACTACTTCTTTGGCCTGTTTGGCCAACTTGTCTTTCCGCTTGGCCCATTCATCAGCATAGTCCTCACCGTGCTTGATGCTAGTGGGATCAAAAATTTTGCCAGGTGCCAACAGAGGTCTTGGGTAAGGAGGGTTTAGAGCGAATTTCTTCATGTACTTTGGAGTAACATATTTGTATTCCCTCCATTCCCGTGCCCATCTTCTTTCAATTTTCTGAATGCGCACCTTGCGCTCATTCTTTGTTTAGTTTCCATGAGTTGCCTCATCAGGTGTGCAATACCATGCATATGTGTCATCAGGGATTTCAAAAGCAGTGTTGACTTCTAGTTTCTTCCCTCCCTTATGAGGTTTCTTCCCATCTGCCATTTTCTTCAGCTGGGAATTTTGAACTATTGAGTTCTCTGAAGAAGTATGCAGCTTTTCTTCGAAGAACGCTGCAAATGAGTTAAGTTGATGAGAACCTACTGATTCAGCAGCAGACATGTGTACCTGTGAACAGAGTTTAGGTGCGAAGAATTTGGAGAGGTCATATGCGTTCTCAGAAGTTTTTGCAAAATGGAACAAGTTTAAGGAAATTGACCAGATATGTCTTGAAGAATTTCACTAAGCGTTCTTTGACTTAGGTTCCAGAGTTGTATGGATTGTGAAATTCACACAATTGAGGAATCTTGAGGAAAAACGTCACTTAGATAAATAGATCAAGAACAGATGATTGTGTGAGGTGTTTAGAGTGTGGAAGTTGAAGAATAAACACCTTTTGAAGATTTTATGGAAATCACCAGAATCAACAAAGGAAGTAAAAGTAACCTTTAATTACCCTTGACGAAGAACACGACAAACTGGGATTGTTAGATTGGAAGTTCGTCAGTCCAGATCTTCCATGCCCTAACTTGGCAGAGGAAGACAGCTACGACGGCGGCAGAGTGAAGATATCCGCGGCCGGCGCGAGTACGATGACGACGAGGTCGAGGCAGTGAAGCTCTTCCTCACCGGCGACGATGAAGGTAACGGCGGCGCTAGGGCTTGAGAGATCGAGCGAGGGGAGTGAGATTGAGCGGAGTAAGTGCAGTCTGAGGAGGGTGAGGGGTATTTATAGCCGAGGTGAAAAACTGCTCGCCCGAGGAAAATGGACGAACATGCCCCTGACCCTTCTCATCCTAGCGACATGTGTCACCCACCTACAGTGTGGTGGAGATCGTGTGAGATCGTGGGTGAATAGATAAATCTAATCATGGGATGTGGAACGGTTTGAGCGGCAAAAGCTGAAAATTTAGAGAAGAATATTTTAATGTTTCATTCGCAAATTCTTCAGCTGACAAGGACACAGTGAAGATTTTGAACGGGTTTCAAATAGAATGCACATGAAGAATTTGTGAACAGACTCGGTTGAGTTTAGCATAGAGGGGGAAAGGGCCCGATCACATTCACTTAGCAGAAAAAGCAACTTGAAGAATTAGCAATAAGTGAATGTTGTAGAGGACATAAAAACTCAAGTATATATAGAGTCAATGAAGAACAATGACGGAAAGAGTGAAGACAATGCAAAGTTGAAGAAATTGAACAACTGAGGAATTTCAAAAATGAAGAAAAACTCAAATTGAAGATTTTCAACTTTGGTTGGTGGCGTAACCCACCATATAAGAATGATGATTTCAGACACCGCGTACAATTGTCATAGGGTTCTAAGAATCAAATTCTTCACACTTAGAGGGTTAGTCTTCATTGATTGAATAAAAACATTACTTCTTGTGTTGCACATCTAAGTCATCAAGTTTGCATAAATGTTAGGATATGTGTCCTTTTCAAAGAACATTTGAAGATTCTAAAATATTTAGCTCACACCGCAACTTGCTAAATCTCTTCTCATCCAAGGGATTTGTGAAGATATCGGCCAGCTGGTCTTCAGTATTTGCGTGGTCGATGGAGATGTCACCCATCAACACATATGGTCACGAAGAAAATGATGACGAATCTGGATGTGCTTTGTCTTCGAATGCTTAACTGGGTTGTGAGAAATCTTGATAGCACTCTCATTGTCGAAGTAGAGTGGCACATTCTTCACATTGATGCCATAGTCCTTGAGGTTTGCTTCATCCATAGCAATTGAGCACAACAGGGTCCAGCAACAATGTACTCAGCTTCAGCAGTAGAGAGTGATACGCAGTTCTGCTTCTTCGAGGACCAACATACCAAGGATCTTCCGAGTAAATGACATGTGCCTGATGTTGACTTGCGGTCCACCCGATCACCAGCATAGTCAGAGTCAGAATATCCAATGAGATCAAAGGAAGAGCCCTTGGGATACCATAATCCAAGTGTTGGAGTGTGAGCTTGATATCGAAGAATATGCTTCACAGCCTTATGGTGTGATTCCTTCGGTGTAGCTTGAAATTGGGCACACATGCAAACATTAAGCATAATATCCGGCCTAGATGCACATAGGTAAAATAAAGAGCCAATCATGGAGCGGTATACCTTTTGATCAAAGTATTTACCATTTTCATTGGTGCATAGATGGCCATTTGTGGGTATAGGGATTTTGACGCCTTTGCAATCTTGCATGCTAAATTTCCTCAACGCATCCTTGAGGTATTTCTCCTGGGATATGAATATGTCATTGTGTCATTGACGAATTTGAAGACCTAAGAAGAATTTCAACTCTCCCATCATAGACATTTGATATTCCTCACTCATCATATAGGAAAATTCATCACTGTAACGTTGGTTAGTACAACCAAAGATACTATCATCAACATATATTTGGCACACGAATAATTCATCATCATATGCTTTGGTGATAAGAGTTGGGTCAAGTGAACCGGGTTTGAAGCCTTTCTTCATGAGGAATGCCTTCAGTGTGTCATACCACGCCCGAGGTGCTTGCATGAGGCCATAGAGAGCCTTGTTGAGTCTGTAGACGTGATCTGGAAATTTTGGATCCTCAAAACTTGGTGGTTGAGCAACATATACTTCTTCCTCAAGCTTACCATTGAGGAATGCACTTTTCACATCCATTTGATGTAAGATAATATTATGATGGTTAGCGTAAGCAAGCAATATGTGAATAGCTTCAAGTCTAGCAACAGGTGCAAAAGTTTCATCGAAATCAATTCCTTCAACCTTTGTGTAGTCTTGAGCTACAAGACGAGCCTTATTCCTCACCACAAGACCATTTTCATCTTGTTTTTTGTGGTAGATCCATTTGGTACCGATGATGTTGTGCTTGTGTGGTTCTGGTCGCTTCACAAGGTCCCACATGTTGTTGAGCTTGAATTGAAGCAATTCATCTTGCATGGCTTGAATCCACTGAGATTCCATGAATGCTTCATCAACTTTAGTGGGCTCTGTGATAGAGACAAACGCAAAATGCCCACAAAAGTTAGACAAGTGTGAAGCTTTTGAGCGCGTGAGAGGACCTGGTGCGTTGATGTCGCTGATGATTTTCTCGATATGCACTTCGTTTGCAACGCGAGGATGTGCAGGTTGACGAATTTGCTTAGGCCCAGCAATTTCTTCAGGACCATTTTCTTTAGCAGCATCAGTGTGATTTTCTTCACAATCCGGAATGAATTCTTCAGGAGATTCTTCGGTAGGGATGTTATCCTCAGTAGCTTTGAACTTGATGGATTCCTCAGGTGACATTTCATCTATCACAGGAGGTAGGTTCTCTCTTTGCGAGCCATTAGTTTCATCGAACCACACATCTACAGTTTCAACAATCTTGTGATGATTGATGTTGAAGACTCTGTAGGTGTGCGAGTCCTTTCCGTAACCAAGCATAAAACGCCCATGTGCTTTAGGTGCAAATTTAGAGTGATGGTGAGGATCTCTAATCCAACATTTAGCACCGAAGACTTTGAAATAACTTACATTGGGTTTCTTGTCAGTGAGGAGTTCATATGAGGTCTTTTTGAAGAATTTGTGAAGATATACTCTGTTGATGATGTGGCATGCAGTATCAATAGCTTCAGGCCAAAAGCGCTGTGGTGTCTTGTATTCATCAAGCATGGTGCGAGCCATCTCAACAAGAGTTCTGTTCTTGCGCTCCACGACGCCATTCTGCTGAGGAGTATATGGAGCAGATAATTCGTGAGTAATACCGAGTATATCAAGATATTCATCGAGGCCAGTGTTCTTGAAGTCAGTTCCATTATCACTCCTGATATGCTTGATCTTCACACCGAAGTTAGTAGAAGCTCTTGAGGAAAATCGTCTGAACACTTCCTGCACTTCATTTTTGTAAGTGATGATATGCACCCATATATAACGAGAATAATCATCAACTATGACAAAGCCATATAATGATGCAGAACTAGAGAACATGGCATAATGAGTAGGGCCAAAGAGATCCATATGAAGTAATTCAAAGGGACGAGAAGTGGTCATGATAGTCTTAAAGGGATGCTTGGCTCTGGTGATCTTTCCAGCCTCACAAGCCCCACAAAGATGATCTTTGAGGAAGCCATTGATACGTCCATTTTGCATCATGATTTTATATCAATATTTATTGCATTATGGGATGTTATTACACGTTATGTCACAATACTTATGGCTATTCTCTCTTATTTTACAAGGTTTATCATGAAGAGGGAGAATGCTGGCAGCTGGGATTCTGGCTGGAAAAGGAGCAAATATTGGAATCCTATTCTGCACAGCTCCAAAAGTCCCGCAATTCTACGAAAGTCATTTTTAAATTTAATAAGAATTATTGGGCAAATAAAGTACCGAAGGGGGCCCACACCCTGGCTAGGAGGGTGGGAGGCACCCCCTCCTACTGGGCGCGCCCCTGTCTCCTAGGCCCCCTGGTGGCCCTCCGGTGCCCATCTTCTGCTATATGAGGTCTTTTATCCTGGAAAAACATCAGAAGAAAGATCACGAGACGAAACTCTGCCGCCACGAGGCGGAACCTTGGCGGAACCAATCTAGGGCTCCGGCGGAGCTGTTATACCGGGGAAACTTACCTCCGGGAGGGGGAAATCATCACCATCATCATCACCAACGATCCTCTCAACGGGAGGGGGTCAATCTCCATCAACATCTTCACCAGGACCACCTCCTCTCCAAACCCTAGTTCATCTCTTGTATCCAATCTTGTATCAAGACCACAAATTGGTACCTGTGGGTTGCTAGTAGTGTTGATTACTCCTTGTAGTTCATGCTAGTTGGTTTATTCGGTGGAAGATCATATGTTCAGATCCTTCATGCATATTAATACTCCTCTGATTATGAACATGAATATGCTTTGTGAGTAGTTACGTTTGTTCCTGAGGACATGGGTGAAGTCTTGCTATTAGTAGTCATGTGAATTTGGTATTCGTTCGATATTTTGATGAGATGTATGTTGTCTCTCCTCTAGTGGTGTTATGTGAACGTCGACTACATGACACTTCACCAATATTTGGGCCTAGAGGAAGGCATTGGGAAGTAATAACACTAGTAGAAAACGGACCTAATATGAGACACATTAGTGCCGGTTTGGTTTCGATCCGGCACTAATGTGTCCATTTGTGCCGGTTCCAACGGCTAGCCGGCCGTCCTCATTAGTACCGGTTCGTGGCGAACCTTTAGTACCGTTCGTGCCACGAACCGGTACTAAAGAGGGTGGTGGCAGGTGTTGTCGATCCTGGGGCCGTCCAGCACCTTTAGTACCGGTTCGTGGCACGAACCGGTACTAAAGGTCGACGCACATAAACCCTTCGTCCACCCGAGCCACTCTGTTCTTCCCCTTTCCCCTCACTTCTCCTCTGTTCTTCCCCTTTCCCCTCGAGCTCCTCACAAATTTTGCCCAAAATTTGTCAAGATTTGAGGGCCCCCATCCATTCAAATGATCACAAAGGTTATCAACTTTGTCCTTTCAACTCTCATTGCTAGATTAGCTCTTGCAATGCTTTGTATAGTGATTAATTTGGGAGGAATTATATTTGCTAGTATTTGATTTATATGCAATTTGAGGTAAAAAATAACACTTAGTTTGCATATGTAGGTGTGGTTTACTTAGTGCCTTCTAAATCTCCGTCGTAACCACCGTCGATCGCTCAAGACTGTCTCCCGTCACGCGGCACCACCTTGTGGTGAGGCTCTTGTTCATGAATGTTTTACATTACCAAATTGATGTTTGTGTGATTTAGATATATAGTTACTCATATAATTATCTTACCCGACGTTGTTTGTTATACATAGTGCCATGGTTTTGATATCCGTCCCTTGACCCTCGTCCTTGTTATGATTCAGATGTGGCATATTCTCTTTTAAAACTAGTTGTTGCATTTCGTGTTTATGACAAATTATGCCCATCAAGTTGACATAGATATTTTTATCTAGGAGGTATGTGAACGGAAATTCCAACCGACCCTATTGTCGAGAGGTTAAATTTAGTTGAAAGAGAAAACGAGTATTTGAAAGAAAAATTGAAAAGAATTGAGGGGGAGAAGATGGAATTGGAGTTGCATGTTGCCGATGTCGTCGATGATCACAAGATCAAGATGGAGAAAATGAGGTTGAAGATTAGAAAGATTAGAAAATATGCCATTGATAGTGTGGCTTGGTATCATTATGCTGTTGGATCAATTGTTACCTTAGTTGCGATCTTCATCGCATTTGTTGTTGCATTTAAATTCTTTAGCTCGAGAGTTATTTGTATGTTGCATTTAAGTAAGTGCTGTATATGAACTTTATGTATGAAATTGTATTAATTTGGTCTATTTGGTGTTGTATAATGAAGATGAGCCGACAATGGATGTATGATGACCGATGCTCTCCCGAGTTCATTAATGGCGTGCATACTTTTCTGCGGGCCGCTGAGGCAAACAAGCGGGCGGATGGTTTTATGCCTTGTCCATGTGCTGGCGGTAAGAATGGTCATAGTTACTCTACGTCAAGAACCATTCAGGTCCACCTATTTGAGTCCGGTTTCATGCCCCAATATAATGTTTGGACCAAGCACGGAGAAAGAGGGGTTATGATGGAAGACAATGAAGAAGAAGAGGACGACGACGGCTATCCTAGCCACGGGTTCCCTGAATACGATGATACAACAATGGGGGAAGAAGCTGAGCCGGCAATGCGGGAAGAAGCTAAAGAAGAGGCATCAGATGAGCCCGCTGATGATCTAGGTCGGGCCATTGCCGATGCAAAGAGAAACTGCGCAAGTGATCTGGAGAGGACGAAGTTGCAGAGCATGTTAGAGGATCACAAGAAATTGTTGTACCAGTGCGAAGCTGACAAAAAAGTTGGGCACCACACTTGAATTGCTGCAATGGAAGGCAGAGAATGGTGTATCTGACAAGGGATTTGGAAAGTTGCTGGCAATGATAAAGAATATGTTTCCAAAGGACAACGAATTGCCCGAGAGTATGTATGAAGCAAAGAAGGCTGTCTGCCCTCTAGGGTTAGAGGTGCAAAAGATACATGCATGCCCTAATGACTGCATCCTCTACCGCGGTGAGTACGAGGATTTGAACGCTTGCCGTGTATGCGGTGCATTGCGTTTTAAGATCGTCGCGATGACCACGGTGATGTCGAGGGCGCGCCCAGAAGAAGATTCCTGCCAAGGTGATGTGGTATGCTCCTACAATACCACGGTTGAAACGTTGTTCCAAAACAAAGAGCATGCGAAGGCGATCGCTGCACGCAGAAGACCGTAAGAAAGACGGAAAGTTGAGAGTACCGTGGACGCTTCATAGTGGAGAAAAATCGAGAGAAATCTTCGAGGAGTTTGCAGGTGACCCAAGGAACGTATGGTTTGGTCTAAGCACAGATGGCATTAATCCTTTTGGGGAGCAGAGCAGCAACCATAGCACGTGGCCTGTGACTCTATGTTTGTATAACCTTCCTCCTTGGTTGTGCATGAAGCGGAAGTTCATTATGATGCGGTGCTCATCCAAGGCCCTAAGCAACCCGGCAATGACATTGATGTGTACCTAAGGCCATTAGTTGAAGAACTATTATAGCTGTGGAATGGAACAGGTGTGCGTGCGTGGGATGAGCACGGACAGAAGAATTTGACCTAAAGGCGTTGCTGTTCGTGACCATCAATGATTGGCCTGCTCTCAAGAACCTTTCGTGACAGACAAACAAGGGATACCGCGGATGCACGCACTGTTTGGATGATACCGACAGATATATTTGGATAGTTGTAGGAAGAATGTGTACCAGGACATCGCCGATTTCTTCCGACAAGGCATCCCGTAAGAAAGAAAGGCAAGCATTTCAAAGGTGAGGCGGATCACCGGACGAAGCCTCACCACCGTACTGGTGCTGATGTACATCATATGGTAAAGGATTTGGAGGTAATCTTTGGAAAGGGTCCTGGCGGAAAACCTATTCCGAAGGACGCTGACGGACGCGCACCCATGTGGAAGAAGAAATCTATATTTTGGGACCTGCCATATTGGAAAGACCTAGAGGTCCGCATGAAGGTACCGTCTGGCTTCTAGTCGAATATAAAGGGAATAATAAATATGGCAGAGAAAAAGTTCCAGAACCTAAAGTCTCATGACTGCCACGTGATTATGACGCAACTCCTTCTGGTTGCACTGAGGGGGCTTCTACCGGAAAACGTTCGATTAGCCATTGTGAAGCTATGTGCATTCCTCAATGCAATCTCTCAGAAGGTAATCGATCCAGAAATAGTACCAAGGTTACAGAATGATTTGGTGCAATGTCTTGTCAGTTTCGAGTTGGTGTTCCCACCATCCTTCTTCAACATCATGACGCACGCCCTAGTTCACCTTCTTGAAGAGATTAACGTTTTGGGTCCTGTATTTCTACACAATATGTTCCCCTTTGAAAGGTTCATGGGAGTCTTGAAGAAATATGTTCATAACCCTGCTAGGCCAGAAGGAAGCATCTCGAAGGGCCATGAAAATGAGGAGGTCATTGAGTTTTGTATTGCCTTCATTCCTGACCTTAAGCTGATTGGTGTTCCTGAATCGCGGTATAAGGGCAGACTGGAAGGAAAAGGCACGCTAGGAGGGCATCAAATAATATGTATGGACGGGCATTCTCTCACTGAAGCACACTACACATTTCTACAGAATTCCGCCTTGGTGGCTCCGTATATGGAGGAACACAAGAATTTTCTACAGTCCAAACACCCGGAGAAGTCTGACGACTAGATTACACGCGAACAAACGAGGACTTTCGCCTTTTGGTTGCAGAAACGTGCCCTGAATGATGGCGATATTCAAGATGACCTGTACTCGCCGTCCCAGTTACCATCTTCGAATATAATGACTTTCAAAGGGTACCATATAAATGGGAATACATTTTACACGATCGCCCAAGATAAGAAGAGCACCAACCAAAACAGTGGTGTCCGCTTTGATGCAACAACCAACACGGGAAAGGAAACATATTTTGGTTACATAGAGGACATATGGGAACTTAACTATGGATCAGGTGATTTGAAGGTCCCTTTGTTTCGGTGCAAATGGGTCAATATGACACGAGGCGGGGTAACGGAAGACCCGCAGTACGGAATGACAACAGTGGATCTCAACAATCTTGCGTATGCAGACAAACCATTCGTCCTAGCCAATGATGTGGCGCAGGTTTTTTATGTGAAATACATGTCTTCCAGGCCGAGAAAAAGAAAAGATAAGGAAGCGAATGGATCATACGACGAGCCAAAGCGCCACATAGTTCTTTCAGGAAAAAGAAACATCATGGGAGTGGATGACAAGACAGACATGTCAGAAGATTATGAAAAGTTTGATGAAATTGCTCCATTCACAGTGAATATTGACACGAGCATCATGTTAAATGATGAAGATTTTCCATGGTTACAGCGCAAAGGGACACACGCGAAGAAAAAGTTTCACACCGAAAGATCTGGGATGTGATCGGCTTCACTATCATCACTTTCTTCTGTGTTTCACACCCAGGAGGGAATGTCTGTAATAGTTAGGGTAGTTATGTGTTTTGGCATTTGAAACGCAAAGAAATTTTATGTGCAAACAAATTCTTTTGATGCATTTACTGATTTTTTCCAGCTAAATGACCCTGAAATTGAAAAGCATTTCAAATGAACTCTGAAAAGGTTGAAAGTTGGCATGGTATCATAATTTCATACAAATAGCATGTGCAAGAAAGTAGAGAGGGTTACAACAAAAACTGGATGCACTTCGTGTACAAAATGGACAATCTCTTTCGAAGTATCAGGGTTTCCGACGAAAACTGAACTGTTACAAAGGCATTTCATTTTTTTAAATAACCTAAGCATTACCAAATTGAATATAATGATAAAATACACTAATATTAAACATAAGAAAAAAGAATCACTGAAAAAACTTTTTTCAACGTTAAGTTATTCACAAACTAGTGATTCACACAAATTTCAAATAATTCAAATTTTAAACTATTCAAATTTGAAAACTACCGGTACTAATAGAAATTTTGTAATTTTTTGTACCTAAAGCAAAAATATTCACAAAGAAACTCTAAATACAACAAAAAACTACTCAAAAATAAATAAAACAAAAAAAATAAAGCAAAAAAAATTAAGAAAAAAAAGCCCGCCTACTGGGCCAAAGCGGCCGGCATACGACTAGTAACACAACCTTTTGTTGGGCCAGGATGCAGGCCCGCAAAGGCCCAATAGGCCCACTGGGAGAAGAGGGCAGGTAGGCCCAGTAGGCCTGGTTAGGAGAGGAGCTCGAGAGAGCTACCGCACTGGGGCTTATAAACCAGTGTGGTAGCCCCTCGACTAGCAAGGTGGGACTGAACTTGCGCACCACCTGGAGCCAGCGCACCCCCTTTTTAGTACCAGGTCGTGGATCCAACAGCACGAAGCCCCTTTAGTACCGGTTGGTGCCACGACCGTACTAAAGGGGCGCTTCCACCGCTGGCCTGGCCAAAACAGACCTTTAGTACCGTTGGTGGCTCCACCGTACTAAAGGTCCATCCTATATACAACACTTGAAAAAATTCAGTTTCCCTCTGTTTCCTCCCTCCGTCGCGCCGCCCTGCCCCGATCGTCGCCACCCCGCCCCTCGTAGCCGACCCCAGGCCGTCCCGTCGGCGTCGCCGCCCGGCCGTCCCGTCCCGTCGTCCTGTCGCCGCGCCCGCCCGCCCGTCGTCGCCGCCCGTCCATCGCCCGCCGCCCGCCCGTCGTCGCCGTCCTGTCCGTCGCCCGTCGTCGCCGCCCGTCGTCGCCTCGCCAGTGAGCTCGCCCCAATCGCCATGTCCACTCACACACACACACTACACACACACACACACACACACACACACACACACTACACACACACACGACACACACACACACACTACACACACACACACACATTAGTTTGTTTGTTATAAATTTTTCTGTTTTTTAGTTATAAAAATGTTAGAAATTATTCTGTTTTTTAGTTATATAAATATTAGAAATGTTAGTTTTATAGAAATGTTATAAATGTTTTCTGTTTTTTAGTTATAGAAATATTTATAGAAATGTTAGCAATTTTTCTGTTTTTTAGTTATATAAATATTAGAATTGTTATGAAATGTTAGTTATATAATCAGGAAATTTTAGAATTAGTTTTAGTTAGATGAATTAGATTAATGTCAAATTGTTAGAATTTTCATATATATAGAATTTTAGTTATCACAATCCAATCATTTTAAAAATGTTCCTTTTTGCGGGCATATAGTATTTGTTCTCGACGATATGCCCGGCCCGCATCCTCGCCGTCGACCCGTTCGCGACGATGTCCTGCTTGAGGGGACCCATGTCCGGGACTGGGCTCCGCCGGGCTGGCACTGGGATGTGCTACTTGGAGGGGCGCGCCGCTTGGTGAGGAACCCGACCTCGGGTCCCGTCGTCGACCCTGATCTTCTTTGGTGGCGTTCGCATGGGCCACATTTGGTGCAGAGGCAGCCGGCCACGCCGGAGGTGGTGCGTCGCCGTATCAGGGAGGAAGATGAGCACGTCCATCGCTACATGGCTGCTATGGACGATGTCAGGTTCTCCACTACTTGGCGGGTTCTTTGGGCAGATGACCGGAGATATGATCCTGTGATGGTTCCTTCTCTTTGGGTGTGCACCGCCCGCGCCCCAGGAACCGCGAGTGGCGCCCTAGATTCTTCTGTAGTACTCGATCTTTGTTAGGTACCTAGTCAGTGATGTATTCAATATATAATATTCGAGACGATGTATTCGAGATTATATATATTAAGACGATCGATGATGTATTCGAGATTATATATTCGAGACGATGTATTCGAGATTCAGTTTTTCCTTATTGATTAATTGCATCCATGCATTGTAATTTTTGAATACTAAATTGTTTTATATTTCTTCTGTATTAGTAAAGTAAAAGCTATGGCGGACAATATCGGCAGATAGAGAGAAGAGGAATTGTTCGACATCATACGCAGCCCTCACAGGCTAGATGATCTGAATGAAGCAGATGACGGCTCCCAATATCTGAACAATACCGGAGAGGGTAATGAAAAGATATTCGATCTCGACGACCGGGCTGATGAAGTCATGAACTATGATTATGATTATGACACAGACAATGCTGATCTTCAAATAACAAACACTACCGGCGAGGTATATTTATATAATAAGCAGGCATCATGGTGATCATCACATGTTTTTTTATTGAAGATATATTAACGAATCGATCATTCTTGTTTCAGCCCTCTGGATCGAGCAAATCTTCTTCTACAGACAGCAGGACAAAGCGAGGCCCAGGCAGATTGTTGAAGGAAGGTGTAAAGTACAACATCGAATCCATCAAACCTAGTGGCGAACCCCTCACGCCTAAGAACATTGCGAACAAGTGGACTCGTCAGTGCGGAGTTCTTGTGAAGGACAAACTCCTGATCTCCATTCAAGAATGGAAAGAGCCAAAGACTAAACGTCCAGGTGTTACTTGGGTCGACGACAGAGCCAAAAAAGACCTTGTGAAATCTCTGATGGAACATTTCACCCTACCAGATCATTTCACTGAAGCAGATGTGGAGAAAGTCAAGGCCGCTGCTCTTAAGAAGATGGCAATTGCATTCAACACCCACAAGAAAACTGTATGGGCCAACTACCTCGCTAATGAAAGGAAGACTCCAGATTTCACGGGAACACTGGAGAAGCAAAGAGAGCACTGGGACGATTTCGTGACCTTCAAGGATTCAGAATTAGCTAAGGAACGGTCGATAAAAAACAAGGCAAATGCCGCAAAAAAGACGCAGTTCCATAGGCTGGGTCCAGGTGGCTACGCGGTGGGATTGCCTAAGTGGGATAAGTCTGAGCAAGAGATGTTGGATGTAGGGGTCACTCCGGTTACCCGGCACTGGCCCCCCAGGTGCAGAACTTGGTTCTATGCGCATGGGGGAGCGTTGGACCCGAAGACAGGCGAAGTTTCACAGAAGGCAAGTCTAAAAGGAGCCGAACAAAAGATAATTGACGCAATAGATGAAGCTCGAAGGGGGGTGTTCACGCCCAACAAAGAGAACGACGAGCTTACGCTATACTGAAATCTGAACACCGGGAAGAACACGAGGCATGGGCGTTATTCCTGGTATGAGGGCTTTTCAGAATGGAACGAGGACTACAGGAGCCGTGCAAGAAGGAAGATGGAGGAGGAGAAGAAAAGGAAGCTGGAGGAGGAGCAGAGGAAGCAGGACGCAGAACGCCTACAAGGCCTAGAAGCAAGGCACGTGGACCTGGCACTCAAATTCCAGCAGCAGCAACAGCATATCGACTCACTTAGCCAGGAAAGGGGGTCTCAGCAGCGGCAGCAGCAAGCGGATGATCGTCCAGCATTGGATAGCACCGTCCCATCCATGCCGAGAAGCAGTGTTGGTTCTGCCCCGGGCGACACACTGCTAGATACATAACCTGTGGATGAGATCATAGAGAACACTAACTGCGAGCTACACTCCAAAATGAAGAACATATCCATGAAGGTGGCGGACGGCGTTGCTTTTCCAGTTACCCCCAAAGCAACCTACCATTGCATCCCGATTCCAGAGGGCTATGCTCGTGTCATGGTTGATGAAGTGGTGGACCCATATTCGGGGCTAACGCTTGACATTCCTGGAGGTGAAGACGAGCGCACACTGGGAGAGGCCATACATCGTATCATCCTATGGAGAAAGGATTGCATCATCTTTCAAAGTCCACCGACACCGCGTCGTCTGCCGACTCCTCCTCGAAGTCCGCCACCGAGTCAGCAGACTCCCGCTCCTCCAAGTCCACGAACGCGTGAGATGACTCCTCCTCGAAGTCCGCCACCTCCTCCAAGTCCCCGAACGCGTGAGCTGACTCCTCCGGTTTCAAGCCCGGCCCAGCGTCATGCCACTTCTCCGGTTTCAAGTCCGGCACCGTGTCAGGCCACACCTCCTGCTTCAAGTCCGGCACATCGTCAGGCCACTTCTCCTGGTCCAACTCCACGTCAGCCGTCTCCGCCGGCTCAACAATCGCAGAAGAGACATCCTGCAGCTTTGGTGCGTAGCGGTACTAGTCGAGGTAGTTCAGGAAGTACAGGCGAAGGCAAGCGATATAAATATGGTCCAAGCCTCACTCCTCTTCCTCAGAGGCCTTACGACATGACTGAGGAGCAAAACGCAGCCATAGTGCAAGCCCAAGTGGACGCCCATTTTGGACCGAAACCGGCACCGCCGCCAAAGGAGAAAGTGCCTGAGAAAGTACTTGACCACTTCATTTGTATGGCTAGAGAACCAGCTCCCAAGCCTGTTGACTCGGAATATGAGCGCCAAATCAGGAAGGCACATCGAGCACGACTACAAAAGGAAGCGAGCTCAAGCTCGATCCAACAAGCAGCTCTCAAAAAATGCGGGAAAACCGTTCCCCAGTTGGGAGAACAGACGGCGCAAGCGATCCCCCCGCTTGTTGTGCCAACAACACATGAGAGGAGTAGTACACTCACCAAATATTATTGTGGGCAAACCGTTAGCGTTCCCCAGCATGGCGATGTGGTAATAACAGAGGATCATATAATGCAGGCTCAAATGCTCAATATCTCTGTTGGACAACTCCTCAAAATCGAGCCCATGCCTACGCTTAAAGAATCGGAAATAGCATGGCAATATTGCCGGGGCAAACCTTTAGTCCATCCAGACAAGGTCAAGGACCTCCCAAAAAGAATGTATCAATTGCATCAATGGTACATGAACATTACCAAGATTTCCAATCGAGAGTCCCTCATGGTGAATGTCAAGCATGAGCATTATTACCATGAGAAAGCCCTGTCCATTGAGTATCCAGAACTATTTCAGTTATTTAATCAAGACGCACTCGACAAGTCTATCGTCAGTTGCTATTGTCTGTAAGTGATTTCTTTCTGTAATTTAAGTCTCAAGCTAGTTATGTAGTGATAATTTTGATCAATCATTACATGTAATTATCCTCACTATATTCTTTTTCTGTGGTATTATATGCAGGATGAAGATGTATGAAATGAAAAAAGCTGGACGTTATGGCGTTGGGTTCATTGACCCAAATACCATTAATCAAGATACATGGGAGATTGAACATTGTCGAGCTGCTGTAGAGGAAAGCATGCTAGAGTTCTTGAAGCGCCTCAATAGCAATGAAGATATACTACTTCCTTACAACTTCCCGTGAGTCACACTGTCTTGTACTACAAATTCTGTTTTTGCTTACTAGCTAGCTAGATGTTAATAATTAAGTGTATACGGTTTACGGTAGTTGATTAATTTTATGCACATTCCCGCTTAATTAAGACATGCAAACGTGTGCGTATGCAGTTGGCACTGGGTCTTGTTAGACATTAAAGTTGACGAAGGAAAAGCTGAATTACTTGACTCACTAACTAAAGAAGATAGAGACTACACCATCATGAAGGGGATAGTCAACAGGTAATTTCGATCATTATTAACTATTAGTTCCTGATATGAACTATTTAATAACCCCTTTAGTAATTTTCTTTGCCGGCGGGCAGGGCATGGGCAAAGTTCATCAAGGTGACTCCAGGCACGTGGCCAAAAAAGTTGTTTTGGCATCGACCCAAGGTAAGTAATTAAGTAGTACTAGCTAGCTACCATCTCTTTAATTCTTATTTCAATATCATTAATTAATTATCATGCTTGATTAATCATTATCTGATTCAATTTCATTCTCGTAAAGGCCCTGAGGCAGGCGTCGGGGAATAATCTGTGTGCATTCTACGTTTGCGAGAACATTCGCATGATGACGTGCGAAAGGAGAAGATCTGATAGACAGGAATGGGTACGTTTTTGTCATAACACTATTCACACCATTATCGATATATAGTCACACAACTAACACACATGCATATTGATCTCCTTCCTAACAGTTCGTAGAGGTGCGGATAAGCTCCTAGCACCGGACCGCATACAAGCACTTCAAGAGGAAATAGCGGATTTTTGCTCGACCAGGTCATAGATACCAAAGGAGAATACTATTACCGCTACCGCCCCATGAACCACTTGTCATCGTGTTCAAGGCACCAAGGCAACATGTAGGAGAAATTGTATATGTATATACATGTGTATCTGTGAATAGTTAATGGTGTTGGCTGTGAGACATTCGATAATATTATATATATATATATATATATATATATATATATATATATATATATATATATATATATATATATATATATATGATTCTACGTCTGAGAAAATCTATATATTTATATATATGCATAACGTGTACAATTTGTAGTATCGTGAAATACCAGCAAACAAAAAAGAATTAAATGGAAAATAAAGCCAAATTGAAAACACAAAATTAAAGCAAAAATTAAAAAAAAACACCCAAACATTTAGTACCGGTTGGTGTTACCAACCGGTACTAATGTCCGACACGCACCCGGGCCTGGCTCTTGCCACGTGTTTGCACTTTAGCGCCGGTTCGTGACGAACCGGTACTAAAGGGGGGGAGGGACCTTTAGTCCCCACTCTTTAGTGCCGGTTCGCCAACCGGCACTAAAGGCCATCATGAACTGGCACTAAAGCCCGGTTCTGCACTAGTGTAAGTAGATGATGGGTTGCTAGAGTGACAGAAGCTTAAACCCTAGTTTATGTGTTGCTTCGTAAGGGGCTAATTTGGATCCATATGTTTCATGCTATGCTTAGGTTTACCTGAATACTTCTTTTGTAGTTGCGGATGCTTGCAATAGGGGTTAATCATAAGTGGGATGCTTGTCCAAGTATGGGCAGTACCCAAGCACCGGTCCACCCACATATCAAATTATCAAAGTACCGAACGTGAATCATATGAGTGTGATGAAACTAGCTTGACGATAATTCCCATGTGTCCTCGGAAGCCCTTTTCTCATTATAAGAAATTTTCCAGGTTTGTCCTTTGCTACAAAAAGGATTGGGGCCACATTGCTGCACTTTATTTACTTTCGTTGCTTGTTACTCGTTACAAATTATCTTATCACAAAACTATCTTTTACCTACAATTTTAGTGCTTGAAGAGAATACCTTACCGAAAACCGATTGTCATTTCCTTCTGCTCCTCGTTGGGTTTGACACTCTTACTTATAGAAAGGACTACGATAGATCCCCTATACTTGTGGGTCATCAAGACTCTTTTCTGGCGCCGTTGCCGGGGAGTGAAGCGCCTTTGGTGAGTGGAACTTGGTAAGGAAACATTTATATAGTGTGCTGAAATTTTCTGTCGCTTGGTACTATGGAAACAAATCCTTTGAGGGGCTTGTTCGGGGCATCTTCGTCCCGACCAAAAGAGCAAAGAGTTGCTCCTCAACCTACTGAACCTACTGAAAATGGTTACTTTGAAATTCCTTCGGGTATGATAGAGAAATTGCTAGCTAATCCCTTTGCAGGAGATGGAACATTGCATCCCGATTTACACCTTATCTGTGTGGATGAAGTTTGTGGATTATTTACGCTTGCAGGTATTCCCGATGATGTTGTTAAGAGGAAGGTTTTCCCTTTATCTTTGAAGGGATATGCATTGACATGGTATAGGCTATCTGATGATACGGGATCCTGGAACTATAAAAGATTGAAGTTGGAATTTCACCAGAAGTTCTATCCTATGCATCTTGTCATCGTGATCGTAATTACATATATAATTTCTGGCCTTGCGAAGAAGAAAGCACCGCTCAAGCTTGGGGGAGGCTTAAGTCAATGTTATATTCATGCCCCAATCATGAGCTCTCAAGAGAAATGATTATTCAAAAAATTTATGCTCTGCTTTCTCTCAATGATCGCACCATGCATGCTCGATACTTCCTGTGCTAGTTCTTATATGCTGAAGACTACTGAATTCAAGTGGGACTTATTGGAAAGAATTAAACGCAACTCTGAAGATTGGGGTTCCGACGATAGTAAGGAGCCAGGTATAACACCTAAGTTTGATTGTGTTAAATCTTTTATGGCTACCGATGCTTTTCGTGGATTTAGCGCTAAATATGGGCTTGACTCTGAGATAGTAGCTTCTTTATGTGAATCTTTTGCTGCTCACGTTGATCTCCCTAAGGAGAAGTGGTTTAAATATAATCCTCCCATTGAAGTAAAAGTAGTTGCACCTATTACAGTTGAAGAAAAGACTATTACTTATAATGATCCAATTGTTCCTACTACTAATGTTGAGAAACCGCCTTTTCCTGTTCGAATAAAGTATCATGCTAAAGCTTCAACTATTGTTCGTAAGAGTAATACTAGAACACATACCCCTCCTGAGCAAATTAAAGTTGAACCTAGTATTGCTATGGTTAAAGATATCTTGGATGATAATATAGATGGGCATGTTATTTATTTCTGTGATGAAGCTGCTAATATTGCTAAACTAGATGCTAAGATACATACACCTGTCGTAGGCCTGCCTGTTATTTCTGTTAAAATAGGAGATCACTATTATCATGGCTTATGTGATATGGGTGCTAGTGCTAGTGCAATACCTATTTCCTTATATCAAGAAATTATGCATGATATTGCACCCGCTGAGTTAGAAGGTATTGAGGTTACAATTAAACTTGCCAATAGAGATACTATTTCACCAGTTGGGATTGTTAGAGATGTTGAAGTCTTGTGTGGGAAGGTTAAATACCCTGCTGATTTCCTTGTTCTGGGTTCTCCACAAGATGAATTTTGTCCCATTATATTTGGTAGACCCTTCTTGAATACTGTTAATGCTATGATCGATTGCGAAAAGGATGTTGTCACGATTGGCTTGGACGATATGACTCATGAGTTTAATTTTGCTAAATTTCGTAGATAGCCCCGTGATAAAGAATTACCTAGTAAAGATGAAATAATTGGTCTTGCTTCTATTGCCGTGTGCCTCCTACTGATCCGTTAGAACAATATTTGCTAGACCATGAAAATGATATGTTTATGAATGAAAGAAGGGAAATAGATAAAGTATTCCTTCAACAGGTTTCTATTTTGAAATATAATTTGTGTGTTGAAATTCTAGGGGATCCTCCTCCACCCAAGGGTGATCCCGTGTTTGAGATCAAACCATTACCTGATAATCTTAAATATGCTTATCTGGATGAAAAGAGGATATATCCTATTATTATTAGTGCTAACCTTTCAGAGCAGGAAGAGGAAAGATTATTGAAAACTCTGAAGAAGCATCGTGCTGCTATTGGATATACTCCGGATGATCTGAAGGGCATTAGTCCTACTCTATGCCAACACAAAATAAAAATGGAGAAAGATACCAAACCCGTTAGAGACCCTCAATGAAAGTTAAATACTAAGATGAAAGAAGTGGTAAGAAAGGAGATACTTAAGCACCTTGAGGCAGGTATAATTTATCCCGTTGCTGATAGTGAATGTGTAAGCCCTGTCCATTGTGTCCCTAAAAAGGGAGGTATTACTGTTGTTCCTAATGATAAAGATGAATTGATTTCGCAAAGAATTATTAAAGGTTATAGGATGGTAATTGATTTCCGTAAGTTAAATAAAGCTACTAAGAAAGATCATTACCCTTTACCTTTTATTGATCAAATGCTAGAAAGACTATCCAAACACACACATTTCTGCTTTCTAGATGGTTATTCTGGTTTCTCTCAAATACCCGAGTCAGCGGAAGATCAATCAAAAACTACTTTTACTTGCCCTTTTGGTACTTTTGCTTATAGACGTATGCCTTTTGGTTTATGTAATGCACCTGCTACCTTTCAAAGATGCATGATGGCTATATTCTCTGACTTTTGAGAAAAGATTTGTGAGGTATTCATGGCTGACTTCTCCGTCTATGGATCTTCTTTTGATGATTGCTTGAGCAACCTTGATCGAGTTTTGTAGAGATGTGAAGACACTAGTCTCGTCCTGAATTGGGAAAAGTGTCACTTTATGGTTAATGAAGGCATTGTCTTGGGGCATAAAATTTCTAAAAGTGGTATTGAAGTTGATAAAGCTAAGGTTGATGCTATTGAAAAGATGCCATGTCCCAAGGACATTAAAGGTATAAGAAGTTTCCTTAGTCATGCCGGTTTTTATAGGAGGTTCATTAAGGACTTTTCTAAAATCTCGAGGCCTCTGACTAATTTATTGCAAAAAGATATTCCTTTTGTCTTTGATGATGATTGTGTAGAAGCATTTGAAATACTTAAGAAAGCTTTGATCACTGCACCTATTGTTCAGCCACCTGATTAGACTTTACCCTTTGAAATTATGTGTGATGCTAGTGATTATGCTGTAGGTGTTGTTCTAGGGCAGAGAATTGACAAGAAATTAAATGTTATTCATTATGCTAGTAAGACTCTTGATACTGCCCGGAGAAATTATGCTACTACTAAAAAAGAATTATTAGCGATTGTATTTGCTTGTGATAAGTTCAGACCTTACATTGTTGATTCTATTACTATTCACACTGATCATGCTGCTATTAAATATATCATGGAAAATAAAGATGCTAAACCTAGACTTATTAGATGGGTTCTCTTGCTTCAAGAATTTACTTTGCATATTATTGATAGAAAGGGAGTTGAGAACCCCGTTGCAGACAACTTGTCTAGGCTAGAGAATGTTCTTAATGACCCACTACCTATTGATGATAGCTTTCCTGATGAACAATTAGCGGTCATTAATGCTTCTTGTACTGCTCCATGGTATGCTGATTATGCTAATTACATTGTTGCTAAATTTATACTACCTAGTTTCACATACCAGCAAAAGAAAAAGTTCTTTTATGATTTAAGACATTACTTCTGGGATGACCCACACCTTTATAAAGAAGGAGTAGATGGTGTTATTAGACGTTGTGTACCTGAGCATGAACAGGAATGGATCCTACGCAAGTGTCACTCCGAATCATATGAACTGCACATAAGCTACTGCAATCCGGTTTTTATTGGCCTACTCTCTTCAAAGATGATCGTAAGTTTGTCTTATCTTGTGATGAATGTCAAAGAATTGGTAATATTAGTAGACGTCAAGAAATGCCTATGAATTATTCTCTTGTTATTGAACCATTTGATGTTTGGGGCTTTGATTATATGGGACCTTTTCCTGCCTCTAATGGATATACACATATTTTAGTTGCTGTTGATTAGGTTACTAAGTGGGTAGAAGCTATTCCAACTAGTAGTGCTGATCATAACACCTCTATTAAGATGCTTAAAGAAGTTATTTTTTCGAGGTTTGGAGTCCCTAGATATCTCATGACTGATGGTGGTTCACATTTTATTCATGGTGCTTTCCGTAAAATGCTTGCTAAGTATGATGTTAATCATAGAATTGCATCCCCTAATAACGCACAGTCTAGCGGTCAAGTAGAGTTGAGCAATAGAGAGCTCAAATTAATTTTGCAAAAGACTTTTAATAGGTCTAGAAAAAATTGGTCCAAGAAACTTGATGATGCATTATGGGCCTATAGAACTGCGTATAAAAATCATATGGGTATGTCTTCGTATAAGATGGTTTATGGAAAAGCGTGTCACTTACCTCTTGAACTGGAACATAAGCCATATTGGGCCATTAAAGAGCTCAACTATGATTTAAAACTTGCCAATGAGAAGAGGTTATTTGACATTAGCTCACTTGATGAATGGAGAACCCAAGCATTTGTGAATGCCAAGCTGTTTAAAGAAAAAGTTAAAAGATGGCATGACAAAAGGATACAAAAGCGAAAATTTAACGTAGGTGATTATGTGTTTCTATTCAACTCTTGTTTAAGATTTTTTGCAGGAAAACTTCTCTCTAAATGGGAAGGTCCTTACGTTATCGAGGAGGTCTATCGTTCCGGTGCCATAAAAATCAACAACTTCGAAGGCACAAATCCGAGGGTGGTGAACGGTCAAAGAATCAAACATTGTATCTCAGGTAATCCTATCAATGTTGAAACTAATATTATTGAAACCGTAACACCGGAGGAATACATAAGGGACACTTTCCAGAATGTTTCACACTCCGAAAAGGAATAAGTATGTGGTACGGTAAGTAAACCGACTCCAAAACAATTCAAATGGCAATTTTCGTCCGTTTTGGAATATTTAAAAATTTATGGAAGCAAGAAGTAATCCGGGAATGACACGAGGCATCCACGAGGGTGGAGGGCGCCCCCCCCCCCTACTGGGCGCACCCCCTGTCTCGTGGACACCTCGTGTGCCTCCTGGACTCCGTTTTCTTGCACGTTACATATTTTGGTCGGTAAAAATTCACTATATAATCTCCCGAAAGTTTTGGCCACCGTATCACGCAAAAATCTTCTGTTTTCATTTCGAGCTGTTTTTCCAACAGATCTAGAGCACCATGACTTCTCCAAGCGCTCCCATGAATCTTCCGATACACCCTCAAACCCTATCTTGCGGAGGTGCTGCAACACCCTCAAACAATTGAGATGCGTGAGGGGGTGCTGCACATCCGTTATGTGGAGGGACCAAGGCGTACCAGAAGCATGGAGACAAGGCTCGAAGCTATGGAGCAGCAAGTTTTCAAGTGCCAAGAGATGGTGGAGCGTGGACTCAACGCCAACCAGATGATGATCGCGGAGTTCACCAACAATCACAAGCTGGATGCCAAGAACATTGGGGAAACCATCTTCAAACTTGATGAGAAAATCGAGCAACTCCAAGCCCAGATCTATGACCTGCAGAACCAAAAATGTGAGTATGAATATAGATTCAAGAGGATGAGTTTGGCTGCAGATTTGAGGATCCCGAAGACTCGATCATCCTCCTATGATGGTGAGCCTATGCCTTGGAAGATGGATGACAAGCCTACATCGTCAACAACTCCTTCTTCACCACCTCCAAGGATCTAATCACATGGGTATGGGCACTCCCCTTGGCAACTGCCAAGCTTGGGGGAGGTGCCCCGGTATCGTATCACCATCCCACTCCTATCTTTACAGTTTTTTTCTTATTTCGGTCCTTTTGGTAATAACAAGATCTAGTAGAATAAAGTCCTGATATGAATTAGTTTTGAGTTTTGCTTTGTGATCCTTCTATGTAATCAAGTCCGTAAGCTATCTATAATAAAGATTAGTGTTGAGTCAAGGGCTTTGCTATCTTACCATGATCTCAAGAAAATAAAAAGAAATACAAGAGTTCATATTGATCTTATGGATAGTAATGACTTCACATATAGAAAGTATGAGGCTTAAAAGTTGTTGAGAGTTGACAAACATAGTTTTGTTCATCGTTGCAATTCATAGGAAGTAATAAAGAAAGAGAGGTTTTCACATATAAATATACTATCTTGGACATCTTTTATAATTGTGAGCACTCATTAAAGTATGACATGCTAAAGAGTTGATGTTGGACAAGGAAGACAACGTAATGGTTTATGTTTTCTCACATCTCAGTTAAAGTATATTGTCATGGATCATTCAAACATGTTGAGTTTGCCTTTCCCACTCATGCTAGCCAAAAATTCCTAGCACTAAGTAGAGATACTACTTGTGCTTCCAAATATCCTTAAACCCAGTTTTGCCATGAGAGTCCACCATATCTACCTATGGATTGAGTAAGATCCTTCAAGTTAGTTGTCATTGGTGCAAGCAATAAAAATTGCCCTCTAAATATGCACGACTTATTAGTGCGGAGAAAATAAACTTTATACGATCTTGTTATGGAAGCAATAAAAGCGACGGACTGCATAATAAAGGTCCATATACAAGTGCCAATATAAAGTGACGTTCTTTCGCATTAAGATTTTCTGTATCCAACCCTAAAAGCGCATGACAACCTCTGCTTCCCTCTGCGAATGGCCTATCTTCTACTTTATGTCTTTTACTTTATTCAAGAGTCAAGGTGATCTCCAACTTTCCCTTTTTCATTTTATCCTTTGGCAAGCACCTCGTGTTGGAAGGATCCTGCTATATATATATAGCCAATTGGATGTTCGTTAGCATGAATTATTATTGTTGACATCACCCAAAGGTGAATACGTTGGGAGGCAACATTATAAGCCCCTATCTTTCTCAGTGTCCGATGAAGTTTATGTTCCATACTTGACATTGTGAATAGATTGTTACTTGAGCATAAGAAATCATATGAAAAAAATCTATATATGTTGCTGTTATAGGAATGATCATGATGCCCTCATGTCCGTATTTTATTTTTATCGACACCTCTATCTCTAAACATGTGGACATATTTTTCGATTTCGGCTTCCGCTTGAGGACAAGGGAGGTCTAAGCTTGGGGGAGTTGATACGTCCATTTTTCATCATGCTTTTATATCAATATTTATTGCATTATGGGCTGTTATTACACGTTATGTCACAATACTTATGGCTATTCTCTCTTATTTTACAAGGTTTATCATGAAGCGGGAGAATGCCGGCAGCTGGGATTCTGGCTAGAAAAGGAGCAAATATTGGAAACCTCTATTCTGCACAGCTCCAAAAGTCCCGCAACTCCACGAAAGTCATTTTTGGATTTAATACGAATTATTGGGCAAAGAAAGTACCCGAGGGGGCCCACACCCTAACCAGGAGGGTGGGGGACGCGCCCCCCCCTACTGGGCGCGCCCCCTGTCTCCTGGGCCCCCTGGTGGCCCTCCGGTGCCCATCTTCTGCTATATGAGGTCTTTTATCCTGGAAAAAATCAGAAGCAAGCTCACGAGACGAAACTCCGCCGCCACGAGGCGGAACCTTGGCGGAACCAATCTAGTGCTCCGGCGGAGCTGTTCTGCCGGGGAAACTTCCCTCCGGGAGGGCGAAATCATCACCATCATCATCACCAACGATCCTCTCATCGGGAGGGGGTCAATCTCCATCAACATCTTCACCAGCACCATCTCGTCTCCAAACCCTAGTTCATATCTTGTATCCAATCTTGTATCAAAACCACAAATTGGTACCTGTGGGTTGCTAGTAGTGTTGATTGCTCCTTGTAGTTCATGCTAGTTGGTTTATTCGGTGGAAGATCATATGTTCAGATCCTTAATGCATATTAATACTCCTTCGATTATGAACATGAATATGCTTTGTGAGTTTGGTATTCGTTCCTGAGGACACGGGTGAAGTCTTGCTATTATTTGTCATGTGAATTTGGTATTCGTTCGATATTTTGATGAGATGTATGTTGTCTCTCCTCTAGTGGTGTTATGTGAACGTCGACTACATGACACTTCACCATTATTTGGGCCTAGAGGAAGGCATTGGGAAGTAATAAGTAGATGATGGGTTGCTAGAGTGGCAGAAGCTTAAACCCTAGTTTATGCATTGCTTCGTAAGGGGCTGATTTGGATCCATATGTTTCATGCTATGGTTAGGTTTACCTTAATACTTATTTTGTAGTTGCGGATGCTTGCAATAGGGGTTAATCATAAGTGGGATGCTTTTCCAAGTAAGGGCAGAACCCAAGCACCGGTCCACCCACATATCAAATTATCAAAGTACTGAACGTGAATCGTGTGAGCGTGATGAAACTAGCTTGATGATAATTCCCATGTGTCCTCGGGAGCACTTTTCTCATTATAAGAAATTGTCCAGGTTTGTCCTTTGCTACAAAAAGGATTGGGCCACCTTGCTGCACTTTATTTACTTTCATTGCTTGTTACTAGTTACAAATTATCTTATCACAAAACTATCTGTTACCTACAATTTCAGTGCTTGCAGAGAATACCTTACTGAAAACCGCTTGTCATTTCCTTCTGCTCCTCGTTGGGTTCGACACTCTTACTTATCGAAAGGACTACGATAGATCCCCTATACTTGTGGGTCATGAGCCATAACCAGCATTCTGAAGCTTTTGCAAGTAGACATGTGGCAGGCTGTGGTTCTGCAGAGAAATCAACAATATACAAGTCTCCTTTCCTAAAGCCTTCAAAGACTTTGGAACTGTCAGATTCCATTAGCACAATGCAACGATATTTTCCAAAGATGACAACCATATCAAGATCACTAAGCATTGAGACAGACATGAGGTTGAATCCTAAGTACTCGAGAAGCATGACTTTGTCCATGTGTCTATCCTTTGAGATCGCAACCTTACCTAGACCCAATACCTTGCTTTTGCCTTTGTCAGCGTAGGTGATATGCTTCAGATGAGATGGTGACAAATAAGTGTCCATCAACAAGTTCCTTTCACCGGTCATGTAATTTATACATGCACTATCGAGAACCCACTCAATAGCTTTAGGTTGCTCATCCTGCAGATGAATTAGTGCAACTTATGAACCCATATACTTCATCAGTGAAGAATATGATATCAATTTCACAACGGTAACATATATAGCAATATGAGGACGCGAGAAATGAGGAATTCATTTCTTCATAATTAGCTTGCGTCCATTCAAGCACATTCAGGTCTCCAGCAAATTCTTCAGACGATTAAGTTCGTCTGGAGACCTGACCCTACATAAGAGATTAGTTCTTTTTCTTCACCACCCACATCTGAAGGGGTGGCAAAGAGTTCATCATTCTGCGAGCTCCATAAAAAAAAGATGGCATTGAAGCCAGTGCACTTCGTTTCACAGAAGAGTGGTTAGCATAAGCACATGAATAAGTAGAGAAATTCTTCGAGGACTTAAGAACATAATGGTTTGAAGAATAATGCACATATTCATAGCCTTTAGACTTTCCCTGCGAAACAAAAGTGTTAGCACGATGATGTTCATGTGAGGATTTTGATCCACGTGAGGAATTTTATCCAGGTGAAGAATTTGGTCCATATCAAGAATTTGATCTGGGTTTCCTTTTCTTCATAGGTGGTGTCATGATGACATTCACCTGAATATTTTCAAGGCACCTATTGGGAACCCAGATTTTCTTCATAGGGGGGGCCGTTCATGCAGTTAGTTCCAACATATCGAGCAAATACTTCACCATTCTGATTCTTGTACAGTTTATAGTTGGAGTCAAAAGACTCATCAGAGGAATATGAAGAATCACAAGTGAAGCCTGATAGAGTGCATGGATCTACAGGAGGTCCTTTCGCAGCAACCCATGAGGTTTTGGGATACTGCTCAAGTTTCCAGTATGTCCCATCAGCATTTAGTTCCTTTCTAAGGCAATACTCTCTTTCGTAGGGTTCCTGTTCAAGATCTGCTTTTTGAGCACATCACAAAGAGTCTGATGCCCTTTGAGGCTTTTGTAAATGCCTGTCACATACAATTCCTTTAGCCCTACATTATCGTCAGTGATACTTGTGGTATCGTCAGATGAGGAATTTGTGACCACAGAGGCAGTTGAAGAATTTGCAGCAATAGAAGCATTTAAACATTCAAGTGAAGAATTAGCAGATTCTTAATGCATTTCAGACATGGTAGAATAAATTCTTCCTAAGTGGAACTGATCTGTTGAGCAAGCAATGAATCGTTTTCCTTCTAAAGATCTTCATAACTCACTTTTAACTTCTCAAAATCTTGCTTTCTCTGAAAAATTCATAAGAAAGCTTCTCATGATCAGTTAAGATAGTGTTATGATGATTTTGAAGGTTGTCAAACCTAGACTGAAGTCTTTGAAGATTATCAGTCAGAGTCTTAGTTCGATTCAATTCCTCACCCAACAGGTCATCGCTTTTGTCTAGTCGATTTTGAATCTTTTCCAAATCCTTTTGTTGTTTAACAGCAATTTTAGCAAGTTTGGAATAGCTAGGCTTGATATTGTCATCTGATTCATCCTCACCAGAGTCATAGGGGGAATGTTTGAGTACCTTGGCACCTTTTGCCATGAAGCAGTAGGTGGGAGCATAGTCATCGACGCTCTTGTCAGCAGAGTTGGGGAGGTAATTTTCTTCCGAGTTGAAGATGTACTTGCTGACGTAAGCAGTAGCGAGGGCTAGGCTCGCCACACCAGAGTCTGACTCCTCAGATTCCTCCTCTTCCACATTTTCCTCAGATTCAACTTTAGAGTCCATTTCCTTGCCAATGAATGCTCGGGCCTTCTTGGAACTTCTCTTCTCGTGAGATGAAGACTTTGAAGATTTTGATGAAGAAGACTTTGAAGATTTCTTCTTCTTCTTCTTCTTCTTCTTCTTCTTCCTCTTCGAGTCATCAGAATCGAGATCTTTGTACTTCTTCTTCTTTGATTTCCCACAGAGGACAATCAGACATGTAGTGACCAGGTTTCTAGCATTCGTGGCAAGTTCTCTTTTTGTAGTCACGAGACGAGGAATCATCATTCCTTGAAGACTTTCCAAAGCGACAATGGTACGTCTCCGTCGTATCTACAATTTTTTATTGTTCCATGCCAATATTATTCAACTTTCATATACTTTTGGCACCTTTTTATACTATTTTTGGGACTAACATATTGATATAGTGCCCAGTGCCAGTTCGTGTCTGTTGCATGTTTTTTGTTTCGCAGAAAATCAATATCAAACGGAGTCCAAACGGGATAAAAACGGACGGAGAATATTTTTGGAATATTTATGATTTTTGGGAAGAAGAATCAACGCGAGAGATGCTCGAGGGGCCCACGAGGCAGCGTGGCGCGCCCCAGGGGGGTGGGTGTGCCCCTGACCCTCGTGGACACCCCGTAAGGTGGTTGATGCTCTTATTTTGCTGCAAGAAAGCTAATATCCGGAAACAAATCGTGTTGAAGGTTTCAATTCAATCGGAGTTACAGATCTCCAGGAATATAAGAAACGGTGAAAGGGCAGAATCTGGGAACGCAGAAACAGAGAGAGACAGATCCAATCTCGGAGGGGCTCTCACCCCTCCCACGCCATGGAGACCATGGACCAGAGGGGAAACCCTTCTCCCATCTAGGGAAGAGGTCAAGGAAAAAGAAGAATAAGGTGGGCTCTCTCCCCCTCTCTCTCGGTGGAGCCGGAACGCCGCCGGGGCCATCATCATCACCGCGATCTACACCAACACCTCCGTCATCTTCACCAACATCGTCATCACCTTCCCCCCATCTATATTCAGCGGTCCACTCTCCCGCAACCCGCTGTACCCTCTACTTGAACATGGTGCTTTATGATTCATATTATTATCCAATGATGTGTTGCCATCCTATGATGTCTGAGTATATATTCGTTGTCCTATCAGTAATTTATGAGTTTCTATAATTGGTTTAATTTGCTTTTGGTTATGTTGTTGTCCTTTGGTGCCCATCATATGAGCGTGTGCATGGATCACACCATAGAGTTAGTTGTATGTTGATGGGACTATGTATTGGAGGGCAAGAGTGACAGAAGCTTCAACCTAGCATAGAAATTGATGCATACAGGATTGAAGGGGGACCAATATATCTTAATGCTATGGTTGGGTCTTACCTTAATGAATGTTAGTAGTTGCGCATGCTTGCTAATAGTTCCAATCATAAGTGCATACAATTCCAAGTCAGGGATGGCATGCTAGCAGTGGCCTCTCCCACATAAAATTTGCTATCGGTCTAGTAAAGTAGTCAATTGCTTAGGGACAATTTCGCAACTCCTACCACCACTTTTCCACACTCACTATACTAAATTTATTGCTTCTTTATATAAACAGCCCCTAGTTTATATTTACGTGCTCTTTATATTCATGCAAACATATCCCATTACAACTACAAAGTACTGCTAGTTTCATACTTGTGTTAGGTAAAGCGAACGTTAAGCGTGCATAGAGTTGTATCGGTGGTCGATAGAACTTGAGGGAATATTTGTTCTAGCTTTAGCTCCTCGTTGGGTTTGACACTCTTACTTATCGAAAGAGGCTACAATTGATCCCCTATACTTGTGGGCTATCAGACTACAGCGAGAGAACTTCTAGAATTTCTTCACGAGCATTGCTAGCTTCTGGCTCAGTTCTTCAGGATCACCAAGGCTGCTACCAGAGTCTTCACCATGGATATTTTGCTGTGTAAAAAAAAATATTGTTATGCAAGTCGCCTGGCTTGGGTCAGTCTACCATTTCAAGCGGTTGGATGAATATCCTACGTCTCCTAACCCTTCTTCCTCACGTCTTCTTCTTCCCCAACAGACCACCGCACGGGCTGTAAGGATACTCCCCAACATGCGGTTGGATAAACATACTCCATGAACGAAAATTATGTGTCAGTGGTAGGATGGCTGAGTTTGGTTTGTTCGCATGCGACAGCACGTGTCAGTGAGGGGGCGTTCCCTTGGTTGGGTCTGCGGCATGCAGGAGCGACTGTGTGAGGGTGCGGTGCGACCACGGTGTGCATGAGCGACCGTGTGAGGGTGCGGTGCGACCACGACAGCCATGCGCAAGTGTACCTCCTTTTTATTTTGAAAACTTTAGGCAAGCTTGGAAAAAATGTGTGGCGAAGTATGGCAATGCAAGACCTAGACCCAAACAGGAGTACTAGTGCTAAAAAAGAAAGGCGGGGTTTCCCTTCGCGGGATTAATCGATACAAATCCTCGTTTCACGTGTCAATTAATGCATATATTTTTTCTCCAAAGCCCAAAAAGCTAACCATCTCACTCCTCATCGCTTGAGCACCATGCAAGCCAACCTTCTCACTTCCGCATGCATGCAGGGGATATTAATGTCCTTGGTTTCTAGTAAGATGCAAACCTCATCAATTTTGCCTCGATTAGTGTTAGTGGCCTTTTGCAAATTGTAATTTTGATATACTGGCCTTATGTACAAAAAAATGTAGGTAGTAACTACTCCCTCCGTCTGAAAATACTTGTCATCAAAATAGATAGAAAGTGATGTATCTATAACTAATATACGTCTAGATACATTTCCTTTTATTCATTTTGATGACAAGTATTTCCGGATGGGGGGAGTATATTTGACTTCCTTCCCCATTGCAGTTATGTCGATGATATCTCGAACGTTGTGATTTGGCGAAGTGCGTTCGACGGAGAACACCATTGATGGAGACCATGGTAAGTCGTTCGCAAGTGCCGCCTGCAAGCCGAGACAACCGCCTTATTTGCATCCAGGAAGTCCGTTGAACCAAAGGACGCGTAAATGTACTAGTACTACTAGTACACAACAGCGTCGTCTGTCCAGCTTACTGCGGTAATATGGTTTCTCGAAGAAGACGATGGAGAAGCGGAGTCGGCGAAGAGTGAAATGATGGTTGCTTCGTCCGTGCTTTGTGATTTGATGCCTCACTGCTTTGTGATTTGTGATAGAAGGGACAGGGAGTAGACTCTGTGCTCTATATTGTACATGCGTCCAAGCACGGGAGAAAGAGGAGAGATTTTGCATTTTTCTTTTCCTTCAATCAATCAATCAGGGAGCTTCGGTTCCACCTTTTTGGCTTTGGCAACACCGTCCACAATGGTTCTCATGATGCCACAAGCTATTTTCACATTTGGCTACACAATGTGGATGCCCTTAACCGTACCACTTGGTTTTGCTCCTGTGTGCTATCTATACAAATCTCAATTATATTGATCTAAAAAATTATAGAATCAAGATTAGTAAAAAGGAGGTGATTTTACCGCGCGGATGGTGGGGGAGGTTTCTTATTTTTAGAGGATGTTGTCCTGGCGGTTTGCTAACATGCGGTCTAACGTGTTAGTGCTTTACCAAGCCGATCCGCGTCCCACATGAGGGAGAACAACGGCAGAAGCAACACGTGGTTAACTTGAAGAAGATGAGGGAGAAGCGGATTCATCAAAGAGTGAAATGATGGTTGCTTCATCCCTCCAACTTATTTTTTTAGCATTATTACTTCGTCCCTACAACTTAACTGCGGGAAAGTTGCAGCTTTGTGATTTGACGCCTCATTGCTCATTACTACGCCCGCGCCATGACTGGGGTGGTTCACCCCTGCTGCTCTGCACTGTATTCCGGTATGGGACGTGGACCCGGTAGCTTGATGTCCCACATGTCGGCGACAGGGACTAGAAGATTTATGAAAGCGCGCTCCACTCTTACGACGGAGGAGTACACGACACGACGGCCCAGTGAACTGTCACTTGTACTGTATAGTACTATAGTTTTGCTATTTCGCACGATCCATCGATACAAACCCAATTAAACAGGAAAGAGAGGGATTTTTCCTACGCGGTAGATGATACTGGCCATACATTACAAAGACAATTTTAATGTACGCAATTTGAATCATTAAGTAACAATATGATATCTAGTAAAACTAAAAACACATATGATTTATTGTGTTAGAGTTTAGTAGTAGTGTTGTATTGCATAGTTGTTAGATGTAACATGTGAGAACATGTAGAGATGTAGTTTTGGAGGGCCTATAGAGAGAAAAGCATAATACGGTCACCGAACTTCAGAATAAGCTAATTACAGTCACTATATACGTTTTGCGGTGAATATACGGTCACTTGCTCACGGTTCAGCATCGGATTGCACTTTGTTGACCGGCCAAATAGTCTACGTGGCACCATGTTGAGTAGTTAAATTGACCATGTTCCTTGTGGGTCCCACTTGTCAGTTCACATAGGGAAAATGTCAGATAAACACAAATTTACACAGCGGCGACAAGACTGCAACCCGTGCGCGGGAATCACCTGGTTGTGTATGTGTCTCTCATGGCCTGATGTGTGCGCCTGCACGTGTAGGTTGAGCACTTGAGCGTGAGAGTGTGTGTTGGTCGTGTGGTGTCCTGGTGTGTGCATGCATGCATGCGTGTGTCCTGAGAGTGTTGCGTGGGTGCGTGGCTGCCTGTGTACGTGTGAGTGTTGCGTGCGTGCGTGGGTGCATGTGTTCGTGTTAGTGTTGCGTGCATGCAGTTCGTGTGCATGCGTGCATGTGTGTATAATCACCACACCAGCTCCTGTGTGTTAAAACAGCCGGCTCAACATACCAATACAAGGCCACCTTGTCCGATGTGCCCGCGGTCATGACTTCGAACCACCGTCTAATATTTTTTTGTCGTTTGTTTTCATTCTTACTAGCAAGATGCCCGTGCGTTGCTCGTAACATCAAGATGCATTTGTATGACTAATTTATCTTGTGAGAGAAAAGAATGAATGAGGGAAGGCCTTATTTGCAAATGTGGAGAGGTGTGTGGGTACCTTTTTGCAAAATTGCCATAGTTTCTTTCCTATCCGTCAGATATAAATCAGACGGCCTATACTGCAGGATGGCAGGCACACCATCATCACCAACTCTGTATTTTATAAGAGTGTATTTTATAAGAGTGTATTTTATAAGAGTGTAGATGTAGAGTAGATACAAGCCGGCAGGTGGGCCCGATGGTAGTGAGATAATGTGATGCAACACTAGAGGTGCCACGTGGAGCGTTTAACTGGTCAACTACTCGTGTCTTGAGCAAATACAAAGTTGTACGGTGAGCCCGTGACTGTATAATAACCACGAAGCGTAAATGTTGACCGTAATGAGTGGATTTTGAAGTCCAATGTACGTATCATGCTTTCGCTTCAAATACAATGATCGTCACTGTATATATCGCGAGAGAAAGATGAAACATGCGTGAATGTGTTGGGGGCTTACTTTTAGAGGACCTGGAGATAGTTTGTGTGCGTACGTGAAAGGGGCGTAGAGGGCGGGGGGTATGCGATGGACAGAGAGATGCTCTTCGTTTCTCTTTATTATGACTATCTTTATATATAGTATAAAAATATGCAAATTCACAGTGCGGAATAAATATCATTGTGGGCACCATGCAATGCAAATTAGCGTTCATAATCCTCCATATAACTTTCTAATGTTGTATATATGTAGAAATTCTAAAATAATTTTTTGGCCACACTTTATTCAAAAGGAATGTTGTATGCAAAATATACGTGAAGAGAGGGCTTTTTAGATCAATGGGGTATGTGATGTAACATGTGTGAATGTGTAGTTGATGCATTTGGCAGGGCCTAGAGAGGTATGTGTGTGTATTACGTATTCAAGAGAGGCATGGATAGAGGGGCTGGTGGTGGGGGGCGTGGGAGAGATAACTCGAGAAATGAGAGTGGTCTAGAGAGAGAGAGACGAATATGACGTCACGGCGAGAGATTCCCTTGAGTGTGTATATGCAAGGGGGAGGGGATAGAGGCACCAGGAGAATAATTTTTTTTGTGTGGTGTCTGTGCTGGTATGTGTGGGTGTGAGAAGATAACAAGACGTGGGGGCAGAGGGTATGTCACCGCGTGTGGCCCGGTGGGTAGAGGTGAGGCCCTTCGTTCGTTTTCTTCCTACGCCACATTGGTCGGCCCGTGACGTATTTAGGGAGACCCATGGATGACTAGTCATACAGGAAAAAGATAGCAGAATTATGAAGGACTCCGTGTCCACTGACAAAGCCAGCTAGGATTTGTAACCCTAGGTTCTCAGACTAAGGTAACCCCTTTATCTCTGATATTACTATTCATCCAACCTAACTTTAAGGGGCATCCTACAGAATGCTTTGCTAGAATCATACTCATCGATAAGGAAGAGAGGTGTGAGACAATGCGTGAGAGACGGGTCTAAAGATAATGTACGCACAGGAGACACGTAGGCAGGTCTATGTATATAGAAAGGATCGATGGGGATTGTGCGTGTGTATGCTTGCGGGAGGAAGAGTGCTTGTGATAAAGGTTAGTGAAAATAGTCGTAAATGGTTACGAGAGGGAGGGAGGGTTATATCGAGAGCATGTGTGCAAGAAAGACACCTCGGGAGAGGGTGTGTGAGCATGTGTGAGAGACCACCGATGGAGAGTGAAACTACACGTAAAAGACTGCTATATACATTGATTAAAGATATAAATTGTATCCAAATATTAGGATGGGATCATGATATTTGCAATTCGCGTAAGGAACGGTCATTGATCCATCAGACATCTAGATTCTATCGAATTTGAGAATGTCTATGTTATTATTGACACAATTGATCCACATAGTTAGTATTTTGAACTCCAGACAATGCATCGCTTTAGCAATCGAATATAAACATGAGCATAGTTCATGTTGTGTGTGTAAAGCACATTATACGTACGAAAGTTACACGATGAACATTATAAATAGCTACCTATGAACTAGCATACAACTCAACTTAAGGTGGTTTAAAAAATTCGAATTCAACATGAAGTCCATTCAATTATTAGAATTTGATATCATGGCATTTTTAAAAGATACCTAAATTATGGGGTACCAATCTTTGCTCTGATTTTGTGCATAATAGCATATGTAGTCGTGTACAAAATATATTCAAATTTAGCTCCTCCATTCCAAAATAATCGTAGTTATAGGATTTTCAAGTGTCAAGAATTCAAAAGAAGCGGATAATTTAATGAGATTTTCAAACATACAAGGTCAAATTTAATGTTGTCTATTTAGGTCAATCCTCAAAGTTCAAGAGTACTCTAAACATGAATGCTTTTGTTATAAAATTTTGAACGAAGCGCCAAAAGAGCCTCTACTCGTCCGAAACCGCGTGAGACCAATGTTTGTTAGTAGAAGGAAATTACTTTTCTATAATAACTCCGACCCATGAAACCTACCGGTCCGACGTCCAAAGGTCTAAAACGGTGTAGGTTTGTAGCTTCATCTAGACGCCATGCAACCGCCTCCGAAAAATATTCATACACAATTGCCGCCTAAGCACACATGCGCGCAACCGAAATCGCTCCCGCCCACTATTTGGTACACCTGGGATTACCATCACACCCCCGACCCGTAGTAGGTCTGAAATTTAAGAGGGGGGCAAAGCTTGTACTTTCCCCAAATTTCAAACAAGAGCATCCCATCTTCTGTTCAAAAAAGCCAAAAACAAGCGCATCCCAAACTGAAACATGGTTCTCCCGCCCTCCCCCCACCCACCCGTCCGATTCCCCATTCGTACTCCGTGGGTGCAAAAACTACCTCTCCACCAGCCGAGAAACCCCGGCATCCTGCGTCCGCCACCCCATACCACCCATCAACCGGCGCCCTCCTCCATCATGCCGGAGCCGATAACCCGACGTCGTCGACCATCGCAAACTCAACCGCAACGCCCTCCCCGACTAGTAGTTGAAGCCGAGGCTGAGTCGTCCGTACCCGAGCCAGTTCAACCACGCCGTCCTGCGCCTCACCGCTGCCGCTCCAACTTCGCCACCGTCCACCGCACCAGAGATGTTCCTGCTACGCTGTCCTTTGCCGCCTCGGATCTACTTCCCCTCCGCTGATATACGGCCACGGAAACATAGTCAACAATTTGGCCATGGGTTTATCCAAGGATCCACAGTTCTCCAAAACATCGGCTCCCCGGGAGAAAAAATAAGATCACCGCGACATATGGAGGATACCACACTGGCAACCGATAAGGGTACTCCTCTTCCCTTATTCGTGCAAATCTTACATGTCTGCTTCCACAGTATTCATCCCACAGAAGACACTAGTTGACCGCTTCTTCTTGATACTAGATGTTCCTAGTAACTCGCGATGCACAAGGTTTCTCCTCATATACTATTTCACCTTAGCTAGAGGTCTGTCGCCCCCCCTGAATTTCAATTCCTCGTCAGTTGATTCCCAATTAACGGAAGCATTCCCCGGCATAACAGGCGCTAGTCCGCCTATTACGCCGGGGAAGCAGCGCCTCGGTGTTTATCTTAAGGGCATTTGGGGCCTAGAGCTACCGGCGCCCGATTTGGAGTTCGGTCGGGATTAAAGGGATGGCCTGGGGGCGCTGCCAAGCACGACGGTGGTGTGAGGTCGAGGGGAGGGCGGGGCGGCAGAGGCAGGATCTGGGCCGGTGGTCGCTGGCGGTTCGAGAAAGATCGTCAACAGTGACTGGCGGGAGGTAGACGAAGGCCATCTGCCCATTCCTTATAGATCGGACGGTTCATGAAAAAATCAACTGACCTATTTATTTTCAGTCGACTATTATCTTGATTTGACCACATGTGGTGGTGTGCTGGAGGAGTACCTGCATTTCCTGTGCTCATATATTACAAAATCATATGGAGTAGAATCTAGTTTTGTTTGTCATGCAATGTTGTAGAGCTATCATATGTCTCATGTCATTTATTTTTCAGCCACCTGCTATTTGCTACTTTTATAGTGCACTAGATCTGCACACACTTGACCCATACTCTCACTATTGTGTTTTTATGCAAGGGTATTTCAGAGTCTGCCTCAAGAGAAGCAGAAAAGAAAAGAGAGAAGTTGCTCCAGCTTGCTACCCGGGTAGGCACAGCATGTTACGGCGCTATAAAGGGTGCAATGTCAGCAGATGGAGACAGTGAACATAGCTCTGGAGTTGATGACCTCGCTCGCAATGAACCACCATCCCAGGTGCTTGCTTGAATTTCATGGTGTCATATGTGGTTGCATGTTTCATATGTTGCCCAGCTTGTATTCGAAAGGCCGAAGTCGGTCTTTATTAAGATAAGGAAATATATTTTTTACATGAACCACCATCGCGTGAGCACTAGAAGACAAATAGCTAGGCAGGGCACTAGCCGAGCCAGTGACAAGCCCAGCAAAGATGACATGGTAGCAAAGCTGCCCGCCTCCCACCAGGCTCTCAGGTCCTAGATGATCATGTTCACCACTCCAGCCGGATGTCTAGCTTGTATTGCTTCTAATTTGGTTAAATTGCATCTTCTTAGCTTACACGTAAATTATACCTTTGAATATGACATGCCTTTCTGTTAGTTGTACAGACTAGTACATCTGTGTATTAACCATGTTTTACATCAAACTAATGTTCTTGTGTATCCCTCATCAGTCACTTATGATGAGGCAGTCGGGAAAGTGGACTACTCCTCATTTAAAGATTGCAGCGTCAACCTCCCGACATGATTCTCAAGAAACAGCAAGGCTAGATGAAGATAGTGAACGTAGCTCTGTAGTTGATTTACCACATTTCCCCTACACTAGCATCGCAGGTGCTTGCTCTAACTTGGCAGCGTGATATGTGGTTGCATGTTGCACATGGTGTCTAGATTGTAATTCTACCAATCTGGTTAAACTGCATGCGCTATTCTTCTTAGCTTATACTCCCTCCGTTCCTAAATAATTGTCTTTCTAGAGATTTCAACAAGTGACTACATACGGAGCAAAATGAGTGAATCTACACTCTAAAACATGTCTATATACATCCGTATGTTGTAGTCCATTTGAGATGGCTAGAAAGACAATTATTTGGGAACGGAGGGAGTACATTATACCTGTTAATGTGACATGCCTTCTTGTATTTAGTACATAGTACATCTGTCTATTAAGCATGTCCTTACATAAAACTATTGTTTTTTTGTATCCCACATCAATCAATATGACGAGACACCTTTAGTATATGCAGTGCGATATTAGTTGCATCTTCCATATGATTTATAGCATGTGTTGCTTCTAATTTTTTGAAATTCCATTTATGATGGGACGCTTTTAACTTGGCAGAGTCATATTGATTGCATCTTTCATGTGGTGGCTAGCTTACATTGCTTCTTATTTGTTGCAATGGCTTCTGCTTAGTTTACACAAACAGTTGTGAACATGCCATACCGTCCTGTTTTTCGTAGATATTCCATCCTGGTATCATGTGTTTGTCTTACATCAAAGTAGCGATTGTCAGTATCATGCATGAATGAGTTCTGAAGAGAGAATTTTATTGCTTTTTCTTGTCGGTTTTACTTGACAATTCAAAATCAATAAAGCGGAAAGAAGTTAGCAAGGCAACGGATAAAGGTGCTCCTTCCAAACGGAGGGCCTCTACAATTTCTACTCCTCCATCCCGCCAAGATGATTTCCAAGACAACACATGCATAGACACTCAACGTAGTTGTGTTTATGATGAGCACGTTTCCCCTAGTGCACCATCACCGGTGCTCCCTCTAACTTGGCACTATTATATGTCGTTGCATGTTATGTGTGATGTCTACCTTGTATTTCTTCTAATTTTGTTGAATTCCATCTGCTTACTTTACACATTATACTTGAATAAGACACGTGTTCCTTTTTCTAGAACATACAATATCTGTCTATCACACCATGTTCTTACATCAAATTACTACTGTTGTGTAACCTGCAACAATCACTTATCATAATACACATTTGACTTGGAGCGTGATATAGGTTACATCTCGCATTCTTTTCTAACTTGTACTACTAATTTGTTGAAATGGCACTTATGACGAGACAGTTTTAACTTGGTAGAGTGATATTCGTTGCATCTTTCATATGGTGTATAGCTTTCATTGCTTCTAATTTGTTGAAATGCCTTCTCCTTAGTTTACACATCATAAGCTATGAACATGCAATGTTGTGAATATGCAATGGCACTAATGACGAGAGACCTCTAACTTGGTAGTGTGATGTTGTTTGCATCTTGCATATGATTTATTTCTTGTACTACTTCACATTTGTTTAAACGCCATTTATGATGAGACACTGTTAACTTGGCAGAGCGATATTTGTAGAATCTTTCATATGGTGTCTACCTTCCATTGCATTGCTTCTAATTTAGTGAAATGTCTTCTGCTTAGTTTACACATCATAGTTCTGGTTATCTCTTCCGTCCTGTTTTTCGTACAGATTGCATCCTTCTATCATGTGGTTGTCTAACATCAAAGTTCAGTTCGTTTGTATCACACATCAAATTGTTCTGAATAACTAAATTGTTATTCATTTTTCTTGTCGGCTTGACTTAACATGGCAAAGAGAAAGAGGAAGAAACACAGAATGACAGAGAATGGGAAGCGGAAGAATCCTGCAGATTCTGCTGGTACTGATGGTGCAATAGAAGGTCAAAGTCCAGCAGAAAATTCTACAATCAGGGTATCCCATGTGTCGTGGAATTAACGCGTCAGATGTCCTTAGTGTGAGCATTTAGTCGCGAGTCCAACGCATCTATGTGGTAGCTTGAGAGGGGTTGAGCGGAAACGAGAGACGCAACACAAGACACGGGTTTAGACAGCTTCGGGCCCCGGGAAACATCATCCGGTAAAAACCCTACATGCTGTTTGAGGATAGATCTCATTATCATCACGAGGGATTCGCCGTAAACCGGCTCTCCTCTAGTTGTGTCTAGCCCTAGAGATTGTTGTTTGCTTGTTGTCCCTCTTTGGGGAGCCCTGCCCCTCCTTATATATGTTGAAGGGGCGGGGTACATGTGGAGTCCTATTAGGATTAGGACTAGTCTACCTTCTAATACAAACCAGATACAAGTCCGGGTCTTAACTCCTTGTAAGGTAAATATTCCTCACGCCTTTCCTCTTAAGCTGGCCCACCATACATAAACTGGCCTTCGGGCCTTGGGCCTTGTCATCCGTCTGTCCCGTCTGCCAGGTTACCTGTGAATCATAATGTTCACATAGGTTGCTTGTAAACTGTCTGGTCGGAGCGGGTCGCCAGTGAATCGCCAAGTGTAAACCGGATCTCAAGTAAACCGCCAAGTCCGGCCGGGTCATATTTCCGGCCGGTTCATACCGCGGGGTATATCCCGGACATTAGCCCCCAGTTTAATTTGGATTCATTCATGTTAAACTGATCTTGTAAAACAAACATAAGAACAAACTTGGTGGCTTGTGCTCTGGGTTAAAGATTCTTATAAACCGGCACTTGATCATCCTTAAATCCTTGTCATTTCTTGCTTCGAGTAAATCCGAGTCAATAGACCAGCTTCATAATCAATTTGCTTGCAGAAGATATTTTGTAAACAAAGAATCCATTTGAATCGCCTTCAATGCTCTGATTTGACAAAAATATTGGTCTTCAAATATTCAACTGATATTCAGCCGGTTTGAAAATGTAGAACTTGCCGATCTATCATTGCCAAAATATCCGGTTTGTAAATATTGATAGCACCAGGTCATAACTCTTTGACAATGCCGGGTCATAGTTATTGGTGACGCCGAGTCATGGTTGTTGGTAACGTCGGGTCAATCAGGTTTGCTCAAAGCTGAAAATTGGAAGATATTTCTCCCTTATATCCATATTACCTGTAGCCCCAAGTCGTGAGCAGAACAAAGTGATGACTTAAGACTTGCTTCAATATAAATACTGCCACTTTGAAGAAATCCATGTTTGTTCATCTCAGTCACTAGCAAAAAACTGAATACTCCAATATGTAGCCCCCAAGTGTCGGGTGGTCATTCTTGCAGCAACCTAGGACTTTGAAATTGCCTTATGCTCATAAAAACTTCAACCAGTGTAGCCCCCAAGGGTCGGGTCATTATGCAATAATGAGCAGAGACTTTGTAAATATAATCATGTAAACTTTGAGCAACAACGTGTAGCCTCCAAGGGCCGGCTCAGTAAAATAATATTGAGCTGGGACTTGATATATTCTTCGATGAAAATAACATCATATTATGTAACCCCCATCATGGGGCTTGAATCCACGTCCACAAGGTTAAGAACCTTGTGCTTTACCAACTGAGCAGACGGGCCCTTCAATATAATGGATTTAACTTGTGTACCTTGAATTGTTGACAGGAGCAATTGGTAGCCCCCAAGGGCCGGCTCATTATAATGTGATGACTCGGGTCTTCAATAAGATGAGCAAAAAATGACTTTGCATTAGCCCCCAAGTGTCATGGTGCATGCTTGCAGCGACATGAGACTTGCATATTTGATGTAATCTCAACTTGAATAATATAGCCCCCAAGTGCCAGGTCATTATGATGCAGCAACTCGGGACTATTCCTTTAATTATAGAAGAAATCATATCCATTGATAATATGATAGCCATTGCGCTAAAGCGACTTTGAAAACCTTGATCATAACACTGGTTATTGATAACCATAATAAAATCCAGCCATGCTGGCTATTTAAAGACTTGAATAATATATCCAACGATTTATAAGCGCATAATTCCAATGGCGCAATCCAAATATATACTGGCGACTTATAGTCCAAAGCCAGCCCGGGTTAACAAACACCGGATAATTTCTCATCATATACTGGCGACTTATCGTCTTTAAGCCAGACCGGGTTAGTAAACGCCGGTGATTATGCTTTATTCAACCTGTTTCTGCATACAACAAGTTTAAAGTGTCCTGGCGGTTTATCGCTGGACGAGTCATAATACCCAACATATAACCTAGGTTTATAACCAAGGCTGCACTTAAGAATAATCAAATATGAAATATATCATACCTGTGACATTGAATCACATTGTTTGTTTACCAACTTTTTGTAGTAAGGGTGATAACCCAAATCTTGAGTGTTGATAACTCCCACCATGCTGTGCTGGTGTGTAATAAGTCATGCCGGGTTATGATAAACTCCGGATGATCATTCTGGCGACGTATAGTCAATGCCAGACCGGGTTAACAAACGTCGGTTTACAATTTGAAAGTGTTCTGACAACTTGTAGTTGAAAGCCAAGCCGGTTTAACAAACACCGGGTTAATTTTAATAACCGATAGCCATGTCGGGTCAATAGACGTCGGTTTAACATAAAACTTTATCAAAAGGAGAAAATCTTGACAAAAGCAAATAAAACTGTGTAGTCGAGGCTTTTCAAGGGCTGCCAGGCCCAAATTCGACGCTTTTCATGGGCTGCCAGGCCGCTGAGTTAAACCATTTTGCAAAGCCTTTTAAGATGGACCTCCAACTAACCAATCGTCGTTTTAACTTTGACAAGTTCAGGGTTTGTATAAGATTGACTTGTCAAACGTTCGTCGGGTCATGCCAGGATTACCTGGATAGGAGCGGCTTACTTCATGAAGGCAGGTTAACCCGGGGTTTTAGGTGAATACACCAGGCTTCCAAGCCGTGCTTGATAGCATTACGAGGGTCCTTTCAAACTCTTTGTTGCTGTGCACAAAGAGCCCCCAAGTAACTTTGTGAGCTGTGCTCAATGGGTGCCTATGTTTGAGCTGTGCATAGCAACAAGACTCTCTTTGGCCCCTTGGGCGTGAAGCTTCCAAGCTTTGTTATGGCGTGATAGCCGGATTAATGCATAGAACTCCGCTTTGTCAGCTCAAGCCCCCAGGTAACCAATAATATGATAAGCCAATAAGGCGGGATACCCATGTTTGAGCTGTGCATCATGGCAACAGGTCCTCTTCGGCAACCTTTAACTTTTTGCAAGAGATAAATTCTTCTTGAACCGGGATTTTGAACCGGATATTGAGAGCTTCAAAGCTTTATAGGAGACATCTTTCCATTGAACCGGATTTTAAACCGGAATCTTCATTTTCAGCCGGAAATTTTCTGACGGCCTTTAAGCTGGAACTTGCGAGAAGTTAATTCCTTTTTGAACCGGAAATTCTTAAACCGGATTTGAGAGCTTTAGAGCTTTGTGGGAGATAGATTTCCCTTGAACCGGATTGTAAACCGGATTTTTGACAGCTTCAGTGAGACTGACTTCCCTTGAGCCAGATTTTAAACCGGAATCCTTTCTGATGACCCGGAACTTTTTCATCAATATAATAGTAGCTTCCGGGATCGGGTTATCTTTCCCACCATCGTCCCGGGGTTCTGAAATTTGCTGAAACTGGCAAGATTTTTTGAGTCATGTCATCGTAGCCCCCGAGTCTTAAGACGACTCGAGGAGTTGTCTTGAGATTCTCCGTATTTAACCTTAGTAGAAGGTGTATATCGTTGGTGTTGATAACGTGATGTTTAATCCACAGAAGGTTGAAGGTGACCACGGCGGGTTATAAATGATCCCGTATGAGCCGTGTCAGCAACTCGGCCATTGGTTCCTTCCAATTGTCTGTTTGAAGTTTAACCAAACTGTAGTGGCGGCGACTTGTGCGCATGTTCATTGAGCCATCCTGCGCAGACGGCGGCTGACGGTAATTTGCCTCCAATTTGTTGAAATAAAAACCGGGGTACCCAAGCTCTGACTTGCTCACACTCAATGAAGAGCTCATGCAGACACATGCGGCCTGGCGTGTTGATGTAGACCAGTTCGCGAGAGACGAACGGGAAATACGTCCACGGCATCAGAGGTGGGACAGACATATGAATCGGCCCGACGTTTCTAAGCCGGTGCGGACGAGCAAGTTATCCTCCATGTTGTAAGCCGGCAAGGACGCGTGAACCGGCGGTGAAGGCGGACGGGCGAGTCGTCCGTGGCATTGTAAGACAACGCGGACGGGCGAGTCGGCCGGCGCTTTGATGTAACCGGGATCACAGTGACGGTGACTTGCGCATGTTCATTCACTAGAGGACGAAATGTCGGTGCAATATGATGCCTCATTTACAATGAACAATTGCCCTGCATCAAAAAATATCGCAATTCAAAGTAATTGTCTCATAAAAATTTATATGTGTTTATTAAAACAAACTGGACGGATATCACCTGGTAGTATCGTGCAGTAGGCGTAAGAGTTCACAGCAACTAGCACCCGATCAGTCAACTAGTGCTAGTGTTTCTATAGCAACAGTAGCTGCACTAGTAACCAAGGGGTAAAGTATGATCTTCGCGGATTAAGTTGTACCAGTAGCTGACGTGACTTGTCATGATTAATATGGAAGCAGCAGTGGTCACAACAAAAGCCAGAAAAAAGGACACGGGAACCGGCATCTCTCCTTCGCTTGACTTCTTCTCACGCGTGTACCAATATTAGACATATCAGAACGACGGCTCCAAGGGAGACGGGCGTGTCGCGATTGCGCGCGCATGGAGCATAACAGAAGTGCGCCGGGGCGGCTGCGTGCAGAGCGGAACAGAGAGGAGTTCTGGGTGTTTATCCATTGCGCGCAAACACAGAAGAACGATTCTTTGGGCGTTCAACCCAACTTGCTTGTTTGATCATAGATAATCTGACAAATTCCTATGGCATCATCGGACGTTTGATCCTCCAGAGACAGGCGGTTCATGGTGGCTTGCGGCGGCCAGCGCAGTAGGGGCAGCCGAGTCACGGCGTGCGGACGGTGCGGCCCAGTAGGCGGAGGTTCGGCAACCGGCTCGAGGTACAGCTATGGCCGCAGTCCACTGCGGCGGAAGATTCCGGGCTGCTCGTGGTAGAGGCAGCCGGCGGCACGCAACAGTTATGAGGCCGTAGTGGATTTCGGCGTTTCAACGCAGCAAAGGTGGCCATGGTGGATCAGCCACAGGAGGCGAGACAACAGTCTGCATGTGGTGAAGGGCTGAAGGCTCGAACATGCCATGGGTGGCGGCTCAACTGCGGTGGTTGGCTATGAAGGCGACTCGAAGGCGGAGACGGGACTGACTCAGTCATGACGGGAACGGAGCACGGCCAGGGTGGCTCAAGGCGCGGCGAGCCCGAAGCCGCGGGGGACGACACCCTGTGGCGGCAAGTCCGGGTTGTTGTTGTCTATGTTTCCGGGTCGTAGCTTGGCGAGTCCGATCTCGGTGGTTTCGTGGTATTGCGGTTCTAACACGGAGTCAATGGCGACTTCAAGTGAATCCCATTAGAAATTGACGCTGCTGATGATTTTCACGTGGAGTATGATGTCCCATTGCAAATTGCGGCATTGTCTATTGCAATTAGTACTAGTTTTTGAGGAAACTGCCACGGGGACACTAGATTCTGACCAGACTGCCGTCGTTTTTTGTTTATCTTCATCTGCTGCTCCGTACAACCCGCCATGGAAAAAGGAGGCACAGAAGACAGAGTTCGAGTTGCAACGGAGTTTGATTTTTCTTCAGATTGGATGAGACGCTCGTCGCCGCGTACGGCCGATCTCGCCGATTCTTTTTCCAGTCCAATCATGGACTCTGCTTCTTGAAAATTACTCAATGTACCATCGTAGTGGTTTGTGCGCTTGATCTGATGGTTCCTTGGATTTGACGCCGTAGATGGTAAGACGTGGCCATATTTTCTTGACTGGCCATACGCAGCCACAGCAAGGTTCGCCTCTGATCCGGAAAACAAGACATCTTTGGTAGATTTCTGTAGCGGTGCCAAGGGAAATTTTTTCTCCGTCTCGGCGACTTCATAAAACAGCGGAAACCAATTCACACAGATTCGCCTGGTCGTGTGCCGCCACGCGCGCTACCCTAAATATTTTTATCTGGAAATTTTTGATCTTCTCGATTCCTGAGAGATCCCTCCAAGAACTCAACACCACCGTGCGTGAGTCCTACGGTGGACGCCAACTGTCGTTTAATTAACACGTGAGATGTCCTTAGTGTGACGACTTAGTCGCGAGGCCAACACATCTATGTGGTAGCTAGAGAGGGGTTGAGCGGAATCGAGAGACGCAACACAAGACAAGGGTATATACAGCTTCGGCCCCGGGAAACATCATCTGGTAAAAACCCTACATGCTATTTGAGGATAGATCTCATTATCATCACGAGGGAGTCGCCATAAACCGGCTCTCCTCTAGTTGTGTCTAGCCCTAGAGATTGTTTTTTGCTTGTTGTCCCTCTTTGGGGAGCCCTGTCCCTCCTTATATATGTTGAAGGGGCGGGTTACATGTGGATTCCTATTAGAATTAGGACTAGTCTACCTTCTAATACAAACCGGATACAAGTCCGGGTCCTTGTAAGTTAAATATTCCTCACGCCTTTCCTCTTAAACCGGCCCACCATTAACTTAAACCGACCTTCGGGCGTTGGGCCTTGTCATCCGTCTGTTCCGTCTGCCGGGTTACCTGTGAATCATAATGTTCACGTAGGTTGCTTGTAAACTGTCTGGTCAGGGCGGGTCGCCAGTGAATCGCCAAGTGTAAACCGGATCTGAAGTAAACCGCCAAGTCCGGCCGGTTCATACCGCGGGGTATATCCTGGTTAAGCTGCATGTGATATTCTGCTTAGCTTTAACATTATACCTTTTAATGTGACATGTTTTCCTGTATTTAGTACATAGTACATCTGTCTATTAAGCATGTCCTTACATAAAACTATTGTTTTTTTGTATCCCACATCAATCAATATGACGAGACACCTTTAGTATATGCAATGCGATATTAGTTGCATCTTTCATATGATTTATAGCATGTGTTTCTTCTAACTTGTTGAAATTCCATTTATGATGGGACGCTTTAAACTTGGCAGAGTCATATTGGTTGCATCTTTCATGTGGTGTCTAGCTTACATTGCTTCTTATTTGTTGGAATGACTTCTGCTTAGTTTACACAAACAGTTGTGAACATGCCATGCCGTCCTGTTTTTCGTACATATTCCATCCTGGTATCATGTGTTTGCATTACATCAAAGTAGTGATTGTTAGTATCATGCATGAATGGGTTCTGAAGAGAGAATTTTATTGCTTTTTCTTGTCGGTTTTACTTGACAATTCAAAATCAATAAAGCGAAAAAAAGTTAGCAAGGCAGCGGATAAAGGTGCTCCTTCCAAACGGAGGGCCTCTACTATTTCTACTCCTCCATCCCGTCAAGATGATTTCCAAGACAACACATGCATAGACACTCAACATAGTTGTGTTTATGATGAGCACGTCTCCCCTAATGCACCATCGCCGGTGCTCCCTCTAACTTGGCACTATTATATGTCGTTGCATGTTATGTGTGATGTCTAGCTTGTATTTCTTCTAATTTTGTTGAATTCCATCTGCTTACTTTACACATTATACTTGAATAAGACATGTGTTCATGTTTCTAGAACATACAATATCTGTCTATCACACCATGTTCTTACATCAAATTACTACTGTTGTGTAACCTGCAACAATCACTTATCATAAGACACATTTGACTTGGAGTGTGATACAGGTTACATCTCGCATTATTTTCTAACTTGTACTACTAATTTGTTGAAATGGCACTTATGACGAGACAGTTTTAACTTGGTAGAGTGATATTCGTTGCATCTTTCATATGGTGTATAGCTTTCATTGCTTCTAATTTGTTGAAATGCCTTCTCCTTAGTTTACACATCATAAGCTGTGAATATGCAATGGCACTAACGACGAGAGACCTCTAACTTGGTAGTGTGATGTTGTTTGCATCTTCCATATGATTTATTTCTTGTACTACTTCACATTTGTTTAAACGCCATTTATGATGAAACACTGTTAACTTGGCAGAGCGATATTTTTAGCATCTTTCATATGGTGTCTACCTTCCATTGCATTGCTTCTAATCTAGTGAAATGTCTTCTGCATAGTTTACACGTCATAGTTCTGGTTATCTCTTCCGTCTTGTTTTTCATACATATTGCATCCTCCTATCATGTGGTTGTCTAACATCAAAGTTCAGTTCATTTGTATCACGCATCAATTTGTTCTGAATAACTAAATTGTTATTCGTTTTTCTTGTCGGCTTGACTTAACATGGCACACAGAAAGAGGAAGAAACACAGAATGGCAGAGAATGGGAAGCGGAAGAATCCTGCAGATTCTGCTGGTACTGATGGTGCTATAGAAGGTCAAAGTCCAGCAGAAAATTCTACAAACAGGGTATCCCATGCTACACGAGGTGCAGAAAAAGCCAAACAGAAACAAATAGCTGCCACCAAACAAGTAGAGACAATCCTAGTTCTTGCAACACCTTCCATAGTACTACTAGCTGCACGAGTTACTCATGCGTCAACTGAGCTAGCAGGACGTTCCCAAGCTCCCTTGCCACCTGACACTACTTCCCAAGCACTCTTGACACAAGATGAGTTGGTAATATTAGATGAACCTTGTGAGCTTCAATAGCAAGAAGGTAGTTGTTGGAGTCAAGTTACAGTTGCATGCTTCTTTATATGTAGTCTCACAGTTTTATGTACACTAACACTTCCTATGTTCATTGTTGGACTAACACCTAGGTGCAAGAGGAAACAAACATCAGGGATAATGCTCGATAGGTTAACTAAATCTAGAGGAGGAAGAATCGAGATCCGTTTTGAGGCAGGTTTAAAAAGGCCACGTGATGCTACAGAGTCAACCAAGTTAGTATCAGAGGCAGCGGTTGCCGTTAAGTGTCATGTACGTATCCTCCAAACATGGATTCAGTATAGGAATGACAAAGACGAAACCCAGTTCAACACCTTCCTCGACCATTTATCTGTAAGTATGGTTATGTGTGGAAACTAGTAATATCGTCTTGCTCTGTCCCATACTTTCTAGGTTGCTGATAATGTGACTCCCATAATTTTCAACAGATGAGGTTCAAGTTGGATAGCCAGGATGATGCAACCAGACAAGCTTGCACCCGTGTTTTCAAGTCTGCTCCAACAATATCGGTATAACTTGAAGAAAACTCACTTTGAAGGCAAGGCTAACAGTGAACTTTCCCAAACATCTCCGGTGGAAAATATACCGGATGAAGACTAGAGGGGCCTCGTTAAACACTGGTCTGATCCAAGTATCAAGTACATTATATATATATATATATATATATATATATATATATATATATATATATATATATATATATATATATATATATATATATATATATATATATATATATATATATATGTGTGTGTGTGTGTGTGTGTGTGTGTGTGTGTGTGTGTGTGTGTGTGTGTGTGATCAGATCACATGTTGAAGTCCTATTTACGCATGTGCCACGCAAATCTATCTTCTTGTAGGTGAATTGTTCAAAGAACAAGGCCAACCGTACGAAAGTGAAATTCCAACAGACGACAGGATCTCGTAGCTATATTGCACACTGCGAGGCTCTTGTAATTAGCTGCCGTTTCACTCTTTTCGTTGTACCATATTATCAGATCTATATTGACTTGTTCCAAATGTAGAGGAAAGCCCGCAAGGACCAAAAAGTACCTTAACCAAATGCTGTGGAAATCTTCAAAGACTGTCACACCAGCAAGAAGAAGGGCATGACTACACCAATCAAAGACGCTATTGTAAGTCATTAATCCTCATGCCTTTTAACTACTACTTACTCTGACTTGTGCCTTGAACTAAATGGTTTGCAGCCAATGTCTATTAGTCTTTTCAATTTTATACACAATTATCTTAGTGTATCATTGCACCTTACAAGTTTTAAAAGAGAGGAGTGATGTTCCTTTGATCTTGAAATGTAATCTAGTTCCGTGATGGACTTGCCCACACACGTTACAATTGCCTGTTTGTCTGTTCTCAGTTGTTTTGTGATACGAATGATGTCATACTATTCTTACCATATTTTAAACTTCGTCTCTTTATCCTTAGCCCTCAATACAATGTGAACAAATAGACAATACATTAGAGATGGTACATGGTCATATGTTTGGAACCTGGTTTTATTATGTACTTTGCAATAAAATACAACTAATATTTTACATGGGTTCACGAGAATAAGTTGTGTATATAGACAAAAGCTATTTTGTTTGATTTTTCTGCCTCCTTAATATCTTCTGTTCTGGTACTACTAATGTAAAACCTCAACTTTTCAGCGAGCTATGGAAAAAATGGTGGAACCGCCACCTTCTGAAGGTGGCGAGGCAACTATAACCACAATGTCAGCTCTTGCTGCAGTGGGTCAGTACCTGTCCACTAACAGTGCCAAAAGCATGTTCCTGCGTAATACTGGGTTGGTTGTTAAGGCAATCTCGTCCAAACTGCCTCATGATCAAGATATGCAAGCTCAAAACAATATTGTATCTATTCTCCAGACACAAGGTCATTCCCTAACAGAGACCCTTTGTGAAATAAGGAGAGAAATGTTCGATGTCGTCAAGATATGCAAGGTTTTGAGACCAGACTATCAGACATTTGCTATGTTGTTCAGGAGCCTAGGAGAAATGAAAGCGAAGGTTATGGTGCTCCATCGGACAATACAAAATGAAAACGTAACAGTCAGATCAAATGAACTGAGCTTCTGAACTTCTGATGGTGCATTAATCTGCTAGACTGTTAACTTTTATGCCAACCTTCCTTTTGTTTTATATTTGTAATTTGTTTTGGTGCGATGAAAATTTGTTCTTAACGTGCAGCCACCGGCTGCAGAAAACATCAAGCCATTTTTGTATAGTGTAGGATGTTTCCTATATTTGCACTTGTGGGCTAACGGGCCATGGGTTAGCGGGTTGTAAATGGGCTATATGCAAACAGGCCGTTAACAGGCTTTTCGTGGGGCGGCCCGCCACGTTTTGACCAAGTCAAACGGGCCGGCCTTTTCACAGGAATGGGCCTCTGTTGGGCCGTGCCACGTGTCGACGTATCATAGGCGCCTTCGATCCAATGAGTGGATGACATCTGTCCCAATGGTGAGCCGACACGTGTTTCCTCCAGCCAATGATGATTTTACACGTGGAAAATCCCCATTGGTCGGGGTTGTTAACGGGTTATCGGATCCAAAACCGGACCCGATAGCTTAACGGCGTTCTGTTATGGTGGATGCCACGTGTCGTTCACCCTTGACGAAAGCACTTCTGTGACGCGTGATTTATCATCATGGAAGTGGACACTTCCGTGATGATAATTTTGGTAATGTCATGGAACACTTCTACGACAGCACAGGTATGACTATCTTGATCTTGTCATAAAAACGGCGTGTATGTACATGCATGCCAAAAAAAGCGACCTACTGTGACCATCACGGAAGTGTATTTATTTTGTAGTGTGTACATGGCAAAGATTAATGTGTTATGGTGAAACCAAAGCTTGAGTGTTTGGGTGTCATCTTTGTTAACTTATTATTAAGCATATCAACTATGTATTTTGTCCCACGTGAATGATTGAGAAAAACTCTGCTATTGTCATATCTAAATATTTGAATTTTATGTTGATGTTTTGACGGTGGATGACAAAACATCACAGTTTTCCTGATAGTGAATTCCATTATAAAATGAAGTTACTTCCATCAATTAGATAGGTTTTCTTAATTTTATTTTTCGACTTTGTACTCCCTCTGTCCCAAAATAAGTGACTTAACTTTTACTAACTTTGTACTAAAGTTAGTACAAAGTTGACTCACTTTTTTTGGGATGGAGGGAGTATATACATATTGGTTATTTGGATGCTTTCCTTTAAAGATCTGCAGAGATCAATGAGGATTCGGCGGCATGAAGTGGACTGGTGATAGGAAACATGGGTCCAAGAATAAATCAAACAACATGGCGAGTTGTTATCTCATTTCAAATTTAAAACCTAGACTAGAGTTGGTCAATTGTAATTTAGTAATATGATTAGGATAGTATAATATTTTGCTACTACCTTGCTGATAGTTTTGTAGGGCAATTCAGTCGGCTATATATGTTTTGTTTTTTTACTGTAGTGAGATCACTTATTTTTATTTAGAAAATAGAAACATGAAGTGTGGTTATAAGAATCTAATAGCTGATGTTCTTTGCATGAACAAGTTGTGTAATGTACCTACTGACTAATAGCATAATCATGACTTGGCTTGCCTAGTTTTACTTTACGATGAGTAGTATGTGGTGCTCTAATATTCAACCATGTTCTTGAATTGGGAATTATGTTTTTTATAAAGTGCTTGTGTGTTGGTCTGATGTATGTAAGTGAAAGAAAATAAAAAACCGATGGAGGAAGGGAACTTCTTGCTTTTCTTTTCCTTTTGTTTCTATGTTTGATAATTACTCCCTACGATGAGAAGGTTTACGAATAGAAATGTCCTACTATTTGATCCCTTTTAGTGTGGATGGCTCGACGGCAAGCGTGACCGTCTGCTCCACGCTTTATTGGTTGTGTCTCCTCTACACTTTATTGGTTGTGTCTCTGGCTCCGTTTGCGCCGTGCCACATGTGTGTTTGTTGCTTGCGTGCTGCTGCTGCGTGTATGGTGTGTTGGCTTGATGTTGTGTGTGGGCGCGCGCGCACTAGCTAGGTGAGGATCACTGGCTCACTGCTCTCTCTCTGTAGCTTCTTAGGAAAAAAATACTTTGCCGCTAGTCTACATCATGCTTCTAGCATCTTTCCAGGTAGGTAGATATTCCCAAGATCAAGAGAGAAAAGGTCCTTGCATGTATATACTTTTAGATGACACATGATCAGAAGTCTTTCCTATGAAAATCATGTGGCCTTGTGACACCCCGACCCTTTTCTTCAAAAATTTCTGATGTGTTTACGCATGTCTGTTGTGATGTGCATAGGAGCATGATTTGTTCTGGCACGCGCACGCGCACGCGCGTGTGTGTGTTTGAAGTGTCAGTGCCTGTGTGTAGGAAGTCTAATAGGTTCGGTTCCGATTTCTTTTGCCTTTCTGATCAGCCCAATTGGCCCGGGCTACATGTAAGCTTTGTCCTGACGAAGAAGCTGACTGTGCATCATCAGTTTAACACCATCGGCTATATATTTGAAGCCATCCAATGCTCAACTTTAGTGACTGGTGTAGCGATCTAGGATTTTATCCTAAACTGCTATTAAACTCACAAGAGGGAGCATTTTAATAACAAAAGAACTCTGCCATGCTTTCTGATATATACTCCTGTGTATATATATGTTGTACTAGAAGTTCCTATTTCTTAACTATTGCGTGCCAGAAAATTGAATTGGTAATGTCTTCATAAATATGTCTTGAGAGGGATTTGTTCATTTTCAAAACTAAGGAAGTTGGGTGAGCTTAAAACACCCATTCATCAGTTCAGTGAACTTTTCTAATTGTATTTTAAATCCACGAGAGGGCAAAACCATTGCTCTTTCCCAAATCATCTAAATCATATGGGCGGGCTCCAAACTCCCAGTGTCATTTGTCGTTTTTGTGTTTTGATTTTTACTTGAGTGCCTTTGGACCGATGGTACTATGGAGAGGTGACATTAACACCATTGATGGTTGCTTCTCTCCTGTAGACTACATCTCCTTCTATATGTCAATATATCAACAAAACAAGAGATCTATAATATCATTGTTTATGGAGTTCACAGATTACTGAATATTTTTGCTGCCATGGAATTGTGAGTTTGTGACTATACATTCTTGTGTCCTACATGTGAATTGAAGATATATTGTCTCTGTATGTGAATGTAAATATACAGGTATGTAGGCAAGTCCTAACTTTTATGCACATATTTATCTATGAAATGCATGCAAGCAAAACACATCTTACAGACAATTGCCCCCTTATTGGTAAAGGTGCTGACTCTTAAATTAACCAGTTGGAGATCGGTAGACAGTCCGGTGTATTGATAACTGGAGTTTAGTGCGCAAAATGCTTCTAACTTTTCTACTGACTGTATTTTCTTGACAGCTTCAAGAGAAGAACGAGTACTGTTAGTCATTCTCTGTCATGTATAATAGTACAATACTGGAGATGTGAATGGATAATGTTCATTTAGTACAGTATTAGTAGATGATGATTTCTTTTCTTCGCAGTCAACTCATGTATATCCTGATATGTTTAGTCTATTCCCAAATTAATTCATAAAGTAGCCTTAACAACTATACCGTCTCTCTATGTATTAGTACTCTGTTTTCTCTGGTCTTTTGTCAGCTGGAAGAAATCAGTTTGTCATAACATGTGAAAATGAGTTTATTTACCTACGTTGTTGCTTTTATCAGTTAGCAAAGATATTTGTCAAGTATTAAGTTAGTCATCACAGTGAAGCTTGGCAAAGGGACTTCTGGTGAGGCATGTAAGGCTGGAAGCAGTGTATACCCTCTGATGGACATTCATTTTTCAAATAATACATGACCACACTAGAGTATATCATGTTCTAAATATGTAGTGGATGAACTTTAAATACCTGGATGATTATTCCGCATAAACAAAGTCATATTGTCATTTTTAACACAAGAACAAAGCAGTGTCCCACAACACAAATAGCTACTGTTTGTGCTGAGTAGCAAATTCATTCATTGGTTACGGGGCATCAAGAAGAGCATACACCAATGCAGTGAGACATACCTGTTCCAATATAAACATGCGGAAAGTAGTAAATCCTTTCACCTTGGTGAGGCACTATGGTCAACGGCCTAGCCCAAGCATGCCATAGTTCCTTGTATAATGCATCGCTAGAACTCCCTGCACAAAGGATTCATTATGTGAACTAACATGGCAAGTTTACTTTGTAGCATGGTAAATTTAGTTTTATAGCATGGTTAAAATGCTATGTCAGGTATATATAGAGCAACATTAACACATCACGTGAGGTATGTGATGTCAAGGGTCTAAAAAGACTGGATCCCGTAACTGTAGCTTCAGAGCTCCAGTAATTACATAGCATCGGTCTAATTGGTGAAGGAAGCTCATGAACAGCTTCAGAGTTCATCCCCTGAAAATTCAATCCAATGCTCGCATAAAACAATGAGGTATGAAACTATGACATTCTCCATCTCGAGCACATGATTTGTGAAAAGAAATTTGCGTGATTCCTCGAGCACCACCCTCCTGCGTCGTCAACGAGGAGGTACAGGGACACCACAAACCTGCCCCGTGCGCTCAACTTGCCAGTGAGCAGCACATACCCATCAAGTTCAACATCGGCGGCAATGCTACAGCCTACATCACAGTCGCTGCAACATGGGTAAGGGAGAGAGCACGTTAGGGCTGGGGGTCTGAAAATTGGGTTCGGCTCCTCTGATGTACATCTGTTACTGTACAAGTGTTGTAGAAGGCAGCATCTGCCGTCCGTTATAATCCAATGGTCCTCCTTTCTCTCCCTTAATAATTCTATTAATAACTACAAACAGCCCTAATAATAGTCCAAAGGAAAATCCTCTACGCGTGTAGAATTGGCACCAAACTCCTCATGTCCGCCTTCCTCATTCCTCCTGATACATGACCGCTTGTTTATTGAATCAGAAATTCTAACATGACGCAGAGTAAGCACTTCTTTTGTTCTTGGCAAGATGAGCACAATGCATGGAACAACACCTTATCTGAAGGTCACCAAGTTCCTCCTATTTCGGGAACGTTTCGAATAAAAATCATATGAGCACTCCAAACTCCATGGGCAAAGACCGACAAAGCAAGTGACCACTAAGTCAAACTATAACTGAAATTAAACTCAACAAACGTGCATGTAGCACTAATGGCTATTGACGAACCACATTGTCATGAAGGATTAATAGATCATCAAACAACCATATGGTGTAGCTTCTGTAATAGGAAAATGAAGAAATGAAAAAGAAGTTCTAAGTAATAGCAAGTAATTCACCTTTCTCCTTCTGTGGGGGAACCATGGCACTAGCTGGCAGGACGTTTCTTGGATTGGATCCGTGGCCTGCAGCTTGTGGAGTTTGGCGGGGCAGGCTGGCAAGGAGGTCCAGCTGCCGCGCCGCCGGCGTCCTGAATATTATGGGGCGTCGGCTGTGTCGTCAGAGGACAACACGATGACTCCGACGGGATTTTAACCCTCATCCAGCTGCCACCCTCCTCCTCGATCGTTAAGGTCGCCCGAAGGAGCCTCAAGCTTGTCGTCGTCGTCGTGCTCTTGGAGTACGTGGTCACCCTGCTCCTAGAAGAGCTCACCGTCACGGAGCTCCTTCTCCCCGGATCTTGGCCGCGAGCCTCCGTCCTTCCAGCGGGAGAGGCAGTCGCAAACGACCACGGCCATGGCCCGCAGCCACGCTCATCGGACCACCGGAGCCATTGGACACCCGCGCGCTCGTCGTGGTCCGCCGCTCGGGTAGCTACTCGGGAGGCGTCGGAGTACCTGGGTGCGCGGCGAATCTCCGGGAATTCAGCGACCAGCTTCCTGTCAGCGTGGTGGCGACCCCGGCGAAGAGCTGCTCAGCCACGAGCCACACAGCCTCGTCCACCTTCTAAGTCGGGACCTCCGCGCGAGCGTTGCGGGGCCGCCCCTCGAATGGCTTCTGGAAGGCGGTTGTACATGGGCACATGGTGAATCCCGGCGAGTAGCTGGCCGTTGGTAACCGGCGATGTCCCCGACAAAGAGCAGCCCGGCCAGCTCTCCACCCGTTCGTGGCGACACGTACCGAAAGTACGAGAAACGTGACGTGGCAGGGGCCAGTGCGCCAAGATACTCTATGACGCGGTAGGAGTACATGCTACACGACCAGTGGTAGATAAAGCAATCGTTTGGGAGGAGGAGCCAGGTACCAGACGCTCGGGCGTTATCTTTTTCGTTATAGCAGCAGATACTAAGAGTTGATTATGAGTTAATTTAGCCAGTATTACTATATAGACTGGTATTGCATACAGGGATCCACCACTTGCGTGGTAGCACCAATTTACAATATAACCATAAGATATTATTTTTCGAAATATAGGAGCCTCACCACCCTGTTCTCTTTCATCAATGAAACAAGACTTTTATAACATTAAGATGCCAGGGTGTACATAACTATGGAAAGTTGAAGATAAAAATACATTGTGTTAGTTTAACACCGAATTTGAGAATTTGAGGTGAGGTCACTAAATTGAGCATTTGTTTCCCCATTGAGCAGCTCAGAATTCACATACATCCAAAATAAAATAAAAGGATGATGTATCAGCCAAAATATCAAAATTAGAATTTCTCTGTTTTCAAATCAAGGCAACACAAAAGCGCCAAACCATCAACCTACACAACAATATTGAAACAATGTCGAGTCGTCTCTAGTTATACCCAAGCCCACGTCTATACTTCCTTAGCATCCACCCAGGAACTCATTTGTCTCTAGCGATGAAACACACGAGAACCAGAAACAGAAAGCGGAGCAAAGGAACCAAACCTGAGGCGCCAAAATTCACCATCGCCGCCGCCCAATCCAAACATCGCCCAGACAGGATTGAGCAGCGTGGGCTGGTATGCTCGCCCCATGCGCAGCTCCACAGATCTTGACCCACTTTGGGGCCATGGCGACGGCCCAACATGGGGCACATGCGACACTACAATGGCGAGCACGCGACCATGAGGTGGTCAAGCAGCGTGTGGTGGCCGTGAAGGTGTCTCACGGGTCCATCGTGGGTGATGGGTGTTGGCCGAGTTCACATGTGGTTCAGTGCACGGCCAGGCGGAGCTCGCGCTGCGTCGTACCCGTCGTTCCAGGTGAACCACTGTATCACAAGCACAACAAGCCATTCGAGTATATTCATCGCCCATGCAAAGGAAGCTCAATCCAAAAGTTCAAAGGCAAGAAAATAAATTTAAAGCCTGGAAAGTGCATTCTATGCGGTAAGAGCTACATTACTCTTCTCATTCCAACTACATACTCTCACAACAACTTCTAAATGATATAACTTTGTGTAATTTAACATAGGTAAGCTTGACATCCACCACCTAGATGAGTTTAGTCGCCACGTTGTATGGGGCAACATTGTTATACTCCACAGACATAATGTTCGTAAACTTAGTCCAGATCAGCACTAGGTTCTCTTAAAATACTATGTATCAGCACTAAGTTTCTATTTGCTTATGATCTAATTAGTGTTCAATTTTTTATGCCTTTAGACTGATCCTACTACAACTTGCTTTGTCAAACCAATGTATGCTATTATCAGTAATGTCATTACTTCCTTTTCATCTGTCATGATACCATACAATGAGATAAAAGTATATCTCTTAAACTAGCACATACACATGGTTTGAAGACTCGTCTGGCCAATGCTTTTTGCGCCATTGGCACAACTAGTCATGTCAGCTTTCGAGTATATTCATCGCCCACGCAAAGCAAGCTCAATCCGAAAGTTCAAAGGCAAGAAAATCCATCTAAAGCCTGGAAAGTACATTCTCCGTGGTAAGGGCTACATTACTCTTCTCATTCCAACAACTCTCGCAACAACTACTAAACGATATAACTTTATATAATTTAACATAGGTGAGCCTTGCATCCACTACATAGATGAGTTTAGTCGTCACATTGTGTGGGGAACACAGTTAAGCTCTACAACCATAATGTTCATAGACTGCGAAAGATCATCTACATCACCACCACGCCTGATCGGTACTATGTGTGCCACATGACAGAGACATTTGCAACACACAGAAAAAGAATGGTAATCCTTTGCAGTTGCTCTGTCCTATTTCATACAATAACTAACATTTACTATTATTTTCAGTACTTTAGCATTTCCTTTTCTACTGGTTCCCTTTTCCCGCACATGGATGTTGACCGTGGTGAACTGCCAATCACTACTGGAGATGGAACTGCCGCTGTCACAACACGCTTTATCAAGGGTGTTTACAAAAGGGCCACCATCACTAAAGGCTGGAGCGACTTCTTCCTCAGGCACAGATGAACAAAGGGCAAGCATATGCTTTTGGCGTCAAATGCACTTCCAAGGGACTGGGCATGATCGTCTACTCAATATAAGCAAGTTGCAAGAGCTCCTTGTTATATAACTTAATATTAGATCAAGACTTTTGTGTTTATCATACTTTTCGATCGTATGTAATCCCCTAAGACCATCTTGTGCATTTAACTATCGGTAATTTTCTTAGACTGTTGTGTAGTATTCTTTTGAGGCAGCCATGATAAAAGGCATATATGCTCACTCTTTCACTACTTGGCTTACACTCGGGCTTTGCGTCATTGGCGCAACGGGTCATCTAGTAGCCATAAATCTCGACGCCAGATTAATCTGGAGGTTTCAGACGAGAGAATGATAATGCCTGACTGTACTGTGGATACTGTTAGAAGGGGGAGAGAGGGGTTGTTGCGGAATATGATGGTTGTGTTTTTGAGCCTCGAGGGCGAGTATATATTGAGTACAAGACTTGGAGGGCAAGAAGCCTCTCCTGAAGATAAGGTAGGAGACGGATTATAAATCCTAGACTACCAAATACAAGTAACTCAAATATATCTCTAACATCCCCTGCAGTCGTAGCGGTAGCTTCGCAGACAACAGGAGCATCACAGACGGTCAGACTAGGGAGAATAGCAGCCGACAGACTGACATCCCCTCATAGAAATAGCAGGAGCATCATGGACGATGTCGCGTCACGGACGCGTTGACTTTAGAGGAAGTCGAGGAGTTCCTCAAGTGGATGATAGCCCTTTGTGCCAATGTTGAGGTAGCCGAGAGCGTAGGGTCGTGTAGCCGTGGTCGAGCACTACAAAAAAAATAAACTTCCATGATGATACGTGTTTGTCACAGTAGGTCGCGTTTTTTTTCATGCATGTACATCCATGACAAATTTATGACAGAATCAAGGTAGTCATAACTGTGTTGTCGTAGAAGTGTTCCATGACATTACCAAAATTATCATCACGGAAGTGTCCACTTCCATGACGATAAATCGCGCGTCACAGAAGTGCTTTCGTCAAGGGTGACCGACACGTGGCATCCACCATAATGGAACGCCGTTAAGCTGTCGGGTCGGGTTTTGGATCCGATAACCCGTTAACAGCCCCGACCAATGGGGATTTTCCACGTGTGAAATCATCATTGGCTGGAGGAAACACGTGTCGGCTCACCGTTGGGACAGATGTCATCCACTCATTGGACAGAAGGCGCCTATGATACGTCGACACGTGGCACGGCCCAACAGAGGCCCATTCCTGTGAAAAGGCCGGCCCATTTGACTAGGTCAAAAGGTGACGGGCCGACCCTTGTAAAGCCTGCTAACGGCCTATTCGCATGTAGCCCATTTATAGCCCGCTAACCCAAGGCCCGTTACGCCCTATCCGAATTAGGCCCAATAGCGTCATCTGGGCCACCCAATATGATTCCAGCCCGTTTTCACTTCTGGCCCATGACGTCTTTCGGCCCATACGAGGCCCTATGTAACTCTTGGCCTATTAATGGCCCGTGGTGAAACTGGCCCGTAATGAACAGTGTATTAATTTACACCTATTAACGGCCCGTGGTGAAACTGGCCCGTAATGAACAGTGTATCACTTTATACCCATTAAGGGCCAGTTATTCCGTTGGGCCGTTTCCAGCCCATGTTATCTTTCGGCCTTCTCAGAGCCCATTTATTCTTGGGCTCATTTCCAGCATTCATTTACTTACGGCCCGTTACTGTCATTTTCTGCTTATGGGCCAAATTCAGCCCGTGGTTACAGTCGGCCCGTTTGTGGTCCGTTAACACGTTGGGCCGTTTTCATAGCGTCATGAAATACGGCCTATTAACGACGGCCCGTTATGGTCGGCCCATGAACGGACGATTCCAACACTAGCCCATTTACGGCCATAATGCGGCCTGTTATTGGGCCATGTTTGGCCAATCGATCATACTGCCCGTATAAGGCCCATTGATGATACGACCCTTAGAAGGCCCATTGTTTCTGCGGCCCGTGGAAGGCCCATTGTTTCTACGGCCCGTGGAAGGCCAACTGTTTATACGTCCCGTAGAAGGCCCACTGTTTATACGGCCCGTAGGTGCAGTGTCACTACAGTAAATATTAGCCCATGGTTATTGTGGCCTAGTTTTAAAAAATAGGTTGTTGCAGCCACTAGCAAACCGCAGAAAAAGAACTGCACTAACTACAAGCAAACAAATAAACAAGACAACAAGGAAATAAACAAGCAAGCAACTTACACTAGGCTATCACGACTATTACACATACTACATCCACTGGGCATCAAAGTTCGCCACCAGTGCAAATATAGGGAACACAGCAGCATATAAACGCCGCGGCAAAACAAGTACAGAACTGAAACCACTTCAGAAGAGCTCAAGAAACAATATCCTGGGTACCCATAATGCTGGCAAGATGCTTAGCAAGCTTATTAACTTTCTCTTGTTTGGCGCTTAAGTCCTCCGATTACTCGCTGTTGCACCGAAAGTATGCATCTGAGTTCTGCAGGGACTTCCTCGATCCTTCGCTTCCTCGTCGCATAACATCTGATCGATGTCTTTTAACTTGAAGTTGAGATTCAAGAAGTCGAACTGATTCAGGCAACGAGTTCGAAGAGCTGGTGCCAGCAGTGGTAGCCAGTAACTCGAACACTACATCAAGACAAGACTTTGGGGTTGTCTCAGTGTCCTCAATATAGTTTTTATCAGCTTTCTTGGAGACCAACAGGGATGTCTCACTATCTTGAACCTTATCTGCATTACTTCCTTTAGCATTGCATAACAGGGTACTCTTCTCCAATATTTTATCCGTGTTCTAAAAGGGAAACAAACAAACACATCTCAGGTTTACAATGTAGTATATGAAACTCATTTTGGTAAACGTTTAGTAGTAAGGTGGACAGGATAACAGCATGAAACAAACATATATCTATGTAGTATGGTCACTGTATGGTCTATATCATTCTAGTTTATGTTGCTGAATCAAGATAGATACAGTTCGAATCGTATCTATTTAAGACAAAGCAACAAAGACAGAATATAAGTGTGGAAGCTACACAGCAATAGTAACACTTGTAATGTGCATGGCATGAGAACATAACTGTTTATTCAATTGAAACTGAAATCAACATAGAGCAAGTTACAACAGCAAACAGCCAAACACGTTGAAGAAACAGGTTTAAAACATACATGTTGCGCCATTGGAGTTTCAATTGCATCCTTCAAATTTGAAATTGGTTGGTATCAGTAAATACAGTGATGCAAGAGCAAACTAGTATGAACCATAGCTACGGATCCTGACCTGAGAACAATTCTTCTTCTACTTTAAGCGTTGACTTTGGGTCGGAGTGTTGGTCCTCCCGATTTGGGCACTGCAGTTGCCTTACTAACTGCTCGTGTTTGGGTGCTCTGTGGTGGAGACGGTGCTGTGTCAACGGGAACTGGGTGTCTATCTGCTGGGGTTAGGGTTAGAAGGGGTGTAGCTGGATCTCTGTCCTACTGGGTAGGGGTACAATCTGCATGAGTGTGGGTTATGTGTGGTGGGGCTGATTCTTGGGCAAGTCCAACCGTGGTTCTATCTGCATCGACAGGTAGCACGATCTTTTCTGAAGACCGTGTTTTTACTCCCACAGATACTGCCATCACTCCCTCCAATTGAAATGGCTGATAAACAAGAAAAGTAATTGAATGTACAGACATTGTAAGATAGACAGGTGCAATGGATAGTAGGGAAGAAAACAGGGCATGAAATAATTCACATTTATGTTGTCTAAGCAAACAGAATAGCAGGACATAATTTCACATATATGATGGCTAATTAAAGAGGATAGCATGACACAATTTCACATGTATGATGGCTAACTAAACAGGATAGAATGACATACTTCAAAATATGAAGACTATGTAAACAGGATGACATGATATAACTATATGATGTGTCTATTAAAGTGGTTGGCATGCCATAAATCACAAACATGCCGTCGATGGAAACATGATTGCATGATATAATTCACGGATAGAATGACATAATTTAAAATATGATGACTATGTAAACAGGATGAGATGATATAACTATATTATGTCTTTAGAAAATGGGTTGGCATGCCATAATTCAGATACATGCTGTCTATGTAAACATCATAGCATGACATAATTCAAATATATGATTTATATACTAAGGAAGTGAGCAGAGGGCAATTGCATATATGATGTGTCAACTAAGGAGATGGCATTCAATATTGTGTATATGATGTAAAAAATAAGCATTGCAGTACAACATATGTATTATATGAGTAATATAACCCTGCCAAGTTTGAGCATACACCTCAGGGGGATAATAGGACTGGTCATCTGCCTCTGAATCCTCCTTTGAAGAGCTATTTGTAACCAGCAAGATATCTGCTTCAGCAGGTAGCATTGTCTGCTCTGAAGACCTTGTTTTCACTCCAGATTTCTCCATCACCAATTCAAATGGATGATGCACAGGAAGAGCAGTTGAATATACAAACATTGTCAACAAAAGCAATGAGAAATACAAAAAAGGATGGCATGATATAATTCACATATATGACGCTTGCCTAAACAGCATGGCATTGCATAATTCACATACATAATGCCTTGCAACAAGATAACATTGCATAATTCACATATATAATGTCTTGCAACAAGATGGCATTGCATAATTCACATATATGGTAATTAGATACTAAACAGGTGGCATTCCCACAAAGCATGTCTAAACTAAGCAAATGACATAGAAATACAAGATACCATACGCACGATATGAGTAACATAACCCTACCAAGTTAGGGCATGCACCTCAGGGGGGAAATATGACTGGTCATATGTCTCTGAATCCTCCTCTGAGGAGCTATCGGTAACCAGCAAGACATGCGCTTCGTCATATAGCATTGTCTGCTCTGAAGACCTTGTTTCCACTCCAGATTTTTCCATGACCATGCCGAATGGCTGATGCACATGAAAAGTAATTGAATGTACTAAAATTGTTGACAAATTTAACACATAATAAGAAAATGATGGCATGATATAATTCACATATAAGATGACTGGCTAACCAAGGTGGCGTTGCAAAATTCACATATATGATGCCTGGCTAGACAAGATGGCATTGCATGATTCACATATACGATAAACAAACAAAATAGATGGCATTGACACAAAGCATGTCTAAACTAAGCAGATGACATCTTTAATGTATACAGTAAGCAATGCAAGGCACCATATGCATGATATAACCAACATCAGCATGCCAAGTTAGAGCGAAGACCTCATGGGGTAAATAGGAGTGGTCTTCTCCTTCTGAATCCCCCTCAGAACAATTATCTTCCTCTTGATTACGATCCGAAATGGGTGGAGGGGGCGCTGCCTTTGTGCCCACCATGGAACGACGTCTGCATGAAATTTTATTGCCACGCAAGGCTCGTCTCTTTTGCTCTACATGATCAGTTCCATTGTGTACAATAACTGGCATGCATAGGAATAAAACATAGTGAGATTATGTAAGGAGTGCATGCACAAATCCAGAGTGATGGTAGCAAACTGTGGATAGAACCAAAACCAATGATAGCAGGCAGATAATAGCTTTAGTTAAAAAATACAGATAATGGCTCCTTTAATGTTTGTTTGCACCCAACATGAAACTCATAGTGTGGAGATTAACCAGATAGTAGACAGATAGTACTGATTGCTGCCCCAATATGTACCCCACAACCATTTAAAAACTCAAGTTTCAGCATTAGTTTGGACCTGACTCGGAGTCTAATAGGTGAACACGATGATAATGTAGCATGTCATCATATTAAGCGACGCATAACATAAGCAAACACAGAAGAGTGCGACCTCTCTTGTGGACCCGTGTAGTCCTCAAGGTCATCTGCTCAATTGATGATGGTAATGCAGTTGTCGTGGCTGTCGGCGGCGGGGAAGAAGATCTGAGGCGGCGAAAGACAGTCTGGAGAGCGGATCCCTACTGTGGTGAACCCTTCCGTCGTTGGAGCAGCTGAGCTGGGGTGGAACACAGCGCCGCAGGAGCAGGAAAACCACACAAGGTTTTTTTTGACACATATCTGTAACAGAAGTAATTGAGTAAGGGCTTGTTTGAATTTGAGGATTCTAACAATGCAGGGATAGGAAATAGACATGAATAGGATAAGAATGCACGTGCGAAACAGAGAATTTAAAGACACAGGATTTCTGCCAATCTGGGTGTTTGATTCACAATAATTGAAAGATCACAGGATGCAAAAGAGCATGGTGAGATTAAGTCAAACCACAAGAAAATGTACGGTTATAATGCTATTATGCTACTATCTCTTAGTCTTGTGCTTGATGAGTAGGAATATGAAAAGAAGGAGAAGTGGAAATTAGAATTCCTACGGTTTTTCTTTCAAGGAGACACTAAAGGAACAAATCCTACAGTTTTCCTTTGCTCCATTCCTTTGCACCAAATTCATGAAAAGTAGTACCATAGGAAACTTTCCAATTCCTATGTTTTTCATTCACTTTTCCTTTCAAGCACTGGCGATTCTAGTAGGCAGGCTTGAGCAAGGAAAATCCTACACTAAAAAAATGTTTTTGTGCTACTTCTATTACTTTGGACCCAGGCCACTGCCATACTAGCTCAACTCCCAGGCCCATCGACAAATGCACAGCTCAAACACTCAGAGATAAATAATGATGGCGTTCAAGAGAGTCCATCATGGATAGCTAAGTTGCCTAGTACCTCACTGCTTGTCATATAGTAGGATAAAATAATCGTATTTCCCGTTACTACGAGTGCTCAGTGGAAAATATATATAACATGTAGAGTAAAAAAGAGATGCAACAAGTGTACAACCTCTTTGGCGAAGCCATGTCGATCTCAGCGTGATTGGGTTGGCCGGTGAGGATGCTCTGGCTGACTATGCTATCGGAGGAGGTGAAGAAGATCTTAGGCGTCTGGAGATGGAGCCCAAGGTACTGCTCTGCTGTGATGGAGGGTTTCCTTGTTGGAGCAGCTCCGGTGAGTACGACGCCGAGGCTGAAGCAGGACAAGAGAGACAATGAACAACGTTAACCTGAGTGGAATTCTAATAGCATCTCCAATACATGACATGAAATACATAACCACAAAGTGCTAGATGTAAAATACATCAGCCGCTCATCTCTGAACTTAACTGTCGAAACTGAACTTAACTGTCGAAACTGAACCTAACTGTCCAAACTGAATTTTGCTGTCAAAACTGAATTTTGTTGTCGAAACTGAACGCACTTGCAAGGTGAGGCTACACGTCGGTCGACTGACTTTTTCGTCTCTGGTCAATCGATTTTGCAGCCGTTGGATACGAAATCAAGGGCTTGCGGTTCATCTTCAACCTCCACCCCCCCTGAGCCGCCAGCCACCACCGGCCAAACAGCAGCCCCGCCGCCCATGCGGCGGCGGCCCGCCTCGCCGCCTCAAAACACTCCCCACCGCCAGTCTGCCGCCGCCCCGTCCATCCCTCTAGGCCCCCCGTGTCGAGCTTTTTCTCCGGCGATCCCCACGCCACCACCCCGCCAACGCCCCGCCACCGCCGGCGACCACCACCCCCATCCTGAACCCTAAGATAGATAGTGGGGTACCTCTCCGGCGAGCCCCCCTCCCCGCTGCGGCTGGTTCTTCCTTCACCCCAGCGAGCTCACCCCTTGGAAATCGACTTACCCAAAATTCGATTCAGTCGACTGAAGTGTAGCCAAATCGGAGCAGCATCGCAAGCAAGAGCAAGAGCGAGAGCAGCAGCGCGAGCAAGAGCAATAGCAAGAGCAGACCAGGCAGGGGACCGAGAGCAAGAGCAGAGCAGCAGCGCGAGCGAGAGCTAAAGCCGCAGCAGCTCCTACTGATGTGGACGTCGCCGCCGAGGGAGCGACGCCGTGGAGGAAGTGGCCGGCGACGGCGCCGTGGATGGAGCCGCGCCGTGTCAGCTCGGGACCGAGCGCCGTCAGCACCGTGAGATCGAATCAAGAAGAAAATGCAGCGATTAGTGTACAACCTCTTTGGTGGCACTGATTAGGCCGCAGCTTCATCCGAGGAAACGGTGATGATGATGCTCTTCCGGTGGTGCAGGTGAAGACGGCGGTGTGGGAATGGAGGTGGCACGAAAGACGAGGGGAACGTCGGGGCAGCTCCTTGGAGGTGGAGGACGGGGTGGCTGAACCGGCGGGACGATGAGATCGACGACGGATCCTCATCTGGTACGGTGGATGAGGGACGTCGAGGTGCTGCTGTGGACGACGTCGTCGGGGAAGAAGCTACGGCTGGGTGGCGGACGGAGCAGGGTGTGGGGTTTCATCGCGGGTTTTCGCGGCCTTGGTGTACGAATGGGTGGGCGGATGGGATGGCAGTGGGGAACCATGGCTTAGAGACGCGCTTGTCCGAAATGTGGGGTAAGTTATGAAAGTACCCCCCATCGATTTGAGGTGGTTCTTTCGGTTCAGGGGTACCACGGGCATTTTGCGTGTCGGGATTTCATAGGGGGTGGGAGTTTTCACACGCGTTGTAATTTCGGAATAGCAAGGCGCGGGTTGAGATGGAGGGAGTTGTCGGAGCACAACGAGACAAAGATATATCCTAAATATTTCGGGCTAACAAGGCGCGGGTTGAAGAGGCGGGAGTTTCACAGCACGATAGACAGAGACGCTAGCTTCAATTTTCGGCATAACAAGGCGCGGCTTGAAATTTCGGAAGAACAAGCTTAACGTGTACCAAAAAAAAGATAATTTGCACCTCAACACGCACAACACACACACAAACACCATTTAGACAAGAGTAAGGTACACGTGCATTGCACGCATGAGATTCGGCAACCAAATTATGAATAAATACCTCATTATAGCATGCAAGCTTTGAGTCATATATGCATGATGTAGATGTTCGTTTAATTCTTATAGTTCATTTCATTCAAAATCATCTTGTTTTTATAAGAAAGCTAATCTATTTTAAGATTCATAGAATTGTGTGTTGTAAGACATAAAGTAAAAACAAATAATGGCAAATCATGTAGAAAAACATTTGGGCAATTATGATACGGAAGATTCTAGAACAAATAAGAAGTGCTTGTGTTTTGATGTTTGTGCATTATGCTTAAGTTCAACCATGGAGTCTTCTAGATTATACATGTGGCGAAATCTGGTGGAATCTAGATGATATCCAACGGCCAATAGTGCTCAAATATGCCATCTTTTTGGACCTTAGGATTCGCCTCATCCAACGACCATCTTTCAAAGTTAAAGTTACCCGCTCACAATATAAAAAAATATAAAATATAATATATATAGGGGTATAGATATAGATATGTGATGCGAAATCCGCCCATCATCTCCAATTACATGCACGGATGCGACATGGGCAAATGTTGTCTGCCATCGGTATCCCAAATTCAAATCAGTCTGACCTTGTTCAATGTGTATACATTACAACATGCTCGTTTCCAAAGTACACCGCACAGATCTCCGTTATATTCATGCATGCATGGGTTTCAAACATCAGGATCTCTTATTCAAATATTTGAATTCAACTTTACATTGATTATGACCTCACCTATTCTTTTACACCCACACAGTAGTCTTCTCTTTATAATTGTACCAGTAACTTTCTCTCGTGCATGCATGCACACACACTGCCACTCGGCATTATCTATCGCATGCATGCAATCTTTCTCTTCAGGTCGGTCTCCCATGAAGGCACACACCCACACACATCCCCCTCTCCCTCATACCGGGCATTCTTTATCTCTCACGCGTGCATGCGCAACGATCGATGTTCCTCTATGTATGTGTGTATATAGCTAGGTCTTTCATAGTTTTCCACACAAACCGATCAATCGATATATCTAGTGAGGTCTCACTCTCTTTCCCACGTCCACATCGATCAATCTATACCTCTCCCACGTCCACATCGATCAATCTATACCTCTCTATATAGGGTTAACCTAAATAGCTAATACACCCACATTAATTATATATCCAACGTCCCCCTCTCATCATCCATGCCTTCCGCTTCATCTCTCATATGCGTGCACAATGGCGAAGACAGGGGGCAGTAAGGGCCCTGCCCCCCCTAACATCACTATATATCGAGGCTAATATGAATGTGATCATTAGACAATTGCTGCTAAAAAAGGTTTAATTTCATGAATTGACCCTCCTCGTAAAGGACTAGCAATGCTTGGCCCCTAGCTCATTTATTTTCATGGCTCCGCCATCATGGCAACAGCGCACGTGTTCGCCTCTCTCTAAATATCGATCTCGCACTTGTGCATTCCTTCATAGTCTCCCTCCACTCGGCCCCTCGCACCATCTTCCAGCCCCCCACCGGATTTAGCCACATGTACAATCTAGCAGACTCCATGGTTGAACTTAAGCATAATGCACAAACCTCAAAACAACAGTGGTTCTCTTTTGTTCTAGAATCTTCCGTATCATAACTGCCAAAACTTTTTTTCTAGTTGAACTGCCATTATTTGTTTTTACTTTATGCTTCACAACGCACAATTCCATGAATCATAAAATAGATTAAGGGCTTCTTTGATTCAAAGGATTCTGAAAGGAATTTTGCAGGATTCTAATCATTAGGAATTTTTCCTATCTTGGTTGTTTGATTCGTAGGATTGTAAACCATAGGAATTTTTCCATATGATTCATTTGCACTAGATTTCATAGGAAACATCCCATCCACTCAAACCTCTTTGAAAGAATTCTGCGTTTTTTCTATGCACAATCAAACACTCATACAATCCTGTAGGATTCAATACGACATTCCACTATAATCACATGTTTTTCCTATTCACGCGTTCTTAGCTTTTTTATAAAAACTAATTTGATTTTGAATGAGATGAACTATAAGAATTAAACGAAGGGCTACATCACGCATATATGACTAAGAGCTTACATGCTATAGTGTGGTATTTATTCATAATTTGTTGCAAAATCTGATGCGTGCAATGCACGTGTAAATTACTAGTACTTCGAGTATGTGCAAAACACGTAAATTAGAATACCAATGGCACGCTACACAGTGTCTCTCTTACAGTTCATGAAGCCACGTGGCACATGTGGAGGCGTTGTTGCGACCTCCTTGTGTGGATTGATCACAGTGACGTGCTGCTGGTTCCAGAAGAATGTACTCGTCCTCCCTGAGCCATACTGGCGGTACATGCACGAAGCGAAGATGTGCACGCACCCCACGCACACACTCATTTCCTCGCACGCACACGCGGGTACACGAGCGGACGCAATTTGGTACCAGGATCCACCTCATGTGATAATTTGACGCGTGTAAAGTCGTTCACTTCATTGATGGTCAATTAATACAGCGCATGGAAATTGAGTGGACGTGAGGGCGGAAGAAAGACATTATTACTCCACTGTGCGCATGCGAGTAGTTAAATCATGGGTTGCTAGTAGTACTTCCATTGGTCTCCTTCGTATTCTGTGCCAATTTTTTATAGTAACATAATATTTACGCATTTGAGCAGTGTAGTCTACTTGAAATTTATGTTTCACTAAACTCATCGGGAGCCGTTTCGGGCCTCGAAACCAAAACCATCAATTAATATTTACCTTGTTCCCATTACATTCGAAAGCCTGCTCACACCTACTAGTACTACGTACCCAACCTGAACGTGTTCCCACTATGCAGGTATTAGTACTACTAGTGCTAGTACTTAGGTTATAAAAAGGGGAACTACCTAACCGAAAATTACTCTACCTTTCCTCCTCATAAGTGCTTCTTCTTCGTCCGTCGTTGCCATGGCCGGTGAGCAGAGCTCTAGGTCGAGAACTACTCGTAACAAGGGAGTGGCAGCCAAGGCTGCGAAAAAAAAGAGAGGGCTCGCCGCCACGCAGAGACCACGAAAGATCTCTCACGGGCAGGCGATGGCTCCCAGGAGCGCCCTAGCCGAGGAGGCGAACATGCCGAGCCGGCGGAGCTGGAGTCGTTAACCCTCGATGGCATGCCCGATCAGCTCAATAAGCACCTCAATAAGCAGAAGGAGTTCATCCATGGCTTGACGGAGTTGCTGAAGGAGAGCCTCGACGACATGCCCGTTGAGCTCAATCAGCAGGGGGAGTTGACCGCCGGCTTGGTGATGCTGCTGAAGAAGAGCATTGCCTCAGAGAAGAAGGCGACCGGCGAAATCCTGCGACTTCAGGAGGACAAGGCGAAGCTCTGCCACGAGATCGACCTGTTGAAGGAGAAGAACACCGGCTGGAAGAATCTGCATGAGAATAGTAGTTCCTCGATGAAGATGCTGCAGGCCCTCGTCATGGAACCGAAGGAGGAGTTGGCGAAGCTCCGCAGCGAGCACCCGACTGCTGTCAAGGTACGTAATGTGGCCGTGGAACAGAAGATGAAGGCTCGCGTCGAGAAATCCCGCGTCATGGACAGAATGAAGAAGATGGCGGAGGAGACGCGCAAGGAGATGGAGGTCGTGGAGGCGATGAATAAGCAGTTACGACTCCGCGGCGAATTAGATCATTTGGGGTGATAATCTTCCTTCTTCATTTGCTGTTGTGTTCCATCTTTTGCTTCGGGTGTTTCGCCGCACGTGTCACGTTCTCTGTGAGGCATGAATAGAACAATGGTTTTTGTGTTTTGAGGGAATGAATAGAACAATGCTAACAATGAGATGACTAGCAAATTAGATCATTTTTTATCGCCATATTGCACTCGGCTGCCGTGTTTCATGCTCCTCCGTCGCAGTACTACTCCAGTGGAAAACTTGGGTATACCGCACGGTTCTTTGCTCCAAGTCGATCAGGTCGTCGGCTCATTTATACGAGCAGTCAAATCACAAGGCCCCGCCTTCCAGCAGTAATGAGCCGTCAAATCACAAAGGCCCTCGCCTCTCATGAAACCGACCAAGCTAGACTGCCCCGCCCTCTAGCCTTTTAAAAAATGTATACTTTTGTACAACAGTAGTATCGATGGATTGTGCCATGGAGCAAAACTTGAAATTAAAAAAAGAGGTGGTACATATAGAGAGCGCTCGTCGCCAAATTATGCATATAGTACTATTAAAAAGGCTAGTCACAATAATGGTGTCCAGCACAACCCACCCCTCAAATAAAACTAAGCACCCTAGAATTCTTTGACAAAACTAAGCACCCTGAAATTCTTTGACAACTAAACTGCTGGCTATATGATGTTGGCCATATATATTGTATGTATATAATGTGAATAAACGAGTGGTAGTACTATACCAACTAAAGATGAAATGTAAGAAATACTAGTATGTACTTACTGAAGAGTTAAAGTAACAAAAAGAAACAAAACATAGTTCTAATGTGGGCTTAGCACAACACACCCCTCAAATTAAATTAAGCACACCTAAAATTAAACTTTGCAACTATTCCAGTAGACACTGCATTAGAACCACCATGAGCAACGACACTGCCACCTTACTTGGAGTCCTCGTCCACGTCCTCGACTTCCTCCTTGTCCCTCTTCCTCTTGGCCAATACTTCTTTGCTTGAACCGCCAACTTGGCTGTTGCTCTTTATCCAACCCTTGAAGATATTGAAACAAAGGTAGCCATCCATTGCAGCGTACTGGATGTGCTCTATATCTAGTACATTCCGCTGCCATGCATGACGATGAAACATGCATGGAGGTTTCTCCAGTTTACCGTACGAAGGATGAACCATGGCTCCTGCCATGGTCAGCATTGAAGGCTGACAAGAGGACACCAGCCGATTCTTTTGGAGGTTGAAGGTGTTGCCTACGACGAGGCCTATCCGACGCAGGACTTCTTTGTCGTTACCAAAGTCTACAGTAACGAATTTGACTAGGTTGCTCTTGAGGAAGTCCTTAAAATCCCGGCACTCAACGTCGGCATGGCATATGTGGTAGACCAATCAAAAGTCATGCACGCAAACCTGGATCACGGCTGGCTTCTTCCTCTCTTCGTCCTTTAGATCCGTCTCTCGTCCCACGACTGTGGTGTACTCAACATCTAGCCCGACGACCCACTCATCATGTGAGTCTTCGAACATGCGTCTGAAGCGAGAAAGGCATCCTTTCACCGTCGCGGAAGAACGGGTGTAGATGACGTCGAACTCATCGCCGGTGATGGTTCTAACCTTGTACTCACCGCCGATCGGGGAGATTTGGGACGCCATGGATTTGGGAGGAGGCTTAGGATTAGTGGAACTGCCGTAATGTGAATGGACGGGACGACTAGGAGCGAACCGCCGTAGTATTAAAGGACGTGCGGGGACGAGTAGAAGCGAACTGCCAGCGTGCGAATGGCAGGGTAGTGGCTTTCCATTCTCCCATGATACGGGCTTCCGAGAGCCCTTGGATCGGAGATCGAACGGTTGCATGGCGTGATTCTAGACCAATGGGCGAATATCCTATCCTGGAGGGTTATTCTGCAAATTTTTAGCAACTTAGCATGCGACTGTTTGATCTCAGATCCAAGGGCTCCCAAAGAGCCGGTATCATGGTCGCGCTTACCACGATCGTCGTCGCTCATGCATGATCGCTTCTTGGAGATTTAACACGTTGCGTTAGGCTATCTGATGTTGGCATGCCATACATAGTCATCACTTAGTCACTCATACTACAACAAGGTTGGCTATAAGGTTGGCTATAAGTGTATTTTTTTTACTCCTCTATCTCTTTCTTCGTACTCCCTCCGTCCCATAATATAAGAACGTTTTTGACACTAGTGTAGTGCCAAAAACGTTCTTATATTATGGAACACATGGAGTACTAGTATTTATTGCATTTGCCAAGGAGTGACCTCTTCCAATGAAATGGTGTTGCTAAGTTTGCTTCATTTAATTAGCTATAGACTCAAAATTTTCTTTTCACCTAGGTACACGCGCTTAGCACCGTTTCTTCCTTGGGTCACCAAACTAGTCTCTCTCTTCTTGATTAACTTGCCACATCAGACTTTATGCCTATGTGGCAAGCTTAAGCACCTGTAGGAGCAAGTAAGGTGCCCGTCAGTTGCACGGAAGAGTGAAATGCATTGATCGGGGTGTTGTTTATTTTGACAAAGGATGTGGGGGTCATCTCATGTGCAACCGGGTCGATGTGTCAAGCACCAAATAACAGTGCAGAACAGCAGGGGGGACGCACCCCACTCGTACCGCCCAGTGTTAGTAATGAGAATTGAGACGTCAAATCACAATGCCGCACCTTCCCAGACGGAAGAAGCAACCATTATTTCACACTTCGGTTCGACATCATCTCAAACCAAGTACTAGTATTGCTTCTACCTCAAGAGGGACACGCGCATCGCCTTGGTACATCATGACACGTGGGACCGATGACAGGCCATGCTCCCCCGCCGATCGCTGGGTAAAATCACCTCATTTTTACTATACTTCCTCCGGATCTGTTTACTACATGGCATGCACGTCGTTCTAGGTTGAGAATTTAACTGGTATATATATATATATATATATGATGAACAGTACGCTAGCCTTTTAAAAGATGTATACTTTTGTATAGTAGTACTCCACTATCGATGGATTGCGCCATGGAGCAAAAATTGAATTTTAAAAAAAGGTGGTACATATAGAAAGCGCTCGTCGTCAAATTATGCATATAGTACTATTAAAAAAGCTAGTACGTTCTTAATTGGCGTGCTAAATTCTATTAAAGAAATACTAGTACTAATATGTATATACTGAAGAGTTAAAGTAACGAGAAGAAACATAACATAGTTATGCTGGGGGCTCAGCACAACACACCCCTCAAATTAAACTAAGCACACCTGAAATTAAACTATGCAACTGATCCAGTAGACACTGCATTAGAAGTTTTGAACCGCCATGAGCAACGACACTGCCACCTTACTCGGAGTCCTCGTCCACGTCCTCGACTTCGTCCTTATCCCTCTTCCTCTTGGCCGATACTTATTTGCTTGAACCGCCAACTTGGCTATTGCTCTTAATCCAACCCTTGTAGATATTGAAACAAAGGTAGCCATCCATTGCAGCGTAGTGCATGTGGTCTATATCTAGTACATTCCGCTGCCATGCATGACGATGAAACGTGTAATGATGTTTCTCCAGTTTGCGGTACGAAGGATGAACCACGGCTCCTGCCAGGGTCAGCATTGAGGGCTGATGAGAGGGCACCAGCCGATTCTTCTGGAGGTCGAAGGGGTTGCCTACAACGAGGCCTATCCGACGTAGGACTTCTTTATCATTCTTAAAGTCTACAGTAACGAATTTGACTATTTTGTCCTCGAGGAAGTTCTTAAAATCCTGGCACTCAACGTCGGCATGGCATATGTGGTAGACTAAGCAAACGTTATGTACGCAAACCTGGTTCACATCGGGCTTCTTCCTCTCTTCGTCCTTTAGATCCTTCTCTCGTCCCACGGCTGTGGTGTACTCAACATCTAGCCCAGCGACCCACTCATCATGTGAGTTTTCGAACATGCGTCTGAAGCGAGAAAGGCATCCTTTCACCATCGCGGAAGTACGGGTGTAGATGACGTCGAACTCATCGCCGGTGATGGTACTAACCTTGTACACACCGCCGATCGGGGAGATTTGGGACGCCATGGATTTGGGAGGAGGGTTAGGATTAGTGGAACTGACGTAATGTGAATGGACGGGACGACTAGGAGCGAAGCGCCGTAGATTAAAGGACGTGCGGGAAAGAGTAGGAGCAAACTGCCAGCGTGCGAATGGCAGGGTAGTGGCTTTCCATTCTCCCATGATACGGGCTTCCGACAACCCTTGGATCTGAGATCGAACAGTTGCATGGCGTGATTTTAGACCTATGGGTGAATATCCTATCCTGGAGGGTTATTCTTAAAATTTTCAGCAACTTAGCATGCGACCGTTTGATCTCAGATCCAAGGGCTGCCAGCAGCCCGTATCATGGTCGCGCCTACCATGACCGTCGCGTCGCTCGCATGGTCGCGCCCTTTGAGATTTAACACGGTGCATTAGGCTATCTGATATTGGCATGTCATACATAGTCATCACTTAGTCACTCATACTACAACAAGGTTGGCTATAAGTGTATTTTTTTACTCCTCTCTATCTCTTTCTTCGTACTCCCTCCGTCCCATAATATAAGAACGTTTTTGACACTAGTGTCAAAAACGTTCTTATATAATGGGACACAGGGAGTACTAGTATTTATTGCATTTGCCAAGGAGTGACCTCTTCCAATGAAATGGTGTTGCTAAGTTTGCTTCATTTAATTAGCTATAGACTCAAAATTTTCTTTTCACCTAGATACACGCGCTTAGCACTGTTTTTTCCTTGGGTCACCAAACTAGTCTCTCTCTTCTTGATTAACTTGCCACATCAGACTTTATGCCTATGTGGAAAGCTTAAGCACCTGTAGGAGCAAGTAAGTACAATAGTGCGCTTTACATGGCATTTTTGCATATGTGGAGGAAAGAGAGGCAAGGAAAAAGTGGAGAAGTGGGCTCTCATGCAAGAGCCAGCCTCTACTACTACATGGTGGAGCATTTGGAGAGGCACCTGTATGGAGGTGGTCAGGAATCGGGAAACTCACACCGGTCATAGCGCCACAGTTAAAATGATAATGGCAAGTCAAATCACGGGGCCCCACTTGTCCAGCAGTAACTCGCTGTCAAATCACACAGCCCTACGTTTGCAGCAGCCTACTCCCTCGTCTTCTCGCGTCTCTGTCGAACCGACTAGGCGGAACTGTCCCGCCGCCTACCGGGCAGGAAAAGCCCTGCCCTCGACTTTTAAATAGTATACAGTATACTAATTTTTTATCCATGGATTGCGCCCGCACCATGGAGCAAAGCGTCTAGAAAACGGCGGTACACATGTACGGAGTATACAGCATGCACGTCGCGTTCGCGTCGCACCCCAGACGGTCGGTCAGTCTGGCACGCTTCTCTCCGAATGGAACGCGCGTCATATTGCGTTCGCACACACATGTGGGATGGCAATTGAGAACCGACCATAGGCACACTCCCCGGCCCCGCAAGTCACGTGACTTAATAGAAGAAGGAGACGAGCGATAGTACTAGAGAAGTGTTGTACTACGTTGGTGCCTGGACGATCCCTGCAAGATATGGAAGATCAGTTCGTCCATGCATGTGACCAGACTCCAGCAGACACGCCTGGATTGGCTATCGTCTACATATCGTGCAAGCTGTGTTGTACATGGCTGTAGTTGTGGTGAGAAATCTAAAAAAAGGTTTCTTGTCATCTCGCAAAATTATGTGTCATGTGCTTCGGATCACTGCGAGGGTTAAACAGCGACAACTCAGTTGTGCTAGTCATTGGGGGCACATTCACGAACAGTAACTACTCGGCTGCCATCTAGGTCAAGCCGGCTATGCTAATTAGACATCTATCGACGGACCCCTTTTCTACGAGTTTATCTTTAATTTGAGCTTTGTTCCTCGTCTAGTTTGTCCGTCGGGATTCATGTTGTCTCCTTTGGGCAGTGAGGTTATGATTTCTTGTCATGTGGCATTTTTTCGTGTTATATGTTATAATCCGGCGCTTCAGATCAAAATGACGACAACTGCGCTTCCGGGCCACATGCATGAAGACTTCTCGACAGTCATTGACGAGGTCAAGCCGGCTCCGGTAGACAAAAGAAAACTAAGTACTACTCCACTATATAGGCAGGAGCCTCCGCGCTTGCTTGCTAGTGTTGCTCTCTTCACACCGTCTCGGCCTCACCAGATCTAAACACGATAGCGGTGGCCACACTCTCTCTACTCACCGCTGGTCACAAATCCAGCCAGATCCTCTCCGTCGGGGAAGGTGAGAAGGTGCAACGTTCACGCGGTCGTCCTCGGCAACGGATCTTACCCGATGATGGGCGCGGCCCGATCAGCCTGCCTTGCCGTTCTCTCCCAAGCACCGCTGGCGAGGGAGGGCCTCCGACCTCTTCTTCCTCGCTATCGTAGTGTGGGCAGATCCGGCCTCCCGCCGCCCACCTAGCGACATCCCGGCGACCATCAGGTATAACTTCCTTCGAAACCGGCCCTGCTCTACTTCCCGAGCTCCTGACATCGCTGCATTTGTAACTTTTACTATTTCTCAGGCCCCCTCGTAGATAGGATCGATCGGCTGTTCGAAAACCACCTAATTTTTTTACGTTTAAGAGGTAAAACTAGTTCATGCACTCGAATCTAGTACTACTTGGTTCAAACAAGGAAGAAAGGGGGTGGGGGTGGGGGAGGATTTGTTACCTGAATCTAGGACTTGGTGGAAAGAGGAAATAATGGGGGCGAAAAGTAGCGACTGGCTATCCCACTGGTCTCTAGGTCTAATAGGGAAATAAAGGGAAACACAGTACAAACTCAATATAAACCCGATCTATTGGTTGAAAAAGGAAAGAAAGTGGGGACTGGGGGACAAGTCAACAGAGTAAGTCTAGCACTAGATTTGCTAGGCTCACACAGTATAAGGTGGCTATACCGAACAAAAATGGGACCAACCCAGATATCCTGTTCTGATGTTTGTTGCCCCGAGCCACTCTTATGTAATGCCACTGGTAAAATGTAGCAGTCGCACTGTTAAAAGTAAGGACACGTTAAACCAATGTTGTTTTCAATGTAATGCCTCCAGTAATATGAATCAATGGCACTTCTTTACATGTCCTGCTAAAATTTCCCATTAAGATAAGTTGGTTCTTTTCGTTAGAAATGCAACTGTCCTGGTCCGCCTACTCTCCCGTGCCCAAAGTAATGTCGTGTTTAACGGTTGTCATAGTTAATCCTGATGCCCACACTAATATCTAGCAATGCCACTGCTTTAGAAATTTCTACTGTCCTTGTAGGATTTCCATTCAGCTAAGGAACATGCTTCTTTTCATTTGATGCATGTCTCATCACTTGTTACTTGTTAGTCACCTTCCTTTCCACCTTTTTTGTGCAAACAGAGATATACATTTCATGCTCGATCTTAGTTGAACTGCACAAATGATATCCAAATTATAGTTGAGCATTCCAGGAGCTTCACAACCAACCTTGATGTTGCTCAATTTTATTGCAACTAATGAAGAAGAAGCTCTGTGGGTTTTGTTTTCTGATGGAAATGGAACCGGGGCTGGAGCCCTTTTCTTAAAAAAATTGAAGAAGAAGCTGCTAGCTCACGGGACATTGCTTCATTTTAGGTGAACTGCACCAAAAGGTCCCATGAATTGAATCATCCATGTTGGTGACTGAAAGAGCCAGCTTCAGCATCCCAGTCTAAGCACCCCCGGCCTCCATCCTTGCGACGCACGGTACACCTCGTTTGCCACCTGCTCGACCCTAGTGTCACTGATAAAATGAAGTAATAATACAGTTAAAATAGAGCGAGTGTCATCTCTATCATTTCATTTCCAATGTAGATAAAGAAAGTGCTTCTCTTTGTTAAAGTATGTTTCATCAACTAGTCCCATTGTTAATGTTTAAGCGTTTCTGCAAACCGGGGTGCTTAATTTTAGTTGATATGTACAAAAATAGATATTTGAATGTCTCAAGGCGCCTCCTTGTACTACTGTTGTACACTGATGTTCATCACTGGCAGAAGGTGTATCTGGGAGACTTGGGACGATGTCCAGTATGAGGCTTACTGTATGAGGCATCGCAGGGCCCATCTCGCCCTCGCAGCATGGCATACTATGATACTATCACAATATTTTCTTCTATTTATTTTGTGTTTTTCATCAACTAGTGCCACTATAATGTAATCACGCTTTTTCATTATCTGTGCAAACAGGGTTATTCAGCTGCATTTTGGTGGAACTGCACAAATGTACGTATGGAACCAGCATATATGCAGAGTGCGAGGTGTGCCAAGTAAAAATTACCGACACCAACCATGCTGCATGCACGCATTGGCATCCACCACAACCAGTGGGATGTGTGGCGCTCTCTGTGGACGGATCTTTCTCGGCAGCAAATCCTCTAACCAAATACTAGTAGCTTATATTGGCAGTTTTCTAGGGAGTACTCTTTTCTGAAAGAAGCACCAATCTATTTTTCTTTATTTGTACACTGTGTCACAACTTTGACCCAAAGGTCGAGAGCTATTTTAGGGTGATTGGCGTAGTACTCGGAGACTGATTATAAGCATGATTTTCATTAGCTGTCACACTGATTGTAAGCATGAGCAGGTGGAAGATTAGGTTAGTGCGAAGCTTACCTTAAACCCTACTGCCGTCGTTGAAACGAGGCGAGCGTTGAGGGAACCGTGGAGAACGTCAGCGAAGCGACGTCGCGCCATCCGGCCTCCTCTTGCGGTGGGAGAACAAATACTCCTGTGGCTCCGGCTGGCTCTGCACCCTCACGAATGGTACACCATACTCGATCGATTTGTTATCCTCTGGGTGCTCGACCTTCCACCTGTACGCCCACCACCTAAGCCTGACTGTCGCCTCGGGCGAATCTGTCTGCTCCATCGCCCATAGGAGATACTCGATGAACTTGGAGGACTGCGGCATGACTGCGCCGAGGAGTACATGTACATCGCCGCCCTCATCGCCGCCGTCTCGCTCTTTCTCATACATTGCCACCTGGCCCGCACCGTCCTCGAAATCTCCCACTCATTGTCAAACCAACTAAGGATCTCCTTCAACCTGGCTAACTTTGCTCAGTCGCCACCGGGCGATCTGCCTGATTCGCTGCTGCATCCTCTCCATAGATGTCGTTCTGAGTGGTCCGGTGCTAGCTTTGGAAGATGGGAGGAGATACGGTGGTCTTGCAATAGAGAAGAGAGAGAGGAGAGGAGGTGGTTTTGGAATGGAGATGATGGAGAGGAGAGGAGGTGGTTTTGCAATGGAGAGAAGATCGAGAGAGGGAGAGGCGATACGGTGGTTTTGGAATGGAGATGATGGAGAGGAGAGGAGGTGGTTTTGGAATGGAGATGATGGAGAGGAGAGGAGGTGGTTTTGCAATGGAGAAGATCAGAAGAGGGAGAGGCGAGACGGTGGTTTTGGAATGGAGATGATGGAGAGGAGAGGAGGTGGTTTTGCAATGGAGAAGAGGGAGAGGAGCGTGCGGCAGCGATTTGGGATTGGGCGAGAGGGCCGGCGCGCTATGACTGGATCAAAATCAAAATCAATTTACCCTTCAATTAAGAAAGCGACCCCACATTAACTAGTCTCCCTTTTATTCTGGGTCATAATTGACCATGATTTTGGCACATAAAATATATGTTATACGTTGCAAAAATAATATAATTTGAAAGTACATTCAGATACGAACCAAACGATACAATTTTTGGTGACATGCATTCACATTTTGCTTGTCACATACAGTACGTGGTCAAACTTTGACCCAAAATACGCAAAACAACAAAAAAATACTTCCAAGACCAGTGCCGCTCTTGAGCTCTTCTCCTGTTCCAATCTAAATCCACCGCCGCTCCACTCCTGTTCCAATCTAAATCAAGCGCCGCTCCTCTCCTCTTCCATTTCAAAACCACCGCCTCCTCTCCTGTTCCAGGTCCAAAACCAGCGCCGCTCCTCTCGTTCTAATCCAAAACCACCGCCGCCCTCTCCTCTTCCATTCAAAACCACCGCCAAGCAGTGAAGGTGCTGTGGAGAAGTAGATCGATGGAGGAGTACAACCGATACGTGAGGATCGCAGACGGCGACCCTGTGAAGCTACCTAGGATGTTGGAGATACATTCTTGGTTTGACAACAAGGACCAACTAGCGGCGACGGCGACATCCATGGCAAATATCTGCAACAGAGCGAAAAGGCGGCGATACTCCCGGAGGGAGTCGCGCCGGAGTACATAGAGCTGCTCCTCTAGGCCATGGAGCAAACAGATTCACCGAATCCGATCGTGAGGGAGCGGTGGTGGGAGTATTGATCATGGAGCATCCACCAGAGATTGAAGGATCGAGCATCTACAGGGTGCCGTTTGTGAGGGTGTCCTGCCAGAGCGAGCCGGTGGAGTCTTCGTCGACCGAACCCAACTGCAAGAGGAGAAAAGCAGTTGGCCCAACGACGCTTCCCCGCCATCGTCTCCCTCGCCGTTCACATCGTCTCACGGGGCGGCTGTCTGCCGCCGAGGAATAGGAGGGGACTGCCCCCCAGCCCAATAGTCGGGCAGGTTGTGAATTGTGAGGAGGAGCTTAGGGTTGTCAGTATTTGCAGGTTGTGAATTGTGTTTTGTGTTGTGTATTTTGAGAGTACTTTCAGATATGAATGTCTTTTGAATTTCAGATTTGCAGTATTGAGCATATGAAGAATTTTATGAATTCTAGAGATATATTTTTAGCACTTAAAAAAATGTAGTTCCATAGGAGTATAAAAGTGCAGACGAGAAGAAACTGCAAGTTTCAGTTTCAGATAAGAAATTGCAAGTTCAGTTTCAGATAAGAAACTGCAACTTTCAGAGGCAGAGCATTTATATTAACACAGCCTTTTCAAACAGGGTTAACATCATGTTGGAAGTTTTATTCGTGGTCGAAAATGGAACTACCAGCCAGTTAACATCATGCTGATCAACATTCATGCATAGCACATCTTCATATGATGCACAGTCAAAATGCCCACACAATGTTGAGTGTGCGAAACACAGAGAAAACGAGGGACGGAGTTTTGGCAAGTGTTGGACGTGGTTTTGGGCTGCCCCGTCTAGGCTTTCATTTTTAACATGCGCAGCCCACGACCTCGGATGGGAGGGCCTGTTTGTATTTTCTTAGGGCCGTCATGTATCGACCGGCCTATGGACCTCCCATCCGAGGTTTTATTTTTGGCAGCCCAATTTATGTATTTTTTTGAAGAAAACGCAGCGGTCTGTTCTATTTTTCTATATAAGAATAGGAACGCCAGGTACAACTTATGTTTCCCTTTTAACTATATTATATATATTTAAATTATTTTATATGTTATTATATATTATTTTTATTGTCATCATATATTTAACAGATACTTACATATGTAAGAAAACAATATCCCACATCTTATTAACTTATAAAAATAATTTCTTAACAAATAAAATCCTGGATTGTTTTGGCACGAAAATCCTAGTGATTGTGTACATGGTAAGATTTAAGGACGAATGTAATAATATTACTTATTATTTAAATATATTTATAACAAAATGCTCAGTCCTTTTTCAATTTTTGATAACATTGCTGGCCCAACCCAACATTATAATTAGAATCAGCCCAGCAAAATCGTGTATCTAGATAAAGTGCAAATGGCCTGTAATTTTTTAGGAAATAAAATAAATGGGCCGCATGAAAGCTACATTAATTGTTCACCCAGCCCAGCTAATGGCTGTAATTCAAAAAAAAGATCAAATTGACTGTAAATTCTACCGCGCAAAAAAAAAAGACTGTAAATTCTGAAAAAATGGATTGAATACGTGCCATATTTTTGGAGGCTGAAATGTGGGCCAATAGGTCGAAGTCAACGCAAGTCGTTGTAAATTTAGTCAACAAATGATTCTGACATGTTAGCCGTTGGATTTACATCCAACGGCCGGCATCCATCTTCAATCTCTCGTCTTCTTCCTCCAGCGCTGCCGGGACCACCTCCCGCCTCCTGCTGCTAGTAGCTCGCTTAGCACGCTTCTATGATGAGCGCTACTCCATCGCTTGGCCAGGCCATCCTCCAACCTCCACACCTCCTGTTCTTCTCCACCGATTGCCGAACCACACCGCACTAGAACCAGTTAACCTCAGACACCTCTCCGTCTCATGACTCTACTCCCGCGTCTTCCCATCTCCGGCTCGTTGTTGTCTGGGCCTCGCCGTCGTCCACCACCTTGGATGCGCTCGGCGCGGCGTGGTCAACGTGGTCAACGAACGACACCATCGGAAGTAGGCTGTGCGTGGAGAGGCTGACAGCTAGGTCGACGGCTGCACACAAGGAAATGCCTCCTTATTACGCGCAAAATAATGATTCCTCCACCTGACATCTGGGACCCACCAGCTATCTTCGCACGCAAGGAAGTGCCTCCTTATTACGCACAAAAAAATGAATACTCCCCGCCAAATTGGAACCCAAAGATACCGGGAGGCTGACTTGTGGGCCTAACAAGTTGACGGGGACGGAGGGCTTTGTCAACTTAGTCAATATGAACGATTCTAGCTCATGTTATCGTACGATGTTCATGCAATGGTTGTAGTGCTTCTTCAACCTCTGGTCTTCTTGCTCCAGCCGCCCAAACCAGCGCCGGTCGTGCAGCGCGTGCTCCTGCCTCCGTGGCCGGCTGTGATGCCGCGGAGGCCTCACCGCCTACTACTCCCACCGCTGGCCAGGCCATCCTCTACTCACCCACACCCCTGTTAATCTCTGGCGACAACAGCCTCACACCGCAACCAACCAGTGAACCTCGTACTCCTCTTCACGTGGGCATCCACTGCTGCGTCTTCCCCGGCTCCGAGTCGTCCCCCTCCTAGGCCTCGCCGTCGTCCACCGCCGTGGTACTCTCGGCGCGGCGTGGTCAACGTGGTCAAGGAACGACTTCCATCGGACGTGGACTGTACATGGAGAGGCTGACAGCTGGATCCACGGCCGCAGCAAGGAAGTGCCTCCTTATTACGCGGAAAATAATGATTCCTCCACCTGACAGCGGGGACCCACCGGACATGTCACCGTATTTCATGAAAAAAAGTTTCCCCCTGACTGCTGGGACCCACCAGCTACATCTTCGCACGTAAGGAAGTGCATCCGTGCAAAAAAAACGATTCGCCCCCCTGATTGCTGGGATCCACCAGCTAGATCTTTGCACGCAAGGAAGTGCGTCCGGGCAAAAAAAACGATTCGCTCCCCTGACAGCTGGAACCCACCAGCTACATCTTCGCACGCAAAGGAAGTGCGTCCGGGAAAAAAATGATTCGCCCCTCTGACTGCTGGGACCCACCAGCTACATTTTCGCACGCAAGGAACTGCCTGACAGTCGGGACCCACCTGGTCGAAGCGTACGTAGCGTTGTCATTCTGGTCGCGAACTTGTACGTACATATATACTGGTCGATGTAGAGGCGCGCACGTGTCGTAGTAGAGGCGCGTACGTGTCGTAGTAGAGGCGCGCACGTAGCATGTACACGTACGTACAGCGGCCAGGGTGCAAGAAAGAAAATACGGCCACGTATGTGTACATACGGGCGGGGTCTCGAATGCCTAGTCGCGCATACGTACGGCGAGGGCTCGTGTTCATGGGGAGGCAACGGAATGCGTCGTGTTCATGGGGAGGCAACGGAATGCGTCGTGTTCATGGGGAGGCAACGGAATGCGTCGTGTTCATCGGGAGGCAACGGAACGCGTGGGGGCCAACTGGCTTGGACGGAACAGGCGATGGAAACAAGGCCTGGCGTACCGCAGAACGGAGGAAACAGACCTCCTACGGTCGAAACGGGGTCCTGTTGATCGGGAGGGGTGTGGCGTACTGCAAAACGGACGAAACGGACTTCCTACGGTCGAAACGGGGGTCCTGTTGATGGGGGGGTGTGGTGTACCGCAAAACAGACGCATTTAAACGGACCTCCTACGGTCGAAACGGGGGTCCTGTTCATCGGGAGGGGTGTGGCATACCCCAAAAGGATGAAACGGACTTGTGTTGGAGTGCTACGGTCGAAACGGGGGGAGGGGTGTGGCGTACCGCAAAACGGGACTACACGGGATACTGTTCATCTCCACCGTCGACCTCCTCCAGCCTCCACGAGCTACCGTCGACCTCCTCCAGCCTCCACGGGCTCCTGTTCATCCAGCCTCCACCGCGCGCTACTCCACCGGCTATTGTTCAACCACCCTCCACGGGCACCCCTCCACCGCTTCATGCTCATCCAACCCTCCACACCACGGGTCCTGTTCAACCACCCTCCACGGCCACCCCTCCACCTACTATTCATCCAGCCCTCCACACCACGGGTTCCTGTTCATCCGAGGCAACGCCACCGCCACCGCTCATCCAACCCCCCGCAACGCCACTTTATCATCCGAGAGGCAGCATCGATCGGCTTCGCTTAGCAGCAGAGCGGCGAATCGCTCCATCGGGTTCGCTTAACACCATCGATCGATCGCTCGGGTTCGATGAACGCGTAGCTCGCAGTCTGTCAATCGCCGGGTTCGATTAGAGCCCAACGCCGCCGGCTTCGATTAGAGCCAACGCCGCACACACGCCGTACCTGTCACGAGAAAACGCGATCGCTTCTCCCGCCAGAATCGCAACTCCCAAAATTTTCCTCCCCTCGCTTCTACCACGGTTTTTCCGTCATGGACGGCCCAAAGAATGTCATGCAGCTGCGTCTCCGCCCGCCCAGGACGAAAAGCCCATTTTCTGTCATGATTTTTGGTCATAGAAGTAGGAGCCCACCACATCTATGCTGATACCGGGTTTTGTCACAATTATCGTCATAGAAGTGTCATATTTATAACAGAAAAAAATTTCGTTCGGCCCAAAATGTCACGGATGTGTCTTTTTTTGGTAGTGGAGGTAGCCGTGTGAAGAATTCCGTGGTCGATGTCGAGTCAGGGTAGCCGGTGTCGAGGAAAATGCCATGGAGCCGCAAGAGCAAGGAGGCGCCGAGTTAGTCATGGGCGCACTGGTGTCGAGGTAGTGGTGCGGCGGAAGGCGGATGGTGTTGACGAGGCGTCACACCGAGTGTGCCAAACCCTGGACACGTCGTAGATGAAGGCATGCATCGGTATTGCCAGTACCGCGCATGCGTAGACGGACAAAGACGAAGTTGACGAAGCATCGATCAGGCTTGCCAGGCCCGGGGACACGTCATGCATGATGGCACACATCGGTGTTGCCAACACCGGGCATGAGGAGACAAGGGACTTGCATGAGCTGTATGCCATGTCGGAGAAGTCGGAGGGTCCAGCAGAGAAGAACTCGACGACAATTGCGGCGTCCATCGGCGCAGGGCCGGTGTCACCAATGATGGTCGGAGTAGATGAAGTGGCCGAGGTAGATGATAGCGATGCTGGAGACGGGCTGGTGCTTGGACAAAGACAAAGGGGGTGGACGGGCGGCGGCGGCTGCGGAGGTAGCAGTGGTAGCGGTCGAAGAAGAGAGGCGCCGGTGGCCTGACGGCGGCGGCAGCAACTAGGTTATTAATGTGGCGGTTGTGCTCAAAGTAGGCGAGGAACCCGACAACATGACAAAGACCGGTGCGGACGGTGGCGTTCCCGCGCCAAGGGAGACGGCGTAGTTCATAACGCGGGAGGTCGACGCGCGGTGACAGCTGAGTGGAGCGCGGGCCGCGGCGCTACGACCCGAAGAGGCGACGCAGCGGCGGCAGGCAGGTCGGGGCGACGGCGGGAAGACCTCGGGGCGGTAGTGGGAACCGCGGGCCCCGACGCTTCAATCCGAAGGGGCGGTGCAACGGCGGAGCGCGGGTTGATGCAACCGCACGGACGGCCTTGAGGCGGCAGCGGGGACAGCGTATCGCGACACTATGGCCCGAAGGGGCGACGCAACAGTGACGCGGAGTCGATGCAACCGCGAGGAGAACCACGTGACGGCGGCACTTCGGCAGCGGGGCGACGCAGCGGCAGCCCATTGCTCGATCGATGGAGGGTCGCGCTGAAATCGGGAACGATCTTCACGGGACCAGCGGGGGCGCGCGCAACCGACGGGCCAGGTTAGTCACGCGGCATAGATAGGGCGGATCACGGGGGCGAGCGGGTGATCAAGCCGATCGCGCGCGAGGTCGGGACGCCGCGTGGTGGAGGCTGGTTGGCGGCGGAGTCCGAGATGAGGCCAGTGATGATAGATGGCGTGGCGGTTGTACTGGCGAGGCATAGATCGAAGGGCGGCGGCGGGGGTTGACGACGGCGGCGAGCGACGCAAACCGATCTAAGCATAGATCAGAAACCAAAAAGAAACCTCCGATCATGATGACCCGCGGGAGAGAGAAAAATTTAGATCAAGGGCATGGGAGAAAGACTCTCTAGGGCAGCCGGTCAACACGACTGACGGACGAACCCTAGATACATGCGTTTATGGAGGCTGACCGCCAGGAGGCGGCGCGCGGGTGCGGAAGCGGCGGCGGCTAGGGTTTAGAACCGATTAGGCTGATACCAATTAGAAAGGGGAGAGAGGGATTGTTGCAGAATATTATGGTTGTATTATTGAGACTTGAGGATGGGTATATATTGAGTACAAGATTTGAAGGACAAAAAGTCCTTCCTGAAGATAAGACAGGAGACGGATTACAAATCTTAGACTATCAAATACAAATACAAGTAACCTAAATATATTATACCATCAATGTGTCGCTAACCATATCTCATGTGTGCATAATGAGTGGGTGTATGATGCTTGCCAAAAGACCATAGTCACCAACTACCCTACCCAAAGTCATGAAGTGTTTGAGATGCTCTTGTCGAGCAAGTATTTTCTGATATATCGATCCTGCAGCAAATTCGGTTTTTCTAGGGGTACACCAAATTCAGTTGGACAAAAGAATTACTATGCCGGTCTTTGATTGGTGATCTATTTGCTTACAAAGAAATATAATTTAAGTACGAATTTACAAGAAATGTTCCTGATGTATACAGAAAATGAACAATGTCTAGAAAAATACAGACATAAAAAAATACAAGTTTTATAAAATTTTAATCATGTATATGAAAAATCTCCAATGTGTATAGAAACATGTTCCTGATGTATTAAAAATGTACAAAGGTGCATGTAAAAAGTACAGAAAAAAATTATGTTTGAAAAATAATGTGAATCATCTACACAAAAAGTGTCTGTGCAGTTTCAAAAAAAAGTATCTTACCCTAGAAAAAATGTTCAGCATGTATTTGAAAAAATGTTGACCATGTATTTTCTAATAATTTTTTATAACATGTTTTTAAGAAAAAAATATGTACAATGTGTATTTAAGAAATGTATAAAATGCATCTAAAAAATGTTTCATGTGTACACTGAAAATGCACTCCAGACTGAAAAAGATTAGAAATGTGTTGACAAAAACGAAAAATGGAGAAAACCAATGAAGAAACATAAAGAATACAAAGAAAGTCGATAAAAAAAACCAAAGAAACCCGAAGTATAACAAAGAAAAAGAGGAAAGTGAAGAAAATAGAAAAAGTAAACAAAAAACAGAATAAAAACTGGTGCAAAAAAGAAAAGGAAACAAAGAAAGAAATAGAGACAATCGAGAATAGAAACAGGTAAACTGAAATAAAAAAGAAAGAAAATAAAACCCATGAAAACCAAGAAACAAAGTAAACAGGTTAAAAACCAAGAAAAACAAAAAAAATGCCAGTTGAAGAAACAAAACAAAACCGAAGTAAAAAAAGTAGAAGAAACGGGAGCGAACCCAGCATCGAGTGCCTCGATCGAGACCAGATCAAACGAAAGAAAATAGACAAAAATGGCTGGCTCAATGACTATACGTGTGGGAAATGCTATCAAGTGAGGGCAGCATATATATCTTGCTATAAGCAAAACCTTGGTTTAAGGTAGCCCATAGAGGGCTGCCCCGATCTGGTTTGGTTGGTCCGTTTGTCTCGTTCATTGTTCCATATTTTACATGCATTCGTTCTTTTTTTCTTTTAGTTTTTATTTAATTTTCTATATTTTAAAATATTGTAAATAAATATATTCCAAAATTAACTGATTTATATTTAAAAGCGTCATCATGCATTTAAAAATATAAGCTTGCGGTAAAAAATGTTCACGGGAATTTATAAAAATATTCGTACTAATAAAAATAGCTTCTGATATTTAAAATATGTTCACGTGTTTCAAAATTATGATCATGACATTTTTACAAGCCGCTTGTACCATATAAAAACACGTTCACGTAATTTAATAGATAATTTGTATCATTCAAGAAAATGTCCGTGCCATTTAAAAACATTACGTATTTCCAGAAATATGTCCATGACATTTAAAGAAAATGTTTCTTCAACGTACAACAATATTTGTCTAATTTGGAAAAACTGACTAGTACGAATCAAAAAAAAATGTTTGTGACACTTTAAAAAAAATGATCTAACACTTAAGAAATGTTTTGCATGTTTTAAAACATAGTTCATGATATTTATGAATAATTTCAGTGTGTGTTACAAAATGGTCACTGTGGATTCATAAAATGATCAATGTGCATTGAAAAATGTTAGACTTGAATTTCCAAAAAATGACTAGTGTGTATTTGAGAAATGTTGAACATGTATTTCCAAAAACATATGCATTTTTGAAAATTGAGAAAAGAAAGCAATGGAAAAATGAACCAATAAAACCAAAACAAAAAACAGATAAATTGAAATGCGCTACAAAAAACACAAGAAAAGGGAAAAATCAGGATGAAGATTCTAAAACATGTCTGAACTGGTCCACGGAAGCTTCCCAGAACCGCTCCCAAATGCACCACAGGCACACATGTGGATTGCTTATAGCGCTCGCGCCGAAGGATAACACACAATATCATTTGGTACTGAGAGATATTCCGTGACATTGAATGGGGCACGATATAAAAATGTATCCAATCAAATTGTAAAAAGAGAAAAAGAGCAAAGGTGATCCTCCTCAAGGAGCAAAACCAATCATCACCATGACAACAAATAAATTGCCAAACTGGTTCTGGAAAAAAAAAAGACACCTCCTGAAAGAGAACAACAGGCCCGTGTTGCTATTTCCCAGTCCAACCACTTACGACCAGATAATTGGTTTTTGCACTAAATATATAGTCTGACAAAAACTAAACAATGTCATTGACAAGAGAAGAATTAAAAACACCGGTATTGTCAGGTAAAAGCCTGCTGCTCGACAAAAGTGTGTGCTTCAGGTCAATAATTTTGAGAGAACGGACAACATGTCAACGATCCTAGGTAGCAACGACTGCTCTTGGGCCTCCCAGACGTAAGATCAGTTCCTTTTTTCTTGTGAAAGGAGATCGAGACTTCCTATTTGATGTCCCGTGGTCAAAAATCGATGAAATGTGCGGGTGCGCATCATGGGCTGCCGTCCAACGTGTGGAGCTATTTCTTTTGGCTACCGAGCGCAATGCTTCAATGATTTTTTTCCTCGATTTGCTTCAGTCGATTATCTGTTTTTTATGTAAAACATAAATAGTTTTTAAAAATACGAACACTTTTCAGTTACATGTGCATTTTCTAAAAGTGTTAAAATAATCTAAAATTACATGAACCTTTTAACTAAATACATCCACATCTTCTGTTATATACTAAAAGTACTTGATGGGGCTCACTAGAAAAAAAAGAGAAATATGCTAGACAATTTCACAAAAACCAGAAACATCTGACCGTTGATTTATTTTATTAACAAATCTCAACCAAGATATCTTATAAGTATAACTTTTTTTATGGGAACGCCTCATGCTATTTTATTCAATTTGGGGTAAAGTAACATCATGGACTACAGGAGGTAAGAGAAAAGCAGACGTTACTAACCAGTCCTCACAAATTTTATAATCATAGCATCTTCTAACAAGAAAGTGGGCTACACCATTGGCTTCTCTTGGACAGTGTTTGAAGTTGATTCCCGGAATGTATGCGCTAAAAGAAAACAATCAGCTAGTATCGCCGAGTGAGGGCTCCAGATTTCCGAATCTCCATTGCATGCTTGCACTAACTCAACACAATTAGACTCTATCTCTACATTACCGCAGCCCAGTCTGTCTACCAGTTTTAATCCACTTCTCAGTGCAATTGCTTTGGCCGCTTGCGAACTAATTGTGTTGTCGATCAGTTTTGAAATCCCGGCCACAACTTCTCCCATGAAATTACGCAGAATCGTCGCTGCCGCACGACTGCCATCCTCAAAAAAAGACGCATATGTGTTAAGTTTATATGTACCTGGTGCTGGTCTCTGCAACCACTCAGTAGTAGTCTGTTCGGGCGTTCGGTTAGCATGATTCATAGAGATCGCCTGAATGGCAAAAGCTGTACTTGGTGCTGGTTTAATTTTTTTATCCTTTAACAACCTCATGACGCTCCCCCCAAATATACCAGGCCGCCACCGCAATCGTTTCTTGCATCCCCGACTGACCGAGAACAGGTGATTTCTTCACTATGTATTTCAGAAGTTCCTCCATCACCACTGAACCCGAACGGTCAGTGTTAAGAGCCCTCAGTATTATGTGATATAATCCCAAGGATTTCCAAACCTGCTTTGCACGCTCACATGTAAAAGCTAGATGTCGAATATCTTCTCCCCCGTGGTGGCAAATAGGGCATGCAGGTGATACCTTGAAGTGTCTATTCCTCAGTATTCCCACTCCTTGAATAATGCCGTGTAGAGCTCGCACAAATTTTTTGATCGTACTAGGAATGTGCAGCTTCCTTAGTATATCCCAAACCGAATTCTCATTTGACGTTTCAGTTGGATTTTTCCTCAGCCTGGCTCCGAACTGGTGCTCCCATTCTATGTAGTATGCCGATCTGACGGTGAAACTGTAGGATTTTGTAGCATGCCATGCCACAAAGTCCTCTGGTAGCTGTCCTGACAGTGGAATTCCTATGATTCATTCCGCATCCACTCCAAGAAAATTGATATTATTAGTTGTTCATCCTAATCTCCTGTATCCGGGTCCATGAGTTCATAAACAGTATTTAGTAAAATGTTTCCTCTCACTACCGGAATCGCACCCTATGCCGACGGCCAGGGCCGTCGGCATAGCCCTGACTAGCCGTCGGGACAGGCCTATGCCGACGGTCCCCGTCGGCATAGGGTCGTCGGCAACATATCCGTCGGCGTAGCCAGGATGACCGTCGGCGTAGCCAGGATGACCGTCGGCATAGACCCTATCCCGACGGTGGCCGTACATCTATGCCGACGGCCCTGGCCGTCGACAGCGCCATCGCCTAACGGCGGCTACCGTCAACTGCTGACCAACGGCGACTCGCCACGTGGCACCTCTATGCTGACGCACTGGCCGTCGACGCTCCTAGGGCTTGCCTATGCCGACGGCCGGGCCGTCGGCTTAGTTTAGAACTATGCCGACTTCTAGGCCGTCGGCATAGACGTGCCACGTGTCGGCAACTGGGCACTCCCGGGCAGAACTAAGCCGACGGCCAGGCCGTCGGCATAGACGGCCGGGCCGTCGGCTTAGTTTAGAACTATGCCGACGGCTAGGCTGTCGGCATAGACGTGCCACGTGTCGGCAACTGGGCACTCCTGTGGCAGAACTAAGCCGACGGCCAGGCCGTCGGCATAGACGGCCACGTGTCGCCCATCGAGCTCACGCTAGAACTATGCCGACGGCTAGGCCGTCGGCATAGTTTCTGCCCATTTTTTTTTTTACATTTCTTTTTCAGCTCAATTCATTTGAACATACACAGCATATATTAGAAGCAACATCACGTAACAGTAAGGAGCAGCATCACACATCATAAGAAACATCACAAAGCATAAATATATAAGTATCATCACCACCAAGCATATAAGAATCTCACAAACAACAATAAGATAAGAAACATCACAAGCATATAAGTATCACAACATCGAGAACCGCCACAATGTGACCCAAAAGCTTAAGCGCCAGGACGTCGAGCACTGCGGAGGTCGTCACCGCCAAGAGCGCCGAAGCCCAGGTCGTCAGTGCTTCCGCCAGCGCTACCGCCAAGACCGCCTCCACCTCCGCCTCCACCTCCGCCTCCGCCTCCGTGGATCGGAGTGGTCGGGCTCCGTGTCTCCGGAGTGCTGCGAAGACCACCGCCAACGGTAGATCCACCTGTTCCCTGGATGTTGAAAAGACATATTAATGGGATATATGACTGTGTTGAAAGGCATGGCATGCTTTAGGTGAATAGATTGGGGATGAACTAACCGGCGAGGGGCCAGCGTTCTGTGCCACAAACTCCTCAAAGGTCAGCAGCACTGGTTGTCTTTGGAGGGCATTGTGTGCTGGCTGCAATCGAGGACACATGCCGCCGCCATTTCTGAAAAGCCTGCTCCACCGGCGATCCTCCGCACTTGGTGTTCATGAAGCCTCGATGCCACGCCATGGTCTCCGGGCGTGTGTACTCAGTAGGCCTACGGTATGACATGATGGAACTCATAAAACTACTAGATGCGGAAAATAAAGTGAGCAATGAAGATAAGAGGGAAAATACTTACAGATTGTTGCTCCTGAAAGAGGGACTGTGAACTGGACACTGGCTGGCTCATGCGCTGGCTCAGGCTCGGGTCGATCCGACGGAGCTGTGTGTAGGAGATAGTCGGAGTGACCACAACATCGAGAACCGCCTCCCGACCGTGCTCCTTGGGCCCCATGCTCACCACCGCCTGTCGTCCGTGATCCGCCGAATGGGGTCAGTGTGTCAGATGTAACTTCAGATACGCCATGAGTAGGCCTCCTTCCTCCACGCGGTCTTCTTGCCGTAGTACTTGGGCTCGCCAGGCTTGGGGTCCTTCCGCGTATGGGCGATCTCCCACGCCTGCATGTCTGAGAGCGGCCGCTTCAGTTTCTCCTCCTGCACCACCAAACAGAGGTTAGTCATACATAAGAAAGTGATGGTAAATAGAAGAAGAAGAATGTTTAATGGGGTTAGTCATACATTAACTGCCTTGTGGAGATAGTGGTTTCGGTTTCCCTGAGCATGTACTCCCTCCGTCCCTCGGTTAGCCTTATTTTTTATTCTCGTAGCTGCCCAGGTTCTAGCCTCATCAGACCAAAGATCCACCAATGCCGCCCAGGACTCGTCTTTTCCATAACACCAATTTGGACACACCTACATAATAAAAGCATAATGTCATGTCAACATGAAACCGTGAAATGTACCACATGGTAATGAAAGCATAATGAAAGCATAATATATGAAAGCATAATGAAAAATCTTTTATACTTACCGCCAAGTACTCGGGCCTCTCCAAGGTAATGCCCATCCTCCGCGCTTCTTCCTTGGTCATCTTCACACCAAGAACGTCGTGGTAGTATGTCGAGATGGCCACATAGCGCACCTCGTACTGCATCGGGCGGGCCTTCTTCTTGCATTGGCGCAGCACGATCTGGTCCTCATATCCATCGATGCGTTGTCGCATCACCTCCTCTCTACCACGGTCCTGCTCGGCTATGTTTATCGGCGGCAAGTCAAAGTTTGGCATATATCCGTGCGTGCGAAGGTGCTCACTCATGTCCGTCTGATTTCTACGGTGAAGTCTAGAACATCTCGCACAGGGGCATGGTGGGATAATTCTCATTGGACGACGGAATATCTCCTTCAAATACACATCGGTTTTCGCGATCCACTCTGATGTTACTCGATTCCGACGGATAAAACCACTGTACATCCACTGATTATCTGCCATCCTCTGCTTTTTTGTAACCCACACAACATAATTACGGATTCACTTCAATTAATCACATCAAATTTTCAGTTTCTACCGCGTTTAATCCACCTACATCTCTAATAGGTAAAGATGGGTCCTAATCCCACCCGAGGATGTGTAGATTGAGTACGTTCTCCATTCTACCCCGTTCCGAGACAAAATTTCGGCAGCACCTCCCCGCTGTTCTCCAAATACACGTCTCGGCAAATAGCCGAGAGAATGTGCTCCGGAGAACAATGGGAGGCGCCACCAAATCCTGTCTCGAACGGGTAGAACATGGAGAACATACCCAATCTACACATCCTCGGGCTGTCCATGAAAAAAGCTGGACAATCCGAAAGAGCTGCGGTGATAAATATGCAATTGAATGCATATTTATCGATGCAACCCTTTCGGACGGGAGACGCCTAGGTTACGTCAGTTGACTTGAGAATGAAATCTAGTGACATCAAAAAATGGAGGAGATGGACTTGTAGCTCACCCTTGGCTGTAGGGGAAGGAGTCGAACAACAGAGGGATGCTCAGGGAACAACACGTCGGACGACGGTCACTTTGATGAAATGCAACACCACAAAGCCTGCAAAATCCATCGCGACAAAAAATTTAGAACATCACAACTCATAGAACATCACAATATCATCATCGTCTAACAATCATCGAATGATAAAAAACATCATCATCATCTAAAAATTATCAAAGCATAGAAAAACATCATCATCTATCATCAACATAATCATCTACCAATCATCTATCATCCATCATCATCATCACCTCAAAATCATCGAAGCATAAAAAATCATCACTATCACTTCTCATCTAACAATCATCATCATGTAAAAAAAAATCTGTATGAACAAGTTATCTATCTAACTACCATCTATGTGTCTAACTATCACATTTAGCCCTCTTATCCTCTGCAAAATCATGAAAAAACAGAAAAAATGTTCTTGGGAGGGAAGGGGGCCGGACCTAACGGAGAGGAGGTCGAGGCGGGGAGGAGGTCGGGGCGGGGAGGCGCGCGGCCGGGCGTGGACGAGGTCGGGCGGCGGCTGCCCGGGAGGAAGAGGCGCGGACCCGCGGCCGGAGTCGAGCCCTTGCGGGCAGTCTGCGGGCTCGGACGACGGCGACACAGGGCGGAGTGCGGACGAGGCGGCGTGGGGCGGGAGGCGCGAGGCAGGAGACGCGTTAGGGCGGCCATGATCGGGCGGCGCGAGGCGGTAGGACGTCGGGCGGCACAGGTGGGGAGGAAGGCGGGAGGCGCGGCGGGGAGGACGCCGGCGGCACGGGCGGGTAGGACGGCGGGAGGCGCGGGCGGGCAGGACGGGCGGCACGGGTCGGGAGGACGGCGGTGTGGCGCGGTCGTATGCGGGGACGACGGCGGCGCGACACGGGGTGAGGGTGGCGGTGGCGGTTGGGGGAGAGAAACGAGTGGAGGAGAGGAGATGTGCAGTGAGTGGAGGACAGAAGGACTGGATAAGGTTGGACCTGAGCCGACGGCCTAGCCGTAGGCATAGGCTTGGTCCCACCTGCCAATGATAGAGCCAAGTGGATAAGGTATGAGCTATGCCGACAGCCTAGCCATCGGCATACGTACTTTCATTTTTTTACTTTTTTATTACGTCATTTTTAAATTTTTTTACGGCATATTTTTTTTATAAATTCAATTATTACTATTTTTAGATATTTAGTTTACCGTCTGTATGGGACCCGGTACCCGGTGCGACGCTCGTGACACCGGGACCCTGGGGGGTTAGGCGGTACGGGGGCCGTAGGCGGTAGCAATGCCACCGGAGCATCGCACCGGGACCTCATACATGCCGTACAGTGTGCGGGCATGCCCGAAGTGGCGGCACGCGTCTCCGGAGTGTGCCCCCCCTCACGGACGGCGCGGCCGCCGGCACCTGGAGGGGGAAATGGATGCGTCGGGTCTATACGGAGGGGATCTTACTGTTGCTTTGGCCCAGATGTTGCTCCAAAGTGTTCCTATGGGCTGACCTAACACAACCGGGTGGAGAGTTCCAATGGTCAAAGCCCGTCCGTGCAAAGTCAAAGGGCTAGATCCCGTGGTCAAACGCTGAGGTTAGGCGGGGCGGGGCCCAGGGGGGTAGCAATGCCACCCGAGCGTCGCACCGGTCCCTCATACATGCGGGGTGGTGTGGTAGCATGTCCGAAGAGGCGGCACGCGTCTCCGGGGTGTGCCCCCCCTCACGGACGGCGCCGCCGCCGGCACCTAGAAGGGCAAACGGACGCATCGGGTCTAAACGGACGCGTCGCGTGCCGCCTCCTCGGACATGCCAGCACACCACCCCGCATGTATGAGGGCCCGGTGCGATGCTCGGGTGGCATTGCTACCCCCAGGGCCCCCGTCCCGCCTAACCCTGTAGCATTTGACCACGGGATCTAGCCCTTTGACTTTGCACGGACGGGTTTTGACCAGTGGAACTATCAACCCGGTCGTGTTAGGTCAGCCCATACGAACAATTTAGAGCAACATCTGGGCCAAACCCACAGTAAGATCCCCTCCGTGTAGACCCGACGCGTCCGTTTCCCCCCTCCAGGTGCCGGAGGCGGCGCCGTCCGTGTGAGGGAGCACACCCGGGAGACACGTGCTGCCTCTTCGGACATGCCAGCACACCACCCCGCATGTATGAGGACCCGGTGCGACGCTTGGGTGGCATTGCTACCCCCCCCCCCGTCCCCGCCTAATCCTGTAGCATTTGACCACGGGATCTAGCCCTTTGACTTTGCACGGACGGGTTTTGACCAGTAGAACTATCCATCCGGTCGTGTTAGGTCAGCCCATACGAACACTTTACAGCAACATCCGGGCCAAACCCACAGTAAGATCCCCTCCGTGTAGGCCCGACGCGCCCGTTTTCCCCCCTCCAGGTGCCGGCGGCGGCACCGTCTGTTTGAGGGGGCACACCCCGGAGACGCGTGCCGCCTCTTCGGACATGCCAGCACACCACCCCGCATGTATGAGGGCCCGGTGCGACGCTCGGGTGGCATTGCTACCCCCCCCCTCCCCCCAAGGGCCCCCGTCCCGCCTAACCCTGTAGCGTTTGACCACGGCATCTAGCCCTTTGACTTTGCACGGACGGGTTTTGACTAGTGGAACTATCAACCCGGTCGTGTTAGGTCAGCCCATACGAACACTTTAGAGCAACATCCGGGCCAAACCCACAATAAGATCCCCTCCGTGTAGAACCGACGCGTCCGTTTCCCCCCTCCAGGTGCCGGCGGCGGCGCCGTCCGTGTGAGGGAGCACACCCGGGAGACGCGTGCCGCCTGTTCGGACATGCCAGCACACCACCCCGCATGTATGAGGACCCGGTGCGACGCTCGGGTGGCATTGCTACCCCCCCACGGCCCCCATCCCGCCTAACCCTGTAGCATTTGACCACGGGATCTAGCCCTTTGACTTTGCATGGACGGGTTTTGACCAGTGGAAATATCCACCCGGTCATGTTAGGTCAGCCCATACGAACACTTTAGAGCAACATCGGGGCCAAACCCACAGTAAGATCCCCTCCGTGTACGCAAGACGCGTCCGTTTCCCCCTCCGGTCTTTGGCGGCACACTGCGTGTGAGGGGGCACACCGGAGACGCGTGCGCCTCTTCGGACATGCCAAGACACCACCCCACATGTATGAGGGCCCGGTGCGGCGCGGGTGGCATTGCTACCCCAGGACCCCGTCCCGCCTAACCTCAGAGAGTTTGACCACGGATCTAGCCTTTGACTTTGCAGACGGGTTTTGACCAGTGGAACTATCAACCCGGTCGTGTTAGGTCAGCCCATACTGAACACTTTAGAGCAACATCCAGGCCAAACCCACAGAAGATCCCTCCGTAGACCCGGCGCGTCTGTTTCCCCCCTCCAGTGCGGCGGGCGCCGTCCGTGTGAGGGAGCACACCCGGGAGATGCGTGCCGCCTCTTCAGACATGCCAGCACACCACCCCTCATGTATGAGGACCCGGTGCGACGCTCGGGTGGCATTGCTACCCCCCCCGGCCCCGTCCCCGCCTAACCACAGCAGCATTTGACCACGGGATCTAGCCCTTTGACTTTGCACGAACGGGTTTTGAACAGTGGAACTATCCACCTGGTCGTGTTAGGTCAGCCCATACGAACACTTTAGAGCAACATCCGGGCCAAACCCACAGTAAGATCCCCTCCGTGTAGGCCCGACGCGTCCGTTCCCCCCTCCAGGTGCCGGCGGCGGCACCGTCCGTGTGAGGGGGCACACCCCGGAGACGCGTGCCGCCTCTAATTTGGACATGGCACCACACCACCCCGCATGTATGAGGGCCCGGTGTGACGCTCTGGTGGTATTGCTATCCCCCACGGCCCCCGTCCCGCCTCTTCAGACATGGCACCACACCGCCCCGCATGTATGAGTGCCCGGTTAGACGGGAGGGTGTACCTGGGGGGTAGCAATGCCGCTAGGTGTTGCTTTGGGCCCTCCTATGGTTGTGGAAGCGTGGTGGCTAGCGCAGGCACCCGACACGCAGCTCCGTGGTGTGCCCCCCATCTCCGGCGTCGTTGTGGGGCACGGAGCGGCGGCAGCAACGTCCGTGAGGGGGGCAATCGATATACCATCTGGGTATGTTTTTTTTGTTAGATAAGGCACATTTATGTTGTGAAAAAAACAGGGAAAAGTAAATAAAAAAATAAGAAAAAAATAAGAAAAAAACAGGCAAGGCCGTCGGCATACCTGCGCACACGGCCACGGATCGATGACGTGCCCAAGGGCGCGGATCGATGACGTGGCAACATCCATGGGCCAGACCTATGCCGACGGCCAGGCCGTCGGCATAGATTTGCCACCCCACGGACAGGCGAATGACGCGGATCGATGACATGGCGGGCGACGCGGATCGATGACGTGGCTTCTATGCCGACGGCCGCCGTTAGCCCGTCGGCGTAGATTGACGCCGTCAAAAGGCCATCTCCGTCCGGGTAACCGGGCCCATGTGCTATGCCGACGGCCTCCTCTATGCCGACGGCCACCGTAGGCATATTTCTATCAACGCCGACGGCTAAGCTTTGCCGACGGGGGCCGTCGGCATAGATTGATATACGCCGACGGCTTTTATATGCCGACGGCCTGGGCTGGGCCTTCGGGATAGGCCTATATATGCCGACGGGGGCCGTCGGCATAGGTTCGGCCGTCGGCATCGCCAATTATTCTGGTAGTGTCTAGGTGTGATAATCTTCCTTGAGGGGCTCTGTGGGATCCAATGATCATTCCAAATATTGATCCTAGTAGCAGAACCAACTCTCCATATATGACCTCTTTTAAAGGTTTGAAGACCAACCACTATGCTTTGCCAAGTGAAGAAGCTCCCTTCTTGGGCCCAGCATTCAGCAAGTTCCCACCTGGATAATACTTTGCACTAAGTACCTGTGCACATAATGTCTCAGGATGGGTTATCAATCTCCATTCCCCTTTGCCCGCATGGAAAGGATGAAAACATGTAGGTCTATAAATCCCATGCCACCCTTAGATTTTGGTAGACACATCCTCCACCAGGCAAACCAGTGCATGCGTTGTTGCTCCTTAGTGTGTCCCCACCAAAAGGCTGACAATGCATTAGTAATCTCCTTACACACCTTTCTTGGAATTTTAAAAACTACCATAGCAAAGACTGAAATGGTTTGATTATTGCTTTCAACAAAATCTCCTTACCTCCCATAGAGAGAATTTTCTCTTTCTACCCTTTGAGACGGTCAATGATTCTTTCAACAAGGTACTCAAAGCTTTCACTTTTATCTAACCCCGCCATATAAGGGAGGCCCAAGTATTTGTCAGAAATAGCTTCTATCATGATATTTAGCTCATTGCAAATCTCCGCTTTCAACTCAACTACAACATTGGGACTGAAGAAGATACTACTCTTCCCCATGCTCACCATCTGCCCTAAACTAGCACAATATTCATCCAACACCTGTCTCAATGAGGTTTCATTAACCAAATCCGCTTTCATAAGGATAAGGGAATCATCAGCAAATAGTAAATGAGAAACTGATGGTGCATTTCTGCACACCCGAACACCTTCAATGCCACGAACCTCCTCTTTGTGAGCCAAAGCAGTAGATAAACCCTTTGCACAGATCAAGAATAAATAAGGTGATAGTGGATCCCCTTCTCTAAGTACCCTGCTAGGGATAAAACCCTCAGTCTCTTGATCACTAAATCTGATTTTATATTTAACTGAGTTAACACAAGCCATTAAAAGGTCAACAAACTCGGAATGAAAACCCAACTATAGCATTATCTTTTCAAGAAACTTCCACTCCATCCTATCATAAGCTTTGTGCATGTCTAGTTTCACAGCACAATAACCAACCTTCCCTTTCTTTCTGTTCTCTATTGCATGCAAACTTTCATAGGCCAAAAGAATATTATCAGTGATGAGTCTGCCTGGTACAAAGCACTCTGAATTGGAGAGATAATATCATCAAGATTGATTTTTAATATGAATTCTATTATCTTGGATATTATTTTGTAAAGAACATTGCAAAGACTAATTGGCCAATATTTGGTAATTCGCTCGGGTTCATCTACCTTGGGGATAAGTACAATTACTGTGTCGTTCAACCCTTCTGGAATAACTTTATCATTGATAGCTTTAAGCACTTATGAAGTCAGAGCATCGCCAATAATATGCCAACATTTTTTGAAGAAAATTGCATGGAGGCCATCCGTACCTGGTGCCTTCATGTCGCCAATTGAGAAAAGAGCCTTCTTAACCTCCTCGGCTGAGTATGATTTCATAAGCTCATCATTCATAGCCGAAGACACACATGGCATCACCTTATTAATAAGGTTCGGGTCCGGCTCTTCAACTTCTGTAGAGAAAAGACCCGCAAAGTACAGTATACCTTTATAATTGGAGTTGAAAAGAATTAACTACCATGCCATTACATAATACATCTCTATTATCTAGAAACCTTTCACGTATATGTGTTAAAAAAACCTTTCATGTCCATAATGTAAGTTCTCCCCCACGCAGCTTAAGTGCTGCACAAACAAAGGGGTCGGTCGCATACCTCCTAGATAAAAATATCTATGTCAACTTGATGGGCATAATTTACGTAAACACGAAATGCAACAAATAGTTATAAAAGAGAATATAGCACATCCGAATCATAAACCGGACGAGGGCCGACAGGGAAGGATATCAAGACCATGACACTATGTATAACAGATAATCATACAAGTAATAAAATTATACAAGTAACTATAATAATCATACAAATAAAATTCTTTTTTTATAAAAAGGATAAGAAAAAGAGGCTCACCAAGGTGGTGCCGCCTACTGTGATGATGCGGGAGATTGACGGTGGTTATGATGGGGACAGGAAGGCACTAAGTAACCACACCTACACACATGCAAACTAAGAAGTTAATTTGAGCTCAGATTGCATATAAATCAAATAAACTCCCACAAAATTAGTCCCCAACTAAAACTCACAAATCACTATACTTATAGAGCATTGCACGAGCTAATCTAGCAATGAGAGATGAAAGGGCAAAATTGCTAATCTTTCGGAACACTTGGACGGATGGTGTGTCTTCAAATCTTCATAAATTTTGACAAAAATGAAGGATGAGCTTGAGCAAAGGGCAAGAACAGTGGAAGGGAAAGGAGAAAGTAGAGAATGGGCTCGGGCTGGATGAAGTGTTTATATAGGGGCATATCTAGCCCCGATTAGTTATAAAAACCGGGACTAAAGGTATACCTCTAGTCCCGATTTGTATCACATACCGGGACTAAATGGGCTCGTGGGGCCCCAGCCTGACGCCAACCTGCCACCACCCCTTTAGTCTCGGTTTGTGTCATAAACCGGGACTAGAGGTACAAAATGAACCGGGACTAATGATGCCCGTGTCCCCGACCGCTCCTAGCCGTTGGAACCGGGGGTAATGGTCACATTAGTCCCGGGCCTTAATCAAACCGGGGCTAATTATCCGAACATAAGGTCTATTTTCTAATAGTGTGATATTATTTAATATAAAGTTAGTCAAACCTTATAAAGCTTGGCTTTGACTAAAACTTTATGTGCAGACTAAAAAGAAATAAAGGGAGTACGTTAGGGCTGGAAAAAAAGCTCGAAACTCGTGAGCTAAACAAGCAACTCGTGACTCAGCTCGAACCGACTCGAACTCGAAGAATAACGAGTCGAGCCGAGCTTTAATTTAAGATCGTTTATAGACCAAGTTACACGAGTCAATCTCACGAGTACTCGTGTAACTCGTTAGGCTCGTTACAAGAGATTAGCCAAACACCCTGTGTCCTAGGCGCACAACACAAGGCCCGGCCGCCAAGGCACCTTACAAATATGAAAAATATTATTACTCGTGAATGCATAGTGTACATATTAAACATGTACAATGTTCACAAACAATGTTCATTTTTATCTTATTCATAAGATTTTATGTTCATATCTTTAACGAGTTTAACAAGCTAAACGAGCCAGCTCGCGAGTTATACAAGTCGAGCCAATCTTGAATTTGAGCTCGTTATAGTAACAAGTCGAGTCGAGCTAGCTCGTTAAGGAAACGAGCTTTGGCGAGTCGAGTCTGGCTCGACTCTGCTTGATTTCCAGCCCTAGAGTACGTCGTGCAACCAATGCAAGCAGCTAAACTAAACATGCGGAATATACTACATCAGTGCAACTAGCTTGAGTAGTTGATTATATGCACATGTTACACGCATTAACAGCTGCCCTAGCTTGCGCATGTTGCTCGCATGTGATAATTAACTCAATTCACAGCTGGCCATTCTACTATCGATCCAAGCACGATCCATTAAGCCAGGTAATAATTAATCAATAATGTATGCAATAATAGATACAGTACACCGCAACCTGTGTGGTTAACACGTACGCGTGCGTGTATCATGCTGTGCACAGCGAGAAAGCCATCGCCAAAGAAAGGTTGACTCTAAGTATTTTGCTGCCTATCGACCGCGTTGTGACTCTCCTAGGTCTTCAAGTTCAAGAGTGATCGCTGGGCAGGCCGAGGTCTTTTTCCTCTACATCGTCTTGATGTCAGGTATCCGTTCGATATATCCAATAAGACTCCTCCCTTCTCTTCTCGGTTAGTTCCAGTTCTGTTGGGTGCCAGGTTCATGGCTTGTACTACTAAGGCATAGTTCGTTCGGGTTCTCTCTCTCTTCCCTTATTCCTTCTTGTGGTTGTTGTGTGCTACTTCTTGTAGTCGTTGCATTGTATCTTGTTTTGTTTTATGAAAATGGAAATGGTTGAGGCCGGCTTTTGCCCGCCGTAGCAGCTTAAAAGAAAAGCACCAAAAAATAGCTAGGCATGCTCCCAACAAGTGTGAAAACCGGAAAGGGAATCGTTTGTACGTACGTCATGCAAACTAACGCAAGCAGCTAAACTAAACATGCGGAATACTACATTAGTGCAGCTAGCTTGAGTAGTTGATTATATACAAATATTACAGGCATTAACAGCTGCCCTAGCTCGTGCATGTTGCTCGCATGTGATAATTAACTCAATTCACAACCGGCCATGATACCATCGATCCAAGCACGATCCATTAAGCCATGTAATATAATTAATTAATAATATATGCAATAATAGATGTAGTACACCGCAACCCGTGCGGTCAACACGTACGCGTGCGTGTAACATGCTGAGCACAACGAGAAAGCCATCGCCAACGTCTTCGCATGCATACATCCTCTTGATTCTAAGTATTTTGCTGCCTATAAATATAGCACCTCCAACTTCATGGTATAGGCACCACTTGCTCTTCTTCTCATCTGTCTTCTTCCCCTAACTCTTGCCATCTCCACCTCCAGCTTCAAAATGTCTGCTTCTGGTTACGCCGCCCGTCTCCTTGTCGCCACCGTCGCCTGCGCCGTGCTCATCATCCTGAACATGAACATGGCGCAGGGGCAGACCACATTCGAATGCGCCAAGTGCAACAGGGAGTGCGTCGCATCTTCCGCCACCACCGCCCTCAGCGCTGTCTGCTACACCACCAGGTGCGTCGTGGCGAAACAATGCCCCGTCGATGTGGCCAAGCTCGTGTGCGAGGACTGCAATGACAAGTGCATCAGGGGCTGCGTCTTCGGCCAGGGGGGCATCAACCTCGATAACGCATGTCAATCACAGTGCGCATGCCGACCCCAGTGTGTGCCCGGTGAGGAGACAGACGCATGCGAGGCGTGCAGAGCTGCCGCAATCGCCGTGTGCAACAATGACTGCTTCATCCGCGACTGCATCTTGCAATTCCAATGCCCTTCTCCACTGGCGCCGCTGCCGCCGCCGGCGGCTATGTCGCCGTCAGCCTAGCATGTCGCTGGCTTGGTCACCGTTCCGGTCATCATGTTATCATTTCTCCCGCGTTGATCTTTGTAATGCCCTTCATGTGTTATCCTTAATCTTTTCAATTATTTTCCGTTTTGATAATAAAGAATCATTTGATCATCATTATCCGTTCATGCATTTAGTGTTAATGTTGGCTTTTCCCAAGGATTTCTCTTGAGATAGATTTCAACTCTGATTCGACTACGTGCATGCATCTACTGAGTTAGGGATGGTTGTATGTTTTTTTATGCTCGCATGTGCGGGCTCCGGAGCGTGACATGACATGGTTGCGTAGAGGTGTTGAGACTTGTCATTAATATAAACGATGTTCTCCATTATTTACATACGCAACCACCCACGTTTAATAAAAATAGTAAGGAAAGAAAACACTATCACATCACACTTAAAGTAATAAAAAAATATCATCTCCTAGTATCGATAATCTAGTTATACATCAACAATTCTTGAATGTCCAAGCAAAGAAATGATCACCAAACTAGCAACCAGGGGCGGAGCCAGGATTTTGGTATAGGGGGGGGGGGGCAAGTCAAGTTCATAATTTTTTATAAATCAAAAAAATAACTATTATCATACAGTAATATACGCCGCATGCTACAAAACATGGACACGGTTGTATGAGTTTAAATTTAACCTCTACAACTGCCAATAAAATGAAGAAAAAATCATTGGAAAAAGAACTTATCCGCTAAATTTCCTTCAACATATATGATCATGCAATACCGAAGTAAGTCGTCTTCCATTTGGTGGTGCTTAAAATATAAATTAACATTTAGAGTGTTTGGGGGAACTTCTTGGCTTATATGGTCCCTCAAATATATAGAAATATCGAGCTTGATCTTGATTGTCCAGTGACATCCCTAATTTTACATGTTTTTGCTTGTTCAGCAACATTTGCCATGTCCGGCATATCCTGATCATGAGTGTCAAATGGACTGGCATTAGCCTCATTAACAATTTTAGTAGCTCGAGAAGTTGAAGCAACCGGCTTAAAAATGAATTAATCTTAATGGTGTTTGGCAGAACTTTTCTCTTCATCGCTGCCGAATTGCAATCTTTCAGTTAGCTATATAGGATAAGATCGACATAGGAAAATTTCCAATCACAAATAGGAAAACTCATACAAAATAATTTGCGTCACGATCACGATAATTTTTAGGACAAGATAGGAATTATTCATCAAATCATAGCATCAGAAATCACACAACCAATACAATTAAACAACAAAAATAGATGTATAAGTTCAACAGTGATACAAGATGAATTGAGATTAGTAAATGGTGTGGTGTACCGAAGTGTTAAACATTGGGTCCTGGCTAGTTTCTGTTGGTTGGATCCGGAAGGTTTGACAAGTGAAAAAGTCGGTGTCGCGTCGTCGCCATATGACTAGGATTGGGAGCAGCGAGGCATGATGGACAGCAGAGGCGGCCGGCGGGCGAGGGCATAGAACTAGTAATTACTAGGAGATCTAATCAGTACGGCGTGGAACATTGCCCTTCGGTGGCATCTGCGACTTCCGCTCTCGCGATTGTTGGAGATATGCCCTAGAGGCAATCATGTATGATGATATTTCCTATGTGTTTATGAATGGAACAAACTTTACCACCTGGTATAGAAATCTGAGAATTGTTCTCAAGCACGATAAAAAGGAACATGTTCTAGAGGATCCACTTCCAGAGGAACCTGCCGATAATGCTAATGCCGCAACTAAGAATGCCTACCAGAAACTCGTTGATGAATCAATGGAGATCAGCTGTCTGATGCTGGCTTGTATGGAGCCTGATTTGCAACAGCATTTCGAAAATGTTGAGGCTTACGATATGATCGAGAGTCTCAAGAGCATGTTTCAGACACAGGCTAGGACCCAAAGGTTCAACGTCTGGCGATCCTTGATGGATTGCAAGCTGAAGGAAGGTGATCCACTGAGCCCACATGTGATCAAGATGATCGGATATGTGCAAGCTTTGGATCATTTGGGCTTCCCGCTCTTGGATGAGCCTGCTACTGATGTTGTTCTGGGTTCTCTTCCGCCCAGCTATGGGACGTTCATCTCGAACTATCATATGCATGGCATGGATAAGAAGCTCACTGAATTGCATGGGATGCTCAAGGTGGCAGAGCAAGATATTAAGAAAGGCACGCATCAAGTGTTGATGGTGCAGAAATCGGCTAAGTTCAAGAAGAGTTGGTCCAAGAAGAAGGCTAAGGCAAAGGGCACAGAGATGGTAACCTCTGCCGCTGCACCGAAGTCTGGGCCGGACTCAAAGACCGTTTGCTTTCATTGCAAGGAAACTGGTCACTGGAAGAGGAACTATAGCAAGTGGCTTGCAGAGCATGGCAAGAAGGCCGAAAATGCTTCTTCAAGCAAAGGTACACCTGTTGCATATGTTATGATTTAGTCTGGACCGTCGGAGGGAGATCGGACGGTGCAAAGCGACTCACCGGAGAGACAGGGTGGGCTGGGCGGCGACGGACTTGGGGAAGAAGATGCGCGGCTCGGGACTCGTTGACGGCGACGTCTGAAGTGGTCCTCCGGCGAAGGAGAGGTGACGATAGGGTGCAGCGTGTGACGGTGATGATGATGGTGGAGAAAACGGCGAAGAGGGCTGCCTCCGTTGCCGGCGGCGACGACGTGAGGGGCGGCTGTGACTCAGGCAGCGACGGCGAACTCTCTGCGGGGCCGGGGGGTTGTTCTGTTGCGTCCCTGCGAGAGTTAGAAGATGAGGGAGGTAGAGGGCACCTTGGAGAAGAGCACATAGGATAAGGGAGTGGCTAGGAACCTCCGGTGGCGTCGAATTCGTCCGGCGGAGAAGCTTCTGCAGCGGCGGACTCCAGCGAGATCTGGTCGCTGTTCTAGGGCACGGGAGATAGGGATTTTGCCCAAAATCGGCAGAGAAGAACCTGTAGAATATTTATAGAGTGGAGACCGTGGCCTAGGGGCAAATACTTGGCCGAACCGGAGAGGATTTGGATCGGCAGGAAGAACTCGTGAACGAACATGTGTTTGTCCTGAGGAAAGAGACGTCCTGGCGGGCCCCAAGTGTCAGCGGCACAGGAGGGAAAGAAAACAAAGTTGCGGGGTGAGCTGCGCCTGGGCTGCGATCTGCGCCGAAATGGGCCGCCTGCTGCTGGGCTGAGCGAGCGGGCGAAGAAGAAAAAGAAAAAGCTAGGCGTTGAACGCAGCCCATCCGCACAGTAACTTCTGGCAATAAAAGAAAGGGTACACTATACAGGGAAGGTATTGGCTAAAAGAAAAATACCGGAGTACTTCCTAAAAAAATATCTGAACAAACAGTAAAGCATTACTTCTACTATACAAAACAGTGAACATTTTTACAACACAAATGCATTTTTGGAAAATTATTTTATACAATAGGATCCTACAAAGAGCATAGAAAAACTCCCAATATAATCCAAATAATATTATAAACCTTTTCCAACTATATTTAACAGGGAAGAAGTCATGTTATCTCCACTCCGAATATTTTTCCTTGAGTTGGAAAAATCTTTGAATATTCAGAAAATTCAGAAATGCATAGAAATCATGATGACAAATAATGATCATATTAACATTCCAAATCTGATTATTTGGGATGTTACAAATCTACCACCCATAAAATGAATCTCGCCCCCGAGATTCGAAGAGGCTAGAAAGAAAAGACTAGGGTTGGGGTCTCCTTGAATATCCATTGTTCGTCCGAGAGTGTGGAGTACTACCACCATTAGAATGAGAGTCACTGGTCTCCAAAAATCTTACTCCTTCAAGGAAATCCTTTAGATATATGTCTTACACTCCTTTGAAACTCTGAGTCCCATATCAAAAGAGCAGTCTTCCATAAACTAAAACTTCATGGCTCACAGGTCTTGAACCAATGCTAAACAAGTATCGATGCTCTCATGGTGGTCATCAAGAATGGTTCCTGCAGGAAAGAGTATTGGTTTATTCTCACCGTATAACCTACTATTGGCAACGGGTGCCTCTTACAAGGGTCAAATCTCATACCATTCTAAGGTTCAGGCTTGACAACGTCGTCACGGTACTATAGGTAAGTCACTCTAGATTACCATCCCATATCACAAAAGCGAATAATAAGAGTAAGTCGGCATGGGGATCAATCCATTCCGCGCCCAAATCATTACCTTGTATATGGTTTACTGAATATCGCAGTCTAACACTAGGGCATCCTCACAAGCATTGCAGAATTTCTCTTGTTCATGAACTTGGTTCGGATAACACCATTGGTTCTGCATGCCAAACAAAACATCTATTGTTCCTGACAACTCTCCGTTTTGCGCCAACTACTATAAAACATCTACTAATGAATTATAGCTTCCTCTCGGGTTCTTCCTTCAACAAGATTGTGCTTGCTTCTTGTCAGATCTTGGTGCATGTGGTAAAACTTGAAGTCATCACTTGGTTGCAGCATATATTAGGATATAGACATAAATAAGTCTAAGGGGAAAACACTACCCATATGCTAATGCTAGCAACTAAAGCTCCAGCAACAACAAAAACAAACACTAAATTCACACAATTCACACAAGTCACCAAAACTATCCTGAAGTAATCACATCAAAAGGGCACATTTGATCAAAGCACCCAATTGCATAATATAAACAACCCACGAAATATGACAACGCAGAAAGCAATGACCAACCAAACATATGACATATCACAAAACACAAGCAAAACCTACATGTAAGGTCATATCCACAAGAGATATGATCTCATCATACTACCGCAAATCGTTTATCGAATACAACTTAGGAATGGTGGTCCGCCAACTAAACTCCCTAAATAACACTAATAATAATACCAGGGGCCATCTATACTTTGAAAAGAAAAGATATGAGTACAAGAGTATGAACTAACAAGTAGACAACAAGTTGTAAAGTAAGTTTTTCACTCCTATGGCTTTTCTAATCCATTTTCTAGGGTCACGACCTACAGTCAACACACTGCTCAGATACCATCTGTAACGACCCGAATCTGATAAGATTCGATGTCTCTGTGCTCACTGTGCTAGTCCCTAGATCGACTCGCTAGCACACACAGTACATATGAATATCAAATAACAAGTGCATCATTTACTACAACGTATGATCCACAATTTATAAAGTATTACAAACCGAATAGCACATGGCTAACTTATTCAATAATAATAGCGGAAAGGTAGCATAATCAACGATGAGTCCATCAATGCCCACTAGAGAACATGACGAGTGAAGACTCGCAACCCTACTGTATCTCACTGATCATCTGAAAATCCTGCAACATGATAAGTTGCAGCCACAAGGGTCAATACATTGAATGTATTGGCAAATCACACAATATGATATAGCAAACCTACATCCACAAAGCAATGTATGACAAACAAAACACACTAGTTTGGAGAAGAATGTCTTCACCTACCTCCACTACCTGAACTCACAACCGTCTCTAATTTACTCGCCCAAGATAACCCAAAGATTCTAAATAAACATGACAAGAACTTCAGAAGTATGTCTCAAGTGCGCTCTGTCAGTGGCGCATTCTCTAGGAACAATAGAGCGCTCTGCCAAGGACGCATTCACCTGATTTAAGTTCCGAAAACTAAACCTCGCCTCAAGTGCGCTCTGTCAATGGCGCATTCTCTAGGGACAATAGAGCGCTCTGCCAGTGACGCATTCACCTGGTTAATGATCCCGAGCCTACGGCTATAAACACTCACCACTTTCATGGATCACTCGACAGGATCACTCGACACATGCCCGCGTCTACCATAGCAAGTTGATCACACCATCACATACCACAATCAACAACAAAACATGGTAACACGGAATACACATATCAAGCCAAACATATAACATAGCATAAAACCACACACACATAGCAGAATATAGGATAAGCAAAATCAAAAGTGCAAACTTGCCTTGAACGGTGTTGAAGTACTCTAACGCTTAATTCCGATCCACTTCACACTCCGGACAATCTATACGATAACGAAGGCACCGTAAACCGTACTCACATAACACCACAATAAAGTCAACAGCAAAGAATTCAAATAAAAACTTAAATAACAGAATACATTAGTAGTTATATATTATCTACATGCTAGTAGGATCACAATGCAAAAAGAATCAACTCATTTGGATCTACGGTTTAAAAGATATGGCCTCCGGAAGTTTGAATTCAAATTTAAACAAATTCAAATTGAAAGAGTTCAAAAATGTGAAATTTTGGTTCTACGGTATTCTTCTGGTCACTATGAGTACACAGGAAAAAGAATCGATGAATTTGGAGTTACGGATCGCAAGACAAACCTAGATGAAAATATTATATGAAATCTGCCCAAAAGAATTGTGCGAAAAAGTGTTCCTGGAAGAACTGTTGCGGCTGCTGTGGCGTTGCCACGTGGCGCATTACTAGTGGCTGGGTAGTGTCCGCTGCATGGACTAAACGGCAAACGGCCTCTAAATAGTGCATACCAATTCGAGAAAAAAAAACAGAACATGATTTAATCTGGACCGTCGGAGGGAGATCGGACGGTGCAAAGCGACTCACCGGAGAGACAGGGTGGGCTGGGCGGCGACAGACTTGGGTAAGAAGACGCGCGGCTCGGGACTCGTCGACGGCGACGTCTGCAGTGGTCCTCCGGCAAAGGAGAGGTGACGAGAGGGTGCAGCGTGTGACGGTGATGATGATGGTGGCGAAAACGGCGAAGAGGGCTGCCTCTGTTGCCGGCGGCGACGACGTGAGGGGCGGCTGTGACTCAGGCAGCAACGGCGAACTCTCTGCGGGGCCGGGGGGTTGTTCTGTTGCGTCCCTGCGAGAGTTAGAAGATGAGGGAGGTAGAGGGCACCTTGGAGAAGAGCACATAGGATAAGGGAGTGGCTAGGAACCTCCGGTGGCGTCGAATTCGTCCGGCGGAGAAGCTTCTGCAGCGGCGGACTCCAGCGAGATCTGGACGTTGTTCTAGGGCACGGGAGATAGGGATTTTGCCAAAAATCGGCAGATAAGAACCTGTAGAATATTTATAGAGTGGAGACCGTGGCCTAGGGGCAAATACTTGGCCGAACCGGAGAGGATTTGGATCGGCAGGAAGAACTCGTGAACGAACAGGTGTTCGTCCTGAGGAAAGAGACGTCCTGGCGGGCCCCAAGTGTCAGCGGCACAGGAGGGAAAGAAAACAAAGTTGCGGGGTGAGCTGTGCCTGGGCTGCGGTTTGCGCCGAAATGGGCCGCCTGCTGCTGGGCTGAGCGAGCGGGCGAAGAAGAAAAAGAAAAATCTAGGCGTTGAACGCAGCCCAACCGCACAGTAACTTCTGGCAATAAAAGAAAGGGTACACTATACAGGGAAGGTATTGGCTAAAAGAAAAATATCGGAGTACTTCCTAAAAAAATATCTGAACAAACAGTAAAGCATTACTGCTACTATACAAAACAGTGAACATTTTTACAACACAAATGCATTTTTGGAAAATTATTTTATACAATAGGATCCTACAAAGAGCATAGAAAAACTCCCAATATAATCCAAATAATACTATAAACCTTTTCCAACTATATTTAACAGGGAAGAAGCCATGTTATCTCCACTCTGAATATTTTTCCTTGAGTTGGAAAAATCTTTGAATATTCAGAAAATTCAGAAATGCATAGAAATCATGATGACAAATAATGATCATATTAACATTCCAAATCTGATTATTTGGGATGTTACACAGCTCCACAGATCTTGACCCACTTTGCGGCCATGGCGACGGCCAACATGGGGCACATGCGACACTACAATGGCGAGCACGCGACCATGAGGGGATCAAGCAGCGTGTGGTGGCCGTGAAGGTGTCTACGGGTCCATCGTGGGTGATGGGTGTTGGCCGAGTTCACATGTGGTTCAGTGCACGGCCAAGCGGAGCTCGCGCTGCATCGTACCCGCCGTTCCAGGTGAACCACTGTATCACAAGCACAACAAGCCATTCGTGTATATTCATCGCCCATGCAAAGTAAGCTCAATCCAAAAGTTCAAAGGCAAGAAAATAAATCTAAAGCCTGGAAAGTGCATTCTATGCGGTAAGAGCTACATTACTCTTCTCATTCCAAGTACATACTCTCACAACAACTTCTAAATGATATAACTTTGTGTAATTTAACATAGGTAAGCCTGACATCCACCACCTAGATGAGTTTAGTCGCCACGTTGTGTTGGGCAACATTGTTAAACTCTACAGACATAATGTTCGTAAACTTAGTGCAGATCAGCACTAGGTTCTCTTAAAATACTATGTATCAGCACTAAGTTTCTATTTGCTTATGATCTAATTAGTGTTCAATTTTTTATGCCTTTAGACTGATCCTACTACAACTTGCTTTGTCAAACCAATGTATGCTATTATCAGTAATGTCATTACTTCCTTTTCATCTGTCATGATACCAAACAATGAGATAAAAGTATATCTCTTAAACTAGCACATAAACATGGTTTGGAGACTCGTCTGGCCAATGCTTTTTGCGCCATTGGCACAACTACTCATGTCAGCTTTCGAGTATATTCATCGCCCATGCAAAGCAAGCTCAATCCGAAAGTTTAAAGGCAAGAAAATCCATCTAAAGCCTGGAAAGTACATTCTCCGTGGTAAGGGCTACATTACTCTTCTCATTCCAACAACTCTCGCAACAACTACTAAACGATATAACTTTATATAATTTAACATAGGTGAGCCTTGCATCCACTACATAGATGAGTTTAGTCATCACACTGTGTGGGGAACATAGTTAAGCTCTACAACCATAATGTTCATAGACTGCGAAAGATCATCTGCATCACCACTACGCCTGATCGGTACTATGTGTGCCACATGACAGAGACATTTGCAACACACGGCAAAAGAATGGTAATCCTTTGCAGTTGCTCTGTCCTATTTCATACAATAACTAACATTTACTATTATTTTCAGTACTTTAGCATTCCCTTTTCTACTGGTTCCCTTTTCCCGCACATGGATGTTGACCGTGGTGAACTGCCAATCACTACTGGAGATGGAACTGCCGCTGTCACAACACGCTTTATCAAGGGTGTTGACAAAAGGGCCACCATCACTAAAGGCTGGAGTGACTTCTTCCGTCAGGCACAGATGAACAAAGGGCAAGCATATGCTTTCGGCTTCAAATGCACTTCCAAGGGACTGCGCATGATCGTCTACTCAATATAAGCAAGTTGCAAGAGCTCCTTGTTATATAACTTAATATTAGATCAAGACTTTTGTGTTTATCATACTTTTGGATCTTATGTAATCCCCTAAGACCATCTTGTGCATTTAACTATCGGTAATTTGATTCTCAGACTGCTGTGTAGTATTCTTTTGCGGCAGCCATGATAAAAGACATATATGCTCACTCTTTCACTACTTGGTTTACACTCGGGCTTTGCGCCATTAGTGCAACGGGTCATCTAGTAGCCATAAATCTTGACGCCAGATTAATCTGGAGGTTTCAGACGAGAGAATGATAATGCCTGCCTGTTTTGTGGATACTATTAGAAGGGGGAGAGAGGGGTTGTTGCGGAATATGATGGTTGTGTTTTTGAGCTTCGAGGGCGAGTATATATTGAGTACAAGACCTGGAGGGCAAGGAGCCTCTCCTGAAGATAAGGTAGGAGACGGATTATAAATCATAGACTACCAAATACAAGTAACCCAAATATATCTCTAACATCCCCCTGCAGTCGTAGCGGTAGCTTCGCAGACAACAGGAGCATCGCAGACGGTCAGACTAGAGAGAATAGCAGCCGACAGACTGACATCCCCTCATAGAAATAGCGGGAGCATCATGGACGATGTCGCGTCGCGGACGCGTTGACTGTAGAGGAAGCCGAGGAGTTCCTCAAGCGGATGATAGCCCTTTGTGCCGATGTCGAGGTAGCCGAGAGCGTAGGGTCGTGTAGCCGTGGTCGAGCACTACAAAAAAAATACACTTCCGTGATGATACGTGTTTGTCACAGTAGGTCGCATTTTTTGTCATGCATGTACATCCATGACAACTTTATGACAGAATCAAGATAGTCATACCTGTGCTGTCGTAGAAGTGTTCCATGACATTACCAAAATTATCATCACGGAAGTGTCCACTTCCATGACGATAAATCGCGAGTCACAGAAGTGCTTTCGTCAAGGGTGACCGACACGTGGCATCCACCATAACGGAACGCAGTTAAGTTATCGGGTCGGGTTTTGGATCCGATAACCCGTTAACAGCCCGGACCAATGGGGATTTTCCACGTGTAAAATCATCATTGGCTGGAGGAAACACGTGTCATCTCACCGTTGGGACAGATGTCATCCACTCATTGGACAGAAGGCGCCTATGATACGTCGACACGTGGCACGGCCCAACAGAGGCCCATTCCTGTGAAAAGGCCGGCCCATTTGACTTGGTCAAAAGGTGGCGGGCCGGCCCATGTAAAGCCTGTTAACGACCTGTTCGCATATAGCCCATTTACAGCCCGCGAACCCAAGGCCCGTTACGCCCTATCCGAATCAGGCGCAGTAGCGTCATCTGGGCCACCCAATATGATTCCAGCCCGTTTTCACTTCTGGCCCATGTATGGCCCATGACGTCTTTCGGCCCATATGGGGCCCTATGTAACTCTTGGCCTATTAATGGCCCGTGGTGAAACTGGCCCGTAATGAACAGTGTATTACTTTACACCCATTAACGGCCCGTGGTGAAACTGGCCCGTAATGAACAGTGTATCACTTTATACCCATTAAGGGCCCGTTATTCCGTTGGGCCGTTTCCAGCCCATGTTATCTTTCGGCCTTCTCAGAGCCCATTTATTCTTGGGCTCATTTCCAGCATTCGTTTTCTTACGGCCCGTTACTGTCATTTTCTGCTTATGGGCCAAATTCAGCCCTTGGTTACAGTCGGCCCGTTTGTGGTCCGTTAACACGTTGGGTCGTTTTCATAGCGTCATGAAATACGGCCTATTAACGATGGCCCATTATGGTCGGCCCATGAACGGACGATTCCAACTCTAGCCCATTTACGGCCATAATGTGGCCTGTTATTGGGCCATGTTTGGCCAGTCGATCATACTGCCCGTATAAGGCCCATTGATGATACGGCCCATAGAAGGCCCATTGTTTCTGCGGCCCGTAGAAGGCCCATTGTTTCTACGGCCCGTGGAAGGCCCACTGTTTATACGGCCCGTAGAAGGCCCACTGTTTCTACGGCCCGTAGGTGCAGTGTCACTAGAGTAAATATTAGCCCATGGTTATTGTGGCCTAGTTTTAAAAAAGAGGTTGTTGCAGCCACTAGCAAACCGCAGAAAAAGAACTGCACTGACTACAAGCAAACAAATAAACAAGACAACAAGGAAATAAACAATCAAGCAACTTACACTAGGCTATCACGGCTATTACACATATTACATCCACTGGGCATCAAAGTTCGCCACCAGTGCAAATATAGGGAACACAACACCATATAAACGCGGCAGCAAAACAAGTCCAGAACTGAAACCACTTCAGAAGAGCTCAAGAAACAATATCCTGGGTACCCATAATGCTGGCAAGATGCTTAGCAAGCTTATTAACTTTCTCTTGTTTGGCGCTTAAGTCCTCCAGCGCCTGCTGTTGCACCACAAAGTATGCATCTGAATTCTGTAGGGACTTCCTCAGTCCTTCGGCTTCCTGTCGCATAACATTTGATCGATGTCTTTCAACTTGAAGTTGAGACTCAAGAAGCCAAACTGATTCAGGCAACGAGTTCGAAGAGATGGTGCCAGCAGTGGTAGCCAGTAACTCGAACACTACATCAAGACAGGACTTTGGGGTTGTCTCAGTGTCCTCAATATAGTTTTTATCAGCTTTCTTGGAGACCAACAGGGATGTCTCACTATCTTGAATCTTATTTGCATTACTTCCTTTAGCATTGCATAACAGGGTACCCTTCTCCAAAATTTTATCCATGTTCTAAAAGGGAAACAAACAAACACATCTCAGGTTTACAATGTAGTATATGAAACTCATTTTGATAAACCAGTTTAGTAGTAAGGTGGACAGGATAACAACATGAAACAAACATATATATATGTAGTATGGTCACTGTATTGTCTATATCATTCTAGTTTATGTTGCCAAATCAAGATAGATACAGTTCGAATCATATCTATTTAAGACAAAGCAGCATAGACAGAATATAAGTATGGGAAACTACACAGCAATAACAACACTTGTAATGTGCATGGCATGAGAACATAGCTGTTTATTCAATTGAAACTGAAATCAACATAGAGCAAGTTACAACAGCAAACAGCCAAACACGTTGAAGAAACAGGTTTAAAACATACCTGTTGCGCCATTGGAGTTTCAATTGCATCCTTGAAATTTGAAATTGGTTGGTATTAGTAAATACAGTGATGCAAGAGCAAAGTATTATGAACCATAGCTACGGAAGCTGACCTGAGAACAATTCTTCTTCTGCTTTAAGCGTTGACTTCGGGTCAGAGTGGTGGTCCTCGTGATTTGGGCACTGCAGTTGCCTTACTAACTGCTCGTGTTTGGGTGCTCTGTGGTGGAGACGGTGCTGTGTCAACGGGAACTGGGTGTCTATCTGCTGGGGTTGGGGTTAGAAGGGGTGTGGCTGGTTCTCTGTCCAACTGGGTAGGGGTACAATCTGCATGAGTGTGCGTTATGTGTGGTGGGGCTGATTCTTGGGCAAGTACAACCGTGGTTCTATCTGCATCGACAGGTAGCACGATCTTTTCTGAAGACCGTGTTTTTACTCCCACAGATACTGCCATCACTCCCTCCAATTGAAATGGCTGATAAACAAGAAAAGTAATTGAATGTACAGACATTGTAAGATAGACAGGTGCAATGGATAGTAGGGAAGAAAACAAGGCATGAAATAATTCACATTTCTGTTGTCTAAGCAAACAGAATAGCAGGACATAATTTCACATATATGATGGCTAATTAAACAGGATACCATGACACAATTTCACATGTATGATGGCTAACTAAACATGATAGAATGACATACTTCAAAATACGATGACTATGTAAACAGGATGACATGATATAACTATATGATGTGTCTATTAAAGTGGTTGGCATGCCATAAATCACAAACATGCCGTCGATGGACACATGATGGCATGATATAATTCACGGATAGAATGACATAATTTAAAATATGATGACTATGTAAACAGGATGAGATGATATAACTATATTATGTCTTTAGAAAATGGGTTGGCATGCCATAATTCAGATACATGCTGTCTATGTAAACATCATAGCATGACATAATTCAAATATATGATTAATATACTAAGGAAGTGAGCAGAGGGCAATTGCATATATGATGTGTCAACTAAGGAAATGGCATTCAATATTGTGTATATGATGTAAAAAATAAGCATTGCAATACAACATATGCATTATATGAGTAATATAACCCTGCCAAGTTTGAGCATACACCTCAGGGGGATAATAAGACTGGTCATCTGCCTCTGAATCCTCCTCTGAAGAACTATCTGTAACCAGCAAGATATCTGCTTAAGCAGGTAGCATTGTCTGCTCTGAAGACCTTGTTTTCACTCTAGATTTCTCCATCACCAATTCAAATGGCTGATGCACACGAAGAGCAGTTGAATATACAAACATTGTCGACAAAAGCAATGAGAAATACAAAAAAAGGACGGCATGATATAATTCACATATATGACTCTTGCCTAAACAGCATGGCATTGCATAATTCACATACAAAATGCCTTGCAATAGGATAACATTGCATAATTCACATATATAATGTCTTGCAACAAGATGGCATTGCATAATTCACATATATGGTAATTAGACACTAAACAGGTGGCATTCACACAAAGCATGTCTAAACTAAGCAAATGACATAGCAATGCAAGATACCAGACGCACGATATGAGTAACATAGCCCTGCCAAGTTAGGGCATGCACCTCAGGGGGGAAATATGACTGACCATCTGTCTCTGAATCCTCCTCTGAGGAGCTATCGGTAACCAGCAAGACATGCGCTTCGTCAGATAGCATTGTCTGCTCTAAAGACCTTGTTTCCACTCCAGATTTTTCCATGACCGTGCCGAATGGCTGATGCACAGGAAGAGTAATTGAATGTACTAAAATTGTTGACAAATTTAACACATAATAAAAAAATGATGGCATGATATAATTCGCATATAAGATGACTGGCTAACCAGGGTGGCATTGCAAAATTCACATATATGATGCCTGGCTAGACAAGATGGCATTGCATGATTCACATATACGATAAACAAACAAAACAGATGGCATTGACACAAAGCATGTTTAAACTAAGCAGATGACATCTTTAATGTATACAGTAAGCAATGCAAGGCACCATATGCATGATATTACCAACATCAGCATGCCAAGTTAGAGCGAACACCTCATGGGGTAAATAGGAGTGGTCTTCTCCTTCCGAATCCCCCTCAGAACAGTTATCTTCCTCTTGATTACGATCCGAAATGGGTGGAGGGGGGCTGCCTTTGCGCCCACCATGGAACGACGTCTGCATGAAATTTTATTGCCACGCAAGGCTCGTCTTTTTTGCTCTACATGATCAGTTCCATTGTGTACGATAACTGGCATGCATAGGAATAAAACATAGTGAGATTATGTAAGGAGTGCATGCACAAATCCAGAGTGATGGTAGCAAACTGTGGATAGACCCAAAACCAACAATGATAGCAGGCAGATAATAGCTTTAGCTAAAAAGTACAGATAATGGCTCCTTTAATGTTTGTTTGCACCCAACATGAAACTCATAGTAGACACCAGAGATTAACCAGATAGTAGACAGATAGTACTGATTGCTGCCCCAATATGTACCCCACAACCATTTAAAAACTCAAGTTTCAGCAGTAGATTGGACCTGACTCGGAGTCTAATAGGTGAACACGACAATAATGTAGCATGTAAACATATTAAGCGACGCATAACGTAAGCAGACACGGCAGGGAAGAAGATCTGAGGCGGCGAAAGACAGTCTGGAGAGTGGATCCCTGCTGTGGTGAACCCTTCCGTCGTTGGAGCAGCTGAGCTGGGGTGGAACACAGCGCCGCAGGAGCAGGACAAACCACACAAGATTTTCTTTGACACATATCTGTAACAGAAGTAATTGAGTAAGGGCTTGTTTGAATTTGAGGATTCTAACAATGCAGGGATAGGAAATAGACATGAATAGGATAGGAATGCACGTGAAAAACAGAGAATTTAAAAACACAGGATTTCTGCCAATCTGGGTGTTTGATTCACAATAATTGGAAGATCACAGGATGCAAAAAAGCATGGTGAGATTAAGTCAAACCATAAGAAAATGTACGGTTATAATGCTATTATGCCACTATCTCTTAGTCTTGTGCTAGATGAATAGGAATATGAAAAGGAGGAGAAGTGGAAATTAGAATTCCTACGGTTTTCTTTCAAGGAGAAACTGAAGGAACAAATCCTACAGTTTTCCTTTGCTCCATTCATTTGCACCAAATTCATGAAAAGTAGTACCATAGGAAACTTTCCAATTCCTATGTTTTTCATTCACTTTTCCTTTCAAGCACAGGCGATTCTAGTAGGCAGGCTTGAGCAAGGAAAATCCTACACAAAAAATGTTTTTATGCTACTTCTATTACTTTGGCCCCAGGCCACTGCCATACTAGCTCAACTCCCAGGCCCATTGACAAATGCACAGCTCAAACGTGCAGAGATAAATAACGATGGCGTTCAAGAGAGTCCATCACGGATAGCTAAGTTGCCTAGTACCTCACTGCTTGTCATATAGTAGGATAAAATAATCGTATTTCCCATTACTACGAGTGCTCAGTGGACAATATATATTACATGTAGAGTAAAAAAGAGATGCAACAAGTGTACAACCTCTTTGGCGAAGCCATGTCGATCTCAGCGTGATTGGGTTGGCCGGTGAGGATGCTCCGGTTGACTTTGCTGTCGGAGGAGGTGAAGAAGATCTTAGGCGTCTGGAGATGGAGCCCGAGGTACTGCTCCGCTATGATGGAGGGTTTCGTCGTTGGAGCAGCTCCGGTGAGTTGTACGATGCGGAGGCTGAAGCAGGACAAGAGAGACAATGAACAACGTTAACGTGAGTGGAATTCTAATAGCATCTCCAATACATGACGTAAAAAACATAACCACAAAGTGCTAGATGTAAAATACATAAACCGCTCATCTCTGAACTTAACTGTCGAAACTGAACTTAACTGTCGAAACTGAACCAAACTGTCCAAACTGAATTTTGCGGTCAAAACTGAATTTTGCTGTCGAAACTGAACGTACTAGCAAGGTGAGGCTACACGTCGGTCGACTGACTTTTTCATCTCTGGTCAGTCGATTTTGCAGCCGTTGGATACAAAATCAAGGGCCTGCGGTTCATCTTCAACCTCCACCCCCCTGAGCTGCCAGCCACTACCGGCCAAACAGCAGCCTCCCGCCGCCCGCGGCCGGCGGTGCACCGCCCCGCCCGCCCCGAAAACACTCCCCACCGCCAGTTCGCGCCGCCCGCCATCCCTCTAGCCCCCCGTGCGAGCTTTTCTCCGGTGATCCCCACGCCACCGCCCCGCCAACGCCCCGCCACCGCCAGCGACCACTGCCCCTATCGTGAACCCTAAGATAGATAGTGGGGTACCTCTCCGGCGAGCCCCCCTCCCCGTTGCGGCTGGTTCTTCCTTCACCCCGGCGAGCCCACCCCTTGGAAATCGACTGACCCAAAAGTCGATTCAGTCGACTTAAGTGTAGCCAAATCAGAGCAGCATCGCAAGCAAGAGCAAGAGCGAGAGCAGCAGCGCGAGCAAGAGCAATAGCAAGAGCAGACCAGGCAGGGGACCGAGAGCAAGAGCAGAGCAGCAGCGCGCGAAGCTAAAGCAGCAGCAGCTCCTTCGATGTGGACGCCGCCGCCGAGGGAGCGACGCCGGAGAGAAGTGGCGGCGACGCCGCCGTGGATGGAGCCGCGCCGTGTCGGCTCGGGACCGAGCGCCGGCAGCACCGTGAGATCGAATCAAGAAGAAAATGCAGCGATTAGTGTACAACCTCTTTGGTGGCACCGATTAGGCCGCAGGTTCATCCAAGGAAACGGTGATGATGATGCTCTTCCGGTGGTGCAGGTGAAGACGGCAGTGTGGGAATGGAGCTGGCGCGAAAGACGAGGGGAACGTCGGGGCAGCTCCTTGGAGGTGGAGGATGGGGTGGCTGAACCGGCGGGACGATGAGATCGACGACAGATCCTCATCCGGTACGGTGGATGAGGGACGTCGAGGGTTGTTGTGGACGACGTCGTCGGGGAAGAAGCTCCGGCTGGGTGGCGGACGGAGCAGGGTGTGGGGTTTCGTCGTGGGTTTTCGCAGCCTCGGTGTACGAATGGGTGGGCGGATGGGATGGCAGTGGGGAACTATGTCTTAGAGACGCGCTTGTCCGAAATGTGGGGTAAGTTACGAAAGTATCCCCCACCGATTTGAGGCGGTTCTTTCGGTTCAGGGGTACCACGGGCATTTCGCGTGTCGGGATTTCACAGGAGGTGGGAATTTTCGCGCGTGTTGTAATTTCGAATAGCAAGGCGCTGGGTTGAGATGGAGGAGTTGTCGAGCACTGTGAGACAAAGATATTTCTTAAATATTTCGGCTAACAAGGCGCGGGTTGAAGAGGCGGAGTTTCGCAGCACGATCGACAGAGACGCTTAGCTTCAATTTTCGCATAACAAAGTAGCTGCTCGAAATTTTGGAAGAACAAGCTTAATGTGTACCCAAAAAAAAGACAATTTGCACCTCAACACACACAACACACACACAAACACCATCTAGACTAGAGTAAGGTACACGTGCATTGCACGCATGAGATTTGGCAACCAAATTATGAATAAATACCACATTATAGCATGCAAGCTTTCAGTCATATATGCATGATGTAGATGTTCGTTTAGTTCTTATAGTTCATTTCATTCAAAATCATCTAGTTTTTATATAAGAAAGCTAATCTATTTTAAGATTCATGGAATTGTGCGTTGTAAGACATAAAGTAAAAACAAATAATGGCAAATCATGTAGAAAAACATTTGGGCAATTATGATACGGAAGATTCTAGAACAAATAAGAAGTGCTTGTGTTTTGATGTTTGTGCATTATGCTTAAGTTCAACCATGGAGTCTTCTAGATTATACATGTGGCGAAATCTGGTGGAATCTAGATGATATCCAACGGCCAATAGTGCTCAAATTTGCCATCTTTGGACCTTCGGATTCGCCTCATCCAACGACCATCTTTCATCTATATATATATATATATATATATATATATATATATATATATATATATATATATATATATATATATATATATATATATATATATATATATATATATATATATATATATATATATATATATATATATATATATATATATATATATATATATGTATAGATATATATATAGGGGTATAGATATAGATATGTGATGCGAAAGCCGCCCATCATCTCCAATTACATGCACGAATGCGACATGGGCAAATGATGTCTGCCATCGGTATCTCAAATTCAAATCAGTCTGACCTTGTTCAATGTGTATACATTACAACATGCTCGTTTCCAAAGCACACCGCGCAGATCTTTGTTATATTCATGCATGCATGGGTTTCAAACATCAGGATCTCTTATTCAAATATTTGAATTCAACTTTACATTGATTATGACCTCACCTATTCTTTTACACCCACACAGTAGTCTTCTCTTTATAATTGTACCACTAACTTTCTCTCGTGCATGTATGCACACACACTACCAGTCGGCATTATCTATCGCACGCATGCAATCTTTTTCTTCAGGTCGGTCTCCCATGAAGGCACACACCCACACACATCCCCCTCTCCCTCATACCGGGCATTCTTTATCTCTCACGCATGCATGCGCAACGATCGATGTTCCTCTATGTATGTTTGTATATAGCTAGGTATTTCATAGTTTTCCACACAAACCGATCAATCGATATATCCAGTGAGGTCTCACCCTCTTTCCCACGTCCACGTCGATCAATCTATACCTCTCCCACGTCCACATCGATCAATCTATACCTCTCTATATAGGATTAACATAAATAGCTAATACACCCACATTAATTATATATCCAACGTCCCCCTCTCATCATCCATGCCTTTCGCTTCATCTCTCAGATGCGTGCACAATGGCGAAGACAAGGGGCAGTAAGGGCCCTGCCCCCCCCCCCCCTAACATCACTGTATATCGAGACTAATATCAATGTGATCATTAGACAATTGCTGCTAAAAAAAGGTTTAATTTCATGAATTGACCCTCCTCGTAAAGGATTAACAATGCTTGGCCCCCTAGCTCATTTATTTTTCATGGCTCCGCCACTGCATGCAACAGCGCATGTGTTCGCCCCCTCTCTATAAGTATCGATCTCGCACTTGTGCATTCCTTCATAGTCTCCTTCCACTCGGCCCCTCGCACCATCTTCTAGCCCCCCACCGGATTTTGCCACATGTACAATCTAGCAGACTCCATGGTTGAAGTTAAGCATAATGCACAAACCTCAAAACAATAGTGGTTCTCTTTTGTTCTAGAATCTTCGGTATCATAACTGCCCAAACTTTTTTTCTAGTTGAATTGCCATTATTTGTTTTTACTTTATGCTTTACAACGCACAATTCCATGAATCATAAAATAGATTAAGGGCTTCTTTGATTCAAAGGATTCTCAAAGGAATTTTGGAGGATTCTAATCATTAGGAATTTTTCCTATCTTGGTTGTTTGATTCGTAGGATTGTAAACCATAGGAATTTTTCCATATGATTCATTTGCACTAGATTTCATAGGAAACATCCCATCCACTCAAACCTCTTTGAAAGAATTCTGCATTTTTTCTATGCACAATCAAACACTCGTACAATCCTGTAGGATTCAATACGACATTCCACTATAATCCCATGTTTTTCCTATTCACGCGTTCTTAGCATTTTTATAAAAACTAATTTGATTTTGAATGAGATGAACTATAAGAATTAAACGAAGGGCTACATCACGCATATATGACTAAGAGCTTACATGCTACAGTGTGGTATTTATTCATAATTTGGTTGCAAAATCTGATGCGTGCAATGCTCGTGTAAATTACTAGTACTTCGAGTATGTGCAAAACACGTAAATTAGAATACCAATGGCATGCTATCTCTCTTACAGTTCATGAAGCCACGTGGCACATGTGGAGGCGTTGTCGCGACCTCCTTGCGTGGATTGATCACAGTGACGTGCTGCTGGTTCCAGAAGAATGTACTTGTCCTCCCTGAGCCATACTGGCGGTACATGCACGAAGCGAAGATGCGCACGCACACCACGCATGCACTCATTCCCTCGCACGCACACGGGGGTACACGGGCGGACGCAATTTTGTACCAAGATCCACCCCATGTGATAATTTGACGCGTGTAAAGTCGTTCACTTCATTGATGGTCAATTAATACAGCGCATGGAAATTGAGTGGACGTGAGGACGGAAGAAACACATTATTACTCCACTGGGCGCATGCGAGTAGTTAAATCGTGGGTTGCTAGTAGTACTTACATTGGCCTCCTTCGTATTTTGTGCCAATTTTTGACAGTAACATAATATTTACGCATTTGAGCAGTGTAGTCTACTTGAAATTTATGTTCAACTAAACTCATCGGGAGCCGTTTCGGGTCTCGAAACCAAAACCATCAATTAATCTTTACCTTGTTCCCATCACATTCGAAAGCTTGCTCACACCTACTAGTACTACGTACCCAACCTGAACGTGTTCCCACTATGCAGGTATTAGTACTACTAGTGCTAGTATTTAGGTTATAAAAAGGGGAACTACCTAACCGAAAATTACTCTACCTTTCCTCCTCATAAGTTCTTCTTCTTCGTCCGTCGTTGCCATGGCCGGTGAGCAGAGCTCTAGGTCGAGAACTACTGGTAACAAGGGAGCGGCAACCAAGGCTGCAGAAAAAAAAGAGGGCTCGCCGCCAGGCACAGACCTCGAATGATCTCTCACGGGCAGGCGATGGCTCCCAGGAGCGCCCTAGCTGCGGAGGCGAACATGCCGAGCTGGCGGAGCTGGAGTCATTATCCCTCGATGGCATGCCGGATCAGCTCAATAAGCACCTCAATAAGCAGAAGGAGTTCATCCAAGGCTTGACGGAGTTGCTGAAGGAGAGCCTCGACGACATGCCCGCTGAGCTCAATCAGCAGGGGGAGTTGACCGCCGGCTTGGTGATGCTGCTGAAGAAGAGCATTGCCTCGGAGAAGAAGGCGACCGGCGAAATCCTGCGACTTCAGGAGGACAAGGCGAAGCTCTGCCACGAGATCGACCTGTTGAAGGAGAAGAACGCCGGCTGGAAGAAGCTGCATGAGAATAGTAGTTCCTCGATGAAGATGCTGCAGGCCCTCGTCATGGAACAGAAGGAGAAGTTGGCGAAGCTCCGCATCGAGCACCCGGCTGCTGTCAAGGTACGTAATGCGGCCGTGGAACAGAAGATGAAGGCTCGCGTCGAGAAATCCCGCGTCATGGACAGAATGAAGAAGATGGCGGAGGAGACGCGCAAGGAGATGGCAGTCGTGGAGGCGATGAAGAAGCAGTTACGACTCCGCGGAAAATTAGATCATTTGGGGTGATAACCTTCCTTCTTCTTTTGCTGTTGTGTTTCATCTTTTGCTTCGGGTGTTTCGCCGCACGTGTCAAGTTCTCTGCGAGGCATGAATAGAACAATGGTTTTTGTTTTTTGACGGAATGAATAGAACAATGCTAACAATGAGATGACTAGCAAATTAGATCATTTTTTATCGCCATATGGCACTGGGCTGCCGTGTTTCGTGCTCCTCCGTCGCAGTACTACTCCAGTGGAAAACTTGAGTATACCGCACGGTTCTTTGGTCCTCCTCGATCAGGTCGTCGGCGCATTTATACGAGCAGTCAAATCACAAGGCCCCACCTTCTAGCAGTAATGAGCCGTCAAATCACAAAGGCCCTCGCCTCTCGTGAAACCGACCAAGCTAGACTGCCCCGCCCTCTAGCCTTTTAAAAAATGTATACTTTTGTACAGCAGTAGTATCGATGGGTTGCGCCATGGAGCAAAACTTGAAATTAAAAAAAGGTGGTACATATAGAGAGCGCTCGTCGCCAATTATGCATATAGTACTATTAAAAAGGCTAGTCACAATAATGGTGTCCAACACAACCCACCCCTCAAATAAAACTAAGCACCCTAGAATTCTTTGACAAAACTAAGCACCCTGAAATTCTTTGACAACTAAACTGCTGGCTATATGATGTTGGCCATATATATTGTACGTATATAATGTGAATGAACGAGTGGTAGTACTATACCAACTAAAAGATGAAATGTAAGAAATACTAGTATGTACTTACTGAAGAGTTAAAGTAACAAGAAGAAACATAACATAGTTCTGCTGGGGGCTCAGCACAACACACCCCTCAAACTAAATTAAGTACACCTGAAATTAAACTTTGCAACTATTCCGGTAGACACTGCATTAGAACCACCATGAGCAATGACACTGCCACTTTACTCAGAGTCCTCGTCCACGTCCTCCACTTCGTCCTTGTCCCTCTTCCTCTTGGCCGATACTTCTTTGCTTGAACCGCCAACTTGGCTGTTGCTCTTCATCAAACCCTTGTAGATATTGAAACAAAGGTAGCCATCCATTGCAGCGTACTGGATGTGGTCTACATCTAGTACATTCTGTTGCCATGCATGACGATGAAACGTGTATGGAGGTTTCTCCAGTTTACCGTACGAAGGATGAACCATGGCTCCTGCCAGGGTCAGCATTGAAGGCTGACGAGAGGACACCAGCCGATTCTTTTGGAGGTCGAAGGTGTTGCCTACAACGAGGTCATTACCAAAGTCTACAGTAACGAATTTGACTAGGTTGCTCTCGAGAAAGTCCTTAAAATCCTGGCACTCAACGTCGGCATGGCATATGTGGTAGACCAAGCATAAGTCATGCACGCAAACCTGGAGCACGGCGGGCTTCTTCCTCTCTTCGTCCTTTAGATCCTTCTCTCGTCCCACGACTGTGGTGTACTCAACATCTAGCCCGGAGACCCACTCATCATGTGAGTTTTCAAAAATGCGTCTAAAGCGAGAAAGGCATCCTTAAACCGTGTCGGAAGGACGGGTGTAGATGACGTCAAACTCATCGCCGGTGATGGTTCTAACCTTGTACTCACCGCCGATCGGGGAGATTTGGGACGCCATGTATTTGGGAGGAGGGTTAGGATTAGTGGAACTGCCGTAATGTGAATGGACGGGACGACTAGGAGCAAACCGCCGTAGTATTAAAGGACGTGCGGGAAAGAGTAGGAGCGAAATGCCAGCGTGCGAACGGAAGGGTAGTGGCTTTCCATTCTCCCATGATACGGGCTTCCGAGAGCCCTTGGATCTGAGATCGAACGGTTGCATGGCGTGGTTTTAGACCTATGGGTGAATATCCTATCCTTGAGGGTTATTCTTAAAATTTTCAGCAACTTAGCATGCGACCGTTTGATCTCAGATCCAAGGGCTGCCAGCAGCCCGTATCATGGTCGCGCCTACCACGACCGTCGCCTCGCTCGCGTGGTCGCGCCCTTGGAGATTTAACACGGTGCGTTAGGCTATCTGATGTTGGCATGTCATACATAGTCATCACTTAGTCACTCATACTACAACAAGGTTGGCTATAAGTGTATTTTTTTACTCCTCTCTATCTCTTTCTTCGTACTCCCTCCGTCCCATAATATAAGAACGTTTTTGACACTAGCTAGTGTAGTGTCAAAAATGTTCTTATATAATGGGACACAAGGAGTACTAGTATTTATTGCATTTTCCAAGGAGTGACCTCTTCCAATGAAAGGTGTTGCTAAGTTTGCTTCATTTAATTAGCTATAGACTCAAAATTGTCTTTTCACCTAGGTACACACGCTTAGCACCATTTCTTCCTTGGGTCACCAAACTAGTCTCTCTCTTATTGATTAACTTGCCACATCAGACTTTATGCCTATGTGGTAAGCTTAAGCACCTGTAGGAGCAAGTAAGTACAATAGTGCGCTTTACATGGCATTTTTGCATATGTGGAGGAAAGAGAGGCAAGGAAAAAGTGGAGAAGTGGGCTCTCATGCAAGAGCCAGCCTCTACTACTACATGGTGGAGCATTGGGAGAGGCACCTGTATGGAGGTGGTCAGGAATCAGGAGACTCACGCCGGTCGTAGCGCCGCAGTTAAAATGATAATGGCAAGTAAAATCACGGGGCCCACCTGTCCAGCAGTAACTCGCTGTCAAATCACACAGCCCTACGTTTGCAGCAGCCTACTCCCTCGTCTTCTTGCGTCTCTGTCGAACCGACTAGGCGGAACTGTCCCGCCGCCTACCGGGCAGGAAAAGCCCCGCCCTCGACTTTTAAATAGTATACAGTATACTAATTTTGTATCCATGGATTGCGCCCGCGCCATGGAGCAAAGCGTCTAGAAAACGGCGGTACACATGTACGGAGTATACAGCACGCACGTCGCGTTCGCGTCGCACCCCAGACGGTCGGTCGGTCTGGCACGCTGCTCTCCGAATGGAATGCGCGTCATATTGCGTTCGCACACACATGTGGGACGGCAATTGAGAACCGACCATAGGCACACTCCCCGGCCCCGCAAGTCGGGTGACTTAATAGAAGAGGGAGACGAGCGATAGTACTAGAGAAGTGTTGTACTACATTGGTGCCTGGATGATCCCTGCAAGACAGGGAAGATCAGTTCATCCATGCATGTGACCAGACTCCAGCAGACACGCCTGGATTGGCTATCGTCTACATATCGTGCAGGCTGTGTTGTACATGGCTGTAGTTGTGGTGAGAAATGTAAAAAAAGGTTTCTTGTCATCTCGTAAAATTATGTGTCATGTGCTTCAGATCACTGCGAGGGTTAAACAACGACAACTGAGTTGGGCTAGTCATTGGGGGCACATGCACGAACAGTGACTAGTCGGCTGCCATCTAGGTCAAGCCGGCTATGTTAATTAGACATCGATCGACGGACCCCTTTTCTACGAGTTTATCTTTAATTTGAGCTTTGTTCCTCGTCTAGTTTGTCCGTCGGGATTCATGTTGTCTCCTTTGGGCAGTGAGTTTATGATTTCTTGTCATGTGGCGTTTTTTCGTGTTATATGTTATAATCCGGCGCTTCAGATCAAAATGACGACAACTGCGCCTCCGGGCCACGTGCATGAAGACTTCTCGACAGTCATTGACGAGGTCAAGCCGGCTCCGGTAGACAAAAGAAAACTAAGTACTACTCCACTATATAGGCAGGAGCCTCTGCGCTTGCTTGCTAGTGTTGCTCTCTTCACACCGTCTCGGCCTCTCCAGATCTAAACACGACAGCTGTGGCCACACTCTCTCTGCTCACCGCTGGTCACAAATCTAGTCGGATCCTCTCCGCCGGGTAAGTGAGAAGGTGCAACGTTCACGCGGTCGTCCTCGGCAACGGCTCTTACCCACTGCTGGGCGCTTCCCGATCAGCCTGCCTTGTCGTTCTCTCCCAAGCAACGCTGGCGAGGGAGGGCCTCCGACCTCTTCTTCCTCGCTGCCGTAGTGTGGGCAGATCCGGCCTCCCGCCGCCCACCTAGCGACATCCCGGCGACCATCAGGTATAACTTCCTTCGAAACCGGCCCTGCTCTACTTCTCGAGCTCCTGACGTCGTTGCATTTGTAACTTTTACTATTTCTCAGGCCCCCTCGTAGATAGGATCGATCGGCTATTCGAAAACCACCTAATTTTTTTACGTTTAAGAGGTAAAACTAGTTCATGCACTCGAATCTAGTACTACTTGGTTCAAACAAGGAAGAAAGGGGGTGGGGGTGGGGAGGATTTGTTACCTGAATCTAGGACTTGGTTGAAAGAGGAAATAATGGGGGCAAAAGTAGCAGAGACTGGCTATCCAACTGGTCTCTCGTTCTATTAAGGGAATAAAGGGAAACGCAGTACAAACTCAATATAAACCCGATCTATTGGTTGAAAAAGGAAAGAAAGTGGGGACTTGGGGACAAGTCAACAGAGTAAGTCCAGCACTAGATTTGCTAGCCTCACACAGTATAAGGTGGCTATACCGAACAAAAATGGGACCAACCCAGATATCCTGTTACGATGTTTGTTGCCCGAGCCACTCTTATATAATGCCACCGGTAAAATGTAGCAATCGACCGTTAAAAGTAAGGACACGTTAAACCAATGTTGTTTTTAATGTAATGCCTCCAGTAATATGAATCAATGGCACTTCTTTACATGTCCTGCTAAAATTTCCCATTAAGATAAGTTGGTTCTTTTCGTTAGAAATGCAACTGTCCTGGTCCGCCTACTCTCCCGTGCCCAAAGTAATGTCGTATTTAACGGTTGTCATAGTTAATCATGATGCCCACACTAATATCTAGCAATGCCACTACTTTAGAAATTGCTACTGTCCTTGTAGGATTTCCATTCAGATAAGGAACATGCTTCTTTTCATTTGATGCATGTTTCATCACTTGTTACTTGTTAGTCACCCTCATTTCCACCTTTTTTTGCAAACAGAGATATACATTTCACGCTCGATCATAGTTGAACTGCACAAATGATATCCAAATTATAGTTGAGCATTCCAGGAGCTTCACAACCAAGCTTGATGTTGCTCAATTTTATTGCAACTAATGAAGAAGAAGCTCTGTGGGTTTCGTTTTCTGATGGAAATGGAACCGGGGCTGGAGCCCTTTTCTTTAAAATAATTTGAAGAAGAAGCTGCTAGCTCACGGGACATTGCTTCATTTTAGGTGAATTGCACCAAAAGGTCCCATGAATTGAATCATCCATGTTGGTGACTGAAAGAGCCATCTTCAGCATCCCAGTCTAAGCACCCCCGGCCTCCATCCTTGCGACGCACGGTACACCTCGTTTGCCACCTGCTCAATTCCTAGTGTCACCGATAAAATGAAGTAATAATACAGTTAAAATAGAGCGAGTGTCATCTCTATCATTTCATTTCCAATGTAGATAAAGAAAGTGCTTCTCTTTGTTAAAGTATGTTTCATCAACTAGTCTCATTGTTAATGTTTAAGCGTTTCTGCAAACTGGGGTGCTTAATTTTAGTTGATATGTACAAAAATAGAGATTTGAATGTCTCAAGGCTCCTCCTTGTACTACTGCTGTACCCTAATGTTCATCACTGGTAGAAGGTGTATCTGGGAGACTTGGGACGATGTCCAGTATGAGGCGTACCGTATGAGGCATCGCAGGGCCCATCTCGCCCTCGCAGCATGGCATACTATGATACTATCACAATATTTTCTTCTATTTATTTTGTGTTTTTCATCAACTAGTGCCACTATAATGTAATCACGCTTTTTCATTGCCTGTGCAAACAGGGTTATTCAGCTGCATTTTGGTGGAACTGCACAAATGTACGTATGGAACCGGCATATATGAAGAGTGCAAGGTGTGCCAAGTAAAAATTACCGACACCAACCATGCTGCATGCACGCATTGGCATCCACCAAAACCAGTGGGTTGTGTGGCGCTCTATGTGGATGGATCTTTCTCGGCAGCAAATCCTCTAACCAAATACTAGTAACTTATATTGGCAGTCTTCTAGGGAGTACTCTTTTCTGAAAGAAGCACCAATCTATTTTTCTTTATTTGTACACTGTGTCACAACTTTGACCCAAAGGTCCAAAGCTATTTTAGGGTGATTGGCGTAGTACTCGGAGACTGATTGTAAGTATGATTTTCATTAGCTGTCACACTGATTGTAAGCATGAGCAGGTGGAAGATTAGGTTAGTGCGAAGCTTACCTTAAACCCTACTGGCGCCGTTGAAACGAGGCGAGCATCGAGGGAACCATGGAGAATGTCGGGGAAGCGACGTCGCGCCATCCGACCTCCTCTTGCGGTGGGAGAACGAATATTCCTGTGGCTCCGGCTGGCTCTGGACCCTCACGAACGGCACACCATACTCGATCGATTCGTTATCCTCTGGGTGCTCGACCTTCGACCTGTACGCCCACCACCTCCGCCTGACTGTCGCCTCGGGCGAATCTGTCTGCTCCATCGCCCATAGGAGATAGTCGATGAACTCGGAGACTGCGGCGTGACTTCCGCCGAGGAGTACATGTACATCGCCGCCCTCATCGCCGCCGTCTCGCTCTTTCGCATACATTGCCACATGGCCCGCACCGTCCTTGAAATCTCCCACTCATTGTCAAACCAACTAAATATCTCCTTCAACCTGGCTAACTTTGCTTGGTCGCCGGCGGTGATCTACCTGATTCGCTGCTGCATCCTCTCCATAGATGTCGTTCTGAGTGATCCGGTGCTAGCTTTGGAAGATGGGAGGAGAGACGGTGGTCTTGCAATAGAGAAGAGGGAGAGAAGAGGAGGTGGTTTTGGAATGGAGATGATGGAGAGGAGAGGAAGTGGTTTTGCAATGGAGACAAGATCAGAAGAGGGAGAAGTGAGACTGTGGTTTTGGAATGGAGATGATGGAGAGGAGAGGAGGTGATTTTGCAATGGAGATGATGGAGAGGAGAGGAGGTGGTTTTGCAATGGAGAAGATCAGAAGAGGGAGAGGCGAGACGGTGGTTTTGGAATGGAGATGATGGAGAGGAGAGGAGGTGGTTTTGCAATGGAGAAGATCAGAAGAGGGAGAGGCGAGACGGTGGTTTTGGAATGGAGATGATGGAGAGGAGAGGAGGTGGTTTTGCAATGGAGAAGATCAGAAGAGGGAGAGGCGAGACGGTGGTTTTGGAATGGAGATGATGGAGAGGAGAGGAGGTGGTTTTGCAATGGACAAGAGGGAGAGGAGCGTGTGGCAGCGATTTAGGATTGGGCGAGAGGGCCGGCGCGCTGTGACTAGATCAAAATCAAAATCAATTTACCCATCAATTAAGAAAGCGACCCCACATTAACTAGTCTCCCTTTTATTCTGGGTCATAATTGACCATGATTTTCGCACATAAAATATATGTTATACGTTGCAAAAATAATATAATTTGAAAGTACATTCAGATACGAACCAAACGATACAATTTTTGGTGACATGCATTCACATTTGGCTTGTCACATACAGTACGTGGTCAAACTTTGACCCAAAATACGCAAAACAACAAAAAAATACTTCCAAGACCAGCGCCGCTCTTGAGCTCTTCTCCTGTTCCAATCTAAATCCACCGCCGCTCCTCTCCTGTTCCAATCTAAATCAAGCGCCACTCCTCTCCTCTTCCATTTCAAAACCACCGCCCCTCCTCTCCTGTTCCAGTCCAAAACCAGCGTCGCTCCTCTCCCGTTCTAATCCAAAACCAGCCCCGCTCCTCTCCTCTTCCATTCAAAAACCACTGCCGGCGAGTGAAGGTGCTGTGGAGAAGTAGATCGATGGAGGAGTACAACCGATACGTGAGAATCGCAGACGGCGACATTGTGAAGCTAGCTAGGATGTTGGAGATACAGTCTTGGTTTGACAACAAGGACCAACTAGCGGCGACGGCGACATCCATGGCCAAATATCTGCAACAGAGCGAAAAGGGGCGATACTCCCGGAGGGAGTCGCGCCGGAGTACATAGAGCTGCTCCTCTGGGCCATGGAGCAAACAGATTCACCGAATCCGATCGTGAGGGAGCGGTGGTGGGAGTATCGATTATAGATGGAGCATCCACCAGAGATTGAAGGATCGAGCATCTACAGGGTGCCGTTTGTGAGGGTCTCCTGCCAGAGCGAGCCGGTAGAGTCTTCGTCGACCGAACCCAACTGCAAGAGGAGAAAAGCAGTTGGCCCGACGACGCTTCCCACCATCGTCTCCCTCGCCGTTCACATCGTCTCACGGGGCGGCTGTCTGCCGCTGAAAAATAGGAGGGGACTGCCCCCCGGCCCAATAGTCGGGCAGGTTGTGAGTTGTTAGGAGGATCTTAGGGTTGTCAGTATTTGTAGGTTGTGAATTGTGTTTTGTATTGTGTATTTTGAGAGTACTTTCAGATATGAATGTATTTTGAATTTCAGATTTGCAGTATTGAGCATATGAAGAATTTTATGAATTCTAGAGGTCTTTTAGCACTTCAAAAAAATGTAGTTCAATAGGAGTATAAAAGTGCAGACGAGAAGAAACTGCAAGTTTCAGTTTTAGATAAGAAACTGCAAGTTCAGTTTCAGATAAGAAACTGCAACTTTCAGAGGCAGAGCATTTATATTAACACGGCCTTTTCAAACAGGGTTAACATCATGTTGGAAGTTTTATTCGTGGTCGAAAATGGAACTACCAGCCAGTTAACATCATGCCGATCAACATTCATGCATAGCACATCTTCATATGATGCACAGTCAAAATGCCCACACAATGTTGAGTGTGCGAAACACAGAGAAAACGAGGGACGGAGTTTTGGCAAGTGTTGGACGTGGTTTTGGGCTGCCCCGTCTAGGCTTTCATTTTTAACATGCGCAGCCTACGACCTCGGATGGGAGGGCCTGTTTGTATTTTCTTAGGGCCGTCATGTATTCACCAGCCTATGGACCTCTCATCCGAGGTTTTATTTTTGGCAGCCCAATTTATGTATTTTTTTGAAGAAAACCCAGCGGTCTGTTCTATTTTTCTATATAAGAATAGGAACGCCAGATACAACTTATGTTTCCCTTTTAACTATATTATATATATTTAAATTATTTTATATTTTATTATATATTATTTTTATTGTCATCATATATTTAACAGATACTTACATATGTAAGAAAACAATATCCCACATCTTATTAACTTATAAAAATAATTTCTTAACAAATAAAATCCTGGATTATTTTGGCACGAAAATCCTAGTGATTATGTACAAAAGCTTGGTAAGATTTAAGGACGAATGTAATAATATCACTTATTATTTAAATATATTTATAACAAAATGCTCAGCCCTTTTTTATTTTTTGATAAAATTGCTGGCCCAACCCAACATTATAATTAGAATCAGCCCAGCAAAATCGTGTATCTAGATAAAGTGCAAATGGCCTGTAATTTTTTAGGAAATAAAATAAATGGGCTGCATGAAAGCTACATTAATTGTTCACCCAGCACAGCTAATGGCTGTAATTCAAAAAAAAGATCAAATTGACTGTAAATTCTACCGCGCAAAAAAAACTGTAAATTCTGAAAAAATGGGTTGAATACGTGCCACATTTTTGGAGGCTGAAATGTTGGCCAATAGGTCGAAGCCAACGCAAGTCGTTGTAAATTTAGTCAACAAATGATTCTGACATGTTAGCCGTTGGATTTACATCCAACGGCCGGCATCCATCTTCAATCTCTCGTCTTCTTCCTCCAACGCCGCCGGGACCACCTCCCGCCTCCTGCTGCTAGCAGCTCTGCTTAGCATGCTTTGCGATGAAGCGCTACTCCACTTTTGGCCAGGTCATCCCTCCAACCCTCCACACCTCCTGTTCTTCTCCACCTACTGCCGAACCACACCGCACTAAAACCAGTTAACCCTCGTACACCTCTCCGTCTGCGACTCTACTCCCGCGTCTTCCCATCTCCAGGTCGTTGTTGTCCGGGGCCTCGCCGTCGTCCACCGCCTTGGATGCGCTCGGCATGGCATGGTCAACGTGGTCAACGAACGACACCATCGGAAGTAGGCTATGCGTGGAGAGGCTGACAACTGGGTCCACGGCCGCACACAAGGAAATGCCTCCTTATTACACGCAAAATAATGATTCCTCTACCTGACATCTGGGACCCACCAGAAGGGCCTCTGTATTTCGCGAAAAAAACATGCCCCCCGCTGACTTGTCGGACCCACCAGCTATCTTCGCAAGCAAGAAAGTGCCTCCTTATTACGCACAAAAAAATAAACACTCCCCCTGCCAGCTGGAACCCAGCATACTGGGAGGCTGACTTGTGGGCCTACCAAGTTGACGGGGACGGAGGGCTTTGTCAACTTAGTCAATATGAACGATTCTAGCTCCTGTTACCGTACGATGTTCATCCAACGGTTGTAGTGCTTCTTCAACCTCTGGTCTTCTTGCTCCAGCCACCCAAACCAGCGCCGGTCGTGCCGCGTGCTCCTGCCTCCCGTGGCCGGCTGTGATGCCGCGGAGGCCTCACCGCCCCCTACTACTCCCACCGCTGGCCAGGCCATCCCTCTACTCACCCACACCCCCTGTTAATCTACGGCGACAAAGAGCCTCACACCGCAATCAACCAGTGAACCCTCGTACTCCTCTTCGTGTGGGCTTCCACTGCTGCGTCTTCCCCGGCTCCGAGTCGTCCCCTTCCTAGGCCTCGTCGTCGTCCACCGCCGTGGTGCTCTCGGCACGGCGTGGTCAACATGGTCAAGGAACGACTTCCATCGGACGTGGACTGTACGTGTAGAGGCTGACAGCTGGGTCCACGGCCGCAGCAAGGAAGTGCCTCCTTATTACGCATAAAATAATGATTCCTCCACCTGACAGCGGGGACCCACCGGACGGGCAACCGTATTTCACGAAAAATAGTTTCCCCCTGACTACTGGGACCCACCAGCTACATCTTCGCACACAAGGAAGTGCGTTCGGGCGAAAAAAAATGATTCACCCCCCTGACTGCTGGGCCCCACCAGCTACATCTTCGCACGCAAGGAAGTGCGTCCGGGCAAAAAAAACGATTTGCCCCCCTGACTGCTGGGACCCACCAGCTACATCTTCGCATGCAAAGGAAGTGCGTCTGGGCAAAAAAAACGATTCGCCCCTCTGACTGTTGGGACCCACCAGCTACATTTTCGCACGCAAGGAACTGCCTGACAGTCGGGACCCACCTGGTCGAAGCGTACGTAGCGTTGTCATTCTGGTCGCGAACTTGTACGTACATATATATTGGTCGATGTAGAGGCGCGCACGTGTCGTAGTAGAGGCGCGCACGTAGCATGTACACGTACGTACAACGGCCAGGGTGGAAGAAAGAAAATACGACCACGTATGTGTACATACGGGCGGGGTCTCGAACGCCTAGTCGCGCATACGTACGGCGAGGGCTCGTGTTCATGGGGAGGCAACGGAATGCGTCGTGTTCATGGGGAGGCAACGGAATGCGTCGTGTTCATGGGAAGGCAACGGAATGCGTCGTGTTCAATGGGAGGCAACAGAATGCGTCGTGTTCATCGGGAGGCAACGGAACGCGTGGGAGCCAACTGGCTTGGACGGAACAGGCGATGAAGACGAGGCCTGGCGTACCGCAGAACGGAGGAAACAGACCTCCTACAGTCGAAACGGGGGCCCTGTTGATCGGGAGGGGTGTGGCGTACCGCAAAACGGACGAAACGGACCTCCTACGGTCGAAACGGGGGTCCTGTTGATCGGAAGGGGTGTGGCGTACCACAAAACGGACGAAACGGACCTCCTACGGTCGAAACGGGGGTCCTGTTCATCGGGAGGGGTGTGGCATACCACAAAACGGATGAAACGGACTTGTGTTGGAGCACTACGCTCGAAACGGGGGGGAGGGTGTGGCGTACCGCAAAACGGGACTCCACAGGATACTGTTCATCTCCACCGTCGACCTCCTCCAGCCTCCACGGGCTACCGTCGACCTCCTCCAGCCTCCACGGGCTCCTGTTCATCCAGCCTCCACCGCGCTTACTCCACCGCCATCGCTCAACCACCCTCCACGGGCACCCCTCCACCGCTCATCGCTCATCCAGCCCTCCACACCACGGGTCCTGCTCAACCACCCTCCACGGCCACCCTCCACCGCTCATCGCTCATCCAGCCCTCCACACCACGGGTTCCTGTTCATCCAGAGGCAACGCCACCGCCACCGCTCATCCAACCCCCCGCAACGCCATCGCTCATCCGAGAGGCAGCATCGATCGGCTTCGCTTAGCAGCAGTAGCAAAGAATCGCCCATCGGGTTCGCTTAACAGCCATCGATCGGTCGCCGGGTTCAAGAACGCGTAGCTCGCAGCTGTCGCCGGTTCGCGAGCCCAACGCCTCGCTTCGGCTTCGATTAGAGCCAACGCCGCACACACACGCGCACCTATACGAGAAAACGCGCGCTTCTCCCCGCCAGAATCGCAACTCCCAAAATTTTCCTCCCCCTCGCTTCTACCACTGTTTTTTCCGTCATGGACGGCCCAAAGAATGTCATGCAGCTGCGTCTCCGGCCCGCCCAGGACGAAAAACCCATTTTCTATCATAATTTTTTGTCATAGAAGTAGGAGCCCACCACATCTATGATGATACCGGGTTTTGTCACAATTATCGTCATAGAAGTGTCATATGTATGACAAAAAAAATTCGTTCGGCCCAAAATGTCACGGATGTGTCTTTTTTTTTGTAGTGGAGGTAGCCGTGCGAAGAATTCCGTGGTCGATGTCGAGGAAAATGCCGTGGAGCCGCAAGAACAAGGAGGCACCGAGTTAGTCATGGGCGCACTGGTGTCGAGGTAGTGGTGCGGCGGAAGGAGGATAGTGTTGACGAGGCGTCACACCGAGTGTGCCAAACCCTGGACACGTCGTAGATGAAGGCATGCATCGGTATTGCCAGCACCGCGCATGCGTAGACGGACCAAGACGAAGTTGACATAGCACCGATCAGGCTTGCCAGGCCCGGGGACACGTCATGCATGATGGCACACATCGGTGTTGCCAACACCGGGCATGAGGAGACGAGGGACTTGCATGAGCTGTATGCCATGTCGGAGAAGTCGGAGGGGCCAGCAGGGAAGAACTCGACGACAATTGCGTCGTCCATCGGCGCAGGGCCGGTGTCACCAATGATGGTCGGAGTAGATGAAGTGGCCGAGGTAGATGACAACGATGCTGGAGACGGGCTGGTGCTTGGACAAAGACGAAGGGGGTGGACGGACGGTGGCGGCTACGGAGGTAGCAACGGTAGCGGCCGAAGAAGAGCGGTGCCGGCGGCCTGACGGCGGCGGCAGCAGCTAGGTTAGTAGTGTGGCGGTTGTGCTCAAAGTAGGCGAGGAACCCGAAAACATGACAAAGACCGGTGCAGACGGAGGCGTTCTCGCGCCAAGGGAGACGGCGTAGTTCATAACACGGGAGGTCGACGCGCGGTGACAGCGGAGTGGAGCGCGGTCCGCGGCGCTACGACCCGAAGAGGCGACGCAGCGGCGGCAGGCAGGTCGGGGCGACGGCGGGAAGACCTCGGGTCGGTAGCGGGAACCGCGGGCCCCGACGCTTCAATCCGAAGGGGCGGCCCAACGGCGGAGCGCGGGTCGATGCAACCGTGCGGACGGCCTCGGGGCGGCGGTGGGGACAGCGTATCGCGACACTATGGCCTGAAGGGGTGACGCAACAGCGACGCGCGAGTCGATGCAACCGTGAGGAGAACCACGTGGCGGCGGCACTTCGGCAGCGGGGCGACGCAGCGGCAGCCCATTGCTCGATCGATGGAGGGTCGCGCTGAACTCGGGAACGATCTTCACTGGACCAGCGGGCGCATGAATCGACGAGCCAGGTTAGTCACGCGGCATAGATAGGGCGGATCACGGGGCGAAGCGGTGATCGCCGATCGCGCGAGGTCGGACGCCGCGGCGGAGGCTGGTTGGCGGCGGAGTCCGAGATGAGGCCAGTGATGATAGATGGCGTGGCGGTCGTACTGGCGAGGCATAGATCGAAGGGCGGCGGCGGGGTTTGACGACGGCGGGGGGCGACGCAAACCGATCAGAAACCAAAAAGAAACCTCCGATCAAGATGACCCGCGGGAGAGAGAAAAATCTAGATCAAGGGCACGGGAGAAAGACTCTCTAGGGCAGTCGGTCAACACGACTGGCGGACGAACCCTAGATACATGCGTTTATGGAGCCTGACCGCCAGGGGGCGGCGCGCGGGTGCGGAAGCGGCGGCGGCTAGGGTTTAGAACCGATTAGGCTGATACCAGTTAGAAGGGGGAGAGAGGGATTGCTGCAGAATATTATGGTTGTATTATTGAGCCTTGAGGATGAGTATATATTGAGTACAAGATTTGAAGGACAAAAAGTCCTTCCCAAAGGTAAGACAGGAGACGGATTACAAATCTTAGACTATCAAATACAAATATAAGTAACCTAAATATATTAAACCATCAACGTGTCGCTAACCATATCTCAAGTGTGCATAATGAGTGGGTGTATGATGCTTGCCAAAAGACCATAGTCACCAATTACCCTACCCAAAGTCATGAAGTGTTTGAAATGCTCTTGTCGAGCAAGTATTTTCTGATATATCGATCCTGCAGCAAATTCGGTTTTTCTAGGGGTACACCAAATTCAGTTGGACAAAAGAATTACTATGCCGGTCTTTGATTGGTGATCTATTTGCTTACAAAGAAATATAATTTAAGTACGACATTTACAAGAAATGTTCCTGATGTATACAGAAGTTGAACAATGTCTAGAAAAATACAGACATAAAAAAATACAAGTTTTATAAAATTTTAATCATGTATATGAAAAATCTCCAATGTGTATAGAAACATGTTCCTGATGTATTAAAAATGTACAAAGGTGCATGTAAAAGTACAGAAAAAATATGTTTGAAAAATAATGTGAATCATGTACACAAAAAGTGTCTGTGCAGTTTCACAAAATGTATCTTACCCTAGAAAAATGTTCAGCATGTATTTGAAAAAATGTTGACCATGTACTTTCTAATAATTTTTTATAACATGTTTTTAAGCAAAAAATATGTACAATGTGTATTTAAGAAATGTATAACATGCATCTAAAAAATGTTTCATGTGTACACTGAAAATGCACTCCAGACTGAAAAAGATTAGAAATATGTTGACAAAAACGAAAAATGGAGAAAACCAATGAAGAAATATAAAGAATACAAAGAAAATCAATAAAAAAACAAAAGAAACCCGAAGTATAACAAAGAAAAAGAGGAAAGTGAAGAAAAAAGAAAATGTAAACAAAAAAACAGAATAAAAACTGGTGCAAAAAAGAAAAGGAAACAAAGAAAGAAATAGAGACAATCGAGAATAGAAACAGGTAAACTGAAATAAAAAAGAAAGAAAATAAAACCCATGAAAACCAAGAAACAAAGTAAACAGGTTAAAAACCAAGAAAAAAAAAATGCCAGTTGAAGAAACAAAAGAAAACCGAAGTAAAAAAAGTAGAAGAAACAGGAACCCAGCATCGAGTGCCTCGATCGAGACCAGATCAAACGATAGAAAATAGACAAAAATGGCTGGCTCAATGACTATACGTGTGGGAAATGCTATCAAGTGAGGGCAGCATATATATCTTGCTATAAGCAAAACCTTGGTTTAAGGTAGCCCATAGAGGGCTGCCCCGATCTGGTTTGGTTGGTCCGTTTGTTTCGTTCATTGTTCCATATTTTACATGCATTCGTTCTTTTTTCTTTTAGTTTTTATTTAATTTTTTATATTTTAAACTATTGTAAATAAATATATTCCAAAATTAAATTATTTATATTTAAAAGCGTCATCATGCATTTAAAAATATAAGCTTGCGGTAAAAAATGTTCACGAGAATTTTATAAAAATATTCGTACTAATAAAAATAGCTTCTGATATTTAAAATATGTTCACGTGTTTCAAAATTATGATCATGACATTTTTACAAGCCGCTTGTACCATATAAAAACACGTTCACGTAATTTAATAGATAATTTGTATCATTCAAGAAAATGTCCATGCCATTTAAAAACATTACGTATTTCCAGAAATATGTCCATGACATTTAAAGAAAATGTTTCTTCAATGTACAACAATATTTGTCTAATTTGGAAAAACTGATTAGTACGAATCAAAAAAATGTTTGTGACACTTTAAAAAAATGATCTAACACTTAAGAAATGTTTTGCATTTTTTAAAACATAGTTCATGATATTTATGAATAATTTCGGTGTGTGTTACAAAATGGTCACTGGTGGATTCATAAAATGATCAATGTGCATTGAAAAATGTTAGACTTGAATTTCCAAAAAATGACTAGTGTGTATTTGAGAAATGTTGAACATGTATTTCCAAAAACAAATGCATTTTTGAAAATTGAGAAAATAAAGTAATGGAAAAATGAACCAATAAAACCAAAACAAAAAACAGATAAATTGAAATGCGCTACAAAAAACACAAGAAAAGGGAAAAATCATGATGAAGATTCTAAAACATGTCTGAACTGGTCCACGGAAGCTTCCCAGAACCGCTCCCAAATGCACCACAGGCACACATGTGGATTGCTCATAGCGCTCGCGCCGAAGGATAACACACAATATCATTTGGTACTGAGAGATATTCCGTGACATTGAATGGGGCACGATATAAAAATGTATCCAATCAAATTGTAAAAAGAGAAAAAGAGCATAGGTGATCCTCCTCATGGAGGAAAACCAATCATCACCATGACAACAAATAAATTGCCAAACTGGTTCTGGAAAAAAGGACACCTCCTGAAAGAGAACAACAGATGTCAACGATCCTAGGTAGCAACGACTGCTCTTGGGCCTCCCAGACGTAAGATCAGTTCCTTTTTTCTTATGAAAGGAGATCGAGACTTCCTATTTGATGTCCCGTGGTCAAAAATCGATGAAATGTGCGGGTGCGCATCATGGGCTGCCGTCCAACGTGTGGCGCTATTTCTTTTGGCTACCAATGATTTTTTTTATGCTTCAATGATTTTTTTTTCCTCTATGCTTCAATGATTTTTTTTCCTCGATTTGCTTCAGTCGATTATCTGTTTTTTATGTAAAACATAAATAGTTTTTAAAATACGAACACTTTTCAGTTACATGTGCATTTTCTAAAAGTGTTAAAATAATCTAAAATTACATGAACATTTTAACTAAATACATCCACATCTTCTGTTATATACTAAAAGTACTTGATGGGGCTCACTAGAAAAAAAGAGAAATATGCTAGACAATTTCACAAAACCAGAAACATCTGACCGTTGATTTATTTTATTAACAAATCTCAACCAAGATATCTTATAAGTATAACCTTTTTATGGGAACGCCTCATGCTATTTTATTCAATTTGGGGTAAAGTAACATCATGGACTACAGGAGGTAAGAGAAAAGCAGACGTTACTAACCAGTCCTCACAAATTTTATAATCATAGCATCTTCTAACAAGAAAGTGGGCTACACCATTGGCTTCTCTTGGACAGTGTTTGAAGTTGATTCCCGGAATGTATGCGCTAAAAGAAAACAATCAGCTAGTATCGCCGAGTGAGGGCTCCAGATTTCCGAATCTCCATTGCATGCTTGCACTAACTCAACACAATTAGACTCTATCTCTACATTACCGCAGCCCAGTCTGTCTACCAGTTTTAATCCACTTCTCAGTGCAATTGCTTCGCCGCTTGCGAACTAATTGTGTTGTCGATCAGTTTTGAAATCCCGCCACAACTTCTCCCTGAAATTACGCAGAATCGCTGCTGCCGCATCGACTGCCATCCTCAAAAAAGACGATATGTGTTAAGTTTATATGTACCTGGTGCTGGTCTCTGCAACCACTCAGTAGTAGTCTGTTCGGCGCTCGTTAGCATGATTCATAGAGATCGCCTGAATGGCAAAAGCTGTACTTGGTGCTGGTTTAATTTTTTATCCTTTAACAACCTCATGACGCCCCCCAAATATACCAGGCCGCCACCGCAATCGCTTTCTTGCATCCCCGACTGACCGAGAACAGGTGATTTCTTCACTATGTATTTCAGAAGTTCCTCCATCACCACTGAACCCGAACGGTCAGTGTTAAGAGCCCTCAGTATTATGTGATATAATCCCAAGGATTTCCAAACCTGCTTTGCACGCTCACATGTAAAAGCTAGATGTCGAATATCTTCTCCCCCGTGGTGGCAAATAGGGCATGCAGGTGATACCTTGAAGTGTCTATTCCTCAGTATTCCCACTCCTTGAATAATGCCGTGTAGAGCTCGCACAAATTTTTTGATCGTACTAGGAATGTGCAGCTTCCTTAGTATATCCCAAACCGAATTCTCATTTGACGTTTCAGTTGGATTTTTCCTCAGCCTGGCTCCGAACTGGTGCTCCCATTCTATGTAGTATGCCGATCTGACGGTGAAACTGTAGGATTTTGTAGCATGCCATGCCACAAAGTCCTCTGGTAGCTGTCCTGACAGTGGAATTCCTATGATTCATTCCGCATCCACTCCAAGAAAATTGATATTATTAGTTGTTCATCCTAATCTCCCATGATCCGGGTCCATGAGTTCATAAACAGATTTAGTAAAATGTTTCCTCTCACTACCGAATCGCAGATTTATGCCGACGGCCAGGGGCCGCCGGCATAGCCCCGACTAGCCGTCGGGATAGTTTATGCCGACGGTCCCCGCCGGCATAGGGTCGCCGGCAACATATCCGTCGGCGTAGCTGGGATGACCGCCGGCGTAGTTGGGATGACCGTCGGCATAGACCCTATCCCGACGGTGGTCAGACATCTATGCCGACGCACGGCGCCGACAATACGCTTATCGCTTAACGGCGGCTACCGCCAATCGCCGACCAACGGCGACTCGCCACGTGGCACCTCTATGCTGACGCACTGGCCGTCGACGCTCCTAGGGCTTGCCTATGCCGACGGCCGGGCCGTCGGCTTAGTTTAGAACTATGCCGACTTCTAGGCCGTCGGCATAGACGCGCACGCGGTCGGCAATCGGGCACTCCGGGCAGAACTAAGCCGACGGCCAGTTGTCGGCATAGACGGCCGGTCGTCGGTTTAGTTTAGAACTATGCCGACGGCTAGGTCTGTCGACATAGACGTGCCGCGTTTCAAGAATCGGGCACTCTGTGGCGTAACTAAGCCGACGGCCAGGCCGTCGGCATAGACGGCCACGTGTCGCCCATCGAGCTCACGCTAGAACTATGCCGACGGCTAGGCCGTCGGCATAGTTTCTGTCCAGTTTTTTTTCTTTTTCTGTTTCTTTTCAGCTCAATTCATTTGAACATACACAGCATATATTAGAAGCAACATCACGTAACAGTAAGGAGCAGCATCACACATCATAAGAAACATCACAAAGCATAAATATATAAGTATCATCACCACCAAGCATATAAGAATCTCACAAACAACAATAAGATAAGAAACATCACAAGCATATAAGTATCACAACATCGAGAACCGCCACAATGTGACCCAAAAGCTTAAGCGCCAGGACGTCGAGCACCGCGGAGGTTGTCACCGCCAAGAGCGCCGAAGCCAGTGTCGCCAAGCAGCTTCCGCCAGCCACCGCCAAGACCGCCTCCACCTCCGCCTCCACCTCCGCCTCCGCCTCAGGGGATCGGAGTGGTCGGGCCCGTGTCTCGAGTGTGTCGAAGACCACCGCCAACGGTAGATCCACCTGCTCCTCGGATGTTGAAAAGACATATTAATGGGATATATGATCGTGTTGAAAGGCATGGCATGCTTTAGGTGAATAGATTGGGGATGAACTAACCGCGAGGGGCCGCTCGTGCCACAAACTCCTCAAAGGTCGGCAGACTGGTTGTGCCGGAGGGCATGTCTTGGCTGCAATCGAGGACACATGCCGCCGCCATTTCTGAAAAGCCCGCTCCAATGGCGATCCTCCGCACTTGGTGTTCATGAAGCCTCGATGCCACGCCATGGTCTCCTAGCGTGTGTACTCCGTAGGCCTACGGTATGACATGATGGAACTCATAAAACTACTAGATGCGGAAAATAAAGTGAGCAATGAAGATAAGAGGGAAAATACTTACGATTGTTGCTCTGAAAGAGGGACTCGTGAACTGGACACCGGCTGGCTCATGCGCTGCTCAGCTCGGGTCGATCCGACGGAGCTGTGTGTAGGAGATAGTCGGAGTGACCACAACATCGAGAACCGCCTCCGACCGTGCTCCTTGGGCCCCATGCTCACCACCGCCTGTCGCCCGTGATCCGCCGAATGGGGTCGTGTGTCAGATGTAACTCAGATCGCCATGAGTAGGCCTCCTTCCTCCACGCGGTCTTCTTGCCGAGTACTTGGGCTCGCCAGCTTGGGGTCCTTCCGCGATGGGCGATCTCCCACGCCTGCATGTCCGAGAGCGGCCGCCTGCCTCCTGCACCACCAAACAAACAGAGGTTAGTCATACATAAGAAAGTGATGGTAAATAGAAGAAGAAGAATGTTTAATGGGGTTAGTCATACATTAACTGCCTTGTGGAGATAGTGGTTTCGGTTTCCCGAGCATGTACTCCTCCGTCCCTCGGTTAGCCTTATTTTTATTCTCGTAGCTGCCTGTGCTCCAGCCTCATCACACCAAAGATCCACCAATGCCGCCAGACTCGCTCTTTCCATAACACCAATTTGGACACACCTACATAATAAAAGCATAATGGCATGTCAACATGAAACCGTGAAATGTACCACATGGTAATGAAAGCATAATGAAAGCATAATATATGAAAGCATAATGAAAAATCTTTTATACTTACCGCCAAGTACTGGCCTCTCAAGGTAATGCCCATCCTCCGCGCTTCTTCCTTGGTCATCTTCACACCAAGAACGTCGTGGTAGTATGTCGAGATGGCCACATAGCGCACTCGTCTCGCATCGGCGGGCCTTCTTCTTGCATTGGCGCAGCACGATCTGGTCCTCATATCCATCGATGCGTTGTCGCATCACCTCCTCTCTACCACGGTCCTGCTCGGCTATGTTTATCGGCGGCAAGTCAAAGTTTGGCATATATCCGTGCGTGCGAAGGTGCTCACTCATGTCCTTCTGATTTTTACGGTGACGTCTAGCACATCTCGCACAGGGGCATGGTGGGATAATTCTCATTGGACGACGGAATATCTCCTTCAAATACACATCGGTTTTCGCGATCCACTCTGATGTTACTCGATTCCGACGGATAAAAACACTGTACATCCACTGATTATCTGCCATCCTCTGCTTTTTTGCAACCCACACAACATAATTAAGGATTCACTTCAATTAATCACATCAAATTTTCAGTTTCTACCGCGTTTAATCCACCTACATCTCTAATAGGTAAAGATGGGTCCTAATCTCACTCGAGGATGTGTAGATTGAGTCGTTCTCCATTCTACCCGTTCGAGACAAAATTTGGCAGCACCTCCCCGCTGTTCTCCAATACACGCCTCGGCAAATAGCCGAGAGAATGTGCCCGGAGAACAATGGGGAGGCGCCACCAAATCCTGTCTCGAACGGGTAGAACATGGAGAACATACCCAATCTACACATCCTCGGGCTGTCCATGAAAACGCTGGACAATCCGAAAGAGTTGCGGTGATAAATATGCAATTGAATGCATATTTATCGATGCAACCCTTTCGGACGGAGACGCCTAGGTTACGCCGCTTGACTTGAGAATGAAATCTAGTGACATCAAAAATGGAGGAAATGGACTTGTAGCTCACCCTTGGCTGTAGGGAAGGAGTCGAACAACGAGGGATGCTCAGGAACAACAGGTCGGACGACGGTCACTTTGATGAAATGCAACACCACAAAGCCTGCAAAATCCATCGCGACAAAAAATTTAGAACATCACAACTCATAGAACATCACAATATCATCATCGTCTAACAATCATCGAATGATAAAAACATCATCATCATCTAAAATTATCAAAGCATAGAAAACATCATCATCTATCATCAACATCATCATCTACCAATCATCTATCATCCATCATCATCATCATCTCAAAATCATCAAGCATAAAAATCATCACTATCACTTCTCATCTAACAATCATCGTCATGTAAAAAAATCTGTATGAACAAGTTATCTATCTAACTACCATCTATGTGTCTAACTATCACATTTAGCCCTCTTATCCTCTGCAAAATCATGAAAAACAGAAAAATGTTCTTGGGAGGGAAGGGGCCGGACCTAACGGAGAGGAGGTCGAGGCGGGAGGAGGTCGGGCCGGGGAGGGGCGTCGGCCGGGGCGTGGACGAGGTCGGGGCGGCGGCTGCTCCGGGGGGAAGGGGCGCCGGACCCGCTGCCGAGTCGAGACCTTGCGGGCCGTCTTGGGCTCGGACGACGGCGACATGGTATGGTCTGGACGAGGCGGCGGGGCGGGAGGCGCGAGGCAGGGAGACGCTGGGGCGGCCGCGATCGGGCGGCGCGAGGCGGTAGGACGTCGGGCGGCACAGGCGGGGGGAGGAAGGCGGGAGGCGCGGGCGGGAGGACGCTGGGCGGGCACGGGGGAGGGGAGGGGCGGGCGGGATGGATGACGGCACGGGTCGGGAGGACGGCGGTGTGGCGCGGGTCAGGGCGGGGACGACGGCGGCGCGACACGGGGTGAGGGTGGCGGTGGCGGTTGGGGGAGAGAAACGAGTGGAGGAGAGGAGATGTGCAGTGAGTGGAGGACAGGAGGACTGGATAAGGTTGGACCTGAGCCGACGGCCTAGCCGTAGGCATAGGCTTGGTCCCACCTGCCAATGATAGAGCCAAGTGGATAAGGTATGAGCTATGCCGACGGCCTAGCCATCGGCATACGTACTTTCATTTTTTTACTTTTTTATTACGTCATTTTTAAATTTTTTTACGGCATGTTTTTTTTATAAATTCAATTATTACTATTTTTAGATATTTAGTTTACTGTCAGATGGGACCCGCACCTGTCGCGCCTTCGTGACACCGGGACCACAGGGTTAGCGGCACGGGGCCGTGGCGGTAGCAATGCCATGAGCATCGCACGGGACCTCATACATGCCGCGTCTGATGTCTTGGCATGCCCGAAGAGGCGGCACGCGTCTCGGAGTGTGCCCCCCTCACGGACGGCGCCGCCGCGCCGCACCGGGAGAAATGGATCGTCGGGTCTACGGAGGGATCTTCTTGTTGCTTTGGCCGGATGTTGCTCCAAAGTGTTCCTATGGGCTGACTTAACACAACCGGGTGGAGAGTTCCAATGGTCAAAGGCCGTCAGTGCAAAGTCAAGGGCTAGATCCGTGGTCAAACGCTTCTGGGTTAGGCGGGGCGGGGCCCTGGGGGGTAGCAATGCCACCCGAAGGTCGCACCGTCCCTCATACATGCGGGTGGTGTGGTGGCATGTCCGAAGAGGCGGCACGCGTCTCCGGGGTGTGCCCCCCCTCACGGACGGCGCCGCCGCCGGCACCTACAAGGGCAAACGGACGCGTCGGGTCTAAACGGACGCGTCGGGTCTAAACGGACGCGTCGCGTGCCGCCTTTTCGGACATGCCAGCACACCACCCCGCATGTATGAGGGCCCGGTGCGACGCTCGGGTGGCATTGCTACCCCTGTGGCCCCGTCCCCGCAAACCCAAAGAGCGTTTGACCACGGAATCTAGCCTTTGACTTTGCACGATGGGTTTTGACCGTGGAACTATCAACCCGGTCGTGTTAGGTCAGCCCATACGAACAATTTAGAGCAACATCCGGCCAAACCCACAGAAGATTCCTCCGTAGACCCGACGCTGCTCGCTTCTCCAGTGCCGGCGGCGCGCCGTCTGTGAGGGAGCACACCGGAGACGCGTGCGCCTCTTCGGACATGCCAAGACACCACCCCGCATGTATGAGTACCCGTGCGCCGGGTGGCATTGCTACCCCCCACGGCCCCCGTCCCCGCCTAATCCAGAGCATTTGACCACGGATCTAGCCTTTGACTTTGCACGACGGGTTTTGACCAAGTGGAACTATCCATCCGGTCGTGTTAGGTCAGCCCATACGAACACTTTACAGCAACATCCGGCCAAACCCACAGAAGATCCCTCCGTAGACCCGACGCGTCTGCTTTCTCCAAAGCCGGTGCGGCGGCACCGTCTGCTTGAGGGGGCATACCGGAGACGCGTGCGCCTCTTCGGACATGCCAAGACACCACCCCACATGTATGAGGGCCCGGTGCGGCCGCCGGTGGTATTGCTACCCCCTGGGCCCCGCCCCACCTAACCTCAGAAGCGTTTGACCACGGGATCTAGCCCTTGACTTTGCACGACGGGTTTTGACCAGTGGAACTATCAACCCGGTCGTGTTAGGTCAGCCCATACGAACACTTTAGAGCAACATCCGGGCCAAACCCACAATAAGATCCTTCCGTAGACCCGACGCGTCTGCTTCTCCAGTGCCGGCGGCGGGCGCCGTCTGTGTGGGGAGCACACCGGAGACGCGTGCGCCTCTTCTTCGACATGCCAAGACACCACCCGCATGTATGAGGACCCGTGCGACGCCGGGTGGCATTGCTACCCCCCCACGGCCCCCATCCCGCCTAACCCTGTAGCATTTGACCACGGGATCTAGCCCTTCGACTTTGCATGGACGGGTTTTGACCAGTGGAAATATCCACCCGGTCATGTTAGGTCAGCCCATACGAACACTTTAGAGCAACATCGGGGCCAAACCCACAGTAAGATCCCCTCCGTGTACGGCCGACGCGTCCGTTTCCTCTCCAGTCTTTGGCGGCACTGCTCAGGTGAGGGGGCACACCGAGACGCGCGCGCCTCTTCTGGACATGCCAAGACACCACCTCGCATGTATGAGGGCCCGTGCGACGCCGGGTGGCATTGCTACCCCCAGGGCCCCGTCCCCGCCTAACCTCAGAGAGTTTGACCACGGATTTAGCCTTTGACTTTGCACGACGGGTTTTGACCAGTGGAACTATCAACCCGGTCGTGTTAGGTCAGCCCATACGAACACTTTAGAGCAACATCCATGCCAAACCCACAGTAAGATCCCTCCGTAGATCCGACGTCGTCTGCTTCTCCAGTGTCGGCGGCGGCGCCGTCTGTGTGAGGGAGCACACCGGAGACGCGTGTCGCTTCTTCGGACATGCCAAGACACCACCCCGCATGTATGAGGACCGGTGCGACGCCGGGTGGCATTGCTACCCCCCACACACACACACGGCCCCGTCCCCGCCTAACCTCAGAGCATTTGACCACGGATCTAGCCTTTGACTTTACACGGACGGGTTTTGACCAAAGGAACTATCCACCCGGCCGTGTTAGGTCAGCCCATACGAACACTTTAGAGCAACATCCGGGCCAAACCCACAGAAGATCCCTCCATGTAGGCCCGACGCGTCTGCTTCTTCCAAAGCCGGGCGGCGGCGGCACTGCTCGTGTGAGGGGGCACACCGGAGACGCGTGCCGCCTCTTCGGACATGCCAGCACACCACCCCACATGTATGAGGGCCCGATGCGACGCTTGGGTGGCATTGCTACCCCCCAGGGCCCCCGTCCCGCCTAACCCTATAGCGTTTGACCACGGGATCTAGCCCTTTGACTTTGCACGGACGGGTTTTGACCAGTGGAACTATCAACCCGGTCGTGTTAGGTCAGCCCATACGAACACTTTAGAGCAACATCCGGCCAAACCCACAGAAGATCCCTCCGTAGACCCGACGCGTCTGCTTTTCCCCCAAAGCCGGTGCGGGCGCCATCCGTGTGAGGGAGCACACCCGGGAGATGCGTGCCGCCTCTTGAGACATGCCAGCACACCACCCCTAATGTATGAGGACCCGGTGCGGCCGCCGGTGGCATTGCTACCCCCCACACGGCCCCCGCCCCGCCTAACCTCAGAGCATTTGACCACGGGATCTAGCCTTTGACTTTGCACGAACGGGTTTTGACCAGTGGAACTATCCACCCGGTCGTGTTAGGTCAGCCCATACGAACACTTTAGAGCAACATCCGGGCCAAACCCACAGAAGATCCCTCCGTAGGCCCGACGCGTCTGTTCCCCTCCCAAGCCGGGCGGCGGCACCGTCCGTGTGAGGGGGCACACCGAGACGCGTGCGCCTCTAATTTGGACATGGCACCACACCGCCCGCATGTATGAGGGCCCGTGTGACGCCTGTGGTATTGCTATCCCCACGGCCCCGTCCCCGCTCTTGAGACATGGCACCACACCGCCCCACATGTATGAGTGCCCGTTAGACGGCAGGTGTACCGGGGTAGCAATGCCGCTTAGGTGTTGCTTTGGGCCCTCCTACGGTTGTGGAAGCGCAGTAGCTAGCGCAGCACCGACACGCAGCTCCGGGTGTGCCCCCATCTCCGGCGTCGTTGTGGGGCACGAGCGCGCAAGCGAGAACGTCCGTGAGGGGGGCAATCGATATACCATCCGGGTATGTTTTTTTGTTAGATAAGGCACATTTATGTTGTGAAAAACAGGAAAAGTAAATAAAAAAATAAGAAAAAATAGAGATATGCCGACGGCAAGGCCGTCGGCATACCTGCGCACACGGCCACGGATCGATGACGTGCCCAAGGGCGCGGATCGATGACGTGGCAACATCCATGGGCCAGACCTATGCCGACGGCCAGGTCGTCGGCATAGATTTGCCACCCCACGGACAGGCGAATGACGCGGATCGATGACGTGGCGGGCGACGCGGATCGATGACGTGGCGTCTATGCCGACGGCCGCCGTTAGCCCGTCGGCGTAGATTGACGCCGTCAAAAGGCCATCTCCGTCCGGGTAACCGGGCCCACGTGCTATGCCGACGGCCTCCTCTATGCCGACGGCCACCGTAGGCATATTTCTATCAACGCCGACGGCTAAGCTTTGCCGACGGGGGCCGTCGGCATAGATTGATATACGCCGACGGCTTTTATATGCCGACGGCCTGGGCTGGGCCTTCGGGATAGGCCTCTATATGCCGACGGGGGCCGTCGGCATAGGTTCGGCCGTCGGCATCGCCAATTATTCTGGTAGTGTCTAGATGTGATAATCTTCCTTGAGGGGCTCTGTGGGATCCAATGATCATTCCAAATATTGATCCTAGTAGCAGAACCAACTCTCCATATATGACCTCTTTTAAAGGTTTGAAGACCAACCACTATGCTTTGCCAAGTGAAGAAGCTCCCTTCTTGGGCCCAACATTCAGCAAGTTCCCACCTGGATAATATGCACTAAGTACCTGTGCACATAATGTCTCAGGATGGGTTATCAATCTCCATTCCCCTTTGCCCGCATGGAAAGGATGAAAACATGTAGGTCTATAAATCCCATGCCACCCTTAGATTTTGGTAGACACATCCTCCACCAGGCAAACCAGTGCATGCGTTGTTGCTCCTCAGTGTGTCCCCACCAAAAGGCTGACAATGCATCAGTAATCTCCTTACACACCTTTTTTGGAATTTTAAAAACTGCCATTGCAAAGACTGAAATGGTTTGATTATTGCTTTCAACAAAATCTCCTTACCTCCCATAGAGAGAATTTTCTCTTTCTACCCTTTGAGACGGTCAATGATTCTTTCAACAAGGTACTCAAAGCTTTCACTTTTATCTAACCCCGCCATATAAGGGAGGCCCAAGTATTTGTCAGAAATAGCTTCTATCATGATATTTAGCTCATTGCAAATCTCCGCTTTCAACTCAACTACAACATTGGGACTGAAGAAGATACTACTCTTCCCCATGCTCACCATCTGCCCTAAACTAGCACAATATTCATCCAACACCTGTTTCAATGAGGTTTCATTAACCAAATCCGCTTTCATAAGGATAAGGGAATCATCGAGAAATAGTAAATGAGAAACTGATGGTGCATTTCTGCACACCAACACCTTCAATGCCACTTAACCTCCTCTTTGTGAGCCAAAGCAGTAGATAAACCCTTTGCACAGATCAAGAATAAATAAGGTGATAGTGGATCCCCTTCTCTAAGTACCCTGCTAGGGATAAAACCCTCAGTCTCTTGATCACTAAATCTGATTTTATATTTAACTGAGTTAACACAAGCCATTAAAAGGTCAACAAACTCGGAATGAGAACCCAACTATAGCATTATCTTTTCAAGAAACTTCCACTCCATCCTATCATAAGCTTTGTGCATGTCTAGTTTCACAGCACAATAACCAACCTTCCCTTTCTTTCTATTCTCTATTGCATGCAAACTTTCATAGGCCAAAAGAATATTATCAGTGATGAGTCTGCCTGGTACAAAGCACTCTGAATTGGAGAGATAATATCATCAAGATTGATTTTTAATATGAATTCTATTATCTTGGATATTATTTTGTAAAGAACATTGCAAAGACTAATTGGCCAATATTTGGTAATTCGCCGGGTTCATCTACCTTGGGGATAAGTACAATTACTGTGTCGCTCAACCCTTCTCGAATAACTTTATCATTGATAGCTTTAAGCACTTATGAAGTCAGAGCATCGCCAATAATATGCCAACATTTTTTGAAGAAAATTGCATGGAGGCCATCCGTACCTGGTGCCTTCATGTCGCCAATTGAGAAAAGAGCCTTCTTAACCTCCTCGGCTGAGTATGATTTCATAAGCTCATCATTCATAGCCGAAGACACACATGGCATCACCTTATTAATAAGGTTCGGGTCCGGCTCTTCAACTTCTGTAGAGAAAAGACCCGCAAAGTACAGTATACCTTTATAATTGGAGTTGAAAAGAATTAACTACCATGCCATTACATAATACATCTCTATTATCTAGAAACCTTTCACGTATATGTGTTAAAAAAACCTTTCATGTCCATAATGTAAGTTCTCCCCCACGCAGCTTAAGTGCTGCACAAACAAAAGGGTCGGTCGCATACCTCCTAGATAAAAATATCTATGTCAACTTGATGGGCATAATTTACGTAAACACGAAATGCAACAAATAGTTATAAAAGAGAATATAGCACATCCGAATCATAAACCGGACGAGGGCCGACAGGGAAGGATATCAAGACCATGACACTATGTATAACAGATAATCATACAAGTAATAAAATTATACAAGTAACTATAATAATCATACAAATAAAATTCTTTTTTTATAAAAAGGATAAGAAAAAGAGGCTCACCAAGGTGGTGCCGCCTACTGGGATGATGCGGGAGATCGACGGTGGTTATGATGGGGACAGGAAGGCACTAAGTAACCACACCTACACACATGCAAACTAAGAAGTTAATTTGAGCTCAGATTGCATATAAATCAAATAAACTCCCACAAAATTACTCCCCAACTAAAACTCACAAATCACTATACTTATAGAGCATTGCACGAGCTAATCTAGCAATGAGAGATGAAAGGGCAAAATTGCTAATCTTTCGGAACACTTGGACGGATGGTGTGTCTTCAAATCTTCATAAATTTTGACAAAAATGAAGGATGAGCTTGAGCAAAGGGCAAGAACAGTGGAAGGGAAAGGAGAAAGTAGAGAATGGGCTCGGGCTGGATGAAGTGTTTATATAGGGCATATCTAGCCCCGATTAGTTATAAAACCGGGACTAGCAGAGGTCTAGTCCCGATTTGTATCACATACCGACTAAATGGGCTCGTGGGGGCCCAGCCTGACGCCAACCTGCCACCACCCCTTTAGTCTCGGTTTGTGTCATAAACCGGGACTAGAGGTACAAAATGAACCGGGACTAATGATGCCCGTGTCCCCGACCGCTCCTAGCAGTTGGAACCGGGGGTAATGGTCACATTAGTCCCGGGCCTTAATCAAACCGGGGCTAATTATCCGAACAGAAGGTCTATTTTCTAATAATGTGATATTATTTAATATAAAGTTAGTCAAACCTTATAAAGCTTGGCTTTGACTAAAACTTTATGTGCAGACTAAAAAGAAATAAAGGGAGTACGTTAGGGCTGGAAAAAAAGCTCGAGACTCGTGAGCTAAACAAGCAACTCGTGACTCAGCTCGAATCGACTCGAACTCGAAGAATAACGAGTCGAGCCGAGCTTTAATTTAAGATCGTTTATAGACCAAGTTACACGTGTCAATCTCACGAGTACTCGTGTAACTCGTTAGGCTCGTTACAAGAGATTAGCCAAACACCCTGTGTCCTAGGCGCACAACACAAGGCCCGGCCGCCAAGGCACTTTACAAATATGAAAAATATTATTACTCGTGAATGCATAGTGTACGTATTAAACATGTACAATATTCACAAACAATGTTCATTTTTATCTTATTCATAAGGTTTTATGTTCATATCCTTAACGAGTTTAACAAGCTAAACGAGCCAGCTCGCGAGTTATACAAGTCGAGTCAATCTTGGATTTGAGCTCGTTATAGTAACAAGTCGAGTCGAGCTAGCTCGTTAAGGAAACGAGCTTTGGCGAGTCGAGTCTGGCTCGACTCGGCTCGATTTCCAGCCCTAGAGTACGTCGTGCAACCAATGCAAGCAGCTAAACTAAACATGCGGAATATACTACATCAGTGCAACTAGCTTGAGTAGTTGATTATATGCACATGTTACACGCATTAACAGCTGCCCTAGCTTGCGCATGTTGCTCGCATGTGATAATTAACTCAATTCACAGCTGGCCATTCTACCATCGATCCAAGCACGATCCATTAAGCCAAGTAATAATTAATCAATAATGTATGCAATAATAGATACAGTACACCGCAACCTGTGTGGTTAACACGTACGCGTGCGTGTAACATGCTGTGCACGGCGAGAAAGCCATCGCCAAAGAAAGGTTGACTCTAAGTATTTTGCTGCCTATCGACGGCGTTGTGACTCTCCTAGGTCTTCAAGTTCAAGAGTGATCGCGGGCAGGCCGAGGTCTTTTTCCTCTACATCATCTTGATGTCAGGTATCCGTTCGATATATCCAATAAGACTCCTCCCTTCTCTTCTCGGTTAGTTCCAGTTCTGTTGGGTGCCAGGTTCATGGCTTGTACTACTAAGGCATAGTTCGTTTCGGTTCTCTCTCTCTTCCCTTATTCCTTCTTGTGGTTGTTGTGTGCTACTTCTTGTAGTCGTTGCATTGTATCTTGTTCTGTTTAATGAAAATGGAAATGGTTGAGGCCGGCTTTTGCCCGCCGTAGCAGCTTAAAAGAAAAGCACCAAAAAATAGCTAGGCATGCTCCCAACAAGTGTGAAAACCGGAAAGGGAATCGTTTGTACGTACGTCATGCAAACTAACGCAAGCAGCTAAACTAAACATGCTGAATACTACATTAGTGCAGCTAGCTTGAGTAGTTGATTATATACAAATATTACAGGCATTAACAGCTGCCCTAGCTCGCGCATGTTGCTCGCATGTGATAATTAACTCAATTCACAACCGGCCATGATACCATCGATCCAAGCACGATCCATTAAGCCATGTAATATAATTAATTAATAATATATGCAATAATAGATGTAGTACACCGCAACCTGTGCGGTCAACACGTACGCGTGCGTGTAACATGCTGAGCACAACGAGAAAGCCATCGCCAACGTCTTCGCATGCATACATCCTCTTGATTCTAAGTATTTTGCTGCCTATAAATATAGCACCTCCAACTTCATGGTATAGGCACCACTTGCTCTTCTTCTCATCTGTCTTCTTCCCCTAACTCTTGCCATCTCCACCTCCAGCTTCAAAATGTCTGCTTCTGGTTCCGCCGCCCGTCTCCTTGTCGCCACCGTCGCCTGCGCCGTGCTCATCATCCTGAACATGAACATGGCGCAGGGGCAGACCACATTCGAATGCGCCAAGTGCAACAGGGAGTGCGTCGCATCTTCCGCCACCACCGCCCTCAGCGCCGTCTGCTACACCACCAGGTGCGTCGTGGCGAAACAATGCCCCGTCGATGTGGCCAAGCTCGTGTGCGAGGACTGCAATGACAAGTGCATCAGGGGCTGCGTCTTCGGCCAGGGGGGCATCAACCTCGATAACGCATGTCAATCACAGTGCGCATGCCGACCCCAGTGTGTGCCCGGTGAGGAGACAGACGCATGCGAGGCGTGCAGAGCTGCCGCAATCGCCGTGTGCAACAATGACTGCTTCATCCGCGACTGCATCTTGCAATTCCAATGCCCTTCTCCACTGGCGCCGCTGCCGCCGCCGGCGGCTATGTCGCCGTCAGCCTGAAGCTAGCATGTCGCTGGCTTGGTCACCGTTCCGGTCATCATGTTATCATTTCTCCCGCTTGCTTTCATCCTTCTAGCTAGCCACCGTTATACTGTTTGATCATGTGGTGCGTTGATCTTTGTAATGCCCTTCATGTGTTATCCTTAATCTTTTCAATTATTTTCCGTTCTAATAATAAAGTATCATTTGATCATCATTATCCGTTCATGCATTTAGTGTTGATGTTGGCTTTTCCCAAGGATTTCTCTTGAGATAGATTTCAACTCTGATTCGACTACGTGCATGCATCTACTGAGTTAGGGATGGTTGTATGTTTTTTTATGCTCGCATGTGCGGGCTCCGGAGCGTGACATGACATGGTTGCGTAGAGGTGTTGAGACTTGTCATTAATATAAACGATGTTCTCCATTATTTACATACGCAACCACCCACGTTTAATAAAAATAGTAAGGAAAGAAAACGCTATCACATCACACTTAAAGTAATAAAAAAAATATCATCTCCTAGTATCGATAATCTAGTTATACATGAACAATTCTTGAATGTCCAAGCAAAGAAATGATCACCAAACTAGCAACCAGGGGCGGAGCCAGGATTTTGGTATAGGGGGGGGGGGGCAAGTCAAGTTCATAATTTTTTTATAAATCAAAAAAATAACTATTATCATACAGTAATATACGCCGCATGCTACAAAACATGGACACGGTTGTATGAGTTTAAATTTAACCTCTACAACTGCCAATAAAATGAAGAAAAAATCATTGGAAAACGAACTTATCCGCTAATTTCCTTCAACATATATGATCATGCAATACCGAAGTAAGTCGTCTTCCATTTGGTGGTGCTTAAAATATAAATTAACATTTAGAGTGTTTGGGGGAACTTCTTGGCTTATATGGTCCCTCAAATATATAGAAATATCGAGCTTGATCTTGATTGTCCAGTGACATCCCTAATTTTACATGTTTTTGCTTGTTCAGCAACATTTGCCATGTCCGGCATATCCTGATCATGAGGGTCAAATGGACTGGCATTAGCCTCATTAACAATTTTAGTAGCTCGAGAAGTTGAAGAAACCGGCTTAAAAATGAATTAATCTTAATGGTGTTTGGCAGAACTTTTCTCTTCATCGCTGCGGTGCAATCTTTCAGTTAGCTATATAGGATAAGATCGACATAGGAAAATTTCCAATCACAAATAGGAAAACTCATACAAAATAATTTGCGTCACGATCACGATAATTTTTAGGACAAGATAGGAATTATTCATCAAATCATAGCATTAAAAATCACACAACCAATACAATTAAACAACAAAAATAGATGTATAAGTTCAACAGTGATACAAGATGAATTGAGATTAGTAAATGGTGTGGTGTACCGAAGTGTTAAACATTGGGTCCTGGCTAGTTTCTGTTGGTTGGATCCGGAAGGTTTGACAAGTGAAAAGGTCGGTGTCGCGTCGTCGCCATATGACTAGGATTGGGAGCAGCGAGGCATGATGACAGCAGAGGCGGCCGGCGGGCGAGGGCATAGAACTAGTAATTACTAGGAGATCTAATCAGTACGGCGTGGAACATTGCCCTTCGGTGGCATCTGCGACTTCCGCTCTCGCGATTGTTGGAGATATGCCCTAGAGGCAATCATGTATGATGATATTTCCTATGTGTTTATGAATGGAACAAACTTTACCACCTGGTATAGAAATCTGAGAATTGTTCTCAAGCACGATAAAAAGGAACATGTTCTAGAGGATCCACTTCCAGAGGAACCTGCCGATAATGCTAATGCCGCAACTAAGAATGCCTACCAGAAACTCGTTGATGAATCAATGGAGATCAGCTGTCGATGCTGGCTTGTATGGAGCCTGATTTGCAACATCATTTCGAAAATGTTGAGGCTTACGATATGATCGAGAGTCTCAAGAGCATGTTTCAGACACAGGCTAGGACCCAAAGGTTCAACGTCTGGCGATCCTTGATGGATTGCAAGCTGAAGGAAGGTGATCCATCGAGCCCACATGTGATCAAGATGATCGGATATGTGCAAGCTTTGGATCGTTTGGGCTTCCCGCTCTTGGATGAGCCTGCTACTGATGTTGTTCTGGGTTCTCTTCCGCCCAGCTATGGGACGTTCATCTCGAACTATCATATGCATGGCATGGATAAGAAGCTCACTGAATTGCATGGGATGCTCAAGGTGGCAGAGCAAGATATTAAGAAAGGCACGCATCAAGTGTTGATGGTGCAGAAATCGGCTAAGTTCAAGAAGAGTTGGTCCAAGAAGAAGGCTAAGGAAAAGGGCACAGAGATGGTAACCTCTGCCGCTGCACCGAAGTCTGGGCCGGACTCAAAGACCGTTTGCTTTCATTGCAAGGAAACTGGTCACTGGAAGAGGAACTGTAGCAAGTGGCTTGCAGAGCATGGCAAGAAGGCCGAAAATGCTTCTTCAAGCAAAGGTACACCTGTTGCATATGTTATAGACATTTACCTTGCTGACATACCTACTAGCTCTTGGGTATTTGATACCGGATCGGTTGTTCATATTTGCAACTCGATGCAGGGGCTGGTAAGAACTAGGCGTGTGGCATAAGGGGAGATTGACATCAGGGTCGGCAACAAAGCAAGAGTTGCTGCGTTGGAGGTCGGCACGATGCAGCTCCAGCTTCCTTCCAGATTCATTATGGAATTGAATAATTGTTATTACATTCCTGCACTTACTCGAAACATTATTTCTGCCTCATGTTTGATAAGTCAAGGTTATGAATTCAATTTAAAGGACAATGGTTGTTCGATATTTTTGAATGGTATTTTCCACGGCTATGCACCCATTGTAGATAGGCTATTTATATTGAATCTAGAACAGGAACTGGTCTATAACGTGAATGTCAAGAGGCATAAGCCTAATGAGATAAATCCGACATACTTCTGGCATTGCCGGCTTGGACACATTAGTATGAAACGCGTGAAGAAGCTCCATGATGATGGGCTCCTAACTTCGTCCGACTTTGGGTCATTCGATACATGTGAATCATGCTTGCTCGGCAAGATGACTAAGTTTCCTTTCGCAAAGAGTTGCGAGAGGGCGTCCGAGCTGTTGGAACTTATACATAGTGATGTGTGTGGTCCAATGAGCACAACTGCCAGAGGTGGCTATCAGTACTTCGTGACTTTTACCAACGACTTGAGTAGATATGGATATATCTATTTGATGAGGCACAAGTCGGAAACTTTTGAAAAGTTCAAGGAGTTTCAGAATGAGGTTGAGAATCAGCTCGGCAAGACTATAAAGCTTCTGCGATCTGATCGTGGAGGTGAGTACATGAGCAAGGAGTTTGATGATTACCTGAAAAGTCGAGGTATAGTACCTTAGCTCACACCTCCGGGTACGCCGCAAAGAAACGGCGTGTCAGAACGAAGGAATAGGACCTTTTTGAACATGGTCCGATCTATGATGAGCAAATCGGATTTACCCTTGTCATTTTTGGGATACGCTCTAGAAACTGCAGCTTTCACACTTAACAGAGTACCATCAAAATCGTAGACAAGAAAACACATGAGATGTGGACCGGGAAGAGTCCCAGTTTGTCTTTTCTAAAGATTTGGGGTTATGAAGCCTTTGTCAAGCGACTTATGTCAGACAAGCTTACACCCAAGTCGGATAAATGCATATTCGTGGGATATCCGAGGGAAACCTTGGGATATAGCTTCTACAACCGGGAAAAGAACAAAGTGTTTGTTGCACGGAACGGGTTTTCCTTGAGAAAGAGTTTCTCAGTCGAGAGGCCAGTGGGAGGGCGGTTCGACTCGAAGAAATTCGAGAACCACTCGGGGACGGCTCGGCTGGTGATGAGATCATACCGGAGTCAGTCAGGGAACCCGTAGTGGAAGCGGCACCGGAACCACGGAGGTCAGAAAGATTGCGCAAAGTGCGTGATGTATAGTTGCTAGCAAGCGATGAGCCGGCAACGTATGCGGAAGCGATGGTGAGCCCAGATTCCGAGGCATGGCTCGAGGCCATGAGATCCGAGTTAAAGTCCATGGATGAGAATTAAGTCTGGGACTTGGTTGATCCGTCACCTGGCGTAACGGCCATTGGTTGTAAATGGTTCTTTAAGAAGAAAACCGATGTGGATGGAAATGTTCAGATCCACAAAGCTCGGCTTGTCGCTAAAGGTTATGGACAAGTTCAAGGAATTGACTACGATGAGACTTACTCGCCGGTAGCGATGCTGAAATCGGTGACGATCGTACTAGCTATAGCTGCATATTACGATTACGAGATATGGCAGATGGATGTCAAAACGGCTTTCCTTCACGGAAATTTAACCGAGGACGTGTATACGATACAGCCCGAGAGTTTTGTTGATCTAACTAGCACTAGTAAGGTATAAAAGCTCAAGAGATCCATTTATGGTTGAAGCAAGCATCTCATAGTTGGAACATTCGTTTTGATGAGGTTGTCACAAGTCTCGGTTTCATCAAAAGCGAAGAGGACTCTTGTTTATACAAGAAGTTAAGTGGGAGCTTGATAGTGTTTTTGATCTTGTATGTGGATGACATACTACTGATTGGGAACGATGTTTCGATGCTGAACTCGGTCAAGGAATAATTGAATGGCAAGTTTTTGATGAAAGACCTTGGTGAGGCCGTCTATATTTTTAGCATTAAGATCTATAGAGATAAATCGAGGAGGCTGCTCGGCTTAAGCCAGAGCACATACATAGATAAAGTGTTGAAGCGGTTCAACATGAGTGAGGCAAAGAAAGGGTTCTTGCCACTCTCACATGGTATAAGGCTAAGCGAGACTCAGAGTCTTTCGACATATGATGAGCGAAGCAGGATGAGTAGGATTCCCTATGCCTCGGCAATCGGATCCATCATGTATGCTATGATATGTACAAAGTCTGATGTTGCTTTTGCAATAAGCCTAACAAGTAGATACCAGGCCAACCCAGGTGAGAGTCACTGGCAGCGGTAAAGACTATTTTGAAGTACCTGAAAAGGACTAAAGAGATGTTCCTAGTTTATGGAGGTGAGGAAGAGCTCATCGTAAGGGGTTACGCCGATGCTAGTTTCCAAACAGACAGAGATGATTGTCGATCACAGTCCGGATTCGTGTATGTCATGAACGGAGGAGCAGTGAGCTGGATGAGTTCCAAGCAAGATACGGTGGCCGATTCTACCACATAAGCCGAATACATTGCGGCTTGTGAAGCTGCAAAGGAAGGTGTTTGGATCTGGCATTTTCTGGATGATCTTGGTATTTTCCCAGCCTCGGTGAAACCGTTGGAGCTTTATTGTGATAATTCTAGTGCCATCACACAAGCCAAGGAGCCGAGGAATCACCACAAGGTCAGACACATAGATCGGAAATATCACCTGATACGAAAGATCGTAAAGAATGGTGATGTAGACATATGCAAAATTCACACGGATGCAAATGTTGCAGATCTAAGCCGCTTCCACAACCCAAGCATGAGGGGCACGTTAGAGCTATGGGCATTCGATGTCTATTTGATTGACTCTAGTGCAAGTGGGAGACTGTTGGAGATATGCCCTAGAGGCAATCATGTATGATGCTATTTCCTATGTGTTTATGAATAAAGATAGTCCTTGAACATTACCAATGGTGTGTATCAGCAAGTACGTGACTTGTTTGTGGGACTATGCATTGTATGATGACTGTCCTAAAAGGTCCCTAGTCGAAAGGGCTGTGTGGACGCGCAGCCGACTAGATTAGCATATGACACGGTCGATGGCTTGGTCTCACTAGCCATGGAGCATTGGATGCTAACCGGATAATATGGACTTGGAAAGGTCTGGTCGGATTCGACGTAGTCGGATCCGAGTCGAGATAAGGTCCGAGTCGGACAGACCCAACTATGAGACGCAGCGATATGTCATCTGTGAGTCTCTAGTACAACATATGTTCTATGTCCTAAGACCTGAGCTGACGCATGTACTCGGGATGTGGTAACAGACTTGCTTTGGGCTGACCAAATGCTACTCCGTGACTGGGTAGTTACAAAGGTAGGTTTCGGGTTTGTCCAGTCCCATGCTGCGAGACATGGTCGAGCAAGATGGGATTTTCCCCTCCTATCAGGAGAGATATACTCTGGGCCCCTCGTGTGATCCGACCAGGATAAGCATGGCCATGCGACAAGGATTATGAGATAATCCGGATTGAGGTCGGCATCACTGGAACGAGAAAGAGGTCGAGCTAGGACAAGGATGACAATCTCGCCTTAAGCCCGACAACATATACCATGTGTTAAAGGGAACAGAAGTGTGACATGTTGTACAGGTTCACCTAACCAGCTTAATAGTCTGCTTGGTGTGCGGCATGCCTTGTTAGAGGCCGCTACCAACCGTGCAGTTTGGAGGTGATCCGAACTGTGACCAAGCCGACTTGAACCTAAGGGATCGCGCGCTTAAGGGAAGGAACCTACGAGGTCGGATCCGAGGACACTGATCGGATGTGATCCGAACTGTATTCGGATTGTGGCCGAATAGACTTGTGGGCTTTAGGGTCCGTGCGAGTCCCAAGTGTTGAGCCCGCGACGGACGCCTATATAAAGTGGAGGTGCGGCACACTCATGCGGTTTATCGCTTCGGCGCTGTGACTAGGGTTTGCATGTGTTGCGAATAGCCACCTCCAGTTGCCTCCGACTGTGTGATCGGACCTAACAGTCCGCCGCACGGTGTTCCTCCTGCACGCGCGGATACCGTTAGAGGCAGTGCACTTGCGCCGCTCCGGCGAACTTGTACATGGGATCGGACGACCGGCTATTCGAGGGAGATCGGACGAGGAGGAGACGATCCACGTGGACACGCTGCCCCAACTCTTCTTCCGCTGCACGGCACTGCGCGTCTAGTGGTAACGAACTGTGATCCATCTCCCGTAGCATGTTCTTGGTTGTTCTACGCGTAGGATTTTAATTTGCAGTCGACGCACCCTACCGTAGATCCCAACAACAATGTCACCTCAGTGATGGGATGCCCTTCTACGGCGTTGTGACTCTCCTAGGTCTTCAAGTTCAAGAGTGATCGCTGGGCAGGCCGAGGTCTTTTTCCTCTACATCGTCTCGATGTCAGGTATCCGTTCGATATATCCAATAAGACTCCTCCCTTCTCTTCTCGGTTAGTTCCAGTTTTGTTGGGTGCCAGGTTCATGGCTTGTACTACTAAGGCATAGTTCGTTTCGGTTCTCTCTCTCTTCCCTTATTCCTTCTTGTGGTTGTTGTGTGCTACTTCTTGTAGTCGTTGCATTGTATCTTGTTCTGTTTTATGAAAATGAAAATGGTTGAGGCCGGCTTTTGCCCGCCGTAGCAGCTTAAAAGAAAAGCACCAAAAAATAGCTAGGCATGCTCCCAACAAGTGTGAAAACCGGAAAGGGAATCGTTTGTACGTACGTCGTGCAAACTAATGCAAGCAGCTAAACTAAACATGCGGAATGCTACATTAGTGCAGCTAGCTTGAGTAGTTGATTATATACAAATATTACAGGCATTAACAGCTGCCCTAGCTCGCGCATGTTGCTCGCATGTGATAATTAACTCAATTCACAACCGGCCATGATACCATCGATCCAAGCACGATCCATTAAGCCATGTAATATAATTAATTAATAATATATGCAATAATAGATGTAGTACACCGCAACCTGTGCGGTCAACACGTACGCGTGCGTGTAACATGCTGAGCACAACGAGAAAGCCATCGCCAACGTCTTCGCATGCATACATCCTCTTGATTCTAAGTATTTTGCTGCCTATAAATATAGCACCTCCAACTTCATGGTATAGGCACCACTTGCTCTTCTTCTCATCTGTCTTCTTCCCCTAACTCTTGCCATCTCCACCTCCAGCTTCATAATGTCTGCTTCTGGTTCCGCCGCCCGTCTCCTTGTCGCCACCGTCGCCTGCGCCGTGCTCATCATCCTGAACATGAACATGGCGCAGGGGCAGACCACATTCGAATGCGCCAAGTGCAACAGGGAGTGCGTCGCATCTTCCGCCACCACCGCCCTCAGCGCCGTCTGCTACACCACCAGGTGCGTCGTGGCGAAACAATGCCCCGTCGATGTGGCCAAGCTCATGTGCGAGGACTGCAATGACAAGTGCATCAGGGGCTGCGTCTTCGGCCAGGGGGGCATCAACCTCGATAACGCATGTCAATCACAGTGCGCATGCCGACCCCAGTGTGTGCCCGGTGAGGAGACAGATGCATGCGAGGCGTGCAGAGCTGCCGCAATCGCCGTGTGCAACAATGACTGCTTCGTCCGCGACTGCATCTTGCAATTCCAATGCCCTTCTCCACTGGCGCCGCTGCCGCCGCCGCCGGCTATGTCGCCGTCAGCCTGAAGCTAGCATGTCGCTGGCTTGGTCACCGTTCCGGTCATCATGCTATCATTTCTCCCGCTTGCTTTCATCCTTCTAGGTAGCCCCCGTTATACTGTTTGATCATGTAGTGCGTTGATCTTTGTAATGCCCTTCATGTGTTATCCTTAATCTTTTCAATTATTTCCCGTTCTGATAATAAAGAATCATTTGATCATCATTATCCGTTCATGCATTTAGTGTTAATGTTGGCTTTTCCCTAGGATTTCTCTTGAGATAGATTTCAACTCTGATTCGACTACGTGCATGCATCTACTGAGTTAGGGATGGTTGTATGTTTTTTTATGCTCGCATGTGCGGGCTCCGGAGCGTGACTCATGACATGGTTGCTCAGAGGTGTTGAGACCTGTCATTAATATAAACAATGTTCTCCATTATTTACATACGCAACCACCCACGTTTAATAAAAATAATAAGGAAAAAGACACTAACACATCACACTTAAAGTAATAAAAAAATATGATCTCATAGTTTCGACAATCTAGTTATACATCAATGATTCTTGAATGTCCAAGCAAAGAAATGATCACCAAACTAGCAACCAATTAAACATTCGAAAAATTAACGACACATGTGTCTTCTCTGTACCACATATAAAATCTCAACATAAGTATCGACGGGGCGCGGCATTGCCGCCGCATAGGCATAGCTAGTGATCTCTATTCTGTATTCCCTATTCCCTATTAAGCCCCCACAACAAAAAATTGCGTCATCACAAATGATAGCCAGTAATTTCATTGTGTAAGCATCACCGCAAGTAGCCACAACGCACGCACACCCACAGATCGGGGAGCCACAACGCCTCCTTCTGCTTTGCTCTTCGTCACCACTGCGCCCAGCCCACACACAGACTCGTGCAAGGTGCCGTCTGCCTCCTCCACCGCATCACCCTTCCTGTTCTGCATCTTGTAATTCTTGATTAGTACTCTGTCAACGTAGTCCGCACTCCTGCGCAAAGAAAAAACATAGTCGGCACCCGGAGATGTACCAACGTAGCCGTGGGGTCTTGTTGTACAACTATTCTCTTGTTATTGATTAGTAATCTGCCATATGGAATTCTTGAGTGGTAATCTACAGCTATTCTCTTGTTCTTCTACATCTTGCAGCTGTGTGTCAATGTGGGACAATGCTTCGGTGCCTTAAGGCACCTACCTTTGTGTCTATGGCATGTGGGTCCAATAGATGGATGGCCTATATGTCAGTGACCCAAAGGCAGGTGCCTTTAAGGCACGGAAGCTATGTCCGTCAATGTGTGTCCTTCTCCCGCCCATGGAATAGGTATTCTGCACCTTGTCTTTGTCTCATGTGATTAGTAATCTGCCAACGTAGCCACTGATCAACACATCTATAGTTGTAGCTGGAGCTTGGAGCACCAACCGATAATACAGATGATTAGGACCCCACACCCAACCCTGCATCTCCCTCTACTCCACGTCTCTCCTTTCCCTTCTACCGTCCGCTTAAGTCGCCCAGCCCGTGTTGCACGACCTGTCGTTGCCAGCCCAGCCTCTACTCGCGCGCCGCCCGCACCCGAACCCGCACCTGCCAGAGGTTGGACTGCTGCATGTTGTCCAGGAACCTTCTTCTTGTATTGTGCATGCCATACCTCCTCCTTCTCCTCACGGCCTACGGTAGCAAGCTCCGACCGAACGATCTGACGCCAGGCAGCCCGTGCTGACCGATTCGGGGACTCGGGCATTGAAGTATATGTCGATGGCCGGCTCTGCTCAACGGGCCGAGGGGAGGCACCGCCGAGCTAGAGCACCCCGGCGAGGCGCTCGTGGTCGAAGAGGCGTACAGGTGCAGGGACTCCGGGGCCATGCTGGGTGATACATCCATTAGAATCACTAGTCGTCAACCCGTGCACCCCGTGCACCTGCACGGGCTAGCAATTGAAAGACAACAAAATTTTATGTGATGTTTATGAAAATGTGATAATTCGTTTTCTGAAATGTCGGTGCCTCAAATTTTTAATGGTCCATGGAAAGATAATAAAGAATCATATTCATTCACAATTTTTTTCCTTGTCATCCGTTCTTGTGGAAACTGTTTTTTGATAGATCCCTCACGTTGATTTAAATATTGTTATCCCACTAACTGAATATATTCTCACTACTATGTATGGTGCTATATTTCTCCTTTTTCCAGTGTATTTATTTTGTCGTTTTAATGGACGACGTGTACAGATGCATGCATACTTAAAGTTGTTTCAGTCATATCTAACTTTGATATAGCTAAGTTTAGGCCAAATGATACTTGTCTAAAAATGTGGCTAAAGCTAACAAAAGCCAAGAAATAATTATGGAAAAATAGAAAAATATAGATTATAAGCTAGATGCAAATGTATGGACATTGAAATGTAGAAAATCACAACTGCATGTGGAATAAATAAAATACATACCTCAAAGTTCGTCCCTTTCATTAAATTGAATCTATCTAATTTATTTTATATGTATACACTAGTAGAAAAAGGGCCTTTCGTCCCGATTCATAATGGCCTTTAGTCCCGGTTCTGGAACCGGGACTAATAGGTCATTACTAATGCCCTTAGCCTTTAGTCCCGGTTCTTACACGAACCGGGACAGATGGGCCTCCACGTGGCCGCTGCGCACTACTAGGAAAAGGGCTATAGATGAAATGCACACTAATGGCGCATCAGACATGTGGTGCGCCACTACTATATACTAATGGTGCACCATGTGTTGGTGCACCATTAGTGTCCAAATACTAATGGCGCACCACATCCCTGGTGCGCCATTAGTAACATTTTTTTTTCTAAAATAGTAATGGCGCACCAGGGGATAGTGCGCCATTACTAGTTAAACTAGTAATGGCGCACCACATCCACGGTGCGCCATTAGTAAAAAAAATTCAAAATTGTTTTCAATTTTTTTTATTTTTTTTAAAACTAGTAATGGCGCACCAGGGGATAGTGCGCCATTACTAGTTTTAACTAGTAATGGCGCACCACATCCACGGTGCGCCACTAGTAATTTTTTTTCAAATTTTTTTTCAACTTTTTCAATTTTTTTCAAAACTAGTAATGGTGCACCGTGGAAGTGGTGCGCCATTACTAGTTGAACTAGTAATGGCGCACCACTCCCACGGTGCGCCATTACTAACTTCGCCCAAAAATTCCACCGAATGCACCCCCTGGACCGCCTTTTCAGTTTTAAAAAAATAAAAAAATGATAAAAATGTCAAAAGAATAAAAGAAAAAAGTTTTCCATGTGATATGTGGTCTAGTTGTTGGGAAAATTTACAAATATGAATTTCGACTTTATTTGCAAAATCTCTGGAAATTTGTAAAATGGGCATAACTTTTGCATACGAACTCGGATTAAAAAGTATTTATATGAAAAATCATCTACTCGAAAAGTTACATCCGAATTTAACCTAACAGAAAAAAAAATTACGGGGCTTTCACGATCTAGAGGCAAAAAAATTCAAAAAATTTCAAACTTACTAGTGGCGCACCGTGGATGTGGTGCGACACTAGTAACAGAAAAAAAAATTGGGTTTGAATTTTTTTTCAAAAAATTATACGTAATATGACCAGGGAATTTGAAATATTTTTCAAAATTCCATCATAGTCAAAAACATGAACAAAGTCCTAGACATCAACAAGGTATAATAGGATTGATATGTTAGATATATCAACAAGTGCCTGTGAAGTGAGTTGTTGCTGGGGTTGGATAGAACTCTGGATTTAAGCGTGCTTGGGGTGGAGTAGTGTGAGGATGGGTGACCTTTCGGGAAGTTTGACCACAGAGTGCGATTTGACCTGAGATTAAGCATATTGACTTGAGATTAAGCCATAGTGACCTGAGATTAAGAAAAAAACAAAAAAATTTGAAAAAATTTGAAAAAAAATTAAAAAAAAATTAAAAAAAATTCTAAAAAAAACATTTGAAAAAAAATTGTTACTAATGGCGCACTTCTATGTGGTGCTCCATTAGTATACGAGATACTAATGGCGCACCGTGGGCTATACTAATGGCGCACCACAGGTGCGCCATTAGAAAAAAAATCTAATGGCGTGGTGCTAGTGGCGCACCTGTAGTGCGCCATTAGTAGCGAAAACAGGTGCGACACTAGCAGCCGTTTTTCTAGTAGTGGCGGCCAGCCCAATCAGGGGGGCCTTTGGTCCCGGTTGACACCAACCGGGACCACTAGGCATCCACGTGTCAGCAGCTGGCTGGAGCTGAGGTTTTTGTTTTTGAAAGGGCTGGTTGTTAGGGGTTTTGGGGATTAATTTAGGTTGTTATTAGCTAGCTAATAGAGAGAAGTGTCCCCTCTTATATATCTCCGTGCTTGGTTTACCAACGCTACTGTTATGCCTAACGTTAACATGGCTTAGATTGAAGTGAAGGCAACATGTGGTGCATGTCGAAAGTATACTAATCCTAACTTGATCAAGTTTGGATTGTACTACTTTCGACATGCACCACATGCATTTTGCCTTCACTTCAATCTAGTCCATGTTCATTTCACCCGCTCACATCATGCATCATCATATATAATAACAAGTTCTACTAATTAATCATCATCATACAACTTCTACTCGTTATTAATAACAAGTCATACGATCATCGTCCTCATATTCATTGAACCAACCCTACTTAATTGTTATTAGCACATGATCATCATTATGAGGTATAAATACCCTCTTTAAGGTAAAATAGCATAAAATAACATAGACCCTGCTCCATTATGGAAAATGGAGGTCATCCTGTCTCCAATTCTTGCGCTTCGCTTCCTTTTGCTTCCAAGAACCTCCTTACGACTGTCCATACGTTTTTTCCATTCTTTGATTGTCATGTCTCCACTTCTTTTAGAAATCTGGTATGGACAGTTGAGATTCGTAGGACGACCTGGTAGTATGTTCAAAACATCAAGGCGGGCGTGCGTATACATCAGATGAGGCACACAATCATTCGGGATTATCTGTTGAAAAACATAGTAATAACTTCGTAGTTAGCAATGATGTACTAGTTTTAGAAGTATGCAAAAGATGCACGGATGTCGTAATAATAAGAAATCTTACCAGGGTATCTCCATGGTAGTTACTGTAGTTCAACACGTGCACTAGTGGCACGTATTGACCATAATGTTGAGGAGTTCGATTGTAGATATTGTAATTCTCAAGATCATTACAAAATGTGATCAGATGATTCTTCTCCTTGTATTTTAATTCGGAGCCATCGGTGTATTGGGTTTTTTCTACCATCTTCCACACATTCTTTCAAGAATGAAAATAAGCTGTCAATGGAAATAAGTTGTCAACTATTTTGAAATAAACAATATAAATTACTTAATAACTATGCTTGAGAAGCTCACATAGGGTAAGAATAGGAAGCATATCAACAAGGACCCAAATGTCCATATTGTCTTGCTCGATTTCAGGATCACCAAGATCCATGGTGACAAGCATACCCTCATCAAAACCATACATCTTGCAAAGTGCTTCCCAATTTTTGCAACCAAAATGGGTTACACTCTCAGAATTGTACAACTTTACTTCAAAATCCACACCATGATGGGTCCTTAGGTGAATTTTCTTTGTTTCAATACTTTCATGGTCTTCAAAACCCATCCTCTCCAAGACATAGCGTCTTGCATAGCATGGGATAAGCTAGTCGAATTGGAAAAGATGAAAAGTACACGTTAAAATAGTTGAAGTTGTGCTTAATTACGAAAAAAAACTATTGTCGTCATTGCGTACCGTTTCAACATCGAAGGTCTCCTCGAGCTTAATGTTGAAGCACCGATCTTCGTCCAGCTCAAGGAACCTGTCGCACATACCTCGGTCGTCGTGGCACCAGTCGCACTCCCCCGGGCGGTTTTCGTCATCCGAGTACGACATTTCCTATCTTATATTTACTAATTGGAAGCACCAATAAAGCCTTCACCTTAATCCACATCATTAAAAAAATCTGAAACGTTCATCTGTATAATTGATATATCTTAACCTCACGATTCACGTAACTTTTGAGGCGAAAAAGAAACAACCTACACGTTCCAAAGACCATACCTGACACAATTTAGACATATACCACGTTATACAGAAACACAAAAAAACAGAATCATTGATTTGATGGACCAAATTTGTTACGTCTCAGATTTTTTTTTTAAAGAATCTGCAAGGAAACGTACAAGAGACAATCTCTATTTAGTTGCTCTTTCTCGATCCTTCAGCTAACGTAATAGTTTTCTTTATGTTACGAAACCACCATGATTAGCTCCTAAGGCCTTACAATTCATGGCTAAGATCAATTCATCCTCTGAGGTACTACATATGTGAAGCCCTTCGGCCACAATGGAGCCCTCGCGTTGATCAAGCAGATGTCTCATCATGCTCTTCTTCTGATCCAGCGGACACCAAGTGAGGCCCTATGATCTAGGGCTCCTGGTCAGCACAGATCAATTTGGAGGTGAAGTGTCAGTCGTACAAAAGAATGAGAGAATATGATGAGAAGATGGGAACGATTTGTCTAAGCTGGCAAGGCGTAATGCCACCTACTCTCAAGAGCCCAGCCGGTATTACTTTGATTACTCGGTTTCTGTTTTTGTTTGCGTGGAGATTACTCAGTTTATTACTCTAATAATTTACCATCTACTAAGTTTTTTTTAGCACAAACATATAAGATGATACTTGAACTTCTATTCTGGCGATGAATAGTAGAGCTCTGCCTGTTTACAAAGAAAGATGTGTTTGATAAGATGAATATATAGTAGAACTCCCGCTGTGACAGTTCGGCTGATATTTGGTAATCAACACTCTCCACTTGGCTGCAGCTTAGCGTGTTGCTTTGATAGTTTTTGATCCGAAACTGAGATATTAGGAGTACAACCAAAGTTTCAGGTTAGTTCGTACATATTGCACTGATCGGATCCTCCCTATGAAAAAACTGACGAGACAAACTCAGGAAAACTGTGAGGTACTAATCTGTAGTCTAACCATACCACCAGCTGATGTTCCCTGTTAAGTTTCTCTTGAATCCAAAGGTGTTGTCTTGGTGAAGCACCGTGAGGAGCCCAAGTAGGTATCACATGTTATTTTTCACATGTGCTTCCGACCTATGTTGGATGGAATATAAACGTTTTCTAACGTATGATACCATAAACAAACAAATATTTGAAATATAAATTTATACAATTAAAATGGCACACGGCTCTGTCTACTTTTAATATGCTTAAAATCATAAAAAAGGATGGAATAAAAAATGTATTTGAATATAAGAATATTTTAGTGTAAACAATAATTACAAGAAATACTGTGTTGTATTGAATGAAATTGTATGTTATTTAGATAAATATATTCAAATATATGCATCCGCGTGATTAAAATGATTCAGGCAACATCCCATGCAGGTGCATGTTTTAATGTTTTTCAAATAATAAAATATTATAAATGTAAGTAATTTATTTTTCAAATAACTAGCCCATATAGGGCACGAGTTGATGATGGAAAAGATTTGGTCGATTCAAGTTTGGACTAGAAGGCAAGACAATAAATCAATTTTTTTTGTTTCAGAAATTTTCTTATACTTGATATGCTTTTACCTCAAAAATATTTCATGAGAGAGGTTTATTGCTATGCCTGTGAACCAACAGTTAATTCTTAATAAGCTTATTTTATTTTTTGGAGAGAGAGGTCTTATGTGATATATAAGTTGTACAATAGTGTAAATCATTCAACAATAGTGTTTAGGTTAGCATTACAATTGTTATTTCATTTGTTCTTTTTCCGTTCATCCTAGATGAAACATGGAAGACAAAATAAGAAATATTTGTTAGGAACTTCATTAGATAAAGCCATGCCAAAACGGGGTTCCCTTAAATATTCTCAAGTTATTGCTTCACATTTCAAATCTCACAAATTCATGATTTTTAATAAAAAATTATATTGCTACATTATTTATGTTCTAATCAAACCTTTTCTATTTCTTAATTTCTTAATTAGTTTAAGTAATGCATGGCAACCATAGTCTGATGTAAGGCTGACTTCATATATGAAGAGAGTAAGAGTTTTGCACAGATAGAAAATTGCAGATAGCCTAAGTTCTCAACTGGATATTGCTCGAATACATATAAGAAGACATTGTTTAAAAAAACTAGGTTCAAGACTTCAAATCCGTGATTTATGACACCTTTGAATGTTTTTTTCTTTTCATAAATTTCATGACACGATTAGATGTATGCCTGATACAATGTTTATTATATATTTCCATAAGGTACAAAATCTTACCGTCAAAATTTAAGACTAGAATCGTTATGTATCCAGAAAATCGATCTGTATTTGTTAATATCCAAAAAACTAACGTTCCATGTTTTAAAACTAATATATATGATAGGCAAATTTCTGCTTTCCTATAATTTTGAATCTTTTAAAATAACCATACACAAAAATGTTATTAGTACTTCATTTTGTATGCTTCCTAATAAATTATCGTGTGCAAAAATATATAAATAAGTTATTATAATATCTAGGCGTGCGGATGCACGGGATGACGACTAGTGTTCATAATTCAAATATTAAACTTGTACATATTCGACCGTAGGTGATGGTAGCTCCTCCTTTCATTCCCGAGTGCATTACACCAAATTGTCTAGCACACGGGAATAAAGCAGAAACTACCTCCACGACAACAGTCCGGATTCTTCGTCCTCTCATATATATATATATATATATATATATATATATATATATATATATATATATATATATATATATATATATATATATATATATACTCAAAATATGATACATACTACCAAAAAATAGTATATATACTACCTAAACATTCTTATATGCTATATACTACGCGTACATACTCTCTGATTTGATAGATACTACATACTACGCTACATACTCTCCGATTTGTCCTATATATATATATATATATATATATATATATATATATATATATATATATATATATATATATATATATATATATATATATGGTTGGAGACTCTCCTCACTGATTCCTCTAGGTGGCGACTCGACAGACTTAAAGTCAACCCGAGGACTCATATTATAGGACTCATATATATTGACATGGAGATTTGGCTGGTCTCACCTCGAGGTCGGAGGGGGGTCGGTGACGGGGACGACGACGCGGATGAAGGAGGGGGCTCCTAGATTTCTGTATAGTGCTCTCCAATTTTAGCATTCAAAGTAGGAGTACTTTTCCAATTTGAGCATTCAATAACCAAATCGTAAAGTAAAGCAGTATTCAAATTAGCATGCATTCCATTATAAGCAAAAGTACATCATCTCTTGTATCCGTACATCGTCGAATATTATCACTAGTAATACTCGAATACTATCATACATAGCATCGCTAATATAGCTAGAACCGTAGCGCCCGACGGGTATCATCGTGGGCGGTGGACACCCAAAGAGAAGGAACCATCACAGGATCATAGCTCCAGTGAGATCCCTGAAGAACCTGCCAGGTATTGTCGAACCTGCCCTCCAACGCAATCATGTAGCGATGGACGTGCTCGTCCTCCTCACTGACATGGTGACGTACCACCTCCGCAGTGTCCGGAAGCCTCGGCACCGTCACTGGCCCACGCGACAGCCACCAAACAAGGATCGAGTCAACAACGGGCTGGCTCCTTACCAACCTACGCCCCCCGGAAGGTAGCACCTCCCAATACCAGCCCGGCAGAGTCTAGTCCCAGACATGGCCCCTCTGATCAAACCGGCCTCCTCCGCCGAGTCGACGACGAGGATGCGGGATAGGCATCGTCGACGTCGATACGGGATTAATTGCTTAAACTAAAAAAATTAACTAGTTCTATTAATTTTCTTGCTAAAATAAAGTCAACTAGTTCAACTACTAACCACTTACTATAAATAAATAAAATAAAATATTTCTTACTAAAAATAAACTACTTCTATATATGGTAAAATTTAATAAAGTAGTTTTATTAATTAATCAACTAGTTCAACTACTAAGCACTTACTATAAATAAATAAAATAAAGTAGTTGTTACTAAAAATAAACTACTTCTATATATAGTAAAATTTAATAAAGTAGTTTTATTAAATCAACTAGTTCAACTACTAAGCACTAACCTAAAATCGATATCTACTAATAATTAACCTAAATAAAAAATTAATACATATATAAAAAACATATATAAACAAAAAACGCTTTGAACATTATATTCATACATACATACCACATCCATGCATATATATACATTATATATATGAAAAAATGCAATGAACAAAAAAATAATACAAAAAATGCAATGAACAAGAAAATAATACAAAAAAAGCAATTTACAGAGCCGTAGCGCGGCGGCGGCTCACATCGGGCGATGGAGGGCGACGACGTGGGCGGCAGAGGGCGACGGCGTGGGTGGCGGAGGGCGATGGCGATGGCGGCGGGCGGGGTGGAGGGCGACGGCGACGGTGACGGCGGCAAGGGGCGGAGGGCGACGGCGAGGCGTGGGGCGGGAGGCGACGGCATGGGCTCGGGGGCACGGGTGACGGCGGCGGCGGCGGGGCAGCCTGGCAGTGTGGATCGAGCTCGCGGCGTCGTCGGGCGGGGGGAAACTGTCGATGGAAATCTGAAAATTGGATAAGTGCTGGCTTATATAGCAAAGGCTTTGGTCCCGGTTCATCGCACCAACCGGGACCAATGCACCCTTTAGTCCCGGTTGGTGGCACCAACCGGGACCCAAGGCCTCTTTTCAGCAGCCCAAAGGGCGGGAAGCAGAGGTCTTTGGTCCCGGTTGGTGGCACCAACCAGGACTAAAGGGGGGGCATTGGTACCGGTTGGTGCCACCAACCGAGGCCAAAGGTGCGCATTGGTCCCAGTTCATGGCACCAACCGGGACTAAAGGCCTTGTGCTGGCGTGGTGCGATGGGAAGTTTAGTCCCACCTCGCTAGCTGAGAGAGCTCAGCACCTGTTTATAAGCTGCGTTGCAGCTCAGGTGCTGAGCTCCTCTCTAATATGCAGGCATTACTTGCCTACCCTTGTCACTACCATGTTGGGCCTATTGGGCCCGCGGGCCTGCATCCTGGTCCATGTACAGATGAGTTTCTATTCGTATGCAGGCTGTGTGGCCCATTAGGCGGCATTTTTTTATTTTTTTTTCAGTATTTTTTTTGTTTTTTGAATTATTTATTTTCTTTTGATTTTTGCTTTATTTGTTTTATTCTTTTTGCTTTTAGCTCAGAATAATTATAAACTTTCGGTTACTCGATTAGTTTCCAAATTTGAATAGTTTTAATTTTAATTCTTTGAAATTTGTGTGAATCACTAGTTTGTGAATAACTTCACTACAAAAATATATTTTGAGTGATTCTTTTTCCTGCTATTTAATATTACTGTGTTTTATCATTATATTCAAAAACAGATTTTGTTATTTTAGTTTCTATCAAAAATATTCTTTATGCAAATTCTTTTTGCTACTAAAGTTTCTAAAAAAAATTCTTTTTTCTATTAAAGAATATCATAGTTTTGTTTTAGTTGAGAGGGTTATTTTTCATGCATTTACTGATTATTTTGAGCTATAAGACCCTGAAATTGAAAAGAATTTCAAATGAACTCTGAAAAACTGGATGCACTTCATGTACAAAACGGACAATCTCTTTCGAAGTATCAGGATTTCATACGGAAACTTGACTGTTACAATAGGCATTTCAAATGAACTACGTAAAGGTTGAAAGTTGGCATGGTATCATCATAATAGTTGTGGAGAAAGTCTTCACTTTTTCTTCGCTTGTGTCCTTTCTTTATTGCGCCGTAACCATGGATAATCTTCATCATTTATCAGGATGCTTGGGTCAGCCTTGACTTTGAAGGGAGGAATTTCATGAAACTTCTCATAATCTTCGGACATGTCTGTCTTGCCCTCCACTCCCAAGATGTCCCTTTTTCCTGATAAAACTATGTGGCACTTTGGCTCATCGTATGATGTATTCGCTTCCTTATCTTTTATTTTTCTCGGTTTGGTAGACATGTCCTTCACGTAGATAACCTGTGCCACATCATTGGTTAGGACGAACGGTTCGTCAGTGTATCCAAGATTGTTCAGATACACTGTTGTCATTCCGTACTGTGGGTCTACCTGTACCCCGCCTCCTGACAGATTGACCCATTTGCACTTAAACAAAAGGACCTTAAAATCATGTTCGTAGTCAAGTTCCCCAATTTCCACTATGTAACCATAAATATATGTGTCCTTTCCCCTCTCGGTTGCTGCATCAAAGCGCTCACCGCTGTTTTGGTTGGTGCTCTTTTGATCTTGGGCGATCGTGTAAAATGTATTCCCATTTATCTCGTATTCTTTGTAAGTCAATACAGTCGAAGATGGCCCCTGGACAACGAGTATAGCTCAGCACAAACAGTGTTCTCACCTTTGAGACGTGTTTCCAACCAACCGCTGAAAGTCCTGATGTGTTCACTTGTAATCCAGTCGTCGCACCGCGCCGGGTGTTTGGAGCGCAGACTGTTCTTGTGTTCATCGACATATGGGGTCACCAAGGTAAAGTTCATTAGTACTATGTAGTGTGCTTGAGACTAAGAATATCCATCCCTGCATATTATTGAGTCCGCTCCAAGCGTGTCTTTTCCAGTCAGTCTCCCCTCATACCGCAATTCAGGGAGACATATCTTCTTATGGCCAGGAATGAAGTCAACACAAAACCCAATGACATCCTCTGTTTCATGGCCCATGGAGATGCTTCCTTCTTGCCTAGCGCGGTTACAGACATATTTCTTTAGGACTCCCATGAACCTCTCAAAGGGGTACATATTGTGTAGAAATATAGGGCCCAGAATGATAATCTCGTCAACTAGATGAACTAGGATGTGCGTCATGATATTGAAGAAGGATGGTGGGAACACCAGCTCGAAACTGACAAGACATTGCACCACATCACTCCTTAGCCTTCGTATGATTTCTGGATCGATCACCTTCTGAGAGATTGCATTGAGGAATGCACATAGCTTCACAATGGCTAATCGGGCGTTTTCCGGTAGAAGCCCCCTCAATGCAACTGGAAGCAGTTGCGTCATAATCACGTGACAGTCATGAGACTTTAGGTTCTGGAACTTTTTCTCTGTCATATTTATTATTCCCTTTATATTCGACGAGAAGCCAGTCGGGACCTTCATACTAAGCAGGCATTCAAAGAAGATTTCCTTCTCTTCTTTGGTAAGAGCGTAGCTGGCAGGACCTTCATACTGCTTTGGAGGCATGCCGTCTTTTTCATGCAAACGTTGCAGGTCCTCCCATGCCTCAGCTGTATCTTTTGTTTTCCCATACACGCCCAAGAAGCCTAGCAGGTTCACGCAAAGGTTATTCGTCACGTGCATCACGTCGATCAAAGAGCGGACCTCTAGGTCTTTCCAGTAGGGTAGGTCCCAAAAAATAGATTTCTTCTTCCACATGGGTGTGTGTCCCCCAGCGTCACTCGGAACAGCTAGTCCGCCGAGACCCTTTCCAAAGATTACGTGTAAATCATTGACCATAGCAAGTACGTGATCACCGTTACACATGGCGGGCTTCTTCCGGTGATCTGCCTCACCTTTGAAATGCTTGCCTTTCTTTCGACATTGATGGTTGGTCGGAAGAAATCGACGATGGCCCAGGTACACATTCTTCCTGCATTTGTCCAGGTATATACTTTCGGTGTCAGCTAAACAGTGTGTGCATGCGTGGTGTCCCTTGTTTGTCTGTCCTGAAAGGTTACCGAGAGTGGGCCAATCGTTGATGGTTACAAACAGCAACGCGTGCAGGTAAAATTCCTCCTGTTTGTGCTCATCCCGCACACATACACCGTTTCCATTCCACAGCTGTAAAAGTTCTTCAACTAATGGCCTTAGGTACACATCAATGTCGTTGCCGGGTTGCTTAGGGCCTTGGATGAGAACTGGCATCATAATGAACTTCCGCTTCATGCACATCCAAGGAGGAAGGTTATACATACATAGAGTCACGGGCCAGATGCTGTGATTGCTGCTCTGCTCCCCGAAAGGATTAATGCCATCCACGCTTAAACCAAACCATACGTTCCTTGGGTCACGTGCAAACTCGGCCCAATACTCTCTCTCGATTTTTCTCCACTTCGACCCGTCAGCGGGTGCTCTCAACTTCCCATCTTTCTTACGGTCCTCACTGTGTCATTGCATCAACTTGGCATGCTCTTTGTTTCTGAACAACAGTTTCAACCGTGGTATTATAGGAGCATACCACATCACCTTCGCAGCAACCCTCTTCCCGCGGGGCTCACCGTCAACATCCCCAGGGTCATCTCGTCTGATCTTATACCGCAATACACCGCATACCGAGCATGCGTTCAAATCCTTGTACGCACCGCGGTAGAGGATGCAGTCATTAGGGCATGCATGTATCTTCTGCACCTCCAATCCTCGAGGGCATACGACCTTCTTTGCTGCGTACGTACAGTCGGGCAATTCGTTATCCTTTGGAAGCTTCTTCTTCATTATTTTCAGTAGCTTCTCAAATCCTTTGTCAGACACAACATTCTCTGCCTTCCACTGCAGCAATTCCATTACGGTACCCAACTTTGTGTTGCCATCTTCGCAATTTGGGTACAACCCTTTTTTGTGATCGTCTATTGCATTGCATTGCGTCTCCTATTGACTTTTGCATTGCGTCTTTGCATCAACAATGACCCGGCGGAGATCATCATCATCGGGCACATCGTCTGGTTCCTCTTGATCTTCAGTAGCTTCCCCCGTTTCAGCATCATCGGGCACATTGTCTGGTTCCTCTTGATCTTCAGCAGCTCCCCCCGTTGCAGCACCACCGTATTCAGGGGGCACATAGTTTTCATCGTCCTCTTCTTCTTCGCCCTCTTCCATCATAACCCCTATTTCTTCGTGCCTCTTCCAAACATTATAGTGTGGCATGAAACCCTTGTAAAGCATGTGGGTGTGAATGATTTTCCGGTCAGAGTAAGACTTCGTATTTCCACATTTAGGGTATGGACAACACATAAAACCATTCTGCTTGTTTGCCTCAGCCACTTCGAGAAAATTATGCAGGCCCTTAATGTACTCGGAGGTGTGTCTGTCACCATACATCCATTGCCGGTAAATCTGCGTGCATTATATATAATTAAGTGTGTCTAGAAAATCAGACAAGTATCTATCTAGAGTAAGAAAATCAGACAAGTCTCTATCTAAAGTAAGAAAATCAGAAATAAGATAAGAACAAGAGGCTTACCACGGTGGTGCCGGCGACGAGATCGGCGCGGGCGATCAACGACGGTGAAAACGGGGACGTGGCGTGACGGACCGCTAAATCTAGACAAATCTCGGGAAAAATGGAGCTCTGATGTTGAGCTTCGAGAGGAGAAAGCTTAACTAGTGTGGCTCGGGCATTTCATCGAACACCTCATGTGCATAGGAGGTGAGCTAGAGCACCCAAATGCCCTCCCCTCGCCGGCCAGAAAAAACAGAGTGCTCTGCCGCGCCGATGGGTATATATGGGCAACTTATTTGTCCCGATTCGTGGCATGAACCGGGACTAAATCCCCCCCTTCTATACCGGTTCATGGCACGAACCGACACAAATGGCTGTGGGCCAGGAGCGTGGACCATTGGTCCCGGTTTGTGCCTAGAACCAGGACAAATGGATCCAAACGAACCGGGACCAAAGCCCACGAGGCCCCGGCCGGCCCCCTGGGCTCATGAACCAGGTCTAATGCCCCCCATTGGTCCCGGTTCGTGAAGAACCGGGACTAATGGGCTGGCCAGGCCCGAACCAAAGCCCTGTTTTCTACTAGTGATATGAGAACTAAGATATTAGTGACACTGAATATATATGCATTTGATTTGGCCATTGGATAATCTAGATAGCTAGGTGTCTTGTATAATTTTTCCAATTTTACTTTATTTGTGAACCTGAGATTTCAAGTTATTCTCATGTCATAACATGATATACTGAGAAGGGATTCTATCATTAGTAATACATCATTGCTAGGCGATCATAGGCCATACATAAGAGCAGAAACTGTTACATGCGTGAATATGGTGAATAAGTACATACATGCATGTATGTCAGCCATCTATTGGAATCATGTTGTCTAAAAAAGTGATGCATGCAATTATGTGATTCGGATGACACATGTGAGATATCATGCAACCAAACCGACTATATAAATGATGATCGGTCCATCACCAACTTGAATTTATGTTTGTTCCTTCCACCAAACATCATAGAGTAGAAACGCTTGTTCTGAAACTTGTATTGTAGACGCCCGATGCAGAAAACGATCATTGATATATCTTGATTGGGGGCATCGAGCACTGCGTAACATCCAACATGTAAAATTGCTGACCAAGGAATATTGTTAGCAAGTCACTGTCTAAGCCTATTAGACTTATTTATCTTGTAAGGTGGGTTTTAAGCCTAAAACCGAGGATTCTTCATCTGAATCATCTGCAATGGAATATGTAATTGTAAGCTTTTAGGACTAAACTAAACTGAACTGTATAGTACTTGCTTCATCCGAACTGTAGAAGTTACTAGATCTTCAGTTTTGTGTGTGTGTGTGTGTGTGTGTGTGTGTTTATAGGACAATATGGGGCTGGTATCACTAGTAGAAAATAGGGCTTTGGTCACAGCCCAATATACACATTAGTCCCGGTTGCATCACGAACCGGGACTAATGTGAGCATTAGTCCTGGTTGCATCACGAACCGGGACTAATGTGAGCATTAGTCCCGGTTCGAGCGGCTAAGGCGTCGGGAAGGCATTAGTCCCGGTTCAAATGTGACTTTTAGTCCCGGTTTGAGACACGAACCGAGACTAAAGGGAGCGATGCCCTTTAGTCCCGGTTTGAGACATGAACCGGGACTAAAGGGTGTGATGCCCTTTAGTCCCGGTTCGTGTCTCAAACCGAGACTGAAGGTTAGATCTTTAGTCCCGGTTCGTGCCTCAAACCGGAACTAAAGGGCATCGCACGGACGTGGAGTTTCTGCACCCAAGCTCATATGAGCTCGGGTGAACAGTAAAATCGAAAAAAAAATCAAAAAAACATTAAACAAATTCCAAAATTTTTTTGGTAGAAACATTGACAAAAGTTGTAAGTGCATGCAAAAATTCGTCATGAAATCACATTTCTAGAAGGTGTGACAAAAAAAAACAAAATCGGTACTCTGAAAATGCTACTTTCAAAAGCATTTTGGAGGCTGAATTTGTTTTTTTTGCCACGCCTTACAGGAATGTGATTTCATGATGAATTTTTGCAAGCACTTAGAACTTTTGTCAATGTTTCTCTGAGAATTTTTTTGGAATTTTTTGTATTTATTTTGATATTTTTTCGATTTTACTGTTCACCGAGCTCAAATGAGCTCGGGAGCATGAAGGCACTTTCAGCATCGCACCCTTTAGCCCCGGTTTGTGTCTCAAACCGTGACTAAAGGTTCAAACTCTACCCCCGACAGCCGTATTTCCTTTTCAGTTTTGTAAAAAGCACAAGAAAATGATAAAAACTTCAAAAATTAAAATCCTTAAAGATGTAGTTATGTTACTACATCTACTAGTTAGGAAAATTAAAAAACTTAAATTTGGACAGGTTTTGAAAAAAAGTGTTATGAAAAAGTAAAACGGCCACATCTTTTGCATACGATGTCGGAAAAAACGCATAATATATCAAAAAAATAGCACGAAAATGCACATCCGATTTTACCTGCCTACGACCTGTTTGCGCATTTTTAGAATCCTCAAATTCTGAAAGGAAAAAAAGATATGCTCAATTTTCAGTTTTTTTACTTTTTATTAAATCTGGTCAAATTATGGTCAAACTACTTATTCAAGAAATATTAGTGTTAATAAATAATTATTTTTTGTTTTTTTTTTACTTTTGGTCAAATTGTGGTCAAATCTGGTCAAATTGTGGTCAAACTACTTATTCAAGAAATATTAGTGTTACTAAACAATTATTGTTTTTTAGAATAATAGTTTCAAACTCAAATGGTGCTTAATGCTCAAGTTCAACTCCTAAGGGTTAATAGGATTCACATATTAGTATTGTCAGGAAAACAATAAGTGCAGACTTGGAAACTAGGGTGAATAGAACTTGAAAGTTAAGCGTGCTCAGGCTAGAGTAGTGAGAGGATGGGTGACCAGCCGGAAAGTTAAACGATTTGAAATGAGTGGTTCATAATTGAGCAGTGATGAGGGGTGATTAGAGATTGAATTGTCAAATAATTCAGAAATTTGAAAATAAGAAAAAATCAAAAAAATCAATTTTTTTTCAAAAAAATACAAAACATAAATTTCAAAAAAATTCCTTTAGTCCCGGTTGGTGTTACCAACCGGGACTAAAGGTGGACCTCCAGAGAGTGGCCACGTGGAGGGCCTTTAGTCCCGGTTCGTAACACAACTGGGACTAAAGGGGGGCCTTTAGTACCGACCCTGTTCGGGAACCGGGACAAATGGGCCTTATGAACCGGGACTAATGGGCCTTTTTCTACTTGTGTATATGAAGCTTCTCCATTAAAAATATACAATAACCCTCAAAACCCTTCCCTAGCACCTTTTAATGGCCCAAAGAAATAGTAAATCATGTTAGGACACCTAGGTGCCCAGGCTCCTTGCCTTTCCACTGTTCGATTGCATTTAGATGTGTGCTATTGCAACGGGTATGTGTATTAATGCATTGATTGATAATTGGATACCATAAATAAGGCTCATGCATGGGAACAATTCCGTAGTAGAAAAAAGGAAAGAGAATAACATGCATGGCGACGTTGCATATTTGGAGTCATTAATAGAAATAGGAGAGAGAAATCAGAAATGAATGCCTCATGATTTGTATACGTTCATGTTCTTAGGTATATGGAGATAATTTTTCGTGCGTGTATTAATAGGAGGTATATGGTACTGTTATGTGGGTCGTATTTTTTCAATATTATCTAATTTAAACAAATGGTAGTAATGAGTTCAAGGAGAATAATTCGTACTTCACATATTAGACCAAATATCTCATGCATATCCATAAATTTCACATACCCACAGTTGTGTCGTGGCTAAAACATTTTCCGCTTTTATTATCAGATAGCTATTAGAAAACTATCGTACAAAAATGCAATGCGTTCTTTTGTCACTTTAGAAAAAGCATTCCAAGGAATCGAATACCCACAAATATTTTTAAATATTGTGGGTATGTCATATCCAATGCATTTTACATTATATAAGTAAATAAGTGTGACATACCCATAAACCGTATTCCAAAAAATAAGTGTGACATATCCAAATATTTTTAAAAATTGATATAACAAGAAAACTAGCAAAACTATAGACATGCCTAGAAATTATTAAACAACAGAATAAATAAATAATATATAACCATCAGTTCTTTATACACAGTAGAGAGTATGTGATATGTACGATGAATATATCATACAAAGAATGGCTATCCAGTAATTAGGATATAACATCCATTTTTTTGCGGGAACATAATATAACGTCCATACGAAAACTTGCGCGACTCAATGTAAATATTTTAAGAATTGAAGGTATCATATACCCACACATGTTTAAGACGTTTAAGAAAATTACAAGGTATTATATTCCCACAGTATGAGACCATACGTATGTGGTATATTTTTTTTTTCATCGAGCCCAACATCGTGTATCTCCATCGGTTCTTCATACATAGTGGAGAGTATGTGATACCTACGTATATCCTTTGAGCCCAACGTACCATGTATCTCTATCGGTTCTCCATATGTATGTCCTTTGTTTTTGTATATTTCTTTGGTATATCATTTCCATCTACTGTACCTTGGGTATATCAAGCATGTCGTATGTACTAAGGTATATATTTTTATTTTGGAAAGAATAAAGGATGATCGTGCATGGAAGGGAAGTTATGGATGTATGTATTGTTTGGAAACAAATGCATGCGTGCTAGTATCACATATGGAAAATCTTGCATGCAAAATTAAATGGGTTTGAATCCACGAGGCATTAATGAAAAACCACATATATATTCAAATAACAAATATGGCCATAAAACTTAATTTGAGCTGCACAATCTCATACGACGTCATTAGGTTGGGAAGTAATAAGCTTTGCCTGCCTTCACTTCCAACCATAAATCAATTTAGATAGTTAAGATAAAAACATATATTTGTACTGTCTGTTGTGAAACTTACACATTGTCTCTACTATCCAGCAACGGACTAAGGTGTTCGTAATAGTGACAATAATTAATTCAATGTAATGCAGTGAACAGAACTACGGCAAGGGCAAAGTGACAGGAGGCAATCAACTCATATTCGTTTGATGCATCACAACTTGGTATGGATTCCCCTTTCTTAATGCACTCACGTGAAGACAAAAATAGGTTAATATGCTCACGAGATTCCATGAATGCTTGTACTCACGGGATTAAGCTTAGGAGACAAAACCTGAGGTCCTGTTCAAGTCAAGTAATACATGTAGGATTCGTCATTGATTTTCCCAAGGTAGTGGGTATCCGAGAAGGCGCGTCACGATCCGTTTGTGTCTCCTTGTCAATCTCGATCGGCTCCATGTCCGTAACCAACAAACTTCCGTTTTCTAAGGAGAGGGAAGCAACCTGGTCGAAGGCGGTGTTTGATTTTTGAATCTGCAGTTTTTCTTTCTATCCGCGATCTGATTGGGGAGGGCGTACCTAGATATTTCTCCACCCCTATTTTTTCCCTTTGTATCTATCGTGGAGTTTCACGTGTGGATGTTTCTTATTTTTTTACTACCGCTGGACAATCCTGTAATTTTTATCCGTGGAAGTCTCTATTCGTGGATTCTTTTTTCCTTTTTCATCTATCGTGGAGTATTCATACGAGTAGGCTCCTATTTTTTTCACTACCCATGCATGTGGAAGATTCTTTTTTACTGCACCATGTTTATTACGCAACACATCATGGAGTTTTCTTGTGTGTACGCTCATATTTTTTTTCACTACCCATGGCCATGACAGATCCTTTTTTAGTGCACCATCTTTTTTATGCAACTTTTTTGTCTATCCTGACTGTAAATTCTACAATCCAACGCTATAATTAATATTGATGATGTGGGTTAATTAAACAGCTTGAAAGGTGCCTTCAATTAGTAAATATAAGATGCTTTCTTACTGTTATTTATAATGTTTTTATGCATAATAATGCTTCATGGAGTGATTTTAATGTGTTTTCTCTCATAATATGTCAGGTTTACACAAAGAGGGAGAATGACGACAGCTGGAATTCTGAACATAAAAAAGCACGTCAGAGCTACCTATTCTGCACATCTCCAAATAAGCTGAAACCTCACGAAGAATTTTTATAGAATATTTAAGAATTATTGAAGCAAATAACTACTAGAGGAGACCCACCAGGTGGGCACAACCAACCTGGACGCACCAGGGCCGCATGCACGCTCTGGTGGGTTGTGCCCTCCTCGGCCCACCTCCGGTGCCCATCTTCTAGTATATAGGTCATTTTGACCTAGAAAAAATGAGGGGAGGAATTTCGGGACGGAACGCCGTCTTCTTTAGGCGGAACTTGGGCAGGAGCACTTTTGCCCTCCGGCGAAGCGATTCCGCCGGGGGAACTTGCCTCCCGGAGGGGCAAATCGAAGCCATCGTCATCACCAACAACCCTCTCATCTTTGGGAGGCCAATCTTCATCAACATCTTCAACAACACCATCTCCTCTCATACGCTAGTTCATATCTTGTGTTCAATCTTTGTACCGGAACCTCAGATTGGTACCTGTGGGGGACTAGTGGTTTTGATTACATCTTATAGTTGATTACTATATGGTTTATTTGGTGGAATATTATATGTTCAGATCCATTATGCTATTTAATACCCCTTTGATCTTTAGCATGTTTATCACTTGTGATTAGTTACCCTTTTTCCTGAGGCCAGGGGAGAAATCTTGTTGCAAGTAATCATGTGAACTTGATATGTGTTTGATATTTTGATAATATGTATGTTGTGATTCCCTTAGTGGTGTCATTTGAACTTTGACATGACACTTCACCATATTTGGGTCTAAGGGAATGCATTGTGGAGTAGTTATTAGATGCTGGGTTGCTAGAGTGACAGACACTAAAACCCTAGTTTATGTGCTACTTCGTAAGGGACCGATTTGGACCCAAATGTTTAATGCTATGGTTAGATTTTATCTTAATAATTTTCTCATAATTGCGGATGTTTGCGAGGGGGTTAATCATAATTAGGAGGTTTTTTCAAGTAAGAGAAGCACCTACGCACCGGTCCACCTGCGTATCAAATTATCAAAGTAGCAAACACAAATCAAATCAACATGGTGAAAGTGACTGGATGAAATTCCCGTGTGCCTTCAAGAACGCTTTGCCTATATAAGAAACCGTGTTGGTCTGTCCTTTGCCACAAAAGAATTGGGCTGTATTGCCGCATGCTACTTACAGTTACCGTTACTTGCTCGTTACAAATTATCTTGCTATCGAACTTCTCATTACCTACAATTTCCATGCTTGCAGAAATTACCTTGCTAAAAACCACTTGTCATTTCCTTCTGCTCCTTGTTGGGTTTGACACTCTTAATTATCGAAAGGACTACAATTGCCCCCTACACTTGTGGGTCAACAAAACTTTTTTCTGGCGCCGTTGCTGGGGAATGAAGCGCTCTTGGTAACTGGAAATTGGTATGGAAAATATATTACTACATGCTGAAATTTATTGTTATTTGTTACTATGGAGAATCATCCTTTGAGGGGTTTGTTCGAGGTATCATCACCTCGACCAGAAGCACAATTAGTTTCCCCTCAACCTACTGCACCTACTGAAAATATTGGCTATGAAATTCCTTCAGGTATTGATAGAATAACTGCTAGCTAATTCTTATGCAGGAGATGGAACCGAACATCCTGATATGCACTTGATATATGTGGAAAAAATTTATGTATTATTTAAGCTTGCATATTTACCCGGAGATGAATCTAAGAATAAGCTTTTCCCTTTATCTTTGAAGGGAAAAGCATTGGCATGGTATAGGCTATGCGATGATATTGGAGCTTGGAACTGGAATCGATTGAAATTGGAATTTCACCTAAAAATTTATCTTATGCGTCTAGTTCATTGTGATCGGAATTATATATATAATTTTTGACATCATGAAGGGGAAAGTGTCGCTCTAGCTGGGGGGAGGCTTAAATCAATGTTATATTCATGCCCCAATCATGAGGTCTCAAGATAAATTATTATTCAGAACTTTTATGCTTAGCTTTCTCATGATGATCGGTACTTCTTGTACTGGTTCTTTTATGAAGAAGACTATTAAATTCAGGTGGGATCTCTTAGAAAGAATTAAACGCAACTCTGAAGACTGGGAACTCGGCGAAGGTAAAGAGTTAGGTATTAAGCTTGAGTTTTATTGTGTTAAAACTTTTATGAATACCGATGCTTTTCAAAAGTTTAGCACTAAATATGGACTTGACTCTGAGATAATAGCCTCTTTTTGTGAATCTTTTGCTACTCATGTTGATCTCCTAAGGAGAAGTGGTTTAAATATCACCCCCCCCCCCTATTAAAGTAGCATTTAAAGAACCGACCATAGCTAAAGAGAGACTATCATTTGCAATGTTTATCCATTTTTGCCTACTGCTTGTATCGGAAAAAACATTTCCCTGTTAGGATAAAGGAACATGGTAAGGTTTCAACTGTGGTTCGCAAAAGTAATATTAGAGCACCTAGACCACCAGAACAAATCAAAGTTGAACCTAGTGTTGCTATGGTTAAAGATCTCTTGTTAGAAAATATTGATGGGCATGTTATTTACTTCTGTGATGAAGCTGCTAGAATTGCCAAACCTGATAAAAAAGATAAACATAGACCGATTGTTGGCATGCCTGTTGTCTCAGTCAAAACAGGAGATCATTGTTATCATGGTTTATGTGATTTAGGTGCCAGCGTATGTGCTATTCCTTTTACTTTATATCAAGAAATTATGGATGACATAGCATCCGCTGAAATAGAAGACATAGATGTTACTATTAAACTTGCTAATGGAGATACCATCACACCACTTGGGATTGTTAGAGATGTTGAAGTCTTGTGCGGGAAAACAGCCACCCTGGGAGCTGCCTTCCAAAATATCCTGTGATGGTAAGATCTTCCAATGAGGGCGAAGGGCGGAGCTCGTCATATACCTCTTGGTTGTGCTGCTCATATGCATCACTGCTAGTGCAATATAACCACAATGACCTATGACGCCTCTTCTCAGCAAGATTCGCAGATGTATCCATTGAGCTGGAAGATATTTTCTCCGGCCCTCTTACTGTAAGATGCATAAGATGGTGAAGTGTACCAAGCTCTTGCATAGTGCACCAACTTTTTGCAGTAGTATCAATGTATGCTGGAAATCCCTTCAGGGTCACCAAATTGACAAGCCTTCCAAAGTCTCTTGGTACTGTCAACACCTGTGTTCCGGAGATGTCGAGAAACCTCAACCTCTCTAGATTCACAATGCTCTTAGGAAGATGTGACAGATCTTGATAGCCGTGGAGGCAGATGTACTGCAAACTTTTCATCTCACCAATGTAGTCTGGTAATGCAGACACATCTGTGCTGCTAAGATCCAAGTATCTCAGAAGTTTGAGGTGGCGCAGTGAGTCAACCAGTGCAGAAACTTTTGTCTTGTTCACGTGTAGTATCCGCAGGAGTGGAAGAGTACTTAAAGAATCACCAGGTTTGATCACCATGTTCCCAAAAGATAATAATGCTCTTATTGACCTGTGAGTCTGTAAATCACTGTACTCGGCCCCTTTGTTTGACACAGATAGACTATGAAACTTTGATAATGGTCTAGTGGTAATTTTTTCCATTTTCAACCAGCAACACTTCATCTCTTGCCATATGATGTGCAAATGAACAGAGTACATTGGGGATTACTGCACAACGACTTTGATCATAACTCCCATCAGTTGGTTCGAGGAGATTCCTTGTTACTAACTCTCTGTAGTACTCTAACCCCAAAGCTTCTTCTGGCCTATTTGATCTTCCATCAGAAGAAATAAAGCCTTCATCCATCAACATATGGATGACCTTATCATAATTGATCTCCTCATCTTCATAAAAGAGACATCCGTAAAGAAAGAACTGTTTCAGGTGTGGAGGTAAATCATCAAAGCTTGGGTAAATTGAGTCGTACAGTTCTGCAGGCAATCCTTTTTCTGACCATTTTTGGTTGTTTAATTCATCCAACCAAGCAGAATTAGTTTTATTTCTGATTTTCAGTTGTTCAGCTACAATTTTGATGGTAAGGGGTGAATAATCGCATTTTTCGACAATCACCATTCCAATTTCTCTCACTTTGTCAAATTGATGTTCATCTCTATCACCCGGGGCTACCTGCCAAATATTCAAAGCATCAACCTTTTAGCTGAATGGTCCAATATTAGACTGAAGCGAATTGCAAAAACAACTATGCAAAGATGGAAAGTCCCCTATAAAGATAAAAAGGAGGAAGTGGAACATTATATAATGAAGAGTTAATTCCCTTTTTTACCCCCAAAATGAACCTAAGTGATAGAAATTACCCCAAAAACGAGAAATGGTCATATTTTTACCCCTAATTTAAAGATTCTTTCCACATTTAGCCCATATTTGAAATTTTTCCCAAATAAGTTCTGACTAGGCATGCCACGTAGGTCATTTTTTTGTGATGGTTTTCATTCTGGTTTTTTTCCTAAAAAAACTGGTTTGGCGCAGCAGAGGTTTGAGTTGACATTTCCTCAAACACGAGAATGAGAAAATCGGGTATTTGCCACTTTTAACATGCGGTTTTGTAAAACCGACCATGTGCCGCATGTCCAGACCTGCAATCCAACATCATTGCACACCACCAACACCACCATCACGGCAGTGAACAACCTGTGCCACGCGCCCTCCGCCGCAAGGGGCGGGGAGAATGATTGGCAACGGGCGGCGGGTTTTCGTGGCGCCGCCCGAGTCACCGTTGAGAGTGCGACGCGGAGGCCTATTGGCTCGTTCCCTCGCTCAGATATTTTGTAATGGATGATTTGCCCTCGTCTTACTCTAAACCTTGACAATCTATCCTTATTAAATTACAGGGATTCAAAATTAATTACTCTCCAATCCATATTCCTTGTGGCTGTTTTAGGGCATGTACATTAGTTCAGACAATGGGTGGTCTGTAGCGATGCTCCACGTATAGCCAGAGGTTAAGAACATTAAACCGTCCGTTTTATTGTCTGTAGACTATCAAATACTCCCTTGTGCATCTTCGGTCTCCTTCTGTCTCTCGCGCGTGGATTTCAGATCTCGCTAGTCCGTTCCGTACCTTGCCGCTGGGCGCCGGCCCGCTCCAGCTACTCTGGCGGTGCATGCCCTGCTCCTAGTGTCCCGACTCATCGCATGCTCAACTACACCCAACCAATAGCTCTAGTTCATGCTGAGTAGGAGGGCTCCTGCTGTGCAGCGTGGCAGATTGCCTCTGAAAAGTGAAAACCAGCACAAAATATCACAGCTCACGCCTGCTCGCCACTATACTACTAGCCTGATTAATTATCACCACACAGTTCTCGCGACTGAGTTGTGTACCAAAACTGTTTCAAAAGTAATGTTTTGTATACTATACTATAGTGTACTATAACTGTATATAAGAACCCAATACGTTATTTGGACACTTTTTCGGTGGAATTTGCACACCTTTCAAGTGGAAGAGAACTTCCTCATTAAAATCATTACATAAACAAGCACAGCTAGTTGAGGGTATAACACTGAACCTCAACAGATTACAGTTCAGTACTTTACAACAGATATACGAATGTAGGAAAAACCCAGCATGTTAGTCTGCACCTTCGTAGATAAATCAGCTGACGTGGGAGAATCCAAAAGGGGTCACACTGCCAGTTCGCCATTGAACATTAGAGGTGGATAACGTCAGAAGCTGTTTATGTGGCGACCAGCATCCACCACTGCAAGTACCCCGGCGATTACTCTTGTCGTTGTGACGAACTTTCTGGTTCATCCACCGCTTCAAGCAAAAGAAAGAGCTTTCAGTGAAATGACGTTACACAATTACAGGTGAAAACCAATGAACTACCATATATCTACAACATATATCAATCAGCTGATGCCATGATGTGCAATTGTTTTCCTAGGTTTCAAAGGTAGAGATTACATGAACAATAATGAGTTAATGACACATGGAGATGCATTGTGTACCTGCAGAGTTGGCAGAGTCACCCATATATGCGACAAAGCTTCCAGTTCTTTTTGTGTATACTACACTGCATCTCTTATTCTGCTCATATCCCTCTGCATAGGCCTCTACTTGTTCAATATGGCTAAAATTGTCCCACTCCAAAGCAGGGTCTTTAAGAGAGAGGAGTTGCAGAAAGCTCAAGTTGCAGTCAATTTGCAGCCGACCGAGCTGTAAAACCCGCAGATATCCTGGGAGTGTTCTCATTTCATGATCTTTCAGTTCGATGCTTGAAACTGCCTCCACCGCCTCTAATACCTTCACTTTCGGGCATTTGGATACCCTAAGCCTTTTCAAATTAGGAAGATTAGCAATCTTCTCTAAACTGGAGTTGGAATGCAAATAAAGCTCCACAACTGAACCAAAATTCTCCACCGACACAAGATCCATGGCCTTTTCTATTGTGACCACTCTCAACGCCCTTGTCTGGCCTGCAAGGCCATGAGGGAGATGGCTCAATCTGCACCTGCTGATTTGTAAACTTTCTAGCACACGCATAGCTTCCAATCTCTCATCCCAGTTCCACTCTTTCCATTGCATGATTCCATAGAAAACTAGCTTCCTCAGCTTGGGGAACACAATAGTAGAGGAAGCCACCGAAGCATAATGACGATTGGTGCAAAAATCCATTTCCTCCCCGTCAGAATCACTTAATAAGGTCGAAGAAGGGGCGAGGAATTCTTCTCCAACACGCCTGATAGATTGAGCATGTCTAATGCAGAGCGACTCCAAATTTGGAAGCTGGCCAAAACTACATGGGAGTTGTGTGCATGAATGCAGGTTCTGAAGCTTCAGTAACCTCAAATTCTCAAGGTCTAATGTCAACAGCCACCGTGGGAGTTGCCTTCCAAAATATCCTGTAATAGTGAGATCTTCCAGTGAGGCTGAAGGGCAGAGAATGTCAAATACCTCTTGGCTGTGCTGCTCATATGCATCACTGCTAGTGCAACATAACCACAACTAGAAGAACGCCCGTGCGTTGCAACGGGGCCACATTAACTTTAAGAGTTCAATATTACGACATTGGCGACCTTTTTTACCATCAAATCCTCTCACACACACTCTCCCTCCCTCTTCCTCACTCTCTCTCCCCCTCTTCCTCTCTCTAACACACACACATATCCATCTTATTGGGTACGGGACCATAATCCATCTATTTCACACACACGCGCTAGTGCATAACAATATGGATTATGTGTATTATATTTGCCAGCAGAACTGAGGGAATTAATTTCATGTAAATCGGCCAGCCACAGCTCCAAGAATACACGGAGGAGGTGGCCCGGGTCAGCGTCGGCGCCGTCCGGCGCGGGACACGGGCCCGCTTCCAAGTGCACGTGCAATGCACGTCTTCACAAATATTATAACAAGATGTGAGAAATCACATACTAACACGATGTTGCAATCAATTTGTAATTAAAGTAGTCAAAAGTCTTTTTTCTTAAACCAGAATTCCTTATGCTGGAGTTTAAACAAACCCCACAATAACATGATCAATTTTTTTCTCTACTTATCACCTAATTAAGCAAATGCATGACTTATGAAGCGGATAAGAAATCATGTTAACTTGGAACTAAAATTCCAACAAAAGAGTGAGGAACATACCTTTTTATCATTGCTCTGAAGTCTGAACCTCCCCCTATTTGTTAGTGAAATGTGAGTATGCTTGGAAGATAATAATTTCTTATGCAACATATGCTTTTACATCTGAAAGAGCTACAAAATATGTTGACCTACCTATGTGCACTACATTCAGCGTAGCTCGATGTGCACTGCCTCGCTCTGATTAGTTGCCGCGGTGCCACGCATCTACGCCAACAAGCTGGGGAAACAAATGCAAATGTTACACCGAGTCAAAATCAACCATCCCACAATCATAACAATAGAAAAGATAATAACCAAAATTTAACAGAAGAACTACTGCTTGGCTCCCAGATCCATCTCGATAGCCCTTGATCTGGCTGCTGAGCTTCTCCTAGCCGCCTCAACATCACGTCATTACCAAACATGTAGTGGATGCCTAGTGGGACAAGGATTAAGAAATAACATGAGGTGAAAAATACGATGGCTGTCAATTCCATAAGACGATCCAAGTAATTTGACAAAACAGATCGGGAGCATCTTGTATAATCTCAAAAAAGCAACTAAAAATATGAGAAATGAATTGATGAAAATCAGCCCCTGCTCTCATTCATGCTCGCTTTTGTAATGGGAGGCAAGGAATGGGGATACCGGGAGAAGAAAGGATCACATGGACGGCAAGCCTCCACCACCGGCAAGTGGGGTTGGTTCACATCCAATCTCCACGGCCGCCGCCTCCATGGGGACGAACTCCCATGTTCACAACCAGGCTCCCAATCGGCCGCTGCCTCGCCGACCTTGACGACGAAGTAGTCCCTCCCTTCGATCCCATTCGCAACGGAGGCAACACCCATCCCAGCGGACGGGTCCGCGGTGAGATCCCTACTGGATTATGGTCGCGCCTCCCCAAACCTCACCGCGGGACACATGAGAGGGCGCCGTTGCCATGGTCAGGCTTGGATGGGGAAAGGAGACGACATAGCAGCAACGGCGCCTTCGCCGGGATTGGTGGCGACGGCGGCGACGAGCGAGCGGGAGGACGGCGGCGGCGAGAGAGTAGGAGGGTGGTGGCGGCAGTCCATCGGCCGCCGTGACGTGAGAGGAGGATGGGGATGGGGCCGCGATCTGGACGTATGGAGCGGTCGAGAGGAGGGGAAGCAGACGGCTGGGTTTTTCCATCGTGCGGGGTTTGGGGGAGGTCAAACGAGAGGGGTTTTTTCGTGCGGGAGGCAGAGCAACGAGGGCGGATGTAGGGAGACGGGACGCGGTCGGTTGGCAGGAAAAGGAAAGCTATGCATTTTTTAGGCAGTAGAGATGATTGATGATAAGAAAGGGAAAACCACATCAATATAAGGAAATATCTCATCAATACTTGATTGATTGCGATTTATTTTTTATATGGTAACTAATCTGATCATCAATACTTGATTGATTGTGATTTATTTTTATATGGTAACTAATCTGATGGGTTTATGTGGGTGGTGAAGCGAAAAGGCAGGTGGGAGGAGACGAAATAAAACCAGCGAAATAAAACCAACGAAAGTGATGAGGCGAAATAAAACCAGCGAAAAATAACCGGCGGACTATTCACCAACTGCTATACTAGGAGTAGAGATAACCATAAGATGATTGCTCGTGAACGGCTACGGCCAAGTCCCTCCAACGGATATCCATTTGCCTCTCATTGTAAGAGTAGATGGGTTAACAAATAATATGCGGCCTTCTTAATTCCAAACACAGAAAGAACTGTGGAACCTGCCTTTTTCTTAAGATCCAAGAAAACATATATGCAATGGAGGAAGTAGCAAGTGATGTCGTTGTAATTTGTTACGACACTGAAAACAAAAGGGTGAGTGATAGGGGCCGATGCGCTGGTCGAAATTTCGGCCAGTCGCACCGCGTCCGTATGATTTTTCTCTGTATTAGCCGCATGATGCCTTCTTCCCAACTGCTTCGCTAGCTAAAAAAAAAACCTTGGCACATGTTCATCCCGGCCAGCCCCCATGATCTCCCCTAGCAATCAGCCAGCTCGCCGGCTGTCCATGTCGCCGCCGGCCGCCACCCTCGACCGCCCCCCGTTGCCTGGACGTCCTCCCGGCCGCCGGCTCCTCTCCAGCATCACCATCACTTGTTCCCAGCGTAGCCCGGCCCGATCGCAGCACCCCCCCCCCCCCGTCACCGTGGATCTCGCCGGCTCCGCCGCATGCAGCTCCCGCCGGCGAAGGTCGCAACTTCGGTGAAGGAGTGCCGCCATTTCATCAATGGTGAGGTGCCAGTTCCAGCTTTTTATCGCCGGGTTGAAGCTTTTCATGTCAACTATTGCAATGTGTGTGTGTGTGTGTGTGTGTGTGTGTGTGTGTGTTGGTCAATGGACAGATGGATTAGAATGTAATGTTGGAACCAACACTTGACATGTGGTTAAACCCACTCGAAATATATATTTGTAGAGTTGGCATAAGACGACACACCAGTTATGAATGAACAATTGTGAATGAAATATGAAACTTATACCCCTCACGGTGGTCTAGTATCCCTATACCATTACAATGACACGGGAAGTTTCATTTTCCATTACCCAAACCTTGCACAATCATATGAGTGCACTCTTTTTACTGGATCGCGCACCTTTCATACCATGAAAGTCAGACCCCTCAGGGCACAACCCTAGTCGAGCAGGTGGTTGATGGAGGTGTCACCGAACAGAATTGGTCCTCAACCTTGCACATCGTATGTGTGCACTCTCTTTATTGGACCAGGCACCTTTTATACCTCTAACATTATACCCTTTGACGCACCATCCTTGTCGAGCAGCTCCCTTTGACGGTCCACCGCCGCCTCTGACCATCCATATACACCCAACCTCTCTCTCTCTCTCTCTCTCTCTGTGTGTGTGTGTGTGTGTGCGCGCGCGCGTGCGTGTGCGTGTGCACGTGTGTGTACCAGGGTGGTGCTCTGGTGGATACAACATTCATGGTATAAAAGGTGCCCGGTTCAATAAAAAGAGTGCACACATACGATTGTGTTCGGTTTGGGCAATGGAAAATGAAGGTTTCAGTTTGTACAAGCATCCAGTTCTGGTCATCCTGTTTCTCTCTAGTGTGTGGAAATAACAAACTGATAGAGCCGACTTAGCTCACGAACTCATTGACGAGAACCTCCCAGATCCTACACCATGTACGCATTAGCCAAGCACTAATGAAATACTAGCACTTTGGGAGTGGTACCACCTCACTAGTCAAACACACAATTAGCCATCAAGTTTCCTAGGGATGATTAACCACCAAATTGAAACCAAGCAAGGCAGCTGGACAGCAGTGGCATG